>JARDWD010000641.1:0-600000 GCA_029034505.1 Ornithoptera priamus | reverse complement strand
GGGCCAAGCCAAGCTCACCAGCTCGTGGTGCAGCCTGATAATCAACGAGGCTCTGGTTCCCACCAACACGCATTGGGCCAGCGTGGCGGGAAATGGCCCAAATCCCCTAAATAAAAACCCCTACATACCTATAGATCTTTAGGGTAGGCTTGTACCCAGGAGCGGAATGTGGGCTGATGTGGAAGTAATTATTAGTTCTTATTGAAAGCTTTTAGAGTTATGGTAATAGTATTAAAGTTTTTTTGGCGGGAATTTTTTTATATTTTTGATATTCGACGAAACGATGAGATGAATGATATGTTCAGCTGATGGTAAGTGATACGTTCATCAATCAATCACTTCAAGTAATGGATGTCCACCGCTGGACATATATCTCTTATATTATACTCAACAGCACGGTCCCACACTGTTTGAGTCCAATGACCCTCAAAACTAGATACAGCTGAATTAAATTATCTAACTGGCAAGAAGTAGATTAACTTCACAACAAACAGAGAATAAAAATAAGTAAAATGGGTAATCATTTAATATAACATAGACCTGTATTCCCATTTATAGCTATGTCCAGCTGTGGGCGTTTATTTAGCGATGATGTGCGCAAATGATTAACCTCTATTAATATTAACCTTAAATTTAGACGATTTTAGTCAAATTTTATATAAATGTAATAAACTATTATTAATTGTTGTAATATGTTATTGAGTATTAAAAGAAGGGATCGTGTTGTTATATTGGTAATTAGTAAGGTTTATCATCAATATTTCAAGGTCATTGGGTTATTCAAGAAAAGAGCATATTCTTACCTGAAGGATAGGCAACGCACTGGCGTCGCTAGTGACGTGGCGGCGGTGAATCACTTATCATCAGGTGACCCGTCTTGCTCGTTTGACTCTTTTTATCTTCTATAAAAAAAAAAAAAAAGGTAACGGTCTCAACATCTAACGTTTCAAGAGCGCAATGTTGCAGTGTATACCATCCTGACTAGCGCCACGTTGTTATGGTGCGGGCGAATCACATATTATTAGGTGAACGTCCTGCTTGTCTCGTCGCCATGAAGAAACCTTAATTAACATCTATCTCCAACGCTTCAATATTTAATATCTCGTCGTTTCTAGTGTATTACAGCATCCAAGGTCTTAACAACTGAGCGGTTATATGTCATCATCTCGTAATCATCACGGAGTACGTACAACTTTATCAACATAAATAAATAAAAATATACATTAATATATATATATACATATATATATATATATATATTCATACACGTATATATAAATATCACTCAGTGTGTGCGCGTCCTAACATTCGTGTACATTGTGACTGGAGCGCGCTTGTTCAAGGCTTAGACATAGAGTAGTAACACCACAGATAGTACATTTATTATACAATTTTTTATTGATCGTCGGTTTCTGTTGACATAGAATAAGTAAATATAAACAAACTTAGTGTAATTACAGAGTAATGTGTAAAATCACGTCTCAACACGGTATATGCAATGTTGTGCGGAGTATATCTTCGTATTTAGCGCCATTTTGATACGACCGGGTGTATCTATTAACAATTAAACCAAGACAAGACGGAAGCTAGACAGATAAAATCTGTTTATCTCATCGCTAGTAAAATCATACAAAATTGTCGAAATGTTTATATTTATTTTCAAAACAAATTTCACTCCACTATAATAAAAAATACTGAATAATAATAATAATCCGCGGCGTCTGTCCGCGCGTGCTCTGCGCGGTTCTTGCATCCTCTATTTGAAGACACAGCGCGGGCGAATTTGCTTGTTCGTATTACTTTTTAGGGTTCGCCGGGCGCGCGGCGGGAACCATTACGTATTATTTTTAATGGGCCGCGGTTCCGTAACATTTTTTTATATTATTATATATGAGATTAATTAATTAATTATTTTTAGTGAGTATAATTAATTATACTTTAGTATACAGTTCTATATACTGATAGAGTTAAATGCAAATATGTAGTACGTGATAAATAGTAAAGAAACTAATAAAATAAAGATATTAAAAATGGTAATTTGTAGTTAACGGCATGACATTTAATGTCCTCCGCCTTATATCAAGAAAAGGAAATAATTATTAAAAAAAAAAATATTTAGCGTAGTTATTTCATTATATATGAGATTTAAGAATAAATAATATATATCCAGCATCTGTTGACTTGATCGGTACAGAATGTCCTTAAGCATGATGTCCGTATACAGCAATCCGGTTTGAAGCGTTTCAATAAATATAGTAAATGAACCAAATATATAACAAATCACGTAACGGCGAACCTGTGTGAAATATTTAACGGAGTATCATATAAAGAAATTTCGACTCTATGTCTAGTGAAATAAGACATATATTTGAATAAGATTATATATTAACGAGACGAGGCCGAGAGAGGAGCGGCGTGTTGAGAAGCTCGTCACCAACACCTGGAGTGATGACCACGACCACTTCATCAAGAGTGACACCGACGGAGAAGAGATATTAGTATCTAAAAAAAATTCAACTCTTATTTCGTTTTTTTGAATACATTAAGAAATACAACACAAAAATTCAAAATCTATACAAACAAATTTCAACTCTATTTCTAGGAAGATAAGATCTATAAGATTAAATGAGTTAGCAGGTATACAAATGAAGCGTATGAACTACTACATATAGCTGCCAAAGAAATATAAACTCTATGTGTATGGAGTAAGGGTTATATTTGCATGCGTTGACATATAATAGCATTTGTAAGCAAAGCAATGAAAGTAATGATTTTCGAAAGAGAAGTATTTATGAGAAACTGTGACATTGTGATTGAGGGTCGAAAAGTGGAGCAGGTGGAAGTAATTGTTGTATCTGGGTCCACAGTTCACGAGAGACGGCAAGAGTGATAGTGCTGGAGGGGGCTTCGTGACTTAATGAGTAGCCGGAGCGTAACACGGAGAGCGCGACTGGTGTGCATGGAGGCGGGTTGCTCCCCACACTGATGTAGGGCAGAAGAAACATGAAGGTGGTATCAATGCTGTGGAGATGAGAAGCTTGGCAACTGTAACTGGAGTGAAGTGGACTAAAGGAAGAACAGTGTGATGAGGGAGCGGTGCGGCGGGGTTGAAGATGTGAGAAAGATGGAGAAAAGGATTAACGAAGAAGGTATAGAAGGTGAGAATGATTGGACAAATAGGTGCAGGTCGACCTGGGCGGACATGTTCTGAAAATAAGATGGTTGCTGGAGACAACCAGACAATCTGGAGACTCTGGTTACAGTACGAAAGATTTAGAGTGAGAGATAACGGGGTAGATCGCTTACCCTCAATCCTACCCCTGCCAGTCTTAGACACCACGTTTGGACAAGAACCGAGCGTGGTGGAAGCGGCTGGATGACTCCACGTTAAGAGCGGTTCAGGACAAGCACGACCTTCATCCATAAAGTACACGAAAGAGGTAAATAATTTCTAAAAAAAATTACGCAATGAAACTTCAACTCTAAGTTCGTAGTAATAAGAACTACAATTAAAAGCTAAAAAAAGTACAAAATAAATCTGAAAAATTTATTAGATATTGCCACAAAGAAACTTTAACTGTATTGTTATTAACTTTAGGATCATATTTGTATGTGTACTAGTTATTTTAGTAATAGTTTCCGAGCGTAACGTTTCCAACTGCTGACACTGTGTTGGCCGTGTGTACGGCGGGCGGCGACACGGCGCGCGTTGTCCGGCTCCGTGCGAGTACTTCGAAAGCTTGGGTACGCTCACGCACACATAAACGTTGTCCACGCTGCGTCTACACACACTACTACGTCCCGTTGTTTATAGATTTACACCTATTGATACTTTACACTAGTTGTAGCCGTTACTGCGCAAACATTACCTTAGTCCGGTTTGAAGGGCGCTGTCACTAGTTTAATTATTGAAGTAACGAAACTAGGACATTTAATGTCTCAGGTAAGGAAAACAATGTGGTGCAGGGTATGACATCCTAACTAACGCCGTATTATGGGCATATCACTTAATATCAAGTGATCGTATCGTCGCTTCGTTATGATATAACAGGAGGTGACTTGTTTCCCGCTGGATGTACAGGATCAACCAGTGTGGGCATGTGAGAGGCCCATGCCCAGCAGTGGATATCCATCGGCTGTCATTACGGGGCCCAAGCCAAGCTCACCAGCACGCGGTGCAGCCTGCTGACGAGGCTCCGACTCCCACTAACCGGCACTGGGGCAGCGTGTCGGGTTACGAACCAGTTCTCCTCAATGAACTCCAACGATGTGGAGATCTTGGACCGAAGGCCCATGTCCAGCGGTGGACATCTATCGATGATGATCCGCGACGCTGACCAAGCGCAGCCGGATGTCATATATCCACGAGAGCTGGTCTCTAAACGCGACGGTCTCCACGCGACGATAATGATGATGATGAATGATCACTATTGGCCGTCATCATTTCCCCGTGTTAACATTCGGAGAGTAGTTCGTGATGATCACGTGATAACGAGTGAACGTAGCGATACAGCAACACGCGGATGCGGCGCGCAATGATCTATACACGTTCACAGACTACTTATATATAAAATACCATAGATCATTAATTTCTTCTATTTCTTATTGTCTATGGTAAGCATTTGTATTGAGTATTATTTATGTTGTTGCTATGGTAACGGTTGCGTTAAAATGCTGCCGGTTCACAACGAACTTCAAGACCAATTCATCACGACCATCGAAGCGCGATAGATGCAGCTTGTGTATGAATATTAAATGAATTCAATTCAATATCACACTGCTAAGATGTTGTGTAAAACTCTTACATTGACATGTTTAATTCGTCCAATTAAAAATGGCAACTCATCGACTGTATCCGTCTCGGCCGCGTGCCGGGCACGCCGCGCGTTAGAGCGGGACGGGTGTATAATTCGCGTGAGAGCGGCGAACCGGCGGCCGCCGCGCGTGCGATAAGGACGGCGATATAATTAAAACTTTTGTCGCGTAGGATTTCCGAAGGAAAGGTCCCGCCAAAACAATCCGATGAATGCAGTAATATATGCATTAAATATTTTTTTATTATCATATTATTTAACTTTAACATGTGATATAGATAACCTTTCATAAATATCTAATATAATAAATATATTTTAAAATTATCCTAAAGAAAATGTATTTACTTTCACTGTGAGTTATTACGCTTGGTAATCAACATATCAAAAAAAAAACTGGTGGTAAGTCTCTGCTGCTGACAGTAGATAACACAGCTCCAGCTATTGCAGCTGATAAACAACAGCGTGTAAGAATTACTGCGTTCCGGTGTGAAGGGCGTTGTAGCTATAAGGGTAATGTAACTTAACATCTTATGTCTGTCTATCGCTATATTACGGGAACGCGTATCACTTACGATAAGGTGAACTTTGAACTCGTCTCGTCGCTCAATAAAAGAATATTCTATATTGATTTTTTAATAATATTAAATTAATGACGACTCCACTCATCCCTTAGTTTCAATATGGCCGTGTATATTTCACTGGATTCTCTTTTGTGCCCTCTTTTAAAGCGATTACTGAGTAAAAGGAGTCGTGTGTTTGTTAGTTTGCTTTAATTATAATAAACTTTGAGAATAACTAAATATAATATTAGTTTTACTAACATTGTATATTATATTATATTATATTAGTTAAACTTATGGAGGTGTAAGAGGTCCCGCAGAACAACTCACTGGGGCCAAGCCAAGCTCACCAGCTCGTGGTGCAGCCTGCGAAGCTCTAGTCCTCCGCCAACCCACATTGGGTCAGCGTGGCGGGAAATGGCCCAAATTCCCCCCACATGAACCCCTACATACCTATAGGTCTTTAGGGTAGGCTTATTACCCAGGAGTGGACTATGAGCTGATGTGAAAGTAATTATTAGTTTTTTTTTAAAGCTTTTAGTATTATAGTAATAATAATACTAAAGTTTTTTGGCGGAAAATTTTTGTGTTTTTTTTTTTGACGAAGCTATGAGATGGATCAGACGTTCACGTGATGGTAAGTGAAACGCTTGTTCATAACAATGTGACTTTAGTTAGGATGGTATACACTGCATAATATTTGGTTCGTTTGAAACTGATGTTGAGTTTCGTTACCTTTAGAGATTGTATTAGCTGCAACATCCTTCAAACCGGATGACAGTAATGTTCGCACAGTACTGTGTGTCGGCTGCAATAGGCGCTGCAGTGGTACCTACCTAGACGGTCTATAGTAACAGGAACCTATTATTAGTAAAATCGTTACAACGCTCTTCAAACCGGATCACAGTAATGTCTGCACAGTACTGTCTGTCCGAGTCTGATTAATAATTTTTTTTATTAAAATAGTTTTTTTTTTTAATATTTTAACAATTAAATCGAATTAAAAAAAAATATTGCGATACTAGATCAATCTATGTGGAGGTCTTTAGGGGAGACCTATATCCAGCAGCGAACGTTTATCGGCTGAGGATGATGATGATGACTAGATCAAACAACGCTTTTGATTCCTCTCCAAGAGACGAAAAAAAAAAATTTCCCGCCCATTTCTAATGTCAGTGCTATATATATATATATATATACTGTGTGTTATGAAACCGCTTCCACAAACGAAGACAGACGATAGTACTAATGACACCTTAGACGATGCAACGATTAAAAATGGATGCTGATAAAAAAAAATCATATTTTCCAAACGTTTTATTAGCAACATTTAAACTTTCATCATGTAAGTGCAGCTAAATGAAACGATAGTGTCATAAAACAATACATTAATAAAACAAAACCAGCAATGAAACAAAATCAAAGACAGATGATGTTCGGATCAACGCACGCCCGGGCGCGCACTCTAAATGACCCGTATTGCTGTGGAGTAAGGTTCAAATTGTAATGGACTACATGTCAAGTCACCGCCGCGCATGCGCGTACCGTACACACGATACAATGTACACCATTCTAAATATAAATCGTAATTCTATTATTTCTACTATTTATTTATTTTAACTGGATAATATTGCAGGGGAATGTGTTTTTACTGATCTATAAGGTTGCCGCTAGTTAGGATGTCATACACTGCACCACATTGCGTTCGTTATTTTAGGTCATAAGATATTAGTTCTTACCTCAGTAACTTCACTAACTACAGCGCCCTTCAAACTGAAACAGTAGTAGTTATACGGGTACATAGACAGTCTGTAGCAACAGAGACACTACTACCAATAAACAAGGAATATAATTTAATTGTTATTATATAATATTCGTGTTAATGTAAGTTGTTGTGTAATTAATCTGAGCATGTATTATTGAATTATCGAATGGCCATTTTGGAATGGTGTAATAATAATAACAATAATAACAATAGAATTGTAAATAATCGCGCCGTGTGCCGCGCGCCGACACATTCATTTGGACGGGGCGGCGGTGCGCGGCTCGGAGCGCGCACACTGCGCGACTTTCGACCGCTGCATTCGTTTTCCACATTTAAATTAACCTGTTAGCGGGGAATTACCTTGACAATTGCGGAAGATGTAACGGGCTCGAGCTCTCTCACTAGGACGTGACAGTACGTCCCATCCGTTCCACGGCGCAACGTATATTTCGTGGACGTATTTATATGTACTCGGTTAACAGGTTAAAAAGTAACAGTAATTTGTACTTACTGCTGTTTACAGCTGCTGCAGCAACAGAGTTGTACCGTCAGCAAGAAAATTAGACGCGGTTACAATGGTACTTGTGACTCGCTCGAGAGAGAAGAGGAATTGGAAAATAAGAATAAGGCAAAGACAACACTGGATGAAAGATGGAAAGAATGGATGGAGAATTGAAAATGTTGATGAGATATGGAAAATCGAAGAGAACCAAACTACCCTGACCTCAGATAACGGGAGGAACGACAAGAACAAGAGAAGAGAGAATGACAAAGAAGATTTTTGTAGTTTTACATTGTGGTAGTCGCTTTAAGAAGATATTAAGTTTCTTTACCGCGTACCGGTAGATATAGTGTTGGGAGGCCTCTCAAAAGATGGACCGAGGATCTGGTGAGAGTCGCGGAACCCACTGGATGTGAGCAACGCGGGATCGATCGATGTGGAGATCTTTGGTGGAGAACGTCTCGCGGCTGATGATGATGATACACACACAGAGAACGAAGGTAGGAAACTTGTCACAACTTCTTACATATAGAGAGGAATAGCAATGTAAATTGTCTACAGATACAAATGGTATAACAATCCCCCAAACAAGTTCCCGTGTTGTCATGGAGATGGGGCTCAATAGCGGTGGCTTGGTCATCCACGGTGAAGCGGAGAGGGACCTACCTGGCCAGCTAGAGGTGGCCGCTCCCTGCGAGCTCCGTGAATTCACCTCGGTTGTGTGCTGAGGCAAGTCCGACATAACCTGTCTCTGCCCCCACAAGGGCAGGTATGTGAAGGCAAGAACAAAAAAATACCATATCATTTTTCCGGTTCGAATGGCGCTGTAGCTAATGAAATCACAGGTGTAAGGAGACAATATATTTTTAAAGCTACTAACACGTGGTGTATTGTATATCATTTTAACTAGCGCCACGTCATGTGTAGGCGTATCACTTACCATCAGGTGATGGTTTCGTTCGTGTCCTCGCTTCGTATAATAATAAAGAATAATTATAAATATATTCTCCGTACAAATCCGGCGCCGTGTGTAGCCGCCCCCCGCGCTAAATCCATTTGGTTGAAATTGCTGTTTAGGCCGCGTTCACATGGCGCCGCGTCGCGCTGTGTATCACGGCCTTTACTCTAATATATCTACAGTTTTTTTTAATAACAATATTTAAGTTACTTATAAGTAAATCGACAATTTTATATCATAGAACTTTTAACTTAATTTATAATAATACTTGAAGTCTAGAATAGTTTTCTCATATATGACTTTTCATTGAAGCTACGAGAGAAGCTGGACGTTCACCTGATGGTAAGTGATACGCCATCGTTTGTGTATCGCTTTGAGACGTAAGTTATGTATCGTTACCCCAGTAATTTGATAAAGCAAACATTACTGTAGTCCCGTTTGAAGGGCGCTGTTTAGTGCAATTACTAGATTGAGGCGGACAATGTGACGCAGTACGTAACATCATCACTAGCGTCGCGTTGTTATGGGCGTATCACTTATAATCAGGTGAACGTCTCGTTCTTCTCGTCGCTTCGTTAGATAACTGACTGAGTTCCGCTCGAGGGTACGGAGTGGATCTGTGGACTGCAATCTACCATGAGTTCATCATGTTTAGATATTTATACATGGTGCAGAGTCAGCGCGCTGTCGGTAGTGATGAACAAAGCCAAGACTTCTGCAATCTTGCTCTTAGGCTGTCTTCGTCTTGTTAATTTGGTCCTGGTCTTTCATAATAGGTCTGTCTTAGTTTTGGACCTGGTTATCTTCATTCGGTCCTGGTCTTGCATAACAGCTGTATATTAGTTCTGGGCTTGATCTTATTAATTCCGTCCAAGTCTTGTACAATAGTTCTGTCTTAGTTTTCTTCTTGGTCATTTTAATTTGGTCCTGGTCTTGCATACCAGCTCTATTTTGGTGTCGGTCTTGGTTTTCTTCATTAGGTCCTGGTCTTGCATAACAGCTCTGTCTTAGTTTTGGACTTGGTCTTGTTAATTCGGTCTAGGTCTTGAATAACAGCTCTGTCTTAGTTTTGGACTTGGTGTTGTTAATTCGGTCTTGGTCTTGAATAACAGCTCTGTCTTAGTTTTGGACTTGGTCTTGTTAATTCGGTCTTGGTCTTGAATAACAACTCTGTCTTAGTTTTGGACTTGGTCTTGTTAATTCGGTCTTGGTCTTGAATAACAGCTCTGTCTTAGTTTTGGTTTTGTTCTGTTAATTCGGCCCTGGTCTCGCTCGTGTAAAATTCGGTCCTGGTCTTGCGGAAAGGCAACCAGAGCAATACTGCAAAACCAATTCTACCCGTCACCAGCCGCCATCGACGCGTTATGTTATCACATTCGTTATCGTTATCGAATATAACATTATCTTTATTTTTATTTAACGTCACTTTATGTTTCCTGCTGTTACTTATCACAATAACTTATTAAACCGGTAAGTACTTACTTTACTTAATTCGTTTCGATACTTCACTTGGAACTTAATTGGATTTCATGAAACGAAAACTGTAACAAAAAAGGGATGGCTGTTGTAGCTTGGGATGTGAGTGAATGAGACTTTTTTTTTTCATAAAGGGATGACGCGAGGGGGACGTTCACCTAATCGTAAGTGATACGCCGGCCCATAACGTGACGCTAATTAGGATGACATGCACTGCAACACGTTGTACTCGTCGCTTTTAGATATAAGATATTGAGTCTATTAACCCCGTAATTTCACTGGCTACAGCGCCCTACAAACCGGAGCATGGTATATCGATATGGATACGTGGAGGCGGTTAACAGAGAGAAATTGATCGACGTTTTTATATTGATCGGAGTTGGAAATAAAGAGAGACAAAGTCAATCAGTACTGCGAAAATGTTCCGGTTTGAGGGGTGTCGTCGATAGTGAAATTACTGGGGTTACTACACTCGACATCTTATATCTGTAGCGATCTAGCCCGAAGTGGTGCAGTGTATATCATCGTTAGCGCCGCGTTGCTACGGTCAGGCGTATCACTTACCATCAGGTGAACGTCTCACTCGTCTCCTCCTTAAATAAAGCAAAGCACCTTTAGTAAACCATAGAGAATAAACCCCTTGTGCTTGTGCTTGTGCTTGTGTGCGTCGCTTTGTCATCGATGCGGATGTCGTACATCAGTCTAGCGCTGGGAGAATATTTCAATAATGTATACATTTTAAATAACGCATTCGATACCGTTTTACGTTTTTTTCCCTCGCCACACGACCGCCGCCGCTCCCCCTTAGCCCACCACCGCCGCCGACGCGCTCGAAACTACTTGAAAACGGACGCCATTCTAAATCTTACATTATAATGTACACAAAACAATTTTTTCTGTTATCTGTGTTACGAATGTATATTTTTTTTCACTTCAACTTGATAAAAAATCAGAGTTACCCTATTTTTGATGCGAACGTTGCGGCTGCGGGCGGCGGGCGGCGGGCGGCGGGCGGCGGGCTGCGCGCGCCGGTGTGCGTGTCGCTGCGCGCCGTACACGAGCGGGATGGTGGGGAGCGCGCGCCGCGACGCGAACCCGACGCTGCGTCCGGCGCGCAAAGACCAAACTGCGTTGCCGTCGCCGTTTCGATTATTTGAAAAACGAACGCGCGTTCCATGTGTGCGTGCGGCCGGCGCACATGGGGCGGATTTGTCTATTCCATCGACTATTAATATATATATATTGATTTGTATGTGTTGTGTATTACCACTAATGAACATGGGTAATGGTGCCACCGCAGCGCGTATTGCAGCCGACGGACAGTACTGTACGAACATTACTGTGATCCGGTTTGAAGGACGCTGTAGCTATTACTGGTGGGGTAGATCTCTATTGCTGATCATCACTGTGTTCCGGTTTGAAGAGCGTTGTAGCTAGTGAAATTACTCGGTTAGCTACATTCAACGTTTTATGCCTCAAGCCGAGGACAATATGGTGCAGTGTATATCATCCTAACTAGTGTCATTTTACTCTTATTTAAACGGCGCTGTAGCTATTGATATTACTACAGCAACGAGCTGTACTAAGTAGTGTAGCAACGAACTTAATTGCTTATGTCTCAAGTAATGAGCACATTGTGGTAGTGTGTATAACTTAACCAGCGCCATATTGTTACAGGTGAGCGTCTCGGTCGTCTCGTTGCTTAATTGTATAAATAACGTTGTGTGCAATGTAACAATTGTTACATGACCTTGGTGAGATATTAATTAAAAAAAATGTTATCAAGTAAAATAATAGGTTATTAATATCGCGTATCGCGTACGAAATGTTTGCATGTCATCATCAGCCGATAGACGTCCACCGCTGGAAATAGGCCTCCACATAGATCTCCACATACAGTCAGCGTGACCTTCTAGGGGGGATTTGGGCCATTTCGGACCATTGGCCCAATGCGGGCTGGTATGTTTACATATAACATATGTTACGTACCCAGATATATTCTCGATCGGACGAGAGAACGGATTACGTACAGAATGACAAAATGTGAATAAATAGATCGTTGTGTATATATCTGTGTATCTTTTTTTGGGACAGACCTATGTCCAGCAGTGGGAGTGTATAGGCTGACGATGACAATGTATATAATATACCTCTGCACACTGCAACACATTGTGGTCGTTGCTCACAGTTAAGATATTGTCATTACCTCATTCATTTTACCAGCCACAGAGCCCTTCAAATTGGAACATTGTGAAACTAGTTATGACGTTTACACTGCAACACGCTCTACTCCTTGTTGACATAAGCTGTTAAGTTTTGTTACCGCAGTAACGTGAAATTGGCTAGGATATATCACTGCATCATATTGTATAAATCGTTTGAAACCTAACGTTTTATTACCGCAGTAATTTTAAGTATAAAATATATAATTTGTGGGAATATCTATGTCCAGCAGTGGGCGTGTGTATAACAAAAAAATAAATCAAAACAAATGATGTTTAATATAAAATACAAAGGCATCTTTTATTCGGCCATGATGATCGCCGTTTGTAATTTCTTCCAAATTAAATATTCGTTAAAAAATGGCGCGCGTGGAGCGGCCGCCGATCGATTGTTCTAAATTAATTCAAATTTCGCGCCAAACGGACGGAGCGCGGAGTTGCTTTTTTTTTTAAATTTCTAAAAGCTGCTTACGCGCGCCGTGCTCGCGGCCAGTTCAGCCCAAAGACACGCTGGAGCTGTATAAATATTACGTAAGTTTTTGTTTTTTTTTTTTTTTAACAAAAACGTTGTCGTGTATACAATCGAACGTATGGAGTTATGTCCTTTGTCTCTCTCTCAAAGTGTAAACCTGCTTTATCGATATATCGATATGTTAGTGGTAAGCTAACATATCGATACCACCGGAGGTTCTATTTCTGAAAGCAGTAGTGTGCAGATGTTACTGTATGTACTGAAAGATGTAGATAGTTGAAATTACTGCGGTAACTGGGCTTAATTTTTTTTGTGGCCAAAGTTATAATCGCAATATCGTGCAGTGTAAACATCTTAACTAACCCCATATTATTTCAAATGACTACAGCTAATGAGATTACAGCGGTAACAAGATTTAATATCGTAAGTCATACGGACGTAATAATGGAGTGTAAACATTCTAAGATACATTGTTCCAATTTGTAGTGCGTTGTATCTAGTGAAATTACTGCGGTAACAAGACTTAATTTTTTTTCTCCTAAAAGTTATAAAGACAATGTATTGCAGTGTAAACATATTTCAGATTGCTGTAGCTATTGAAATTACAGCAGTAACAAGATTCAATAACGTATATCACACGGACTTAATTATGTAATGTGAATATATTAAGTTGACATTGTTTCAATTTGAATAACTAGTGGAATTACTGCGGTAACAAGATCCAATATCATATGTTACAAGAACTAACTGATACAGGGTGAACATCCTAAGTTCTTATTGGAACATCTACTGAAATTACTGCGGTAACGAGAGTCTCGCATTAGAGTCACGGGGCGGGCGCAACGGTGCGGCGTACGTCGCAGCAGCGCCGCGTTACAGTTATCGCTTTGTTGGATGAATTAAATAATTTTCGTTTTCCTTTTATAATATTATTAATATATATGTATGAAAGTGTTTGCATGTGTAGTGTATATATTTTATAATCTGTGCGTTTCGCGTGCGCGGGGCGGGCGCGGGTGCTGGTGCTGGTGCGGCGCGGCGCGGGGGCTGCGCGCGCAGGGTGCGCGGCGCGCGGTGCGCAGTCGCGCGCTCTATGGTACATTTTCCCGCTCTCTCGCAGCGGTATTAAAAATAACCTTATTTGTTCCGACAGCTATTCAAGTTTTACCATCTAGTAGGTATCACTCGGAGTGGGGTGACCACGGCGCGCTGAACGCAATCGCGGACAATTATTTATTTATATATATATAATTCCTTCTCCCCCATTATCACCTTTGACTGAGTGGTCGTGGTCATCAGTCACCAGTTTAACCACACGTGGCCATTATCCTCTAATGGCCGTCTCTCTACTGCATTCATATATAACCCATTTTTTTTATACACTTAAGCGACTACAACGGGACGTTCACCTGATTATAAGTGACACTTCTGTTTATAACCTTGGCGCTAGTTACGGTATTATACACTGCATCACATTGCGCTCATCGCTACAGACATGGGATGTTGGATCTCGTTACTGAAGTAATTACATTAGATACAACGTCCTTCGAACCGGAACAATGTTTGCGCAGTGACGCCTGTCGGCCGCAATAAGATCTGCGGTAGTACGTAGACGTGCTGCAGAAGCAGAGACCCACCACCAGTAAATGACACTTGGGAGATGCTGTCTCCAGAATTTAGCTGATGAACTAAGCTTTAGGGTATTAAATTTTAGTAACACTGTAGCTGTAGTATAATTACTGCGGTAACGAGACTTCGTGTTAGGTTGTAAGGCGATGAGTAGCATCCTCATGATCAACGGGCTGCGACAATCCACAGCTGGACATAGTCCTCTCCTAAAGACGGGAGTACAGTGTGATGCAGTGTAAACATATTAACTATCGTCACCGTATGTGCTGTATCACTTACTATCACGTGACCGCAAAGTCTGTAAATAAAATAGGATTAGTTAGGATGTTTACAATGCACAGTCATAAATCGAGCAGTGGCGTCCATCAGTTAAGATGATGTCTAATCCCATTACCACACCGCAGTAATTGCTCTAGTTAGTGAGCAAACAGTCGGGCGGTCCTTGAAACCGGACGTGGAGCGTAGTCGCACTAGAGCCGCGCTCTTTTTGTGGAAACGTAGTGCTGCTAAAAATAAATTAACTAAAACATTTGAGGTCACAGTATAAGCAAAATTTCAAGATAATGAACAGCTCGCCGGGGTTCCGCGCGCGTCCGCACCGGGTTCCGTCCACACTCCAACTTATTATTATTCTACTCCACATTCCAGTGATGGTAGACCTCTGTCGCTGACCACCGCAGCTCCTGTCGCAGCCGACAGCCAGTAGTGTAATTACTGGGGTAACGAAGTTTAATTTGCACATTATGCTCATATTATAATGACCATAATGTGGTGCAGTTCATATCGTTTTAACTAGCTTCACGTTGTTGTAGACGGGAGTATTACAGGTTGATTAAAAAAACAATCGCATACAGTATGATTAACAGATTACCATTAACCAGACCTGTATATATACATATATATATATATATATATATATATATATATATATATATATATATATATATATATATATATATATATATATATATATATATATATATACATATATATATATATTCTAATAAACAATTGCTTTTCATCCATAGTTTACTGGAAGACATTTTTTTTTTATAAATAATCGAGTTTAATTACTTCTAAAATCGCCATACAGCCTAATCATCATCAAAATAATAACATCATTATGAAAACATTTCCATTGTAAATAAATAGAAAAAAAACCTATCGATTGTATTGACTCCATTATAATAATACGAAAAAAAATCGAATTATATTCATTGGTAAATAAAATCGATTTTCTGTAAACAGACAATAATTCTATAAGTGAATGTCATCGAATTTAAAACGTATAGTTATTAGATACGAATATCGATTTTTTCGTCATAGATAATATATAATCGAGTACTGGCCGGCGAGTGTTATCGGATTTGAAAAATAAAAAAGAAAAGAGCGTGCGGCCGCCTGCGTGCGTGCGCGATAGTGATGGGACACGGGCAGGTTGACAATAAGGCTCATTGATTAGTTAATTATAACATCGTTTGAACGATACACGGTTTCTTTTGTACGGCGGCAATCATTATAGGTATTTAAAATAAATATAACTAATGTATAAATACGAGCCGGCGTGAGCGACCGCCGCGCGGCAGGGCTGCCACTGCACGGTATCTATGTTAAGAAATTAAAAAAAAATTTAACATATATATATTTTTTTTTTAGTACAAAGATGATACTGAGATAGTAAGAATGATGATACACAATACACTGCTCGTTGTTAAAACCAGTAATGTTAAGTCGTTGCTGCAGTAACCGCCCTTCAAACCGGATCGATGTAATGTTTACTTAGTATTGTTTATCGGGCGCAATAGACGCTGGGGTGATACCTACACGGTTAGCAACAGAGACACTACCATCAGTTAAAATACTTGATATATTTCTTTGTTGCTGCAGAACGACTGTATTCCGGTTTGAAAGATCTTGTAGTTAGTGTAATTACCGGGGTAACTAAACTCAAAATAGTATATCTCAGACGAGTGAAATGTGTTGTGGAATATATTATCCTAACTAGCGTCACGCTATTGGTTAGCGTATCACTTACCATCAGGTGAACGTCCCGCCGTGTAGCGAATCATACAAGTAATTACAACTGTTTACTTAAGTATTCCCAAAGTAAACTGGCTATATAACATGAATCGATAACTTGGAGCTTTAAAGTTATTCAAGCTGAAGCCCAATTTGGAATGCTCCTCGTCGCCAAGTTGAGAACTTAACACTGACAACAGAAACCCACGAACCCTTCTTTTGTGTGCGTCACTTGTGCATTGTTACCGTCCGCAGCTTCACGCGATCTATACAAACAAATTACTATTTTTTTTTCACATTTTAACCATTTCCCAAACGTTTATAAAAAAAAAATAGTTTTAAATTTTTTTTTTGTCCAATTAGGTGATTTAAGTGAAACGAGCGGGACATTCACTTGAAGGTAAGTAATACGTCTGTTCATAATAACGTGGCGCTAGTTAGGATGGTATACACTGCAATACATTGTTTGTGACTAGATATTGAATTTATCTCAGTAATTTGATTAATATCAGCGCCTTTCAAACCGGAATACAGTAATATTAGATAGTATATATATGTTGTCTACAGCGACAGTATTATATGTATGTGTGTAACAGGAAGAAATAATTAATTAAAAATGAACAGAGGTGTAATTGCAAACGTCACTATATTCCGGTTTGAAGGGCGTTATAACTAGTTTAATTACTGGGGTAACGAGATACAGTGTTGTGTTAAGGTGAGTATAATACAGTGCCGTGTGTACCATCGTAACGGGCGACTATTAAGTCGTATCATAAAATGAAAGAATTGTATATGTGTATATATATATATGTGTATATTGGTTAATAGAGCGGCTTGTGACAGCCCTGCGCGGTGTGTGAGCGGGCGAGCGGGCGAGCGGGCGAGCGGGCGAGAGCAGCAGCGCGGCGGGCGACAGACGCGCGCGAGCCGCATTCGGAGATGGCGGCGCCCCTGCCGGAGAGCACGCCCCCCGCGCGCGTGTTTTGACTTATTTTCGTCAAACGTACGCCATATTGTTTTATTGTGTTCAATAATCGGCGCTTCGGATATTTACAAAAATCCGTTATCTCCGGAGCGAGGCGGCGGGGCGGCGTCCGCGCGTCCGTTACATTACGACATCGCGTTTGTGACACGTGAAGAAAAATATAATATATACATACACATATATATATATATATATATATACACATACATAATATATAATTGTCAATAATTAGTTGTGTTTGTGTTGTGCGGCCGCCGCGACCGGTTGTGTTGTTTGTTCCTTCGACGTTAGCCTAAACCAAATATATAAATGTTATCGGTCCCACGACCGATTTGATCGTTATTAAAAGGAAGAAGACGAAGAGTGGGGGTGGGGAGCAGGCGAAGGGAGTTTATTAATTACGTAAATCAAGGAAAGTGCCGTGCGTCGGTATACAAACATTGATATTGCCGTGTTTACTGTGCCGTGTTAAAAAAAATCAATTGCAGCCCGATCTAAGCCGAATAGTGCAATTAATAATTAAACAATTGCATCGGCGATGTGAAGTGCATACGTGGTTGTTTCTTTGTCTGTTGGATCACACACTGATATGGAGAAACCGTCTTACAAGGTATTACGCTAATTAATTACATATATATATGTATAACATTAATTAACGACAATAAAACTATTTGTGTTAATACAACGTTAATAGTGTAGGAAATATATTTTTAATGACGTCACCGCTATATTATTTACGTGGGTAATATATAATTAGATATAAACAATTCGTCGTTACAACGTAAATATTCCCAATTATAATTGAATATTGTATGAATAGCGTGTAGAATAATTGTGAATGTTTGTAGTGTGAATAAATAGTAGTTAAATGCAAAGTAACGTTGATACAGCGCTCCGGCCCTGCCGCCGTGCGCCATATCAATAAGTTGTAGTGATGGGACGTGTGCTTCGAATTAAACTTATCGATCTATCTATTATTCCGATTAATGCAATCGATTTCACTACATAATTTCTTTTTAATTTTTAACATATGTCGCATACATATATACATTTTTTTTTATTTTTAATACGTATTTAATTAATTTATTATATGCGTGATCTTCGAATTTATGTTATCTGTGGACACTTGATAAATATGATTGACCGGGCGTTGACGGCGCGATATTTACATACACGTGCTCACTGAATTTGCTTTACAGCGAATATGCACCTTATCGCTTAGTAGTAAAGATCAAAATCCTTTACCGCAATTAAGTTAGTTCCATAACAAGTTATGCTCTCGGGTTTACTTGCGCGAATTTTGTATTACTGTTTAACTTTATATCAATATTGGGTTTTTACGTATTTTTTTTATTATTCCAAGCTACGAGTCGACCGGGATGTTGACCTGGTGGTGAGTCATACGCCTGTCCATAACATGGCGCTAGTTGCGATGGTATACTCTTTTTGCTCGTCTTAAGCGCCTCTCAAACCGGAACACAGTGATGACACAGTAGATATATCACCAGTGTAAATATCTGGTATATGCTATATTGCAACACTTCCGAGTAATATTTTCATCATTAGTATATTATCTAAGAACGATTAATTAATGATTTCTGTTCATTAATAATGATTGCTGGAATTAGATTTTGGAAATTATATTATTTGGATCACTGAAAACTGTGTGACTTAGTGCGAGTGCATCGTTGTTGCGTTTATCGATTGTTCCAAGAGGATAGTGTGTATTGTTGGCCTGCTGAAATGATTTTTTTTTAAATACAACAAAGCGAGTGATACGTTCACCTGATGGTAACTTGGCGCCAGTTCTGATGGTATACATCATCAGTCGATAGACGTCCACAGCTGGACATAGGCTTCCTCCAAACATTCCCACATTGATCGGGTTGGGATTCACGTTAGCCAAATGCGAGTTGGTTGGAGCCAGAGCCTCGTCTGTTGATTATCAGGCTGCACCGCGACCTGGTGAAGTTGGCTTAGATCCTATGAGTTGTGCGGAACCCTTTCTTCGATGATATACCCTGCACCACATTGCGTTCCTCATAAAAGGTAGCTTTAAGATATAAAGCCTCATCACCTCAGTAATTTCACCAGCTACAGCGCCCATCGATGCAACTGCTGTCTGCCGGCTGCAATAGGAGCTGCGGTGGTAGCTAGACGGTCTGTAGCAATTGGGACCTACCCCCAGTAATAGCAATTGGTCCTTCAAATCGGATCACAGTACTGTCTGCATCATTTAGTTGGTCGCGTATGTCTCCCGCGCTGGTGACTAGCTCACGTTAATTAGATCAATTAATATATACACACATATATATATTGATTTGTATGTTTGATTTGTCACTACTGAACATGATGGTACCACCGCAGCTCCTATCGCAGCCGACAGACGGTACTGTGCGGACATTGCTGTGATCCGGTTTGAACGGCGCTGTAGCTAATATATTTACTGCGGCAACAGCCTTGATATATCATGATCTAAGTATGTAAAAATGTTTATGCTAGCAATACATTGGTGTTGCAGTATTTTTGTTTTTTATTAACGTGGGGGGGGAAATGCCTGCTCATACCCGTCCTCGTTGGGGCAAGGACGTTGAGGTTATGTCGGACTTGCACCGACTAAAAGCCCCACGATGTTCCACGTCGTCGCCAGATGGCCGGGTTACGGGAACGCTTACGCACCATCCGCGATCCCGCCGGCGCTGGCCCCTTGCGCAGCCCCACCTTAAGAGGGAAGGTTTAACCCTCTCTTTCCACCTCCGCATGGGCACGCCGGAACATGCAGCGCGCCCCCTTCTCGGCCTCGAACCCGTCGCCCAGAGGCCGTGGGAGCCAAGAGAGAAAACTCCCGGCTCCCTGTGGCGGATCCGATGTTGGCCGTACAACGGCAGTTTGCAGACATTACTGTGGCTGGTGAAATTACTGGAGTCATGACATTCAACGTCTCAGGGCAACGAGCGCAATGTGGTGTTGTATGATCCTCATCAGCTGATAGGCGTTCACTGCTGGACACAGACCTCCCCCAAAGACCTCCTTCCAACACCACGTGTACTGTTACGCGGGCGCACTCGAGGACCTTACTGCTCCCATCGGTCATCGGTCCTACGAGCAATATCCTCTGCCCACTGCCTCTGAAATCTAGCAATCTTAGATACCATTCCGGTGTATTACTTACCATCATGTATGTCGCCCGTCTCATCGCTAGTTGAATAAAAATAATTGTGTCAGTTAAATAAATATTATATCGTATCGATAAGTGTACGCGTGCACATCACTAGCCGCTCTCCTTCGCATTCGTATTATAAGCAGTTTTTAACATTTTTTTTCGCGTCCGCAATCGGATGTTGGCTTTACCAGGCGCACTCGCAATACCCTTACATTGCTGCTGACGGCTGAACCGAGCCGGCCTCGGGCGGAGCTGGCTGCTCTCTCCACGGCGTGCTGGCGGTGATGGTGATAGTGTGCCTGGCCTGCAAGGGGTCCTGCACTAATACTCACGGGTTTCGTTTTACTTAGGGGGAATGCGTTCGCGTGGCTGCCCTCGCGGGGGCAAAGACAGGTTATGTCGGACTTGCACCGACTAGACCCCCACCATGTCCCACCACGTCGCCTTATGACAAGGTCACGGGAACGCTCTCGCACATCTCTGCGACCCCGCCAGCGCCGGCTGCACTATGCAGCCCCACCTCGAGGGAATAATTCCCCCTTTCCACCTCTACAAGGGCGTATTGGAACACACAGCGCGACTTCCTCTCGGCCTGCTACAGCCACCCGAGCAACGGATCCCCCGAATTCGTCTCCCAAAGGGCATGGGAGCTACGAGAGAAAACTCGACTCTCCGCGGCGAATCTAGTCTTGGGTTCCACCTCCAACCGTTATATGGCCGCGGAGGATAGGGAGTGCGGCGAATCGCAATACCGACACTCCTCTCCCTCCGCGACTCCACCTCGGCTGCAAAGGGCGGTATAAACCCGCCCCCGCAGCCCACCGGCACACATTTGAGGTTAGCTCATGGAGCTCACTTGGAGCGGTCGTTTCGGGCCAACCCTACAGTTCAGTCCGGCCGGGTAGGTTCCACTGCACTTCACCGTGGGGGACAAGATCACGGCTACTGAGCCCCACCGCCACGACAAGGTGGGAACCTGTTTGAGGGGGGAAAACTTACGGCTTAGCTTAGATTAGTAAGGAAGAAAAGAGGAAAGGGAGAATAGTATGAAGAAACAGAGAGAAATAAAAAGTAAAGTGCACTAACCCGCATCGGACCAGCGTGCTGAGAACTGGCCCAAATCCACCCATATAAACTGTATGATCATTGGGGGGGAGGGGCTATGTCCAGCTGTGGACCTCTATGGGTTGATGATGATGTTCATACGTGTATACATTATACTTTCCCATGAGAAAGACGATGGTGGGTAGGATGGAAGGGTTTACTGGTGGTAGGTCCCTTGCCGGAGTTCGTCTAGCGCTGATTGCAGCCGACGGATAGTACTGTGTGAACATTATTGTGATTCGGTTTGAAGGGCGTTACAGCTAGTGTAATTACCGGAGTACTTGTCTCAGGCGCAATGTGCTGCTGTGACCATTCCTAAATAGCGCCACGTTGTCATGGACGGGCGTATCACTTACGATTTATTGACGGTGCAGTAATGAAAATTATTTTACTTTCCCACTGTTGGGACTCTGGGCTTTCTTTCAATAGCAGAGTCAAAGACTAGTTTAGTGTTTACGGAAGGTCCGCGAGAGTCGCATAGTGCGGGGCGATTTATTGACGGTGTAGTAATAAAAATTATTTTACTTTCCCACTGTTGGGACTCTGGGCTTTCTTTCAATAGCAGAGTCAAAGACTAGTTTAGTGTTTACGGAAGGTCCGCGAGAGTCGCATAGTGCGGGGCGATTTATTGACGGTGTAGTAATAAAAATTATTTTACTTTCCCACTGTTGGGACTCTGGGCTTTCTTTCAATAGCAGAGTCAAAGACTAGTTTAGTGTTTACGGAAGGTCCGCCAGAGTCACATAGTGCGCGGCGATTTATTGACGGTGTAGTAATAAAAATTATTTTACTTTCCCACTGTTGGGACTCTGGGCTTTCTTTCAATAGCAGAGTCAAAGACTAGTTTAGTGTTTACGGAAGGTCCGCCAGAGTCACATAGTGCGCGGCGATTTATTGACGGTGTAGTAATAAAAATTATTTTACTTTCCCACTGTTGGGACTCTGGGCTTTCTTTCAATAGCAGAGTCAAAGACTAGTTTAGTGTTTACGGAAGGTCCGCCAGAGTCACATAGTGCGCGGCGATTTATTGACGGTGTAGTAATAAAAATTATTTTACTTTCCCACTGTTGGGACTCTGGGCTTTCTTTCAATAGCAGAGTCAAAGACTAGTTTAGTGTTTACGGAAGGTCCGCCAGAGTCACATAGTGCGCGGCGATTTATTGACGGTGTAGTAATAAAAATTATTTTACTTTCCCACTGTTGGGACTCTGGGCTTTCTTTCAATAGCAGAGTCAAAGACTAGTTTAGTGTTTACGGAAGGTCCGCCAGAGTCACATAGTGCGGGGCAATTTATTAACGGTGCAGTAATAAAATAATTTTACTTTCCCACTGTTGGGACTCCGAGTGATCTCGAACACAGGAGAGCTCATGGATCTTGGCGGTGTTTTCCTTTCACCGGAACCTAGGTGTGAGCGGGGATCGAACCCGCGACTCCTCGCACCTTGCGATCGCCTTACAGAGTTCATTTCTATGTTCATGCCAAAAAGACTGCGCCGTGCTTTTCCTTAGGTATACATTTTACTAGTAAATAGTAAATTTACTATTGTATAGTAAGCAGTAAAGTGGGCAGCGGCTGGAATATATTTTACTATCAACCAGTTAGTTTACTATTTACTGTAGTACGTAATCGTATCGGGTGTTGCTCGTGTTAAACGTTAGAGACTAGTTTCGGTGTAGTTGGAGTTGTACGTGCGGTGCGCAGTCCCAGCGGTGGGATATTGAAGTGTGCGGTCAGTGCTGTAAGGTGTACGTAAATTGGTGATCAGCTCGCCGCTGCAGCGCGCCAGCGACCTTCGAAACCGGCCGCCCAACGCTGTTGTGTAATAACCATTACGTTCATAGTTTCTAATGAAGTCTTTCTTCCTCACACCTTTTATTTAATACAGCCCACAGATGTCCACAGCTGGACAAATGTTGCCCACTTAAGATTTCGCCGATTGGTCCAGCGATAATAACAGTCCATAACAATGTGGAGGTACTTAGGATGTATACACTGCGACACATTGCGTTCATCGTGAGACACGTGATGCTGGGGTTAGTTACCGCGGTAACAAAGCGATTGGTACAATGTTGCGGTGTAAACATCCTAACTAGCCCCACGTTTCTATTGAGAGGCGTATCACTTAAATTCAAGTGAACGTCGATAACAAGTATATAGACGTACAACGATGGATATTGGTGTCGCGTGCGGTATTCTAATAGTTCTCACTCGTGGGATCCAAGCCAACCTCACCAGCTCGCGGTGCACCCTGCTAATGGACCAGACGAGGATCTGGCTCCCACCAACCCGATTTGGGCCAGCGTGGTAGGAAATGGCCCAAATCCTGCCATACGAACAATGGCCCTTTTTGTCCGGCTATACAGGCAGCACAGGACCGATCGATGTGGGGATCTTTGGGGGAGGCCTATGTCCAGCAGTGGGCGTCTGTCGGCTGACGATGATGATATTCTATGCGTCATTATATACCTATAAACATAAAAATGGCTTTTCATCTGGGGGAAAGGGGGGAAATTGTTGCTGGTGGGTTCCTCTTGGTGGAGACTATCCAGGTAGGTACCAGGGCTGCGCCTGTTGTGGCCGTCAGACAGTACTGTGCAAACATTACTGTGATCCGGTTTGAAGGGCGCTGTAGCTAGTGTTCGGCTACACAATGCGCTGAAGGAACTATTCATCGCTGGGAACACCGAAGGCAATCATCAGGTCGTCCACCAACCAGATGGATCAGGTTAAAGACTCGTCGTCCTCTAAGTTTTACACAGTCGCGCTGGACAGGAACCGGTGGTGGTAGATCGTCAGCTCCAGGCAGCAACCCTTGCACTGACCACGTTCCAAGAGAGTAGCTACTGTTATTACTGGGGTAACGGGACTCTTCAAGTCTTAATGCTATGAGTACCACCTGCTGTACACCATCCTAACTAGCGCCGTGATGTTACAGGCGTATCACTTAAAATCAAGTGACGGTCCCGCTAGTCTCATTGCTTAATTAAATGGCCAAAAAAGTCACTGGTAATATTGGAATCGCTCGATGAGGTGGTGTCCATCACCCCGTTGTCCCGACTCCCCACTCCCCCACACCCCCACCGCCCCCTACCAAGCGGCGAGCTGAGGCAGTCCGCCGAAGCTGCGAGCGGGCCCACTAAACGGGGCCGTAGCCGCGACCACCGTCTAATAATAATATTTAAAAGCTGCGCAAGCGCGAGCGCCGCGCCGCGACCGCGGGTTCCGTATAATATATATATACATACCGCCATTTTGTACCGGAAGCTTTTAAAAAATTTAAAATATATAATATAGCCAATAGGAATCTTCTGTGTCAGTATCATCATCATCAGGTGCCCTCTCCAAACTGAAGTTTGGCGATCAGCTTGAGAAAACCAATTCGATCCTCGGCTCTTCTTTTTTAACTGATGGTATTTAAACCCGGTCCATGCCTTTATGCCATCAAACCATTTCTTGAGCTGGCTACCAGGTGCACGTTTCCCAGGAATTTTGCGCACCAGGATCAACCGTGGGAACTGATAAATGGATCCTCTTTGAGGGTGTCCGAAAAAGGGAACCTTTCTCTGCATGACGGTTGTCAGCAGCCTGAGTATGCAGTCAGCTCTCGAGAACTTGAGCATTGGAGACTAACTGGTTCCACGTGATCTCAGACATATCTGGACATATAGACCCAGACTCGGATGGAGACCAATTTCAGTGTTCTTCAACCAATTGTCCAAAGTGTTACCTCATCCTCACGGTTAAGGAACGTCAAATCTCCAACCTCGGTCATGTACTCCGTCATCAGCGATATCATCTTCTGCAGCTGATTATAATGGGTGAAGTTTCTGGAAGACGAAAGGTGGGGAGACGGAAAAAGTCATGGTTGAGGAATATCAGGGAATGGAATGGCGCATCTGGGGCGTCCGCATTGTTCCGCCGGAGCAGAGCCAGGATGGACTGCACCACGTTGATCGCCAACCTTCACTGGTTGGAGAGGCACTTTAAAGAGAAGAAGAAGATATAAATATATCCACTTTACCACTTTTCACCATATCTCTACTTACTATCAGGTGGTAGGTGTCTGTTGTCAGAGACCATCTATGTAGTTATCATCGCTGTCGCAAAACGTTACTACGCCAACAAACATTGTTATCCGGTGTGAAGGACGCTGTAGCAAAGGTACTGGGGTAACGATTCTAATCATGTCAAGGCGAGGAGCATAATACGGTGCTGTGTATACTATTCGATCTATTCGCCACATTGTTATGGTGGTAACGTCACTTATTATCGAGTGACCGTCCCGCTGGTTTCGTCGCTTCGTAAATAAAAAAAAAGGTAATATCGTGGTATATATATTATATATAAAATGGACTCATCACGCTGGACTCATCCCACTCTTCAGCTGCTTGGAGTCTTGTGCAGAGCATCTATCCATCCCAGGTCTTTTTATTCGAAGAGACGTTCGAAGGGTCCAGGTGATGGTAAGTGATACGCTCGCTCGTAAAACGTGGCACAAGGTTAGGTTAGGTTAGGTTAGGTATATATATATATATATACACATATACCTCAATACTTACACTAGCTGCAGCGCCCTTCAAACCGGAACAAAGTAATGCTTGCGTACTACTGTCATACCACCAGTCCACTGTTCGAGGCTGCATTTTTTTTTAAATGTTTAAACATTTCTCGTAGAATACAATTTGATAAGACAATAGAGTCTGGTGACACCATGTTTGACGTTCACTGAATTCTTTATAAAGCATCCGAGCTCGTGAGTCATCAGATGGATCGCTGGTTACTCCCCCCCTCTATCTCTCACCCGCCCCTCTTCTCAACTGGACCTCCGTCAGCGTATAAACGAATATTTACATTTCGACATACCCACTTTCAAACTACCACCATTCTTTATTCCTTCGATATATTGACGAGATATTTACACGACTAATTAAATAGAGCTCTGTCGTATCACGGAATAATACGTGATAACACTTTATATATATATTTCATGTTATAAGTGAATTTTTGACAAATTCAAATATTTTGGAGATTTTTCTTAATACATTAATATTATTCTGCGGAACCATTATTATTATTATAATATAAACTAGTCTGTGCTATTTCTTATATATCTCATAGAGAAAGTTGTCAGCTCAAGTGTATTGAAGAATTACTGATTCACTTCATCATCCGATGGATGCCCACTGCTGGTCATAGGAACCAATGTGATGCTAGCTAGGATGGTATATACTACACCATATTGTACTCGTCGCTATGACAACAATATTAAGTCTATCGGCCGCAGTATGTGCTACAATGGTACCTAGACAGTCCTTTTAAAGTTCCCACTACTGGGACTCGTGGGATCCTGTCGCGATGAGAGGATTTCGGTCTTTCAAGATCGAGCGGAGCGGGTGTCGTGTATCCACAAGAGTAGTCCTATAGACTCGTCGATATCTTCGCGACGGTCTCCATCACCGGTGATGATGATGATGAATGATGACTATTGGTTGTCATCATCATTTCCCCACATTAATATTCGGAGAGTACTTCGTGACGCGCCGCGAGCGTCCCTCGTGTCCCTCGTCACCACCACAACCATTTCCAGTACAAATTAAAAATTGGATGAAGATCTATATATATATAGGAAAATGGGTTTCATTTGTTCGCCTATCACTTGAAAACGAGTGAACGTATCGACATAGGAACATGATCATTCGACGCGGAATGATCTATACATGGTTGTAGGATATTTGTTTGTTGAATTTCGTAGATCTTTCACAAATACTTTTTGTTAACACTTTCATTTGGTATTTACGCGGTTGCTATGGTAACGGTTGCTATAGAAAAGTCCTTCCCGGTTGCGGTGGCGCTCGAAAAATATTGCAGACAAATGTCAAGTATAAATCTATATTATGAACGGCAAAATTTTGAAGAGCTGAGACATCTCCGAACACTCGAAATTGGGTGTAGATATTGCTTCTTTCGTTTAGAGGTCAGCTAAGAATGGATTTTACAAAATGCCTCCCCCAAAAGGAGTTGTGGGGATGCAACAGCCAGTTTACTAAATATTATTATTTAATTATATATAGAAAAAAAATAACTGAACCCTAAAACTGGTGTCTTTATGAGGTCACCGATTTCCTTGTTAGTAACACGCCGAAGATCTGGTATCCGTCGGTGATGCCCTGGGCGTGGTGGTAAAGGTGGTAGCTTGATGATATATAAGGCATGCAACGGTTTCTCTGTTTGCGGAACCCTAAAGCGCTCGCGGCCCAAGACCGCACGGACGGTCTATATGCGGCGGATGACGTTCGGCCGCGAGCGCGACGCGCCCGCACTTCTTGATACTTGCACTGCTTCACGTTCACCTGACGGTAAGTGTACTCCGGTGGCAGGACTGTACTATACCACCGCAACGCCTTTACACCCGGCAAACAGTCTGCAAACATTACTGTGATCCGGTTTGATGGGTAACGAAACTTAACATCTTGTCTCAAGGCTATGAGCACGCCGTGCAGTGTATAACATATCACTTGTGTTACACTCACAATCAAGTGAACGTCTATCACGCGATGTGTATATATGGAAATGTACGGTGAAGGTCGTGCGTGTATGTGTATCAAGTGTGCGCGGGCGCGGTATCGGCGGTGACGTGGCGGAGATACGTGTACTTGAGCGGAGGAGTGTTGACAATGTTATTGTTTTTATCGTCGGCGCGCGTACGGGCGGCGGCGCGGGTTGCGTGCCGCCGCCCGTACGCCGCGGTGTGCGCTCGCCGCGCGCTCCGCCGCCGCCCGTACGCGCGGCTCCACCTCCGATATAAACAGTATCGGCGATATAGAATAAAACATTTAATTTAGATATATATATATATTTTTAATTACCTGATGGTAAGTGATACGTGGCGTTATTTGCGATGATATACACTGCACCACATTGCACTCATAACTTGAGGCATGAGATATTGAGTCTCGTTACCGCAGTAATTTCACTAGCTACAGCGACCTTCAAACCGGAACACACACTACCGTACGTCGGCTGCAATAGGTGCTGAGGTGGTACTTAGACGGTCACCGACAACAGGATCCTACCACCAATAGAGACTTACCACCAGTAACCAAACTCAACCTCAGTAAACAAACATACCACCAGTATACAAACGTACCACCAGTAAACAAACTTACCACCGAGTAAACAAACTTACCACCAGTAAACAAACTTACCACCAGTAAACAAACCCACCACCTGTAAATAAACCCACTGTCGATGGGGTGTAAGCGTTCCGTACAACAACTCACGGTAATCAAGCCAACCTGATCAGCTCGTGATGCAGCCTGGTTATCAACAGACGAGGATCAGGCTCCCGCCGACCAGCATTGGGCCAGCGTGCTGGGAAACGGCCCAAGACCCATCAAATGAACCCCTACTCGATCGATGTGGAGGAGTTTGGGTGAGACCTATGTCCGGCAGCGGATGTCTGTCGGATGGTGACGAGTCCTGGCTAGCGGCACACTGATCCGGTTTGAAGGATTCTGTATCTAGTGTAATTATTGGAACAACTGGACGTAATATACTTGGTCTCATAACGACAAGCACAATGTGGCGCAGTGCAAACATCGAAACCTGCGTTACGGTGCTCCGGCTCGAAGGACTCCGCGGCTAGTGTAATGTATGTGTACGTTGTCTGTCCAGCTGGTCGGCGCACCGTGTGGACAGCACGGGCAGTACACCTTCTACAAGGCGATCAGGCTGACCGGCGAGAGGGAGAGGATCGTCGCCATCGGGGACTTCTTCTTCGTGAGGATATGGCAGGACTCCGAGCTGGTCTCCATAGGTGGGTCCGTCGACTGGTACACACCGTTCCGAGGTTCACTAGGTGCTGAGTGATACGCCAGCCAATAACAAAATGGCGCCAGTTGGGATGTGTACACCGACACATCTGCCAACCGCCTTCAAACCTGATAAGTCTTTATACCGCAGTAATATCCTCAGACAGTCTCCAACAACAGAGGCTTACTACCAGTTTATATAATTAACAGCCCACTTAATTATCCCACTGCTGGGACTCGTGGCCTTGCGCTGGTCAAGTGACATACGGAAGCTGTTCGGAAGTTGCTTTCCTCATGACTTCCATCACCGGAAGCTCACGTTCTGTGGAGATGGCGTCGTATGCCAATCGCTGATGGTACAGCGCCGAAGGGAGACCCTCGTTGCCAGGACGTTGGCCCCAGACGGTCTCACCATCATTGTAGTAAGTTAATCGTGATGTGGTAACGCAGGCGAGCTGCAGCTGCTGTGGACGGACCGGGTGTCGGACCAGACCCTGGTCAGCCTCAGGCTGTACTTCCTGCCGGAGAACACGCCCGACGGCCGCAGCCAGCACGGCGAGGTGAGTGCCCTACTCCATTCACCATGCAGTAAGCGTGCTCGTGGTATATTCCAGTTGGAGCTGACAGAGCTTGTGCATATATGGTATCTATACCATCAGTGTGTAGAGTTTTTTTTTTTTAATTGACTAAAACTTTGATCTGATGGTAACGGCGTATTAGAGTTTAAAGAAGTAACCTCTAGTAATCTGGTGTTGGTCTATCGCAGCCGTCAAACGGTATTGAGCGAACATTACTGTGATCCGGTTTGAAGGACGCTGTAGCTATTACTGGCGGTAGTGTCTCTGTTGCTGCAGACCGTCTAGGTAGGTACCAGTGCAGCGCGTATTGCAGCCGACACACAGTACTGTGCGGACATTACTGTGATCCGGTTTGAAGGGCTTTGTTGGTAATATAATTACTGAGGTAACGAGACAAGATCTTAAATCTTTAAACGATGAGTGCAATGTGGTGCAGTGTACACCATCCTAACTAGCGCCATGTTATAGACAGGCGTATCACTCAACATCAGGTGAAGGTCCCGGTTAGTTGAATGGAAACCCTTCACAAAATGGCGGATATGCCGCCGTGATCAGGAACGGAAGCGGAACCGGTGACTCTTCAGTTGGGAAAGTAATTTTTGGAATCCGCTGAAGTGCTTCGAGTGGCAACTGGCTGGAGTCTGCTGCGGACCACTCCCACTCCTGGGGTTGGGGTAGTGGGGTAGTTCGCTGATATTCAGCTAGCAATGAAGTGTCAATATTCCTTTCCGATATTACCACAAATGTAATATCGGTCTGTAAGGGGGCCCGTGCACCAGCTCGCGGGACCCACGCCAACACCACCAGCTCGCGGTGCTGCCTGGTAATCAACAAACGAGGCTCCGGCTCCCACCAATCCGTATTAAGCCGGCGCGGTGGGAACTGGCCCAAATCCCCCCCATACGAACCCTTACAATGCCAACTGTCGGACGGTACTGGAAGCCATGCTGGTGGAGGCTTACGTCCAGCTGTGGACGTCTGTCCGCTGATGATACCGTAATTTTTTTATTGTCTACTGGTGGTAATGCCGCTGTTGCTACAGACCGTCTAGGTTGCAGCCGGCCGACAGTACTGCGATCCGGTTCGAAGGGCGCTGTATCTAATGAGGTTTGTAAGAGTAGCGATACTCACATGTGCCTGGCGACGAGTGCAACGCGGCGCTGTACGTGTGCATGTGCATCAGTTACCATCAGTTACCATCAGGTGAACGTGATCCTACCTAAGTGTCGGCACGTGTTACTGGTAATTGTCGCGCGATCGCTACTCGCCGACGGAAGTAACACAAAATTTTAACACAAACCTCAAAAACGTTGAGCGGCCGCGGGTCCGCGCGGGGCGGGCGCGCGCGCGGCGTGCGGGCGGCCGGCCGCGCTGTTGCCGTCCCGCTCGCACGCGCCGCGCGCGCGCTGCCCTCCCTCTCTTTCTAATCCCTATTTGGTAATACCAACTATTTCATGGGTGAAATTACGGCCGGCGTGCGGTGCGTGTTGTGAGCGTGCGAGTTCTTTTTTATTTTTTTTAGATAGAACTCTGTTGCTGCAGACCATGTAGGTACCACGGCAGCTCCGGTTTGAAGGACGAATTAATATTACTGCCGGTAGGTCTCTGTTGCTGCAGACCCTGTAGATACCACCACAGCGCTCATTGAAGCTAAGAGACAGTACTGTACAGACATTACAGTGTTCCGTTTTGAAAGGCGTTATAGTTAGTTCAATTACTGGGGGGTAACGAGATTCAATATCTCATGTCTGTAGCGTCGAGCGTAATGTGGTGCAGTGTATATTATTCAAACTACCACCAAGTTATTATGGGTGAGCGTATCACTCACCATCGCTTAATTTAATAAAAAAAAAAGAATAAATGCGTTCCGAGAATTAACATACTGTTTCTCAAGGCGACGACCTCAATTCGTTGCAGTGTACACAACGCCGACGCAAGAACCCCAAGTTCCATCCTCACCACCTGGATGACTGGTGATGGTCCTCCACTGCGCGTTACAAGCGCAACTTCTCACCACACACCACCACTTTGCACAATCAGCATCCCTTAAAAGTCGACTTTGCGTAGTATTCTGACAGCCTATGGGTGTCAGTGATCACTTTACATCAGGTGAAGTGTTCTCTCGTTAGGTCACTCTTCCTATCATTTGAAAAAAAAAAAAACCATTCCAGTTGACTCCACAGTGTAACAGTCGGGCGTGTCACTTACCATCAGCTGTGTGTTGTGTTGGTATCGACAGATCGATGTCACATTTGTTATATATTAGCTGTTGAACACATGATAATGGATTACGTTTGCTCGTTAATCACTCGAAAACAAGTGAACGTATCGACACGGTGACACACGGGCATTCGTCGCGGAATAGTCTGTAGATGATGGTTATAGGTTTAGTTTTTCAATTTCATACATTCATCGTTTTATTTCTAATTAAAATTCCATAGACATTTTCGTTTGGTATTGGTTTACGCGGTTGCTATGGTAACGGTTGGTATACAAAGCGTAATATGAATATTTCGTATAAAATAATCGAAGGTGCAATATCTTGTCGCTTGGACCACACGCCGTGTCGCGTGCCCAAGGCAAAGTGAGCTCTAGCGCGGCGCAGCAACCGCGGCTTTGCGCTGCACCGCCGCGGGTTCGTTCCCCGGTACATTATGGCGCTACAGTCTTGCGCTCCCATACTTCTTGATACTTGCTCATTTTATTTATTTACATTAATCGTAATAGAATTTTTTTTTTTTAAATAGGTTTCTTAACAATTACAAACATGACATACAAACAAGTAGATTTACTGACAAGTGTCTATTGCCGGGACCGTTTACGTACCACCGCAACGGCTATTGTACAAACAGTACTGTGTTCCGGTTTAACGGGCGCTGTAACCAGTGTAATTGCTATGGTAGCGATACTAAACATCTTATGTCTCAGGGGATGAGTGCAGTGTGGAATGTATCATGCTAACTAGCTGCGTGTTATTATGACACGCGTATAACTTACCGTCAGGTGAAAGTCCTGCTCGTCTCGTCACTTAATTGAATTAAAAAAAAAAAAAACAATTTGGATGAGTTATCTGTTACAGGCGTAAAGCACGTTATTAGATGAGATATATATATATAGATATAAACAAATGGAGAATTACCTTCTCCTTCGACGCGGTGACCCAAAGAGACTCTTGGCCTGACAATAGAGATAGACTGACAAAGAAGCAGGTTGTGAAGAGAAAGAGAAAAAAGCAAATAATAATATGGATATAGTTATTGCATAATGCAGGACATTATTTATATATCTATATACATACAGGTATATGTAAATATGGCTGTAAGGATTCCCGCAGAACTGCTCGCGGGAGCCGAGCCAACCTCACCAGCTCGTGGTGCACCCTGCTAATACAGACGCGGCTCTTTCTACCTCCAACCCACATTGAGCTAGCGTAGTGGGGAATGACCCAAATCCCAAGATCCCCCCCATAAGAGTCTCTATTAACGACGGCCTCTAGTTCTCGGCAGCAGTGACTATGGAGCGGCACAGCTGACTGGAGCGATCGATGTGGAGATCGTTGTGGGAGGCCTGTGTCCAGCAGTGGACGTCTATCGGCTGATGATTGGTAACATATACATAAAGGGGGTATAAAGAAATAGACCTAGCTTCAGATTAGTCACCAATACTTGAACACTAAGTTTAGTTCACAATTAGGTTACATTCCCAGAGACTTTTATCTCCAATTTAATACCTCTTACTGTCTTCTGTTCTGTGATGATTGTGTAGTCACGCAGTCTCCGGTGCGGTGCCGGAGCCACGCGTGCGGTCACCAGCACGGCGGCCCCACGCTGCACGTGTTTGTTGTACAATGATTACTTTTATCACGCTAACACGTACCTGCGAGCCGTTATCATGGCGGGCGTGGCTCATTCTAAACATGTACAAGTGTTACATAAAACCAAATTCAAAGTTGATAACGGCAGGTAGTGATAACACTAATTACTAGTCGTTATGGAAATTGAATAATTGATGTTATGATTTATTATGATTTGTATTTATCACGGGATTCTAAGTGATCCATCGCCTCAAGTCGCGGTTCTAGTTAATCACGCTCACCCAATACAAGTCGGCGGCTATTCCATTTCGGCGACCGTCTAGCGGCCACCGCAGCGCCTATTACATCCGACAAACATTACCGTGTTCCGGTTTGAAGGGCGCTACAGCTACTGTCATTGCTAGGGTAATGAGACTCAACATCTTTTGTCGCAGATCACGAGCGCATGATGCAGTATATATCATTCTAACTAGCGCCACGTAATGAGCGAGCGTATCACTTACCATCAGGTGAATGTCGCGCTCGTTCTCGTTACTTAATAGATAAAAAAAAATTGGAACTGCACAAATGCACTCTTCGAGATGAATCCGATCTCAAGTTATCTTCGTTGCATCACAGTCCGGATACCGCCCACTGTTGGGCATAGACATTCCTCAAGGATCCTCATTGAGAGGTAATTAGTTCTTAGCCCCAATACGCTGACCCAGTGCAGCTTGGCGGGTGGTCAGATCCTCATCTGATGTTTACCAGAGCGCTCCGCGTGTATGTTGGTCGGGAACCCTCGAGTCCCGATTAGGTTAGATTACTATTATTGTGACGTATCGTACTATATGTATGCACTTAATGAAATAAATAAATAATAATGCTAATGAGTAGAAAGTACCAAGCCGCGCGGATCCCGGTGTAGCGGCGTAGAGTAGGACCGTTCTAGAGGCGGCATGTGACGGTCGGAACATCGATCGCGGTGGAGTGGTGTCGCTACTTTTTGTTTTTGCTTCATTTGTATATATTCGTATGTATACAGTTTTTGTTATACGTTTGCTTTGCGCGCATTTGTTGTTGTAACGCATTCTCATCGGGGACTGTTCGAGAAGCTAAGCGGGTTTCTTTTTACAATTACCGTAACGGAAATGGAATTCGGAGACCGTCTAGGTAGGTACCGCCGCAGCGCCTGTTGCAGCTGACGGACAGTACTGTGCGAACGTTACTGTGATCCGGTTTGAAGGGCGCTATAGCTATTAGTGGTTGTTGATTTCTATTGCTACAGATCGTCTCGGTAGGTACCGCCGCAGCGCCTATCGCAGCCAACAGACAGTACTGTGCGAACATTACCGTGATCCGGTTTGAAGGGCGCTGTAGCTATTAGTGGTTGTAGGTTTCTATTGCTACAGATCGTGTCGGTAGGTACCACCGCAGCGTCTATCGCAGCCAACAGACAGTACTGTGCGAATATTACCGTGATCCGGTTTGAAGGGCGCTGTGGCTAATCTAATCACTGCGTTAACGAGATCTTGCAACCTTATTGTGCAGCGTGAAATCTCCGTAACTGGCGCCATGTTATGACTAAGCGCATCACTTACCATCAGGTGAACAAAAGTGCATACACTCATTATTGCATAGTGCAGTGATGTATTATTATTTAACGTATACATTTAAAGTGATTGTTAGAAATTAATAAAATATGGAAACTCTTGCGCAGCCTTTAATTGTGTTGACGTATCCAGTGGTAATGGATCCGAGCGCCGGTTGTTCGCGCTAGGCGCTGGCGGCGCTGGAGGGGCTGGAGGGGCTGGTGGTGGACTATCTTATCGCTGGCTCATTCTGTGTGACTAACTGATAAGGAGCGCGGCGTACTCCCGGTACGGACAGCACCATACTCATACATTCATAATTTATTTTATTTGACAAATCTTTCACACAAATACAACTGTCACTTGATATTGAGTGTTAACACACTTGCTCACGCGACAACACCACATCGCGTTTTATTGTCTCACTAATTTCACCAGCTGCAGCCACGTTCAAATCGGAACGTACTACCCACTGGTGCTCCGGTTTGAAGGGCGCTGTAGCTAAATATAATTAGTAGAATAACGTGACTAGACATCTTCAGTCTGAGCGACGAGAATGTGGTGCAGTGTATAGCGGTATGTTGTTATGGGCGTATCACTCACTATCGGGTGAACGTCTCACTAGTCTAGTCGGTAACTTTACTGTTTGACGGTAGATGTAAAAACTGCTGTAGTGCATGTACGGTCTACAACAGCAACCTGACCAGTGAGGATTTAAACTCGCCTTTAAGTTGTCGTACGTCCTTATCTACGTTGTCTGCTCTCCCAGTCCGTCCGTAGTACACTCAATTTCGAGTGTTTCCAAAATGTGTGTGTAGAGATACATTATTTATCTGGCTGTTACTTCCACGGTCTGTATAATACATTATCAAACAGTACGGAATCATTTTTGTACGGAACCGATTTTAATTTTTTTTTCCGACCGTACTTAAGTTATAATAATGATGTTTCGTAAGTCGAAGTGAATAAGTTGCTCCAAGTCCGGCGCGGTTCCCAAACTTTGATTGTAGTTCGAGTAATGCACTGCCTCAGGCTTTGCTTCTTTTCATTCAACGAAGCGACGAACGGTACTTTCACCTGATTTTAAGTGATACGTGGCACTGCGTAGAATGTTATACACTGCACGATATTGCGTTCGTCGCGTTGCTACATAGGCTGTCGCGTTTCCATATCTCAGTGATACACTAGCTAATAGCACCCTTCAAACCGGATCTTAGTAATGTTCCCACTACTAATGTATCTGGCAACAGAGACCTATCACCAGTAAAATAATGTAACTTGTTCATCATCATCATCACTACATCATTGCGAGATGAAGGCGGCCACCGGAGGAGGCGGCGTGCAGCTAAGCTTGCCACCAACACCTGAATGAAGACCACGACCACTCTTTCAAGAGTGATACCGACGGAGAAGAATCTGAATATCCTTTGCTGACCGTTATTTATCATTCTCCATCATCATCACCACCACATAGTCTTCCACTTAATATCTCCATACCGATCGATACTACATCATCATGTTAAATATTAATCGGTGGTGTAAGTGGAGCACTGCTCACGGGAGCCAACCCAACCTCACCAGCTCGCGCTGCATCCAGCTGATCAACAGAGGAGGCTCTGGCTCCCACCAATCCGTAATGATTAGTCTGGTGATCAACTGCCCAAATCCTCCCATATGAATCCCAATTCGATCGCTGTGGGAATCTTAGAGTGAGGCCCATGCCCAGCGGTGGGCGTCTATCAGCTGATGACGATGATATTGATATGTACATTAAAATGTTTAATTAAAAAAAATCAGTTAATAAATACTACAAACAGGATCGTACCGCACCGCGCGCTCGGCGATAAGATAAACGAAAGTGGTATCGAGGAGATATAAAGGCGCCTCAAATCCGAACTTTGTTACAGTCGAGATGCAAACGTGTTACTTTTTGTTATTTCTCCATCTACAGTGTAACACTCGAGCGCTGCTACACGGGGCGGGGCGCCGCGAGTCGGTGACGCCGACGACGGCGCTCCTCGTCCAAAATACATTGGCCTTTAAACACATTAATATTGTTATTGGTACACGTTTCTGGTGGTACTATTTCAGTAGTATGCAAACATTGCTGTCCGGTTTGAAGGCCGCTGCGGCTAGAGTAATTATTAAAGTATCGAAACTCGACATTGTACGTCTCAGGCGATGTAATGAGCGTCTAACATCTTAATCTCAATTTTTTTTGGGTGTACGTATCACTTATTATCAGGTGAACGTTCGTCGCGCCGCTTATTTGATTAGATGTATATATGAAAGTGGTGAGTAAGCTTGTTGTTGGAGCCCCCACCACCCATCAAGCTGAATGTCGGATTCGAACCGGAGACCAGGTATAAGGCGAGGTCGGCCATAACGCTCGCGGGGGAGGTTACGATGCCATTGACACCGCATCACCGTCCGGACGGTGACCGTGATAATAAAAATGGGTTTTGTTTGTTATCCAATCACTCGTAAATGAGTGAATGTATCAACACGGGAACGCGAGCATTCGGACGCGGAATGATCTGTAGATAGAATTGTATATCCGTATATATACAATGAAAATGGGTTTAATAGTTTCGCCGATCACGTAAAAACGAGTGACCGAATCAACACAAGCACTCGAACACGGAATAATCTTTAGATGACTATAGGATATTTATTTTTCTGCAATTCATAGATACTTCATTGTTTCATTTCCAGTTAACCTTCATAGATATTTCCATTTGGTGTGATTAACGCGGTTGCTATGGCAACGGTTGCTATGGCAGGCCATATCCAGTAGCGATGGCATTTACTCATTCCAAGTCCAACTTCATATTAAAACCAGGAAAGCGGAAAGGGAACAGCTAGTATTATATGAGTAATGACGTTGGGATTCCTTGCGGGAGACGGTCCAGCCGTGGACTGCCGTGGGCTGATGACCGGTGATGACAGTATGTCTCAGTAGTACACGGGTTCGATTCCTACTGCGCTTGAGCTTCTGAGGAAGATGAGCATCATCAGCTCAGAATTTACAAGTAAATTTTTGTTATTCCTGGTACTAAGTCTTCATTGCTACCGACCGTCTAAGTAACACCGCACTGTACAAACATTACTGTGATCCGGTTTGAAGGACTCTGTAGCTATTACTGGTGGTAGGTTGCTATGGCTACAGATCGTCTAAGTATCACTGCAGCTCCTATTGCCGCTGACAGATAGTACTGTGCGAACATTAATGTGATCCGGTTTGAAGGGCCCTGTGGCTAATGAAACTGAGAATTAATATTTAATATCTGAAAGAAACGAGCGCAATGCAGTGTATATCATCCTAACTAGCTTTACGTTGTTATGGGTGAAAGTATCACTTGAAATCAAGTGATCGTGATTTTTGTTAACTTATTACTTATTTATATATTGTATATATGACAAACGTATAAATATATTGTTTGACAATCAAATATCTGTCTTACCTTATCTTTTTTTTTTTTTATTCAACGAAGCGATGTGACTAGCTGTACGTTCACTTGATAGTAAGTGATACGTTCACTCATAACGAGACGCTAGTTATGATGGGTAACATTAAACTGAGTTGTGCTCGTCGCTTTGAGATATAAAATGTCAAGTCTCAGTACCAGCTATTTCATTAGCTACAGCGCCCTTCAAACCGGAACACAATGGTACCTACCTACTATTCTACTTCGACTGTATTCAAATTTTTTTAAATGTTATTCTAACTTAATTAACTTCATTTCTAACATATGTAGATTTTTTTTTTAATACAATTAAGCTATAAGACTAGCGGGCCGTTCACCTGATTGTAAGTGATATGTGCCTAGTTAGGATGATATACAGTACACTTTGCGCTCGTCGCCTGAAACATAAGATCGTGAGTATCGTCACCACTAAAAAATTTTATGAGGTTAAATAAAAAAAAAATTTAGTGCTGTTTCGACTCCACGGATTCCTAGTTCGGCAATTATTTAGCAGCGAAGCGGCGCGCGGGGTTACCGACGTGAGCGCGTTCCGTTCTGTGACGTTGGCAACATTGTTTCGTAGATTATGTAATATTAAGTTTGGAGTTTTGTTTCTTTTTTTTTAAATGTTGCCAGTACTGCTCGCGTGGAGCTCACACAAACGGACAGCTCTATTGTTCCCACCGCTGGGACAAAGTTTACGGGTGATAGCTCTCTTATTGCAGCCAACAGTAGCGTGTAAATGTTACTGTTCCGGTTGGAAGGGCGTTGTAAATAATGCGGTAAACATACTTGATAACTTACGTCTCGGGCGACGAGCGCGAGTGTTGCGCATACAATTCTAATCTGCCGTGTCATGATCAGCCGTATCACTCACTATCAGGTGAACGTGTCACCGTCTATAATACAAGCTGTATATACGTTAATACTTTTAAATAAATACAAATATCCATCTCCATACTTGTGACCGCGTGACGTTTACTATTCTCGAAGTTTCGGGAGCGTACTGTTTGTTATATTCGTTTCGCGCCCGATGTGAAAGGCAAAGATCCGAGGTGCATTCAGCCACCATTTTTTTTTTTTGCGTCGTTAATAGTTGTAATTATTTATTAATGCTCGTTTGTTGTTTTTTTTTTTTTTGTGTTTCTACGTTAAATAATGACAAGTATTTTGTTTTTGTGCCAGCCGGGGCCGTCAAGGGCGCACCGCGACGAACCGGTTCGACTTTTGCCTTTTTTTTATTCTTCTTTTTAATACTCGTTTACCTCTTTACGGTAACATTATGAAAATTTCATTGTTTAGTCATTTATTTATTAACGTCTAAGGTTGTACGTATCTACTATTGCAGTACAAATGGTATTCAGCTCCGGTTTGAAGGCTGCTGTAACTAGTGTAATTACTGCGGTAACCAGACGTGTCTCGAGGAGATACACACAATGTGGTGTTATGTGCAGTCCTAACGTCTCGTTGCTTAATGGAATAAAAAATAATTACTGCGGTAATCAAATGTAACGTGGAGGTGCTGATGTCTCAGTCCGCGTGTACACTATAAAGCACAGGTCCGTATATAGTACGGCCGCTGGTCCCAGCCGTGGGAAAATGAATTGTGCTTATGAATATATAACATGTTGTGATTGCCCCGTTTGTAATCTGTGCATTCGGCATTCGATACCAACCGTCCGCGCACAGCTCCGGCCGCGCGCCGTCGCACAATTACCAACCTTATTCTCATACAAATAAAGCTCAATATGAAACGTCAACGCCAACATTGGGAAGCCACACGCGCCGCTACAGTACTTTGCACCTAATCCTTCCCGTATACAGTTCAAAGTTGCGTGCACGTGCGTAGCGCATGCGCGTGTGTGTGTGATGCGTTATGTATAGACGGCCGTGTGTGCGCACATTATTAAAGGTTGCCTTTCTGTACGGCAGAGGGGAACAACTTTGCAACTTTGGATTTTAATTTGTATTATTATTATTTTCTTGCCGCCAAATTGTACTGTGCGAACGTCGCTGTGTTCCGGTTTAAAGGGCGTAGCTAGTAACGGGGTAACGAGAGTTAACATATGTCTACGTGTCTGACGATCGCTATTTGGTGTTATGTATAATTATTATGGACAGGCCATCACTTACCATCAGGTGAACGTCTACTTGGCTCTTCGCTTAGAATAACAATAAAAAATTGATATTATTTCGATACGTCTTACATATAATGCATTATTTTTATATATATAATTATTGCAATTGCTATTTTTTTATTGTAAGTTGTATGGCGTATCTGTGTGAAAAATGCTGTGTGTTGGGAGGAGGGGGAGGAGGCACCTTAAACTTAGCCTTTGCTTTGCAGCATATCTTGCGACTGATAATGATGATGATAAAGTTGTTATAGCTCTATCTATTCTAATATCACCTAACCAATTCAAGATAAAGGTTACTTTAACATGGAAAAGAAAAATCAATATATATATATATATATAATGTATAGAAAGCTAATCACTGTACGGGATAATAGATAGGAAGAAGGAGAGAGAGAGATATGTATGATATATCGAAAATAATTATTCGTATGTTAAAGTTACAAATGTTTTTCTTATCCACATTATTTTAATAGTGAGAAGAGAAATTACTATCTAGACTAGAAATAGAAAAAAAATATTTTTTTTTTCTATTTCCCGAATAAATGGAAGCGAGCTGCATCAGTGCGACACGCTACCGTGTAAATATAAACCCGGTCCGGTGGTATTGCTCCCGAGTACAAGCCGGGCCGGCGGCGCCGTGCGCTCTCTGTGTGTGTGTGTGTGTGTATATATATATATATATATATATGTGTGTGTGTGTGTGTGTGTGTGTGTAATGTCACATTTATTGATATAATAAATATTGAATAATTTTTTCGAAGAAGCGATTGTACGAGCTGGACGCTCACCTGATAGTGAGCGACACGCTCGCGTATAGTTATATGTGTAAGGATCATATGTATCGTAGCTTTGAGATGTTGGGTGTCGTTACCCCTGACATTTCCGTAGCGCCCTTCAAGCCGGATCACTGTAACGTTCGCACAGTACTGTGTGTAGGCGCGGAGAATTTGGATATTTATATTTACTGTAATGTTGACAATTTTTTTTTTATAATGTCTCCATTTTGTTATGTGATGGAAGAAATTTGGCTGTATCCTTGAGGTACTGGTAATAGTCTGATGGTGATGGTGATGGTGATGGTGATGGTGGTGGTGATGAGCAGCCGTGTAAGGGCGCGCGCACACCAGCGGACGAAGTCCAACAAAAAGCGGTAGAGGTGCAGTCACACGGCCCGCTTAGCGGGACGCGCTGTGGTATGTAGCTGGATGGAATAAATAAATTATTATTTATTTTGTATAAAAAGAATTTAGTTTTAGTGATGGTAGGTCTTTGTTGCTGCAACTCGTGTAGGTACCACCGCAGCTCCAAATGCAGCCGGCAGGCGGTAGTGTGCAAACATTACTGTGTGCGCTGAAGGGAGGTGTAGCTAGCGGAATTATTGAAGTAAAGAGATTTAACGTTTGTTATACACATAATAATATAGTGCTGTGTATATCATCCTAACTAGCGCCACGTTATGTGTAGGTGTATTATTTACCATATTTTCGCTTCTATATAATAAATAAATCATCATGTATGCTCGGTTGCAACCCGCGAGATTCTAAGCTATGCAAGCTATTGAACTGCTGCAGTTAATCTGTCGGCATCCGTGCGGAGTTGTTGTGTATTTTGTGTAAAGTATTGCGCTCCTGCAAACCGGACACATCCTCTACTTTATCATTGTCATCATCAGCCAATAGATTCGCTGCTGTACATAAGCCTCCCCTAAAGATCTTCAGATTTGGGCAATTTCCCACAACGCGAGCCCAATGAAGGTTGGTGGAAGCCAGAAAGCCAGAGCTTCTGTTGATGAGCAGGGTGCACCGCGAGCAGGTGAAGTTGACTCGGGTCCCGTGGGTTGTTGTGTAGAAGCCCTCACAGCCCGATACCGTAACATATCCCAAGGTCCTGCGCCCGGTCCGCTGGTGACGTGCGAGCGAGACGGCATGCTGTAGCGGCGCGCCCACCATTAAATGTATTCCGTGAGCTGAACCCATCCATTGCTCCTCACGAAGCTTCTTGATACTTTCTAGGTAGATACCATCACAGCGCCTATTGCAGCCGACACACAGTACTGTGTAGACGTTACTGTGATCCGGTTTGTAGGGCGCTGTAGCTAGTGAAGTTACAGGGTAATGAAATTTAACGTGGTAGAACTCAAAGCGATGAGTAGTTTATGGTGTAGTGTAAATATCAATTATATAAACATAAACTAAGCGACGAGCCGGGCGGGACGTTCACGTGATAGTGAGTGATACGCCTGACCATGACGACCCTTTGCCAGTTAGGATGATATATACTGCACCGCATTGCGCTCGTCGCTACTGACACAAGATGGTATGTCTCATTACCACTGTCATTACCCTACTATAGCTCTATTGAAACCGCAATACAAATGTGTTCCGGTTTAGAGGACGGCCAATGTGAAGTGCACCTATATGTTTGTCGGTAGATGCGGTGGAGTCGCGGCGGCACCGATCTTAACACACGGAGACAGTGAGGAGATAACTCGAGCTACTTAAACAGATGGTGTTCATGAATGTAGTACTTGTTGGGTAGTCGGGCAGTATTAGATCTAGATTTATATTATGATACTAAATAAGCACTAGATTTAATCAACAGACGCTGATTACATTTCCTTATGGGAAACTCCGCTCATCTCGTCGGTTTATTGAATAAAAAAAAAAACAGTGAATTAAAACGGATATCGTGAGATGATCTTCCTCTCGATGATCGATGATGATGAACAATTGATGATGATGAGATAAATAAAAATAAATAATTAAATATTAAAATACTAACTCGGCTCCACGGTTTTCCTTCGTCCAGCGAACAAGTATCGGCCGGGCGCATGCTTGCTTCGGCACGGGCCAGGGCTGCCGCTTCGCTGTTGTTATTATTCAATACTGCCGGTATATCTTTATTGCTGGTGACCGTTGATTGTTACCACCGCAGCGTGTGGACAGTGGTATGCAAACTTTACTGCGTTTAGATTTAAAAGGTGGCTGAGCTATTGAACTGAGGGACCTGGTGAGAATCGCGGGAATCCTCTGGATGTGAGCAACGCGGGACTGCTCCATGTGGAGATCTTAGGAGGAGGCCTATGTTCAGCCAGAGGATGTCTGTTGGCCGATGGTGAAGAGCTAGTAAAATTAACGTTTTAACTTGGTTACTATAGTTTAAGTCTTTAAGTAATCTAGTGTATATCATCCTAAGTAGTGCTCCGTTGTGGTGAGCGAGGACATCGCTTGCCGTCAGGTTGACGTCCGCTCGTTTTGTCGCTTAATTGAATATCAAAGATATCATCAGTATTCCACAGTTGGGTATTTATAATTTTTTATTTCTGGTTGTTATAAAAAAAAAACACTGTTGGAGGGTTGGAGTGGGGGGTGCGGGCTCTTTGGTAAATGACAAGCACGCAGCAATATCAGCTCTATGTTGATAACGTGCAGAGCAAGTCAAAGTACAGAGCAAGTTGCTAAGTACAACAGTATTTCCGAGATCCAGAGAGATCTAGTAGACGGATACAGTTGTGTACTCCGAGATAGGCTATTTACTGTCTCGAGTCTTGGTATTACGAAGATTTAGAGAGATCCAGTTGATGGATCACAGCTGTATACTCCTTAACGATATACTGACCCAAAACTTGGCATCATGGAGATCCAGAGAGATCCAACTGATGCATACAAATGTTTACTCAGTAATAATTCGTTGATCAAAGGCCGTATACACAAAGGTTTACAATCCTTATAAGGATTAGCGCTGATCGCAAACGATAGCGCGATCTAGCGCGGCGCCGCCAACTGGCGTATTATTTGATATATACTAATTTAATTCACAACGCGCTGGTGACAGCCCTGCGCCGGTCGGTTGGTTCAGCGAGCGGCCGGCCGCTGTGACGTAGTGATGTACATGCTAATGTACCACATTAAAATTTTATTAATAATACCCGATATATTAACAATAATATTTAAAAAAAAAAAGTTGCCACCACTAGCGTGGTCAAAAATGTTCCAAACCTCCCCCACTTGAACCCCTTTAAACGACGACCTCTAGTACCCGACGGTGATGGAGACCATGTTCACTGTAATGGGAAGTCGCTAGGTCCGGATAGCGCAAAAGCGATCGGCCCAACAGTGGGCATTAGCCAGCCAAATAAAAACAGTTTGATAGAATTGTTGATATCCTGACAGTACAGCAAGTTTTAGTTAATATCTGATAGTAAAAATGATATACACTACATCACATGTCAGTATGAAACCCAATAGCCTGTTCATCTGTTGGTAAGGACTGTGCTGTGTGACGTTGGTTAGGATATTTACACAGCACTGCGTAACGATCGTTCACTTGAGATGTAAGTTAACTTTCGTTACCCCAGTAATTTCATTAGCTGCAGCACATTTTAAATAGTATAAGACGTCAAGTGTCTTTACTCAAGTAATTTCACTAGCCCACAGCGCCCTTCAAACCGGATCACAGTAATGTTCGCACAGTACTGTCTGTCGACTGCAATAGGCGCTGCGGTGGCACTCGGTCTCCGACGACAAAGACCTACCGGCAGTAGTCGTAGTGTCCCACCGTTGGTCGCGGACCGTGGGAACGGTCCCCCCCCCCCCGCACACGAGTGTGCTTGCGCACAGACTAATGAATATTATATTTTAATTATAATCGTTTCGCGAAAAAGTTCAGCAGCGTCGTTGTGCGCGGCGCGCCGACAGCGTGTCGTAAGCGACGCGCGCCGCCCAGCGCCACTTGATACTTGATTAATTATTTTTAAGTAATATTTTATTTTAACCGAGCACTTCGTTACATACATACTTTACTTAAAAATAAATTCAACATTTACTGGTGGTAAGTCTCTGTTGCTACAGATCGTCTAGATGGTTACCACCGCAGCGCCTGTTGCAGCCGACATACAGTACTGTGATCCGGTTTGAGCGCTGCCGCTAGTGTAATTACTGTAGTAGCGAGACTCTATGTCTTATATCTGTTGCGATGAGAACAATGGCGTAGAAATCATTTCAACTAGCGCCATGTTATAGGACAGGCGTATGACTTACCATCAGGTGAACCTGCCGGCTCGTTTTGTGGCTTAATTCAACAAAAAATAAATAAAATTAAGTTCACATAAAAGCAATATATAGAAAAAACAATGTCACCGATTAGGATGTTTACATTGAAACATAGTGTGCGTGTGCAGCCTTGATACTGTTATCGCAATAATCGACCCAGCCTCTCGGCCATCTCAAATTGGGACAGTGTATATGTGCACATTACTGCTTACCAGTAAGATATTATTTCCAGTATCGTTTAAAGAACACACATGTATTTGAGTAATTTCAGTCATATCCGTGCGGGGCTGTACGGAGCCGGGTGTGTGACACTCCTTCCCTCTCCCCTCCGCTCCCACCGGCACCCCCTCCGCACCCGTTCGTTCCTTACCCCCTAACGCCGCCCCCGCCACCGCCCCCCAGTAAATTCGGAGAGGCCCGGTTAAATCAACTCCACGGCGGGCAATAATCCGGTTCCATCCGCCCGGAGCCGGTTTGTACGCCGAGTGGTACAATGGAAACAAGTATAATAGTTTCAATGTCTATCTCCCTCTCGCTCTCACTATATGTCGCTCTCACTCGCACTCTCCTAATCTAATATTTTTACTGCGTTCGCTGTTTAACTAAATATTCCCTACCGCTGTCTACTTTGAAATTTAGACGGCGGAGGTATTTATATTTTTTTTATTCAACTACCCGATTAGAGGAACAGGAGGTTCACTCGATGATAAGTGATGCGCATGTCCATAACAACGCGGCGCTAGTTAGGATGGTATACACTGCATCATATTGCGCTCGTCACGAGACCTAAGATGTTTAATCTCGTTACCTCAGGTCAATCTGGATCACGGTAATGTTTGCAAAGTACTGCCTGTCGGCTGCAGTAGGCAACAGAGACCTACCACCAGTAATAGCTATTGGTCCTTCAAACCGGACCGCAGTAATTTCTGTCGGCGATCTTCGGCAACAGAGACCTACCAGCAGTAAAATCACAGACTTTCTTTTGGGAGACGATCTCCACTTCAGTAAAGAGATCAATAAAATGGTGGACTGATGATAGGAGTGACGGGAGGTGATGAATCACCAGAGGCAAAGACCGAGTAGTATGGAGAAGGTCAGAGGAAGCGTATACCGGAAATAAATCTTTGAAATGTGAACTATCTATTATACTACCTACTAGTGGTATGCAATTATTGCTGTAGTCCGGTTTGAAGGGAGTTGGGTAACGTGACTTCACATGTTATGTCTGAAGGCGAGAAGCGTTAAACGCCGCTGTGTATATCATCCTAACTGTCGCCATGTTGTTATAGTCTGCATCACTTGTTATCGGGTGAACGTCCCGCGAATGTCGTCGCTTAGATATATAAAAAAAAGCGCACGCGTAAAGAAACATATTTAAAATAATGTATTAAAGAAAAAAATATATTAATATAATTCTGCGAATCGCTACCGCTCATGAGATACACCGCGCCGCAGAATTCTATTATTAGGTAAGCAATCGATAGCCTCGGATGTGAGAGTGCGCGGCGGCGCAGCGGTCGGAGCGGCGGCCGCTCACCGCCCGTACACTGGGTTCAATGCTCAACTTGATTTTTTTTTTTTTTTTTTTTTTTTTTTTTTTACTTACTGAAATAATTAATATATTCTGCCTAAATAAAAATAGTGATACATGTATAAGTGTTGGGAGTATTAGCACCTTACGATAGGGGTCCCGAGTCCCAGCAGTGGGAACATGATGACGACCGTCACATTAAAGTATTATAAAATTTGTATGAAACTGTAACACAAATAACTTTATCTGCTCTCTCCCACTATCCATCTATATCTCCTGCGCACGTCTCTTTCTCTTACTATCTGTCTCTCTCTATTTATTTCTCTCACACTTTTTCTCCTTGTCTCTTCCGTTTATTTTTAATTGTATTTCTCCTCTTTTTCCCCTTCCCCTTCTACCGATCTACCTCTCTCATTCTCTCCCTCATATGTTGTCACGGCAGCAGATGTTTCTTCACACAATTAAGCTATGAGGCGGCCGCGCCGCTCACCTGATATTAAGTGATGCGCTTCTCTATAAGGCGCCAGTTAGAATGTCATACACTGCACCGCAATGTGCTTGTTGCTTTGAGACATAAAACGTTGAGTCAGATTACCCCAGTGATTTCAGTAGTCACAGCGCCCTTCAAACCGGATCGCAGCAGTGCCGCCGACGTCGAGCTCCAGCACCAGTAGTTCCGTACAAGACTGCACTCGCTGCGGCGGCCCGTCGCCGTTGAGTCAGCTGATAGCAGCTGTCCTTGTCGCACTCGCACACACGCGTATAGCGTGTACGCTTACATACTTGCCGCGGTAGGGTTGTCGCGCACTGAACATTTCATTTAATATTTTTTTTACTGACCGAAGCAATCTTCACTACATCTTCAACCGATGCTACTTAAAATCCATTCCGTTACACCGCTAGTTAGGATGACATACACTGCTACACATTCTCCACATCGCTCAGACATGAGATGTTAAGTTGTTACCTCAGTAATTTCACTAAGTACGGAATATCAGGTAATGGGCTGGCATATCTGAGGTGTCCGAATTGTTCCGCCGAACCGGGGACAGGAAGCACTGTAGCACGCTGATCTCCAACCTTCACTGGTTGGAGAGGCGCTTTAAGAAGAAGACGCCTCCACCATCAGTTGATAGACGCTCACTGCTGGACATAGTTCTTCCCCAAAGATGTCTACGTTTGTAGGAGGTCATATGAGAGGATTGGGGCTATTTCCCACCACGCTGGCCGAACGCCGGTTGGTAAGACCCAGAGCCTCGTCTGTTGATTATCAAGCTGCACCACGAGCTGGTGAGGTTGGATTGGATCCATCGAGTTGTTGTGCAGTCAGCTATCGAAATAAATACTCCAGAATGTCGTAAAACAGTTTTACTAGGGATACATGTAGCTATGCCCACTTGTGGGCCGCACTTCTGCTTTGAAAGCCGGTTTCCGATGTTCTTATTTGTTTTGCTGCGTGTGGCAGCCCTGCGCGCTCTGTGCAAGTGATTTATATTTGTATGTAATATCATCACGCACTTAGCGGGCACCTTCGATACCACACACACACTATATATATATATATAATTATATGAACAACCTATTGAATGTTCCCACTGCTGGGATTCAAGATGTTTCCTAACAGGACAATTATTTTTTTTTTTCAAAAAATATAATTTAAAATCTAGATAAGACACCCTCAGTATTAATATTCTAACGTTAAAATCTAGATATTCCAACGCCTAGGCATTACAAAATCTAAATGTGGACGCAGTGCGCGTGCGCCGTGTTGTCCGCTAAAAGTGTGGAAGGAAAATAAAAGTATCCATTATCTTTGCGATTTCTAAAAGTGGAGTAACCCTGCTTTACGCCTGTACAGTTACGCAAACCTCGTCCCTACCGCCGTACAGTTAAGGTCGGCTTTAGTGCGGACGGCGTCGTTATCGTTTGTTGTCGTTTAATGCCTTTTAGCAATTGTCACTAAATGGGTGAGCTAACGAACGGCTCAACATTCGTGATACTTGATTTAATTATTTCTTTTTAAACCAATTTAAATTAATCGGACAGTTGGTGCGTAGGTCTGTGTTGCTGCTGACTACTATCCAACAGCAGTGTGCAAATATTAATGTGTTCCGGTTTGAAGGACGAAGTTACTGGAATAACGACACTTAGCAACTTATGTCTATAGCGACCAACAGTGTCCGTACAGTGTGTACCAACCTAACTAACGCCATTTTGTTACGGGCGGGCGTATCACTTACCATTAGATAAAAATTGTAGGTTTAATTGGTAGTGTATATATTTCAAAAAGGCCCAGATTCGAACCCTAGAGTATTCTTTCAACCATTAGGAATCATGTGACACTCATCGTGGTAGAACTTGAGTCGCTCCTTATCTCTCACCTCGTGTGATGATGCGTCCAGTCCCAGCTGTGGGAACATTAAGTGGAATGTTCGACGTTATCGTTGTGTTGATTATATTATGCAACATTTAAATGTATTTTATTATGTTAATAAATATTTTTGTTGTTTTTAAGATTAATACTCAATGTCATAAAAAATTATAGTAATAATAAAGCGATAAAATATGTCTTATATCTTATCAGCGGGATTACGCCCACTGCTGAGCATGGGCCTCTCAAGGATCATTATTGGGAGAAAATTAACCCTTAGCTCCACCACCCTGACCCAGTGCGGGTTGATAGATGTTCACAGTTTCGTTTGTTGTTTAGCAGGGTGCAGGTGAGGGTTGACTTGGGTTCTGTAAGATGTTGAACGGAACCATTGCACTCCGTTTATAGTAAAATAAATGTTTAAATATGATTAATATGTAAGTATCAAAACTGTAACATCCCCGTATTCGACCCGACTGCTATCCTCGTCTGCTCTCGGCCAGGGGCGCATTAAGGGGATTAACTAATTTATGCTTATTTTTTTTTTAATATAAATGCAAAAAGTTTAACACTGTCGGCCTCTTTAAATTTGTCACTTATTGTCGATTGTGTCATAATTTTTTTTACATTTAGTAGGTAGTGTCTCTGTTGCTACATGACCGTCTAGGAAGCTACCACCGAAGCGCTTATTGTAGCCGATAAATAGTACCGTGATCCGGTTTGATGGACGCTATAGGTAATGAAATCACCGGGGTAACGAAACTGAACAACATATGTTTTACGGCGATAAGCGCAATATGGTGCAGTGTATATCATCCTAACTCTGCGTTGTTATGGGCAGGTGTATCGCTTACCATCAGACGAACATTCAGCTGGTGGCGTCGCTTAAATGTATGATAAAAAACATTGCCGAAACAAATTACATATTTATGAAGCAGAATTTTTTTTTATGTTATTAAGCGGAGACGAGCGACACGTTCACCTGATGGTAAGTGATACGCCTGGCCATAATGACGTGATGGTAATTAAGGTGGTACATTTCACCACAATGAGCTCATTGCTTGGGACGTAAGATATTCAAATTCGTTACGCTAATAATTTCACTAGCTTCAGCGTCCTTCAAACCGGAACATAGCTGTAGCAACAGAAACCTAACAGCTTATTTTATTTGTGCTTTTGTTGGTGAATAATAAAAGCTTACTATTCGTAGCGTCGCTTCGTACGATCGAATAGAAATCGGTGGTCGACGGTCGGGTGTGCGAGCCTCACCATCTGCCGCGTGGTCACTCAATAACGTGTGAAGTTGACATCGGCCCGTAGCCCTTTGTGGAAGTGTTTGTTTTGTTATATCCGGCGTATCCGCTCAGTACACGTAATGCCGTCTTAATAATTAACCGCGGGCCCAAGGCGAGCGGCCATCGATCGCGGCGGCTCGCGCTTGACGCCGCGCTAACTGCGCGCCTGCAGCGGACCAGCACCTGGCGCTGCCCGCAGACCCACCACCACCACACGTAGACAAAACGCGGTATATGTTAACTGATGCAGCTTCTTCAAATGATGATAAAAATGAAAACTACGAGATGACTGTTGACCTGATGGTAATTTATACGTGTGCACGCCGTTCGGTACGTTATAATGGTATACGCTGCACCACATTGTGCTCTTCGCTTAACACGACGCGGCGCTAGTTAGGATGGTATACGCTGCACCACATTGTGCTCTTCGCTTAACACAACGCTTCGCTAGTTAGGATGGTATACGCTGCACCACATTGTGCTCTTCGCTTAACACAACGCTTCGCTAGTTAGGATGGTATACGCTGCACCACATTGTGCTCTTCGCTTAACACAACGCTTCGCTAGTTAGGATGGTATACGCTGCACCACATTGTGCTCTTCGCTTAACACAACGCTTCGCTAGTTAGGATGGTATACGCTGCACCACATTGTGCTCTTCGCTTAACACAACGCGGCGCTAGTACGGATGGTATACGCTGCACCACATTGTGCTCTTCGCTTAACACGACGCGGCGCTAGTACGGATGGTATACGCTGCACCACATTGTGCTCTTCGCTTAACACGACGCGGCGCTAGTACGGATGGTATACGCTGCACCACATTGTGCTCTTCGCTTAACACAACGCGGCGCTAGTCAGAATGGTATACGCTGCACCACATTGTGCTCTTCGCTTAACACAACGCGGCGCTAGTCAGAATGGTATACGCTGCACCACATTGTGCTCTTCGCTTAACACAACGCGGCGCTAGTCAGAATGGTATACGCTGCACCACATTGTACTCTTCGCTTAACACGACGCGACGCTAGTCAGGATGGTATACGCTGCACCACATTGTGCTCTTCGCTTAACACGACGCGGCGCTAGTCAGGATGGTATACGCTGCACCACATTGTGCTCTTCGCTTAACACGACGCGGCGCTAGTACGGATGGTATACGCTGCACCACATTGTGCTCTTCGCTTAACACAACGCGGCGCTAGTCACGGATGGTATACGCTGCACCACATTGGATCGTTTCTTTGAGATATAACATGTACAGTTATCCCAGTAATTACACTGGCTACAGCGCCCTTCAAACCGGAACACAATAATGTTTGCACAGGAGTTCAAAAGCCGCGGCGGTGGGCAATGATTGCCGTACGGGAGTGGTCAAGTTTCTAATGATGTCCAATCATCGACAAGAGCTACGTTGTCTAATCGATAGCGTGTGGTATCGGTAACATACACTACATCTACTGGCCGCACACTTAACACATACACACATCAATTGTAGTGCGCAAAGAGAAGGCTATGATCGTCTCTTTCTCTCTCTGTCTATCTCATATGACTCCAAGTATTGAGTGGTGTATATATATGTAACATATATATTGAACATATTGATTACCTTCTATATGTTGTTTCTAACATTTGTTAGTATATCGCTGTCGGTAGGTACCCCCGCGGCGCCTATTGCAGCCGACAGACTGTGATCCGGTTTGAAGGGCGCTGTAGCTGTTACTGGTGGTAGTGTCTCTGTGCCCGGAGACCGTCTAGGTACCGCTGCAGCGTCTATTGCAGCCGAAGGACTGCTGTACAAACATTACTGTGATCCGGTTTGAAGGGCGCTGTAGCTGTTACTGGTGGTAGTGCCTCTGTGCCAGGAGACCGTCTAGGTACCGCTGCAGCGTCTATTGCAGCCGAAGGACTGCTGTACAAACATTACTGTGATCCGGTTTGAAGGACGCTGTAGCTGTTACTGGTGGTAGTGTCTCTGTTGCCGGAGACCGTGTAGGTACCACCGCAGCGCCTATTGCAGCCGACAGACTACTGTACAAACATTACTGTGATCCGGTTTGAAGGGCGCTGTAGCTGTTACTGGTGGTAGTGTCTCTGTTGCCGGAGACCGTGTAGGTACCACCGCAGCGCCTGTTGCAGCCGACAGACTACTGTACAAACATTACTGTGATCCGGTTTGAAGGGCGCTGTAGCTGTTACTGGTGGTAGTGTCTCTGTTGCCGGAGACCGTGTAGGTACCACCGCAGCGCCAGTTGCAGCCAACAGACAGTACTGTACAAACATTACTGTGATCCGGTTTGAAGGGCGCTGTAGCTGTTACTGGTGGTAGTGTCTCTATTGCCGGAGACCGTGTAGGTACCACCGCAGCGACTATTGCAGCCGACAGACTACTGTACAAACATTACTGTGATCCGGTTTGAAGGGCGCTGTAGCTGTTACTGGTGGTAGTGTCTCTGTGCCCGGAGACCGTCTAGGTACCGCTGCAGCGTCTATTGCAGCCGAAGGACTGCTGTACAAACATTACTGTGATCCGGTTTGAAGGGCGCTGTAGCTAATGAAATCACCGAGTTAACGAGAACATATAATGTTTTATAGCGCAATATGGTGCAGTGTATATCATTCTAATTACCGTCGCATTGTTATAGGCGCCGCTTAACATCAGGTGAACGCCTCGCATTACGCACCTCACCTGACATAAGATTATTCTCGTCACAGTCATATCACTAGCTACAGCGCCCTTCAAACCGGAACAGTAATGTTTGTACACCGCTGTCTCTCAGCTGCAATGAGAGCTGCGTTGGTACTTACGTCATCAGCAATAGACACCAGTAGTGGTTTACTAGTAAATATTACTAATTGCAATCGTGATAATGATAAAGGAGCTGGGGAAAGAGAGAGAGAGAGAGAGGGCGAGAGAGGAGAGAGAGAGAGAATGACTTATTAAATAATCTAAATTATTTTGAGTTTACGTGTATAGTCATGTTTTGGAATAACGTTGACGTATGCGAGGGCCGGCACGGAGCGGGATCGAACCCTGCACCCTGCACCCTGCAACTTGCACCCTGCTCCCAGCACCCTGCACCTTGCGCATTGCACCGCGCACCAGGTACCGTCCGGCGCGGCGGCGGCGCGAGCTGGTGGTATCGCCGTACACCGCACACACTGCCTGCTCATATATATATATATTAAACATGTTATAATTATTAATATTATGCTAATTGCTCTTTGTTATGGATCCGTTAGTTTTTGTGCGTGTAAGTGTACGTGTGTGTGTGTACGTGTGTGTGTGCGTGTTCACATAACGTATGTGTAATTAGTGCTTGTGTTGGTTCAGCGCGCTCGTTGTACCCTCGCGTTGCTAGAGGTAGTCCTCGACTCGGTCCTAGATGTGAACTCCATCGGATTGGATTTTGGGCGAGACGGACGCGACGTTCACCTGATAGCGAGTGTCACGCCTGTCCATAACAAGGTGACGATAGGATTGTATACACTGCGTCCTATTGTGATATCCCAGTAATTACACTATCTATAGCGCCCTTCAAACCCGGACTACAGTAATCTTTGCCGGCTGCAGTAGGCGCTACGGTAGTACCCAGACGGTCTCCGACAATAGAACCTTCTAACCTGTGATCTTGGAAGGAAGTCCTGGTAAACATACACCATCACCATCCTCCTACCTGATGACCACTCCCAATTGGGGGTCACCACTACTGGAACCCCACCGCGTCACAAACAAGTAACTAATTAAATATATACGGAACCGAGTAAATTAATATTCGTTTTTTTTTCTCACATTTTTTTTTATCGTTCCCGTCGAAGTGTTTCCTTCACACACACACACACACACACACACACCGTTGAATTACAATAAAGGAATAATATATTCACCGCGAGGAATATTCTAGCGTGAAGGCTCACACTGCGACTAACTTCATCATTTATTTATTAAAAAAAAAAAAAAAACCAACAAAACATTTAAACTTTACGAATAAATTAAAATCTACCTGGCGTTCAATTTGAATGAATTATTAACAGTACTATTAAGTTTCTCACTGCTGGGACTCGCGCCGTTGCATGCGTGGGATAAAGACAAAATCCATTAATCATCACAATCGTCAAGCGCGAGTTGGCAAATAGTTTTAAATTAACCAAAATAGAACATGATTGTGATGACGAGGACAAATAATATTCGCTAACGATATATATTATCGGTTTTGTATGAATATATAAATTGTATATTTATAATGATAATAATAATAATATTCGGTCGGTACAATTCGGCCCTGTGTCCCGATCCCGCCCCCGCGCGCCCCACCGCCCCCGTTTCGTGTTATTGGGAATTTATGTCGGTAAGGGAGCGTGCACACTGGACGGATTAATAAACCTCGCGGGTTGTTACAAAAAAAAAAAAAACATTCACTTGTTTTTACGTAAGAGCGCCTCGCACCGTAACGGCAACTATATATGTATTATTTATTATAATAGTGTATATATTTCACAGCTGTATGCAGCTGTCGCCGCTGCAACGTTGTATTGTCACAATTTTTTTTATTCAACGAAACGAACAGACACGACGGCTTTCACGTGGTGTTAAGTGATACGCCTGCCTGTAAAAACCACGTCACAGACAGCTTGAGACGCTAGCTGTAACACCCTTCGAACCGGAATACTCTACTGTTAGCAATAGGCGAGACCACCTTAGTCAACATTAAAAAAAAAAAATATTTTAAACAAATTATAATGCGCAGTTTAAAGTTGTATTTAACCGGCGGCAGCTCTCGCTGCGGCTCCTGTTGTACTGACAATCGGCAGCGTACTGATGTCACCGTGCTCCGGCTTGAAGGGCGTTGCAGCTAGTGTATTATACTGGGGTGAGGAAACATCATTTCAAATCTGAGGCGACGAGCACAGTGGGATGCAGTGTATACAATTTTAATTCGATAGTGTTATCGGCGGAGGTGTCACTTAATATCAGGTGAAGGAGTCCCACTCATCGTGTCACAATAAAAATGTATCGCAGTAAACTAATGTCATTATTAATGACGTAATGACGTAATTCAATGAAATGTGTCGCGCGCTCTCATTTAGTATTGAAGTGAAGTCTGCAGTGTTTACACTGCGCCGCGCGTGCGCAAGCGTCGTGTGTGCCCCGGCGCGGCGCGGCACTTGTGTACACAGTTGAACTGTCTTTTGTTATTATTCAACCAACCGATGGGACGAGCTGCACGTTCACGTAATGGTAAGTGATACGTCCTCCCGTAACGACGTGGAAGTTAGGATAATATACACTGCAACACATTGCGCTCGTCGCTTTAACACATGAGATGTCTCGTTATCACAGTGATTTCATTAGCTGCAGCGCCCTCCAAACCGGATCACACTACTGTTGGTCGGTTGTAATTTTTTTTATTTTGGGGAAATTTTAAAATATTCTGCTTTTAAAGGAAAGGTATAGTTTTTTGGGATTCTTACTTAGTGGTGATTTTCAGCGCGTTGTGGGAACCCTCGGGGTCTCCTACGGAACGCACCAGTTCCTCCCAGCATTACAGCTGAAAGCACGACCCCAGGCTGTAGCCCACCTCGGCACGCTTCCTTTGGTACAAGTACTATACCACCTCATACTTGTTGATCCTGGGCGTGCTTAATACACAATGAGGGTTTCCGCCTTCAAAGCCCACGAACCCGAAAACCCTTTAGTCGCCTTCTACCACAGGCAGGGCTTACCTTACTCCTTCCTATTCTTAATACTACAGGGCAAGCTGCGATGGTGATTTTGTCAATTGGGAGGGATGCTTCACATCCCTCCCCGAGGCGGCCCCGTTCGATCCGGGCACCGAACGGGGGTTGCGGAAGAACTGTTTAAAGCGTTATCGCGCGACCTTCGCGCGTTCCTTGCGGATGTGATGGAATACCGTGTGAAGCTTTTTAGTCGGTTGGAGTTCGACACTACCCCACTACCGGCCCAGTATTGGTACGCGGTGTGCGTTCCGTTAGTATTTTGTTACACAGGTTAAAAAAAAAAAAAAGTTGCGATGGTACCTAAATGGTATACACGGTAAATTATTTTATTCAAATAACCTCATTACAATACAATGTTTTTTCAAGGTAATTTATTTCTCAACACAACATACGTGTTATATGTGTTTATGTGATTAAAGTATTGTTGGTGCGCCCGGTGTGTGCGCAGCTTTAGTTCAGGGGCGTTGCACCGAATAGATCCGACGCGCGCTATCAATTCTGTGCGGCGCGCGTGTGTGCGCGACGGCTGCTCTGTGTGCGTCGCGTCGCGTCGCGTCCCCACTGACACTATATAGCGTGTTCGCAAATTATTATTATTATTTTTTAAAAAATATTATTTTACTTGTGGAAGGATTTCTGTTGCTGCAGAGCGTCTATCACCGCAGCGCCTACTGATGCCGACTAACAGCAGTGTGAAAATATTACTGTGTTCCGGTTTGATGGGTGCTGTAGCTCAACATCTTATGTGATAAAGCGACGAGCGTAATCCCAACCAGCGGTAAATTGTTACGGGCAAGCGTATCACTTACCTTCAGGTGATCGTGTTGCTAGTCTCGGCAGGGCTTTTATATAATCCGGTGTTACGTTATTTTGAACCAATTTGAATTCCTCTCCAATTACAAATGTTTAATTACATACGCTACAAGAGACCTATGCCCAGCAGTGGACGTCCATCGTTTCCATCATGATGATAGGTCCGTTTATAGTTCTTTTAAGATAATCATTAACAATGGCGAAGAACAGGTACTGCTTACTTCTAGACTAGCAGGTTTTACCACCAAACCAACAACACTACATCGCCGCTTACCATCAGGTGGAATCGTAGTTACGTCGTAGTTTATACCATGAAAAAAAAAACTAGAAAGTAATACTTAATTTTTTTTATTTATATTTTTTGCGACTGGCAACACAATGTGTAACGAGTGGTTGTGGCTTCCATGAAGAAAAGGTTGAGCACCACTGCGTATGCTTATATTTCGCAGCCAGAATATTGTCGGAGTCCAACGCGCGTGTCGCTTACAACTTTGTTGGCACACGAGTAATTGTGCCATCACCATCAGCCGACAGACGTCCACTGCTGGACATAGGCCTCCCCCAAATATTTACACATCGATCCTACCTTTACTAGATTGTTGAACCTCCTAATGTGTGGACTCGAGAGGGGCGGAGGGGGGGGTCACCACACTACTTCTTCAGGTACGCGGTCGCCATTCGAGGGCCTCAACTGTCAGTCCTTCGAGCGACGCGTCATGCCCATTGCCACTTGAGGCTGCAATCCTTTGGACTACGCCGGTGACCTTTGTCCTCCCACTGATCTCCCCATTTCCGATTCGATCAGGGAAACCCCCGAGCACAGCCCTACCCTAGCTCTCTCTGTGCGAGTTCAAGCTTTATCTGTACAATAATATACATATATTATTAAACACAAACAAAGTTTGTTATATAATAAATAGTTTAATCAATAATCGCTACGTGTGGTATTGTTTTCGACGTATTTATATCGCGCTGTATAGTGTCACCTTGCGCCGTGCCGACGCACACACGCACACAGGCGCGCCGCGCGTGCGCGTGTGTGCGTCGCGTGTCACTCACACACGCGCGCGCGGACCGCGTGTACACGCTAAATGTTGAATTTAATTGTTAACACAACTCGCGTTATTAGACCGATGAGAGAAAAGGGGGGTGCCTCGCAGTTTACACACATACACACACACACACACACAAACACCACACTCCCTACGACGACGTCGCACCACTGCTGGTAGTGTCTCCGTTGGTGGAAAGCGCCTATTGCAGCCGACATACAGTACTGTGATCCGGTTTGAAGGGCGCTGTAGCTATCACTGGTGGTAGGTCTCTGTTGCTACAGATCGTCTAAGTAGCTACCGCCGCAGCGCCTATTGCAGGCGACATATAGTACTGTGATCCGGTGTGAAGGGCGCTGTAGCTATCACTGGTGGTAGGTCTCTGTTGCTACAGATCGTCTAGGTAGCTACCGCCGCAGCGCCTATTGCAGCCGACATACAGTACTGTGATCCGGTTTGAAGGGCGCTGTAGCTATCACTGGTGGTAGGTCTCTGTTGCTACAGATCGTCTAGGTAGCTACCGCCGCAGCGCCTATTGCAGCCGACATACAGTACTGTGATCCGGTTTGAAGGGCGCTGTAGCTATCACTGGTGGTAGGTCTCTGTTGCTACAGACCGTCTAGGTAGGTACCGCCGCAGCGCCTATTGCAGCCGACATACAGTACTGTGATCCGGTTTGAAGGGCGCTGTAGCTATCACTGGTGGTAGGTCTCTGTTGCTACAGACCGTCTAGGTAGGTACCGCCGCAGCGCCTATTGCAGCCGACATACAGTACTGTGATCCGGTTTGAAGGGCGCTGTAGCTATCACTGGTGGTAGGTCTCTGTTGCTACAGACCGTCTAGGTAGGTACCGCCGCAGCGCCTATTGCAGCCGACATACAGTACTGTGATCCGGTTTGAAGGGCGCTGTAGCTATCACTGGTGGTAGGTCTCTGTTGCTACAGACCGTCTAGGTAGGTACCGCCGCAGCGCCTATTGCAGCCGACATACAGTACTGTGATCCGGTTTGAAGGGCGCTGTAGCTATCACTGGTGGTAGGTCTCTGTTGCTACAGACCGTCTAGGTAGGTACCGCCGCAGCGCCTATTGCAGCCGACATACAGTACTGTGATCCGGTTTGAATGGCGCTGTAGCTAGTGTAATTACTGGGGTAACGAGACTGAACATCTTATGTCTCAATGCGATTGCAACATGGCGGAATGCGCACCACTTTAACTAGCTGCACGATACGGGCGTAACACCTATTGTCAGGTGAAGGTTCCACACGTCACGTAGCTTAATTACTTATATAATATATGTAGTTAGATTCATGGATTATTTGGGAGTTCCGTTTCCCAGCGGTGGGAATGTGACGTGGGCTGTTTGTGTGATCGGAGATTCGTTACTAAGCAGCGGAGTTGATACTGTACGATAAGGAGTAAATTGTTCTTCAACTGTCACCGTCACGTGGGGGGCGTAATCCCCACCATCGCCCCCCACGCATACATATATACTATATATATATATATGCGTGTGTTTAGTTAACACAGGTAGAGAATGAGTTCGGAGAGTATTATGCCCAGCTTTGGGCAAAACTGGGCATAGCTATGAAGTTTTTTTTTTTGGGCATTAAATTGAAGTACAATATGGTGCAGTGTGAACATTCTAACCGGCGCCACTTAGCCTTGACCTGCGTCTATTACCACCAGCTGAATGTCTTGCCGGCAGACAGAACAGTTCTAATGTACTCTCTCTCTCTCTCTCTCTTTCTCTCTCTGTCTATGAAACAATGCTATTAGCAGAACATCGGATGGCAGATCCAACATTTGAAGAGGCTCGCGGAGCTGACGCCCCACCTGATGGTAAATGGCGTCAGGAAGGTGCACGCTGCATCACGGTATGCGCGTCAGCATTGGGTACCGACGGTCACGTTACCGCAGTAATTTCCACTACATACAGCGCCCTTCAAACCGGAACAGTAACGTTTGCAGCGGTGGTACCTGCACGGTCAGCATCGCAGACCTTTTACCATAACGCGGAGCTGGTTAAGATGGCATCCACTGCACCACATTGTAGTTGCCTTGAGACTTAAGATGTTGAGTCTCGTTACCCCAGTAATTACACTAGCTACAGCGCCCTTCGAACCGGATTACAGTACTGCAACAGGCGCTGCTGTGGTACCTAGACGGTCTATAGTAACGGAGACCTGTATATCTAAGGTCCTCAAGCGACCATGTACCGAGCGGATTCCTCTCGAGTTCTCAGGGTCTGGACGCCGGTGGAGGTGGACATGCTGATCGGTGAAGGTCTCCAGGATATCCATCAGCTGGTGATATCACAGAGAAGGGCCGATAGTTCAGTGCATCCGGCGGCTGCTCCCGCTGAATCGTCTGAAGGAGCGCCGGTTCACCTCCCGCTGGAGGTCACCTCCACCAGCCTCCTCTCGAGCTGGACTTGAGCCGGTGAAGGATACCAACCTTCGTCATGGATATCAACCCATATTAACTCAACGTCGTAATAATTACTTTATGGTTGCTCCCATTAAAAAAAAAAATCCGAGTCCCACCTGTGGGAACGTAAAGTGGGACATCAATATTTTTATATAAAACTTAATAAGGTCACACAGCAAAGTCCCGTCTATATTGGCAAATAAAAATCGCACGTCCTTAAATCCGGATGTAACACGGCGACATCGTTACGATATCGTTGCGATTGTATAACGACATCGTTGATAGTTCACGTAATAATCCGGCCCTGGTTACTTATTCCAAAGCAATTTTAGTTGAAGCCCCCCACCCACACCCTCCCCGCCCGTTTCATTTAGTATTAAACAGGGACGCACTTGGCTTTAAAAAATATACTATTTTTTTATTAAAATTACCGCTTCAATATCGACAGTAGTGGTAGTGATGTGGTGAGCGTTGGTACCGTGTCCAGTGACGTCACGTGCCCTGTCTGTCAATCCTCGATCACTCGACTAAAGCCAACAAGACCGGACAATGTTTCATCCCTGTATAAACACATGGCGGAAGTTTATGTCCAGCAGTGGCCATCTTCAAGGTATCTCATGATGATAAGGGTCTTCAATCAGAATAAAGTATCTAATCATTTCCTTCTCTCACCCTCTTTCTTCACTTCTCTTTGTCCGTTTCCTACTCTCTAATAGATTTTCGACTACACAAGTGACATGTTCACTTGATTATAAGTGACACAGCCCATTACCACCGCTAGTTTGGACGATAGTGCACTGCACCACATCATGCTCGTTTCGTTACCGCGGTAATTTCATTCCGTCGGCTGGAGCAGGAGCGACGAAGCTGCCTCCTCGGTCTGTAAGACACCGCCAGTGATAAACTACCCCAATGAAACTTATATAACGGAACCTACTCATCATCAGAGTGCTCCTCACTGGGTCGCGTCCGGCTGAGGACGGTCCGGCGGTGGTCACCGTCGGCTGGTCACCGTCGCCGCAGCAACCCGACGGCTGCCGTACACTCGCGCCCGGCCGCCCCTCATCACCAAAATAACGCGTAAACATATTTCTTGATATTGGTTAGATTTGCTTCCCCCTCTCAACCCCACGCCTCACCTCCACCCCACCACCGCACCAACGACATCATTGTCCGCCCGCTTAGCAACAGCGGGAGGGGGTGGAGGGGGGGAGGGACGCAGTGACGGATTTGTACGACGGAATTGTATATTTACAATATATTTAAATTACATGTACATATATTTAATTTTCGTTTCCAATAAATAGTTAAGTAAAAATAAATTGGAATAGATTAACAAAATGGCGGATATGCTGCTAATTATGTAGTTAATCCTTTGGATTATAAAAAAAAAATTACTTGGATGGAACAAAATGACGTCAGTTTTGCAATTGTACGAGTTGTAACGTTGACGTGTCAATATTATCTGTTGCGAATGCGACTGACTGCAGTAAATGTTTACTACATGTTTACTGAAGGCCAGGAAACTACTTTCACTTTCACTTTCAATTTATGTAAATTCATTAAAAGTACACTTTCGTTCTTCGCTTCACAATGATATTGGAACCGTAAAATTTTGTCATTAAATAAATAAAATATATATATATAATATTAAATGCCGATTGCGGCGCTGTGGCCCCCCTCCTGCCGCGCCGGCCGCGCGCCCCCCTGCGTCGCCCGTGGGCCGCGCGGCCGCACTCGGACGGACGTTTATTCCGAATTATTTAATTATTTAAAATAATAAATAATCTGCTCGTTTATTTATATTATTTATTTATCGTTAATTAGTGATTAAGTTTGTTGTTAACACTAGATATATACGGTTACATCGCAGCATCATCATCGCTTCGACCGATTGATGTTCCGGTGCAAAGTGCGCCTACACTTTGATTCCACAGTGGATTTATGGCTGGTCACCGGTGACTGTTCATACGGGTAGCGACACCTACCTAGGCGGCCACCAGCTGCCATTCAAGTACGTGGTGATACCTACCTTCCGGCCATCGATGGCTATTCGTTTACTGGCGGTAGTGTCTCTGTTGCCGGAAATCCTCTAAGTAGGTACCGTCGCGGCGCCTGTTGCAGCCGACAGACAGTATTGTGCGAACATTACTGTGATCCGGTTTGAAGGATGCTGTATCTAGAGTAATTACTAAGATAACTAGACGTTGAGTCTTGTCTCCTGAGATATTGAGATATTGTTCTTATGTGTTTTACAGGCCAATAGTAATGTACGGGCATTACTAAGTTCCGGTTTAAAGGGCGCTGTAGGTAGTGTAATTGCGTGCACGAGCGCAATATAGTGCAATATATATGAGGTTTAAGAATCTTTATTTCTCACAAGAATATATACAATTCACTTATGCGAGAAGACAATAAGCAATAGATTAAGCTAAAATTACGAGCGTACAAAGAAAGACATACAGTGGTTCCATAAACTTAATGCATAGAACAGCTGACACTGCAGCCGGCCAAAGGAGGGTAGTCTGCAGCCCGCGGCAGTGGTCGGTGCGCGGCGGTCGGTGCGGTACAATTTCACAACTAGCAGAGATCTGAGGGTAGTCGTTAAAATTTTTTAAGTCGGTTACACAGAGTGAGTCACAACTGGAATAGTCATGCGCAATGTGTTGTTGTATTGAATAAATGTTTTGTGGTGAACTGTAAGACATGTTCACTAGTAGCTTTTTGAGAACTCGATATCATTTAGCATTTTGTACATTATCGGGTAGACTGTTGTATAATGTCGGCTCCTCCGTATAGTGCACTTTTGTCCCATAGTTAGTTCGCGCAGGCCGTAGATATAAATTGTTCATTCGATTAGAAGTCTCTCTACAAGGAAAATGAGTCACATTTTTAGGAAGGGTTATTTTAGTATGTAACTTCTTTATTTAGTATTTTATGCACTAACATGCAAGTGCGGAAGTAGTATGTTTGAGAAATGTTCATAATCTTAGTATTTTTATATATCTTTTCGGTAGATGTTAAATAATCGCAGTGGAAAAGGACCTTTATTAGATTGTTTTGACATACATTAAGACTATTTAAATTAGTTTTTGCTGCGGTGCCCCAAATTTTTACCAGATATTCCATGTGGAGGGGTTTTAAACAGTTATATATTGTATATTTCACTTCACTCGGTAAACATCGAGCTATGCGTCGCAATGATCCTGTTAAGGATATAATTTTGATTGTTTCAATTTGCGGTTTCCACGTTAATTGATCATCTAATATAATTCCTAAATATTTTTCCTGATTTTTCTTATTTATAATTTCGTTTATTTATTTTTAAATGAAAATTATTATTGATTTTTTTGTTTTTAGCGGAGAAAATTACATAATTTGTTTTTTTAATATTGATTGTTAGAAGATTATTCGAAAACCAATTATTAAGTATATTTAAATCCATTTGCGCAGCCTCCGTTAGGACATCTACAGAATGCCCATAGTAAAAGAGACTAGTATCATCTGCATATAATGTTACATCACCCGAGAGGCCTGTGTCTTTCAAGCTATTAATATATATAAGAAAAAGCAGCGGCCCCAGCACCGATCCTTGCGGTACGCCGTAGGTTATTGGCATGAGATCACTTTTGTACCATCCGATCTGAACAAGCTGATGCCGGTTTGATGGATAGGAGTCAAACATGCTATGCGCAGTGTGAGTGACTCTGATGTCTCTCAGCTTGTTGACAAGTATGCAATGACTGACCGTGTCAAATGCCTTCTTCAGGTCATGGCCATGGTAGCTAGCACCCCGTTGTTATCGCCGAGCGTATCGCTTACCATCGAGTGAACAAAAAAAATTAAATAAAAAAAGGGTGCGTGGTGGTGAATACCTCGGCGGTTATTTGATGAGGTGGAAGTTTGTACTGTGACCTCACACCAACACCATTCTTATATATCATGGCGATACGCAGTGTGGTGTGGTGTGAACATCCTAACTAGCAGCACGTTAGTACGGGTAAGCGTATTATTTACCATCAGGTATACGTTTGGCTCGTGTGAGAACAGTCCTATTACCGATTTTAGTGCATCATGTTAAAGAAGAGTGAGAGGAGCTGATGGTGCGGTGCGGTTGCTTACTGCTAGTACAAATATCTCTGTTCTCTTGTTGCAGGATGAAGTGCTCGCGATCAACGACAAGGTGGTGGTCCGGGCGGAGGACCTGCTCAGCTGGGTGTGCGAGGGCGCCGGCTGGCGGTGGGGACTGCGTGCGGTGTGGCGGGGGGCGTGCGCGCCGCCTGCGGACCCTCGCACCACCGCGCCCCTACACCACACCAAACTCGACTTCAGCGACGTGGAGAGGGAGAAGAACGCCATAAGTATGCACAACTGTAGTCCAAGCGTTCTAAGAAGACTCTTTAAATGTCATCTGAGTCATTCAGATCAACCTGGACTCTCAATACTTCAGCTCTAGTTATCCGAAGCAGTTTGCTTTAGAACAGGTGCTGCATCAGAACCAATGAAAATAGTTCTTTACAAAGTTATTCTTCTTAAAGCCATTGACCAACTCAACAAACTATGGCCTCTTCTTGATGGTTCATCTGGTGCTTGTGAAGAATAATAGTACGAAGCAGTGGCATAGGTTGGCAGGTACACGGTAGTATGATGGCAGGTCTAACGGACCATGGTTCTAGCAAGCTTAATTTTTTTTTTTGGGCAAATGCCTCGTCGTGGGGACAAAGATAGGTTATGTCAGACTTGCACCGACTGAAACCCACACGATGTCACATCTTCGCCGCTTTACGGCGGAGTCACCAGAACGCTGTCTCACATACCCTCGACTACGCCAGCGCCGGCACCGCACAGCCTCATCCCAGACGAGATGCTTCTCTTCTTTCAACTTCTTAAGAGTCGGAACACTTAGTGGGTGCTCGTCGCGACTTCTTACCGTCATCTGAGCAATGCCTACTCCGAAACCAGCACAAAGCCTAAGAGAGAAAACTCTTTACTCCCCGCGGTGGATCTGACCTCGGACGCTGGTGCCAACCGTTATGTGGCCACTGAGGATAGGGGTCAATCATATTACCGACACTCCTCATCCTCTACGACTGCGAAGGTGGCTTTACTGGCACACATTCGAGGTGAACTGATGGAGCTCACCTTTGTGCGGCTTCCTCAGGCGGCCTCTTCCTCCTTCCAGGTCCTCTTATCTTCATGAACTTAACTTACAAACTTCTGTAATCTTGACCCCAATCATTGTTTTTGTGTATGACGTGTATTGACGTCCACGTCCACTTTGTTGCAGCGGTGGACGCGGACAGTCCGGGCGTGATGGTGTTCTCGTACCCGAGGTACTGCAGGTACAGGGCGCTGCTGTCCCGCCTCGAAGGCATCCAGGCGGACTGGCTGCGGGACTCGCTGGTGGCCGCGTTGGGCGGATACGCAGCGCCAACGAAGAACACCAGGATCCTTTATTGCAAAGTGAGTACAAGGATATAAGGAGAATAGCAGCTCCGGTCCCCCCCCCCCAAACAGCAGCAGTGTGCAAACATTACTGCAGCACACGTTGCATATGGCACAAGAAGCTGATACGACCTGTGTAAACACTCACTGAACCCATCTGTGGAGACCAGCTCGAAGTCTTGCCATATCCTTACGAAGACGAAGTCCTCGGCGACGATCATGATCACCTTGTAGAACGTGTACTCCCGGAAGGGGACGACCCCGACGCCTTGTGTTAGTCATCAGCACGTTTACATTACCACCGCGGCGTGTCGTGGTTCCAGGAGACGTTCGAGTACCCGGAGCTGGAGGGACACGAGTTCGTGTGCAACCACCTGGCGCCGCGGCTGAAGGGGCGGCCGCGCGGCAGGCGGCGCCGGCAGCGCTCGCGCTCCGCCTCGCGCTCCGACAGCGAGGAGCCGCAGCCCTACGACCCGCCGATACGCGGGCCCCTGCCGCCGCCAGGGGAACAGGTGCACACATCAACCGCTTCATCTTCTCCACCACCTCACGATAAATTATATACTCCATAACAATGTACTAGTTGGGATGTTTACACTGCAGCATAGTATACTCATCAGACAAGATCCTCGGAGTATCTCCACTCCAATGACTTCACTGCGCCACAGTAAGGTTCACCAACAACTGCTTTGGTGGTGGAAGTGAAGAGCTGTACTCATGAGAACTAGTCGGTGGTCGTGTCTTACTTGTCTGGTGGAAATTCGCAGACGCCGCGTCGCCTGTCCTTAAGGAACGGAGGTCCGGAGAAGAGTCCGCAGAGCGAGGACGAGGCGGACGAGAAGTCGGAGGGAGAGAGCAAGGAGGAGCGCGACTTCCTGCAGGAGCTGAGGCAGTTCTACCGCGCGAGGAACGAGAGCTTCAAGACGCTCAAGCACTGTGAGTACCGTACCGTCACAACACTTGCTGGTGGTATGTCCCTGTTGCCTGTTGCCGGAGACCTGGGTACCACCGCAGCGTCTGTTGCAGCCGACAGTACTGTGCAAACGTTAGTGTGATCCGGTTTGAAGGACCTATGACTACTGTTGCTGATAGGTCTCTGTTGTCGGAGACCGTCTAGTTTTCACCGAAGCGCCTATTGCAGCCAACAAATAGTGATGTACAAACCTTACTGTGTTCCGGTTTGAAGGGCGCTGTAGCTAGTGTAATTACTGAGGTAATGAGACATAATATCCTATGTTTCAAGGTGACGAGCGTTTCAACTTAGATTTTCTAACTTCTGTGTGACTCATACAAAAGAACAACAGCTGTGGTATACAGCAGTGATAGGTATTCTGATGACGTGTATACACGTCACAGAAGACTCAATACGTTAGTTACAAGTACAATTGAACTGTCATATTAGCAGAAAAATTCAACGATGTGGAAACTTTTACATAAAATAAGTTTCTATGAGTTTTTACTTCATGACGTGTATAGACGTCATTGAACAATAAACTTATATGTTGATAATCGAAGCGACTAAATAACCTTAAAGTTTGACAATGTAGTCTCTAGAGTAAGTTTCTTGAAGATGTTACTGCATGACATGTATACACGTCATTGAACAATTCGGATATCTTGATAAGGATTGTGAAGCGAATGAATAACCTTGAGAGTTTCACAAATGTAGCCATTCAAAGTAAGAATTTTTGGATGTTGTTACCGAATGACGTGTATACACGTCACCCATGTTCGGGCGGTTGGTTAGTAAACACGCGTGCGCCGGAGTAATGTGTTGCCGTTGCGCGGTGCAGTGTCGCTGCGCGCGCTGTACGCGGGCGTCGCGTCGCGCGGCGGCTACGAGGCGGTGTGCCGCGCGCGGCTGTGGCGCGCACTCAGCCCGGAGCGGCCGGCGCGCGCGCGCAGGCACTACGAGAGGTACGCGCACGCGCACACGCGCACACAACATGACACGCAGGAGGAAGAACGTAAACACTGGAACTCTACTCAAACCTGTACACTATTACCTTAAGCATCACCAACACCAACACCATCATCTGGTATACAGCCAGATGAATTGTCAACACTAATGTGCGCACGCGGCTCTTCTCTTGTATCTATTCTCCTTTTTAGCATTTCTCCAGGATCTGCTTTCGTATTTCCTACTTTCCTTAAGATAGCACCTCATCATATCCTTTGTCACTACCTTCAGCCTTCGCAACGCTGGTCTTCCCTTCCGTCGTCTGCCGAAGCCAAGTGTTTTGATGCCCATGTATTCAGTTGGTCGCGCGTACTCTGGGGCTACCACGCGCGTACTCATCGCGGATCTCGTCGAGTCTCGTTACTCCGCATATCCACCTCATCATTTTCATCTCGGCCTCGTGATTGGAATGAGCATGCCTTCTACTACCCACGTCTCAGTTCCATGAATCAGAACTGGTCTTATGGCAGATTTATAAACTAGCCTCAAAAGCTTGAGAAGCAACCTGATCTCGCAGGTAACTCCAGTGAGCCTGTGCCCAAAAAGCCAAGCGCGAAGCACATACTTTAAGTGACAGATTCGAATCCATCATTACCTTCACACCAGTAGGAGTTGTAAAATTGTGGGTATTTGTAAAACTTACCAATACCATCGAAGCAATGTATTATCTACCAAGTTGTCACTCGACTCACTCTCTTACAGATTCCTACTGCCCTTCGAGAACCACGAGAGGAAAAACGGCTCGAGGCTATTCCACAAGATCGCCAACGGCCGCCTCGAGGAGCCGAAGACGATCGACACCATCGAGGTGCACGACTCGCCGCTGCGCGAGGTGGAGACCGGCGCGGAGCTGCCCGAGAAGAGGCTCAGGACGCCGTCGCCGCGCGCAGCAGCAGCGGGCGACGCGCGCATGCGCCTGGACAACGAGACAGGCGAGGTGGTCAAGGCCGACGAACCGGACGTCACTTCCAAACCGGCCGAGGAACTGAACAGGGAGTTCCTGGACTCTCTGCCTAAGGAGGAGAAGCCTCTGAAGATCACATTGAAGCCCGTGGAGAAGTTGCTCGATGGGCAGTTGATGGGGAAGGTGACGGGGGATGCCGACGGCGGCGGGATGGGGCCCGGCTTCCATCTGAACGAGCTGACGCAGAAGCTAAGCTTAGGTGAGTTTACTCCAAGAAATTCTGAAGTGCTAGTAGAGATGTTTACACAACACGAGATACGAACTGGAAGTAGGAGCAATACTCTAATGGATCTATGCAACTGTTTCCAGCGAGCGCTGATGCGGCACTGCTGCACCAACTGGCGGCGGGCGAGAGGAGGGCTCTGAACGGGCACTTCGCACCGGCACCCGCCCCGCATCCCGCGACGCAACCCTCCCCCGCCGACCAGGTGAGCGCCCGATGTGTACCATTGGTACACGCGTTAGGATGCCAGAGATTGTAGCTGACGCCAGTAGCTGCTGCTCCAGTTCATCCACCTTGTCTTTACAAAGAATCACCACTCTGGACATGCACGCAGTTGTCTGCCGTGATGGTGCTTTCTTTGTCAAGTTCCGAGAGAATTAGCAAACACCTAAAGCCACCACCACCACTAGCCCGCCATCTTTATTACCAGCTTTTCTTTCTGATGTCTCCGTGTTATAAGTTGATTGTGTCCACGTCCGCAGCGGGGCGCGCGGCCGGCGGGGCGGAGCTCCCTGCGCGCTGTGCGGGTGAAGCCCACGCGGCCTCTCGCAGCCGCCGCAGCCACGCGTGAGTCCTGACACACACACACCCACGCACCCAAACGCACATAATCAATCATCCCAAGGAGGCACAAGAAACAATATTTTCATCAGCAATAGACCAAACTCTCCAGCTCGTTTGTTCTCTGTTTACTTGCAGCTCCGGTACCACCACTGCGGCCGGACTCCGCCTCGTGCTCCCCACAGCCGGGCTCGCTGAACAACTTCGGCATCCATCACCCGCCGCCCGCGACCCCCGGCGCCGTCCCGGCAACGCTGCCCCTGGCACCATCCGCAGCCGCAGCGAGCACACCCTCCGCGCACAGCGACGATGAGATCGTGGAGGTTGGTGTCGTCCCGGCCTCGCCCGCGTGGGTCACGCGATGTTCGTTGTCTATGATCGTGTCCTTCACCGTGTTCACCGTGTTCCCGCTGTCCCAGGTGCCGTACAAACCAAAAACGCCAGAGATAATAGACTTGGACGAGTATCCGGAGAGCCCGCAGTCAGTCAAGAAAAAGAAGCTCGACATTCTGAAGGAGCGCGGGCTGGAGGTGACCGCCGTGCCGCCGGCGTGGCCCGCGCCGCAGACCCTCGCCGCGCCGCCGACCCTCGCCGCGCCGCTCGCAGCATCACTCGCCGGCCCTCTCATCGGCCCCCCGCCGATCATCCTCAGTCCGGCCGTGCAGCACCAGATCATGACGCAGGCGCAGCTCCTGCACATGTACAACCTAATACCTCCGAGCGTGCCCAACGGCGTCCGCCCGCCTAAGGTCATCCAGGCGACCAGCATCTACGGCACCACCGGCCCCGAGAAGACGGTGTACGGCAACCCGAAGGACCCGTTTATGCCCCCGCCGCACGTCCTGCGCGGTGCACCGGTGCGCGGCGCACGCGGCTCGGGGGCTTCGCCCTCCGCAGCGTCTCCGTCCGCGTCTGCACCGCAGCTCGCGCGCGACCCGCTCGACCTCACCTGCCGGCCCGCCGTCGAGATCATGCGCGTCCCAGCGGCAGCGCCGGCGCCGCAGCCGCAGCCCGCCACCACGGCCGCCGCCAACAGTTACACGCTGCTCGACGGCAAGGCGCTGGTCGGCTCCAACCTGGAGATCACGCTGGTCGGCCCCAAGCACACGCCGCCCAAGCGGCCGCCGCAGAAGCGCTCCTCCAACGGCAAGTTCGTGTCGAGCAAGACGCCGACGCCGCCGCGGCCGCAGCCGCAGCTTGCGCAGCCGCCGCAGCCCGCCAAGAGCCCGCTGGTGGTGCCCAGCTACCAGCTGAGCCAGGAGGTGGCGCCGCTGGTGGACCCCGCGTACGTGAGCGCCCTGTGCGGCGGCCTCGGGCGCATGGACCAGCGGCAGCTCGCCGCGTACCGGGACCTCGTCGCGAACCAGTTCCGCGGGTACAGCGGCCTGCTCAACATCGGCACGCCCACCACCAAGAACTAACTCGTGGCGGGGCCCGGGCACGTGCACATGCGGGTGCACGTGCTCGGTGCAGGGTGGGGGGTAGCAGCGGGTGCTGGTGTAGCTAAAATGAATTTGATATTAAATGAATTAAACAGGTGGCACTGGTCATGGCAACAGTTCCGGTGTCAGTACCCGGCGCCCACCCACCCGCGAGCGGCCAGCGGCGTCGCCGAGTGGTTCCCGTGATAAGTTCAAATATTAAGTTAAGCAGATAAATGGACTCTTAGAAAAATTACGGGGGTAGTTAGAATTTTCAAAGTACCTTCGGATGATGTGACTGCGGCGGACTCGCTCCTGATCTCGTTTGTTTGTAGGAGTGAAAGAGACGAAACATATTGACACACAACTAGGAAAAGGGGGGGTATTAAATTAAAAAAAAATATCACCCCAAATTGCATAAGGTGATCCTGTTCTAACGATTTTATTAGGGAGACGATAATGTTGGCCATTTGAAATTTTTGATCAGGCACTATTTGTTTGTTTCCTTTGCCGTTTATCTTTCAATTTAGAAGAATGTTTTGATTTTCGTCTCCAACTACTCCGCCGTCCCACTCCACCAGCAGTGGGAACAGCCACCATAACCAACAACGACACGAATTGATATTCCTATGATTTTTTTTTTTAGTAAATACAGGATGTTATTGTTTTGTATGACACTTTTGTTCTCTGTATTACATAAGCTGTATACACAGGGTGTTCATTATTGATGCGAACTGTTATTTTTTTTTTGTTTTGTAATGTATCAAAGAGCAATGTACAATTCCGTGGATTATTATTATCCTGTACGCGTTGTTTGCTGATATCATGCCTTGGTGCGGGTACTTTTTCTTCGACTACCCACGTTGGTGGCGGGGGTGTTTCTGCGATAATCCTTCCCCTCCCCTGCACTCCCCCCTGCTCCCTACCCGCCCACACCCCCTGTGCACCGGCAGCCAATAAGTAGCGTGTATATAATAGATTTAAACAAGTCCCCCGCCGCCGCGGCCCGGCTCAAGTTGCCAGCTTAATGTTAAGTTTTTGTAACCCGGTGTGTACATAGCGGGAGCGGCGCGCGCGCAGCGAATAAACGGTTGAAGAGTTGATGGGTTTGTTTCATTGTAGCGCCAGCTCAGCCGCGAAGCAGCCGCCTGGCTCTGTGTGAGTCTAACTTGCCTTTACCACCGCAACGACCATTGCAGCAGATAGACAGCATTGTGCAAACATTACTGTTATCCGGTTTGAAGGTTCAATAGCTATCACTGGTGGTATTGTCTCTGTAGTCGGAGACCGTCTAGGTACCACCGCAACGCCGACTGCAGCCGACAAATATTACTATGCAAACATTACTGTGTTCTGGTTTGAAAGGCCCTATAGCTGTTACTGCTGGTAGTGTCTCTGTTGTTGGAGACGGTATAGTTAGGTACCGCCGCAGCTGATATTGCAGCCGACACATAGTACTGTACAAATATTACAGTTATCCGGTTTGAAGGAACAATAGCTGTTAATGGTGGTATTGTCTCTGTTTCAAGCCAGAGACCGTTTAGGTACCACCGCAGTGCCTATTGCAACCGACACATAGTACTGTGCTGACATTGCTGTGATCCGGTTTGAAGGGCGCTGTAGTTATTACTGGTACTAGTGTCTTCGTCGCTACAGACCGTCTAAGTACCACCGCAGGGCCTATTGCAGCCGACAAATTGTACTGTGCGAACATTACTGTGATCCGGTTCGAAGGGTGCTGTAGCTAGTTTAATTACTGAGGTAACGAGACTTAACATGTTACGTACGCGACAAGCACAATATTATATAGTATACATCATCATGACATGTTATCGGCAGGCGTATCACTTACCATCAGGTGAACGTGCAGCTCGTCTAATGTCTACACAGTACTATTCCTCGGCGGCAATATCAGCTGTGGTGGTGTCCATACGGTCTCCGACAACAGAGACTCTACCACCAGTGATAGCTATTGATCCTTCAAACCGGACCACAGTACTGTGTCGGCTGCAATAAGCACACGGTGGGACCTAGACGGTGTCCAGCAACAGAAACCTATCACCAGTTAAAATGGACACCACATCAATGTTGGGAAACATTTACACTCGATACATGTAATTTGTGGAACAGGAAGTTGCACCAATCGCGGGTCATCTCCCCAACCTTCGGATCCAGTTTCCTGTTCCTCTAAAACACGTTATTATAAGTGTCACGGCAGAGACCACACAAACTATTAGAACCGACTTCGATTCCACCAGCTCTCTCAAAGTCCTCAGAAAAATCATTAAACTCTCGACTACTGTCTCATTTAACTAAATTGCGACGAGCGGGACGGTCACCTGGTGGTAAGTGGTACGTCTACCATCAACAACGCGGCGTTAGATAGGGTGGTATACTCGTCGTTCTGAGACATGTTAAATCCCGTTACCGTAGTAATTCCACTAGGTACAGCGGCGGTAACTAGACGATCTGCAGCAACAGGTACCAGCCGCCGTGCTCCAGCTGCTTCTCTGCTGCAAGTGCTGTAACATCCTTGAGGACCTCGCGAGTACTTATTGATATGGGAAAAGCTTTCGATACCATCAACATCGACATCTTTACAGAAAACTTGAAAAAAAAAAACTAAATTGATGAGAATGAACTTAGTATCCTTAAAGACTACATCTAGACCCGTGGACGACGAGTTGAGCTGGAGCCGAGCAGCAGCCAGGACATCGGAGTATCCCCGGCGTGCCGCAGGGTGGCGTCCTCGGCCCCACCCTGTTTTCCTTATACTAATTGTACGCTATTCGAACACCGACAACACTAATATGGCCTTTTTTTTATCAATTCAAGCGACGAAACGAGCGGGACGTTCACCTGATTTTAAGTGATGCGTCCACCCATAAATTATTGCATTAATTTCATTAACTACCGTCCCCTTCAAACCGGACGCAGTATTCGCACAAAACTATTTATTGCTGTAATGGTATCTATTCAGATTTATTGTTAAAAAAAATTTTTGTCAGAAATATATTTTTTTTTTAATTCTGTTTTATTATATCGCGACTAGTTGTTTATATTATATACCACAGCGATTGGTAGCATCGCAGTGTAAATATCTTAGGTTGAATGGATGATGTCGTTTACGATGGAGTATACATTATAAATGAAACAAAATAAATATGGCTACCGATGCTTTATTTAAAACATAATTTAAACAAAAGTAAAAACAATACAAAGTGCGCGAACACTGGCGCGTGCTTCGGAACTTTACACTACACACCGCGGCGCGCGATTGGAGCCCGGGCGGTGGGGACCGTCGAAGGATACTCTAGAACTCGTCGTGGAACGGATACTCCGGATGGTGGACACTGCAACAGAACGTATTTCTTACACCATAATCACCTGATACAGATCCGTTTTGAGCATGATGGTGAAACATATTCCCCGAGAATACTATCAATTTGATTTTAATAGCAAGGTGTGAGCTTTCAGGATACCAAGCGTTTCCATATCACGCAGACCAACTCCTCAGCCAGACATCTTCAGACTCCTACTCTCCAAACAGATGGAACTCGACCAGAGCTGGCGGTCAGACATACTCACTCTCCCATGCTGCAAAGCCTGCCGTTGCACTCGAGCGCCGCCACCTGCTCCACGTCCTCAGCGCTGAGCTGGAAGTCGAACACCTGGAAGTTCTGCTCGATGCGCGCGCGCGTCACAGACTTGGGTATCACGATCATCCCGCGCTCGATGGCGTACCTGCCAGCACATGGATGAGGGGTCACCGTGAAACCCGCTCCGATTATTCCGACTCTCATAACAAATACAGGAGACGTTGGAATTTGAATTGCACGGCTAAATTAAACGGTCGCAACGTTCACATCTACCGGCGGCGGTTCGTGTACACTCGGTCGGGTAATACAGTACATTTGTTTAATCAAATTTGAACTTTATTTCGTACGCCATAGAGTTCATTTATATAAGCGGTTTGTATGGACGCTTGATACGCGGCGCGGGAAACAAATCGAATCAATCAAGCTAATTTGATCTGTATGTAGTAAGCAATAGAGTTGATTGTGCAATAGTCGCACTGCACAGATTTATATTGTACCGCGCGCTCTGTGCGGCGTGGTGATGACGTCACGACGACCAGTCCCGAGAATTGGCGGGAGATCGGTACATGAGATTGAGTCAGCCGCTCGCTGAACGAATGCGTTCATCAGAACATTCCAGAGAACTTTTGCTGATGCAATACTAGGTCTCTACTGCCGGAGACTGTCCAGGTAGGTACCGCCGCAGCGCTTGCTGCAGCCTGCAAACAGTACTGTGCAGACACTGAGTGTGAATGTGTGACAACTGTGTTCCAGTTTGAAGGGCGCTGTAGCTAATTTAATTACTCAGATGAGAGAGTCGACATCTTATAGCGACGAGCACAACTTGGTGCAACAAATTATTCTGATTAGCGCCATGTTCTGGGTTAGAGTATCACTTATCATCAGGTGATCACCCGTCTCGTTGCTCTTGTACTGTTTGCCGGACCTGATGAGGATCTGCGCGACGGTCTTGTTGTGTTTGGCGGCGATGTCCTTCAGCCGCTGGTCCTCCAGCAGGTGCGGGTCGCCGGGCTTGGCCCACGGGCGGTCCGGCGAGCCGAGCGGCGAGTACGCGGTCACCACCACGCCGAGCGACTTGCAGTGCTCCAACAGCTTCAGCTGGTTCAGGTACGGGTGCACCTCCACCTGGAACGGCGCGCCATGAGATCAGACAACTAACACAAACACATATTAGATGCTCCGAGTCTGAACACTTCCAGTCCTCCTTCAGAATAAACCTTATGTGTAACGTCACATGTATTACTTTCTCTTTCTTCTCCCCCCTTCTTTATATTGTCTCTGTCTCTTCCTTCCACTCACCCTCACTTTCTCTCTTACTCACTCACCCTCTCTCTCTTAACTAGCTAAACTATTACCTGAATGACGGCCGGCTTGATCCTTGCAGCCGCCATGACGCGGTCGATCTGCTTCTTGTTGAAGTTGGAGATGCCGATGCTCCTCACCAGGCCCTTGTCCACCAGCGCTTCCATTGCCTTCCAGGTGTCCACATAATCGACCGGCGACGGCACTGCCTTGCCGTCCGCGTCCACCGGGAACTGCTCCTCACCTTCCTGGTAACATCGCACAAACCATGACCAATTACCCCTTACTACGCACCAGTAATAAACCTCGTCACATCAGTATAGTTCTCAGTTGGAGTAGTAAAGTTTGCACACTACTGCTCAACTCTGGAGTGGACCGGCCATAACTTCTCACCTTATAGGCCTGGGGCCAGTGGATGAGGTACAGGTCCAAGTACTCCAGCCCGAGGTCCTCGAGGCTGGTCTTCAGTGCTCCCTCCACCAGGTCCGGCCGGTGGTACGTGCACCACAGCTTCGATGTGACGAAGATGTCCTTCCTGATAAGAAATGATGATTGGTAATGTATGGCTGGTTCGTATCCTGGACACTATGAGGGACCTGGAGTATCTTGAGCCAGCTTCACCACCCACAGCACCAGTCCGCCATGAACGCGACGTACTTACCACCAGAATAACCTACGTCTCCAATTAGACCCTCAGCACAACTGTTTATACACACCAAGAACAACAGTGGACGCGGACCAGCAATTGGCCTGTGGATGAGTATCTCTTATTGTGGGAATAGACCCGTAGTCCCAACTGTGGGAATATGAAGCGGGTCGTTTTTTTTACAGCCCACTGTCTAATCCTGTAACAGGTGCATGTAATGCTCCATGTGGAAAAAGTAGTCCCAGCCGTGGGAATGATTCGTGGGCAAATTATTTTAACAGATTTAACAAACGAGCTCCATTTATCTGTTTGCCGTATAAACATAGATAACACAAGAACGTTATCTAGATCAAGGCTAATCAGATAGACCTAGGTTATATAAACTGATATACTAGGTATACCACATAGGTTTATGGTGAGCCTGATCTGGACCTGAAATGTGATGAACACTGCATCAGATTGCACTCGTCGCCTTGATGCACTAGATGTTAAGTCTCGTTACCGCAGTAATTAAACTGGAACATAGTAATGTATGTACACTACGGTAAATACTCCTGTGGTACCTGGACGGGTACTGGTAATAGATGCCTACTACCAGCACATCATCAGACGATAGACGCCCACTGCTGGACAAAGGCCTCTCCCAAAAATCTGTACATCGATCGGTCCAGCGTTGCAGTCAGCGTGGCCTCGGGCATTAGAGCTCGTCTTCTGTATGGGTGCTTATGGGGGATTTGGGCCTATTCCCACCAGTGGGCTGTACAACTCACGAGACCCAAGCCAACCTCACCTGCTCTTGATGCAGCCTGCTAACCAAGAGACGAGGCTCTGGCTCCCACCAACCAACAGCACATGTAGTCGATATATATTTATGTCCACAGCTGAACATAGCCATCTCCAAAAGTGGGCAATGGTTGCTGGGCACATATTTGGTGTTGACGTGGTGTATGTGGTATATGAGTACCACAAGGCCACCGTCCGCGGACGGTCGATACCGTCGCTAACGACCGACGGCCGTTGTGGTGGTGATGACGGTAATTATTGAAGCAAATGACCGTTACGAACGGTCGATACCGTCCACTTGTGCCGTACTGCTACTTCGGCTCTGTCAACCTGTAGGGTTGTACGCGGCGACGTGGTGGTGACAGCCCTGGCGTGTACACAGCACCAGGCCCGCCCCCGGACGGTCATAACTACAGGGTGATCGTCATCACGCGAGAGGTGACGATTGCAGAAGACGGGGGCAGTGTAACAGTGTGGAAAGTGGTCTAAAAGGTGAGTAGAGCTCTATGCCCAGCAGTGGGCTCAAAAAGAATTATAGTACAATACGATGGCAAAACTGTTTCAATTTGAGGGTCGCTATAGCTAGTGGTATTACTGCGGTAATAACACTCGATAAACTTCATTAAACTGTATAGCGTGCTAAGGGCTGACGCCGCTTCAACGGCAAGTCTATAGCGTGCTAAGGGCTGACGCCGCTTCAACGGCAAGTCTATAGCGTGCTAAGGGCTGACGCCGCTTCAACGGCAAGTCTATAGCGTGCTAAGGGCTGACGCCGCTTCAACGGCAAGTCTATAGCGTGCTAAGGGCTGACGCCGCTTCAACGGCAAGTCTATAGCGTGCTAAGGGCTGACGCCGCTTCAACGGCAAGTCTATAGCGTGCTAAGGGCTGACGCCGCTTCAACGGCAAGTCTATAGCGTGCTAAGGGCTGACGCCGCTTCAACGGCAAGTCTATAGCGTGCTAAGGGCTGACGCCGCTTCAACGGCAAGTCTATAGCGTGCTAAGGGCTGACGCCGCTTCAACGGCAAGTCTATAGCGTGCTAAGGGCTGACGCCGCTTCAACGGCAAGTCTATAGCGTGCTAAGGGCTGACGCCGCTTCAACGGCAAGTCTATAGCGTGCTAAGGGCTGACGCCGCTTCAACGGCAAGTCTATAGCGTGCTAAGGGCTGACGCCACTTCAACGGCAAGTCTATAGCGTGCTAAGGGCTGACGCCACTTCAACGGCAAGTCTATAGCGTGCTAAGGGCTGACGCCGCTTCAACGGCAAGTCTATAGCGTGCTAAGGCTGACGCCGCTTCAACGGCAAGTCTATAGCGTGCTAAGGGCTGACGCCACTTCAACGGCAAGTCTATAGCGTGCTAAGGGCTAACGCCGCTTCAACGGCAAGTCTATAGCGTGCTAAGGGCTGACACCGCTTCAACAGTAAGTCTATATAGACTGATGTCGAATCGATTGACCGGAAGTTTGACCGTCAGTCCCGGAAGTCTGCCGCTTCTTGAACGTTACATTTACTGTCAGCCGGTAGTGACTGACGCAGCAGTACGTGTGAGAAGGAACATTGAGGTTGTAGATAATGTTTATCAAATTTAAGTTAGGAATGCACAGAGAAAGATATCGTTGAATGCACCGCACGCCCCAGCAGTGGGCGCAGCGTGTCCCACTCACCTCTCCAGAACGCCCTCGTCGAACTTCGCCTTAAGCGCGTCGCCGACCTCCTTCTCGTTGCCGTAGATGTGCGCGCAGTCGATGTGCCGGTAGCCGATGTCCACCGCGTCCTTCACCGCCTGCGTCACCTCGCCCGGCTTCGACTGCGTACACACACACACACACACACACACACGTGTAGCAATCCGAACACCGACGAGCTGATGCTGCGCAGCATCAACCCAGGGTATGAGCAAATACACAACGTCACCAGCGGAACATACAACCGACAAGTGTTACCTTACTTAGGACGCATATACACCGCACCACATTGCGCTCGTCGCCTTAACACATAATATATTATTTTTCGCTATAGTAGCTACAAAGTCCTTGAAACCGGAACACTAATATTTAACAGAGCTGTGATCTTACTTTAATTGTCATCAGCAATAGAGACATGTCGATGAGTACAATACCGTGTTGTGTATAACATCCTAAGTACCGCCGCGATGTTAGAGACGTATCACTTATAATCAAGTGAACGTCCTCGCTCGTGTCTTCGCTTTGTAGAATTAAAAAAAAAAACAATCCGGAAGTACCGCGAGGTATCTGTGAATATGTTTAGCGTGTGAACGCGTTTCACTTAACGTCTGTTCGCTAAAAGCGTGAAGGTCAAAAATGGTTCTAGACTAAAAGAACTGGTGCAAGTGGACCGCCAGTCCCAGCGGTGGGAATATTAAGTGGGCAGTTCATATGTATTTTAGTCTTAGGAGGTCATTTTTTTGATTTACTGATGCAGCCGACGGACAGCAGCGATCAAATGTAATTTATATTTAATTTTTTTTTTTTTTTTTAATTAATTTAGTTGCTACACATTGTCGAAAATTCGCCGGAAATTTTATTTTAATTATCTTTTGTTCTAATTGCACAGATAATAAATAAATAACGCTTTGGTATTCAAAATATATATTGTTTGTACGTAGATAAATATTGGTGGGAGTTGGGCGGGTGGCTGTAGAACGTATTGTGGGTATTCTGATGCATCACCATCAGCCGATAGACGTCCACCGCTGGGCGCAGACCTCACCCAACGATCCACACATACTGTCTGCATGACTTCCGGTACCGCCGGACACTACGGGCCGTCGTTTGAACCATTTCCCACCACATTGTCCAATGCGGGTCGGCGGGAGCCAGAGCCTCGTTTGTTGATTAGCAGGCTACACCACGAGCTGGTGAGCTTGGCTTAGGTCTTGCGAGTGGTCGCGTGCGCCAATAGACAGCAGTATGCAAATATTACCTAGATCCGGTTTGAAGGGCGACGTAGCCAATGTAATTACTGGGGTCGAGACTTGCTATATATCAGGCGAGAGCAGTATGATGCAGTGTATATATATATATATATATATATATATATATATATATATATATAAATGTACAATGGACGGTCTGGTTGCTCTGAAAGCAACTCCTTCCGGACACCCCATTGGAGAGGAAGACCTGAACCACTTGGTGACAGATGCAAGGGATAGCACAATTAGACAGCATTTATTAACTTAAACTTTATGATGGTATACTTAAGTGTGGTTTGACAGAAGACAGGGATCTGACAATACGAGTAGGGTTCAGTAGCTCCGCAAGCGGACCGTGACGGAGGAGTTTTGGGGGAATGAAGAGGAATGCACGAGGACGCGGAGGGAGAGGTTTGTTGAAGAGGGAAGAGTACGACTGAGGCTACCATAATAAAGTCCAATTAATTATTTAAGTAGGAGGGTGTTAGAGGATAGAGGATATCTTGTATAGAATAGAATGTGAGTATTCTTGATAATACGGATGTGACGTGATCGTATGTATATATATATATATATATATATTGTTAACCCAATCAATGCCAGTAAGGAGATATTTGACCTTTGGACTGTCGGTTCGTTGGTAAGTCAGACGGCGCTGGCGCTGCGGACGAACAATAGATATTGTGGAAACGGCAAGGGCAAAAAAAAACCACCACCATTGTGTCAAAGATCATGAAGTCATGGAGCTTAACACACGCACACGTGCACACGTGCACATACACACGCACGCGCGTGCACACATTTCGCGCGTTTCTTAAAAGGCGTTACTTCAGCAGTCGCAAAGCAGTGCAGTAGGTATTCCCACATCCCACGCGTGGTAACAGCGATTACGACATATATATCAAATGACTGTAAAAAGGGATGGGAGAAGACTCCAGTCAACCTCACCAGCGGGTGGTGCAGCCTGGTAGCTAACAAACGAGCGCTCCGGCCCTCACTAACCCGCATTGCGCAAGCGCAGTGGGAAATAGCCCAAATCATACATGAACCCCTTTTAACGTGGATATCTTTGGAAGACGGCTGTCCAGCAGTGGACGTCTGTGGTGGATGATGAAACAAATAAAAACAATTTCATTTTTTCAATCCCACCGCTGGGACGTGGGCTTCAGGAAAAGTAACGATTTATCCACCACTCCAATGAATGTTTAATAGATTTTAAAAAAAAAACAACTGTACCGATGGTGGTTATTTGACAGTGACCGTTCATCACCACTGCATCTACACCGTCCGGTGCCTGCTAGCACTCCATTGCGTTCATACCATTCACCACCAGCCGATAGTGACGGTACGTACACAAATACAAAATGGCAGACACTACAGATGTAATCAGAGAAAGGTCTAGAATAATCTAGAAGTAGTATTCTAGGCGAACAAACGACAATTTCTTTTTCACCATCAGACACCACCACTAAGTGGTAACCATCAAAACGGAAGGAACCATCACACGAACGTGATTAGTAATAGTTTATACCATTGAAGATGTTCACACCACCACCACCAGGTGGCATAAGTAAGCCGGTGCAGTGGTTATCATCCTAAGCAATACCATCAGTAACAACCGGAAGCTGTAGTGGTCGGAAGTGATATAAATTTTATCTTTAAGAGAACAGGCTAGGTATAGACTGGTGCTTTACCACCAGCGACGACATCACCGCTTACCATCAGGGATCGCAGTCAAGCGCGAGTCTATACAATAAAAAAAAACATTTTAGTACTTTGCTATGTTACCAAATCCCACTGCTGGACAAAGGCCCACAGGTACATCCAACATGGATCGGTGACGCATCCGGTGACTTCCACCACATACTTCCTTGAGAAGCTTCCCATATTACCCATCACTTTATTTAAAGTGTCACTACCGTCCGGTGAGTACGTGAAGGAGTTGGACGAGGCTGCTGCTGCAGCTCATCATCAACACCAACACCAACGAGATACACCAGCTCCATATTTACAACGTGATGGTATAATATTGATTATCTGTGGCGAACCTTCCATATATAACAACTGATTACGTTTTATTCATCTACCCGCGCGTTCTTTTTTCCATCAAGCAACGACACGAGCGGTCATGTAAGGGTTTCGGCACAACTACTCACGGGACAAGCCAACCTCACCAGCTCGCAGTGCGGACTGTTGATCAAGAAACGAGGCTCCGGCTCTCACCAACCCTCATTGGGCCAGCGTGGTGGGAAATGGCCTAAATCCCACCATATGAACTCCTACATACAATAGCCCGTAGTGCTCCTAGGTATCAGAAGTCATGCAGACAGTATGTGTGGATCGTTGGGTGAGGTCTGCGCCCAGCGGTGGACGTCTATCGGCTGACGGTGATGCATCAGAATACCCACAATACGTTCTACAGCCACCCGCCCAACTCCCACTAATATTTCTCTACTTATAAACAATATATATATATTTTTAATTCCAAAAGCGTTCAGTTATTTTTTATCTGTGCAATTAGAACAAAAGTTTATTAAAATAAAGTCTGCGATTGATTTTCAATAATGCATATATATATATATATAATAACAACTAAATTTAATTAAAAAAAAATCTTTTTTTTTATCTACCTACACATTTTTACTATTTTTGTAATAACGTTCCGTTAATGCAAACAGTTTATATTATTAATTAAATTAATTATTATCTGTGCAGTGTAGACTGCGTGAAAAGGAATTGAATTGAATGTTCATTGTCTATGGGCAGACTTAATTTTTAATAATCTTTAATTAGTAAAGTAGTAGTAGTTTAGCTATTTTTAATTATTTCAGTCACCGCAGCGCCCATTGCAGCCGACAGGCAGTACTGTGATTCGGTTTGAAGGGCGCTGTAGTTAGCGAAATTACTGGGGTAACGCGACTGGATATTATATGTCGGAGGCGAGGATCACTGTGGTGCGGTGTATACATCTGTAATTAGTACCACGTTGTTAAGGACGGGCGTATCACTTAACATCAAGTGAATGATCACTCGCCTCATCGCTTAACTGAATTATTATAGAGTACTCTTTTTTTAAATAGGACGGGTGGGCAAACGAGCGAAGAGTTCACCTGATGGAAGTTGTTGCAATTGATAGTGTATATATTCGAATTAAAAATGTAAAATCCAAATAAAATTAAATCTAACTAAAGTCAGTGGGGATGTAGGCAGCCGTTTGTCCAGCAGTGGGCGATTTGTATCTAAAAAGAACTTTTTATGAAAATACCCTCAGCCGATGGAATCCGACGCGGCAGTTGTAAAATAGATAGCGATGCAATGGACTCACCTTCCACGTGCCCAGGCCGATGATGGGGCAGGTGTGGCCGTTGTTGAAGACAACCAGTGGTACGTCACTCATTCTGCAGTGAATCAGTGTACTGAGCACGACGGGTACGTGTAAGTGCGTGTCGTAGTGCCGTCGCTCGCGGTCCGCGGTCCGCACTACACTGTCGCGCGGCGCGCTACTGCCCAATTATATTTGATCGCTGACACGCTTAAGGCGCACTTCCGCTGCGGAAACACGGAATTATATTTAAAAAAAAAAACAATATATTTAAATTCTTTACATGTTATATGCGTTGGTAATTTATTTCATTTCAATTAAACAAATCATTATCGACAGACGTCCACAGCTGGACGTAGACCTCCCACAAACATCTCCACATCGATCGATCCCGCGCTGCTCGTATCCAACAGCTTCCCGCGATCTTCATCAGAAGACTAATTATTCCACAAAAAACAGCTTTAATTTTTTTTATTGTAAAACTTGAAGTCATCAAAAAAATATTTTATAAGTAAATATTATTTAAAAAAAAAAAACGTATCGTGATGCAGTTTACTACGTTTTTGTTATATTCGACTACAGCATGTTTCCGTGCGTGTAGTTTTCAGTGTAGTTTTCATAGAACCTACCGATGTTGACAAATAATTAATTTTTCACATGTAAATCATCATTCATCATCATTATCAACCCTCATTTATCCACTGCTGGATGTAGACCTTCCCCAGTGTCTTGACAAGCAAACATTGGAGACACCTGTGAAGATTTACATTCACACACACATGTAGTAAGGATGTAAGGGTTCTCGCACAACAGCTCACGGGACAAGCCAACCTCACCAGCTCGCGATGCAGCCTGTTGATCACGAAACGAGGCTCTGGCTCCCACCAACTATCATCGGGTCAGCGTGATGGAAAATGGCCCAATTCCTCCCCACATAAATCCTTACCCGATTGTTGTGGGAATGTTTGGAGGAGATCTACATCCAACAGTGGGCGTCCATCAGCTGATGATAATGCTGTAATCAAGGCTAAGGCTTTATAATTTTAAAATGTCATAAGTGATTATAAGCAATTAGTTCATAATTAAAGAGTAAGTAACATGGCCAAAATGCAAGAACTTTGGGCAACGTTCAATACTCATTGCTTCTTTTATTACGGAGTTACTTTGTTTGTACTTACTTGTTGTTGTTGTTTGTACTTACACACTTGTTGTTGTTGTTTGTACTTACACACTTGTTGTTGTTGTTTGTGTCAATTAATCTCTGTCTTCTCATTTATATTCTTTATATTTTAAAACTGGAATGTTATGAGTATATTCTATATTAATGAAACCTCTTCCTCCTTCAGCTTGCAAATAAAGTCTATCTGTATCTGTCCTTTGGAAATGTACCTTTTTATACATACAATAATACAGGGTGGGGGTAAACATTTACACCCTCTATTAAATTTCCACCATTCAATTTTCGATTTGTTACTCTTTAACTCCAGCTGTAATACTCTTTACCTGTCCCCTATCATTTCGCCATCATCTATTTTATCTACTTTAATTTTTATATCGGTGAAATTTGCGCCGATAGTTACTATGACAACCGTAGCAGCTTCATCCGACTCGGGGCTACCGGATTCGGTGTCACTAAATAAAATAAAATTAGAAACCAACCCAATAACAATGTGTGTGTAGATCATTTTGTTTATAAAAGAGGAGAATGATAGATAATATTGTATGGAGAAGGGTTTTTTTTTTGTTTTACGTGGGGGAAATGCTTACGCATACTCGTCCTTGTGGGGGCAAGGACGAGTTATGTCGGACTTGCACCGACTAAAACCCCCACGATGTTCCGCCTCGTCACCATGATGGCAGGGTCACGGGAACGCTTGTGCGCACTCAACCGCGACACTGCCGGCGCTGGCCGCTTGCGCGGCCCCACCTCGGGGGGAGGAATAAACCCTTCCTTTCCAGGGCGCGCCAGAACATGCATCGCGCCCCCTCCTCGACCTCATGCGTGTGCGGGCGACCGGTTCCCCCGAACCTGTCGCCCAAAGGCCATAGGAGCCACGGGAGAAAACCTCTCCCGGCTCCCCGCGGCAGAGAGATGTTAGGCCCGCCGCTACCTGTTAACGGCCGCGGAGGATAGGGAGAACGGCGCATCGCAATACCGAAACTCCTCTTCCCCCGCGGCCCCACCGCCGCCGCATCGCCGGTGCGACACCGGTTGGCCGCAGAGGGTACTCCCTCCGCGACCACACAGCCGCCCCTGCAGCCTCCGGCCGCACCGGTGAGCTCCAGTCATCCCAACCGGTGCTCGAACCGGGAGCGGCCGCTTCGGCCAGCCCTTCGCCGCGGGCCGGCCGGATTGGTTCCACTTGGCTTCAGCGTGTACCGGACCACGGTTACTAAGCCCCTCCGCCGCGACAAGGCGAGAACCCGTTGGTGGGGGTATGGGGGAGGGTTGAAGAGATTAATAGTGCTATAGGGAGAGAGATGAGAGGGTATATGTGAATACTTAGATAAGTATACATACGAAGTCTTAAGCTAAGTTTTACTGCTTTCATATAAACCTAAATATTGACGCCTTTGATGAGTTCGTTAACATTCAAAATTTCCTCTTGGCTCCAGCATCTGCTTCTTTATCCTGCTAATAAATCCTGTTTTCTTGCTAAGTAACAAATGTCGCGTTGACTTAAGCAAGAACTCACGTCAGTCTCTCTTCTGGAAATTTCTATACTATCAATTAAGATTATTGATGCTGTTGGGATAAATTTTGATCTCGTCGATATATAAAAGATGGGTATCCTTGATCTTTGCATTATTTGGGAGACTGGATGAACAGCTTAAGAGAACTAAAGCGGTGAGGCAAGGAGTCTACCTTGTACACCACGGCGGGTGTGAACAGGTTCAGTAGCTGCAGACCCATTCAAACCAATCGCCGTCAATACTACGTTTCCTGGGGGTCAGGACTCGTTGAGGAAATTCTTTAATTCATTATCATCATCAGCGGACAGATGTCTACTGCTGGACATAGGCCTCTTCGAAAGATCCCCATAATGGTCAGTCCTGCGCTGCTCGTATCACCGGGAACCAGGAGCCGTCGTTTTAGGGGTTCACATGGGTGGATTTGAGCTAGTTCCCACCACGCTGGCCCAATGCGGGTTGGTGGGAGCCAGAGCCTCGTTTGTTAATCAGCAGGGTGCACCACGAGCTGATGATGTTGGCTTGGGTTCTGTGAGTCGTTGTGCGGGAACCCTTACTCCTCTTCTCTAATTACCTATGGAGATTTATAAGTTTCTAATATCATTACCAACCATCTGCGTGATAAGCTGTCGTACGCTTTTTGATAATCTATCCATCATCAGCATCATCACCAGCATTTCAATCGATGGATGTCTACTGTTGGATATAGATTTGATGATCTATCCATGTTCAAATTCTTTTAATACTGATGCTGGGTCTCTGTTGCCGGAGACCGTCTAGGTAGGTACTGCCGCACTATAAACATTACTGTGTTCCGGTTTGAAGGGCGCTATAGCTAGTGTAATTACTGGGGTAACGAGACACAACATCTTATGTCTGAAAGCGACGATCGCAACGTGGTGCTGTGGATATCATCCTAAGTAGCGCCAACTTGTTATGGGCGGATGTATCACCATCAGGGGAACGTTCTTCTCGTCGCTTGATGAAATTAAAAAAAAAAAACCTTTGAAATGGCTTTATTAATCATGAGATGATCTTTGCCACCTCTGACACGTCCACTGCATCCACGTTGTCCAGGAGCTGTAATGTTGTCATTGTTCTCGCATTGAGGACATAACTCATTCCTTAGAACAGGAGACACCAGTTCATACAAAGTTGGCAAGCAAGCTATCACCAACGTTGTGGATCTTTTGTGTTTCCTGCCTTGGGGGTTAATATTACTTGTCCAGGTCCAATCCGGTTCGAGCGGCCTCCGCGTCGACATGACCCGCGATGGAATTAATATTACATTGATTTCTTTTGTTGAGTCAATTTTAGTGTCAATAGAAATATCTTCATTCTTTCTTTCTTTTGCTCTTTCTTTCTTTCATTCTTTCTTTCAGTTGTAAACTACCTCTTGATATTTTCATTGTCCATTAAAATTCGAAATTATATACAAAAATATAGAAATTCATGAAGATGAAGATATTTTAAATAATAATTTTGTATTGTATCGATACCCGGCGCCATGTTGTTTTCTAATTAAACTGTTGCTGCTTTTATTTGGTCTGAAGTAAATAAAATTATATTACTGTACCTCATTCACGGATCCTTCTATATCTTCTATCCACCTGGATCCATTGTTGAATGAGAACGGCCCTGATAGTCCATAAACGAAGGTCAGTTGCAAATATTCACATTTAAATACCCAAACAGGTATTCAGGCTTTATGGAGAAATTTCAAGCCGTTAATCCAAAATTTAAAAAAAGATATATCGCTAGTGAAATTGCACCTTAAATATAAGTTTAAGTTAGCCGACGCGCCAAAGGCTGGAAATTCGTGACCTTCGCCGCAGCGGAATCGTTCTGCTGACTCAATAAACATCCGCCGCCGCGCTGGTGGTGACGAGCTCGCTCACCTGCGGTACGCGTTATTACTGTAACAACAGCTCGCCGGAGACTACATATTGTCTCTCATTACCACTTCACTAGCTACGGCGCCCTTCGAGCCGGAACACAGCAATGTTCGCCGGCTTCAATGGGCGCTGTGGCGGTACCTGGACGGCCTGCTGCAATACCACCGCCGTTCAAAGTTCAGTTTCACTTTTATTTTTGACAGCTGTTTTGGCGGCAACTCATTCTTTTTTTCTTTGTTGTTCATTCTTCTTTGTTGTTCGTTTGTACAACAAAAAAACTTAATATTTAATTATTTAATACTTCAATATTAAATTAAATATTTTCGCTAATTTTGGAAAGTAATTAAAACCATATTTATTATATCATTAAAAATACAAATACACGTAACTATAACAGTATGTGCGCTGTGCACTGCCGCGCGCTGGCGGGAGAAAGTTTTCATATATTTCGGGAGAATGTTTATATACGTCACCATACATACATTCAGTCGGTCGGTCAATCGATCTATCAGTCAGTCGATCAATCGGTCATTGAATCGATCAGTCGGTCGGTCAATCAGTCAGTTCATTTATTCGTTAGTTTGTTTATTTATTTATTTTATTTATTATCCTTTACACTTTACTACTGGCGGTAGATCTTTATTGCTACAGACTGTTTAGGTAGGTACCACCGCAGCGACCATTGCAGCCGACAGACAGTACTGTGATCCGGTTCTAATGGCGCTGTAGATAGAGAAATTACCGGGGTAATGAAAGTCGACATCATGTGGTGTTATCAGGTGAACGCAATGTGGTGTAGTGTACAACACCCTAACTAGCGCCACGTCATTATTGGCGGGTGTATCACTTACTATCAGGTGAAGGTCGCGCCGCTTCGTTGCATCCAAGCCGGCTGCTGGGCGGGGGTGCGCGCGCATACAACAACAATCAATAAGTAAGCGGAAGTTCCAACTGTCCACGTACAGGAAGCTATGCACCGCGCCACCAGCTGCTGGTGAGTGTTCCGGTTTCCACGCGTGTCATTGTTGATGGTGGTAAATAAGTAATTATACATACGGCGTGGTCATCCACGGCGAAGGTAAGAGGAACCTACCCGGCCAGTTCGAAGTGGTGGCTGCAGGTCAGCTCCGTGAGCACATCTCGGGTGTGTGCCGGTGCTGGCAGCATTGCCCAGCCCGACAAGAGTGATGGGTGGAGGTAGTCCCGACCCTCAGATATAAGGAATACGATTTGTGGAGGAGGAAGCCCTGCCTGTCGTAGAAGGCACCCAGAAAGATTTTCAGGTTTTTGGGCTTTCAAGATGAGGACTCTCATCTCCCATTAAACGAGCCAAAGATGAATGACACGCAGTGAGGTGGTCTAGTACTGCTCGTACCAACCCCAGGGTGATGATGGTGCAGCCCTGGTTAACCCTGAGTTTGGCGTAGTATTGGGGAGGACCGATGCATTCTGGAGGAGATCCTGTAGTCTGTTTGCTCTCTTCCTTTCTACCCTGGGACATCGATCCTGACCCAACTCGGAGTACAAACTCATTAGTTCACCATATATCTGAAACGCAACCTTGGATGCATAAGATCCGTGATGATGGTATCCGGCAGCAGACCTGCCACCGGTCAGTCCACTCCTGCTGCTGAACTGCAGTGTCCACTTCCTCTCAGAACTTCTCTTTAGAACAAGCAGCATCAGGGCGTTCATTACTAGACCAAAGTTTCCTTCGAAGGTCTCCACTGGACTCACCAAATACATTCCGAGGAAGACGTGATGAACCAGATTCAACCTCCACCTGTACCACCTGGTCATAACGTGGTCTTCCTCCTGCCAGTTAAGACTAGCAATCCTTTCAGCATCAGCCTTCAGTCCAGCACGTGAACACTGGCTGAATCACGCTACCTCGTTACGATCTCGCGATTCTCATCATCATCTTGATAACAAAAAGTGGACCTGAACATCATCAGCTCTTATCACAGTTTAGTGATAATATATTATTTTAACTATCATTCACTGCGCCGTCATCACGCGAGCTGACCACCAGTGCGGCGGTGGTCAGCCGAACAGTCCTGCTGCAGCGCGACGGGAGATCTTACCAGAATGAACTGGATATAACCAGTTCATACAAACTACTGTCGGGTTATATTGTGCGAAGTAGTTAGTACGGTATACACTAGTATGTTACATCAGCGCCCTTCAAACCGGATCACAGGAATGTCTGCATGCTGCTGTATGTCAGCTGCAATAGACGCTGCGGTGATACCTGCACAGTCTCCGGCCACAGAGACACTACCACCAGTGATAGCTACAGCGCCCTTCAAACCGGATCACAGTAATGTTTGCACACTGTTACCTTGCGGCTCCAATAGATGCTGCGGTGGTACCTAGATGGTTAGCATCAGAGACACACAAGGAGTATAAACTAACTAGTCCTTCTAGCTCCGGTTTGAAAGACGATGTAGCCAATTACTGGGGTAACGACACTCGACATCTTACAACGCAGACCACGAGCTCAATATGGTGCTATGTATACCGTCCCCAACTAGCGCCGTGCTTTTTAATCAAAATTCCACCTGCATGTGGTGGGTCAGGTCTTTATGCACCAGGTGCATTTACCATCACTACTCATTTACCATTTTCATCTCATACTCATCATCCTTTCCATCTTCTAACTCTTCCGTCATCTGCATTACAAATTTCCTTTTTCTCCTCTCTCCTTCTAAAACATTTCTCATTTCAAACCAATCAGCAGAGTAAGAGGAGAGCGTCGGGTCCACCGTCTCCACTCGTCAGAGGAAGCACCGCCGTGTGCAGGGCTCGCGCATCACTCACAACCAGGTGACCGTGTCGTAGAGTGAACGTTAACTCGCCGCAGTGTACGCCGCCGAGGTCGTACGGTCGCCGGCCTCTTTGGCGAGGCTCGTTTTGAATGTACGTTTATACTCTGTGGCGTTCGGTGGCCGCTGTCAGGTCCGCTGTCAGGTCCGCTGTCAGGTCCGCTGACAGGTCCGCTGACAGGTCCGCTGACAGGTTGCCGCCGTCTGCCATTGCTGCCTGTGCTCGCGCGTACGCGATGAGCTGGAGCGATGTAGTCGCGTGTGCATAGCTGCTCGAGTCCGCCGCAGCAGCTCCTGCTCCCGCAATGGGCAACTTGCCGGTGAGTAGCTCGCCGCCCGCTGCTTCGCTGCTGGTGTATACATCTCGTGTTGGTGCCAGACGTTGTCTAAAGCGTTCGCCAACCATTTACCCACACACATCATCAGGCGTCAGACGTCCACTGCTGGACATAGTCCTGCTACAAAGATCTCCACATCGATAGATCCTGTGCTGCCCGCAAAACCGCCAGGCACTAGGAGTCTTCATTTGAAGGGACTTGGGCCTTTTTTCGCGACGCTGGTACAATGCGGGTTGGTGGGAAGCAGACCCTTGTTGATCAGCAGGGTGGGGTTGGTTTCGATTCCTCCAGTTATTGTGCTGGAACCCTTACCCCCCTTGATCCATTTATTATTTTAAAATCAGCCGTACATTTTGCATTATTTTTTAATAAATTAAATCGTCTCAGTCACGCTTTGGATGACGAGCTTTTCGCCAGTTAAAGTTTATTTAAAATCGATTCACCAGTTTCAATATTCACAATCGATAGACGTACAGATTTTTTTTTTTAAATATAATCAATATTAATGTTGTAACGAATTTGAGTCTTGTTTGCAGGTCTCTGTTGCTGGAGACCATCTAGGTACCATCGCAGCGCCTAGCTATATCTTACGTCTGAGGCAACGAGCGCAGAGAAATGCTGTGTAGCTAGCGCCGCGTAGTCATGATCACTTACCATCAAGTGAAAGTTCCACTTGTCCCATAGCTTAATAGAATAATAAAAAGTAAGTCCAGCAGTGGGCGTCCATCAGCTTGTGATGATGATGAATTGAAAGGATATTCTCATTTTAATGTTAAACAAATTCCGAGTTGTTTTGATTGGTCATCGATTCAGTTAAGTCTGCCGGGTTCAACCAGTGCGAGGAGTAGCCGCTGATGAATTATTTCCTGCTTCAGCCTCAGCTCCGGAACCCGGCCAATGCCGGACCGTTCGGCCAGCAGGGCTCGGGCTTCGGCTACCAGAACGTGACGCCGCCGAATGTGCCTGGCCAAATGAGCCCCATGCCGGTAAAGTAGTCGTCATAATCCACCACCTATTTACCACGACAGCAGGTAGACATGACAGTAGTACGAAGAACGCCCACCAGCACATCGACTGCAATCCAGTAATTTATAAGTGGATGTGGTTTGCAACTGCTGCAGGTCCTGTCGGTTCCTAGATTTTAAATAAGCATCAAACGTTGACGACGTTGTGTCTATGGGCGAATTTTTACAGGCCGGTGGTCAAAGATATCCGGGGCAAGAGTACCCGCAGCAAGGATTCGCGCAGCAGACATACCCTCAGCAAGGGTACCCGCAGCAAGGGTACCCGCAGCAAGGATTCCCGCAACAAGGGTACCCGCAGCAAGGGTACCCCCCGCAGCAGGGTTACCCACAGCAGGGTTACCCGCAGCAAGGTTACCCGCAGCAGGGTTACCCATCGGTTGGCACTCCGCAGCCGGCGTATCCACAAGGAATGCCCCAGCAAGGGTACCCTCAACAGAGGTACCCTCAACAGCAGACTCCACCCGGTAAACTTGCTCTCAAACCTTTACTACCTGACCATTAGCGAAGATACTTAGCCAGGGTCGGAGCTGAGTAACGTTCCTTTTGATAGACCCTCCTAGACACCCGCTTGCTGATGTCGAACTGCTGACAGAATTCGATAAGTTTTTATACCTTAACAGATGTGAACGGCCTCCTTTTGGTAAGTGGCATGTATACCAAGAGTCCGCCAGTTAGGATGTTTACACCACCACATCGATGTGTTGCGAGTGGTCCAGTCACCGGTTTTCGCACTGGTCTCAGCGCCCACAAACTTCATCACAGTAGAATTGTTCTGATCAAGCCGGCAGCATCGCGGACTCGGCGTGCTGCGCGGCGTGCCTGGCGTGCATCACCTGCCTCATGTGCTCCTGCTGCCAGGCGCTGATGGGCGCGCCAGTCGGCGACGGCGACAGGAGCCGCAGGGACGACATGGGTAGAGACGACATGGGGAGGGACGATAGGTATGATACGGATTCACAACAGCAGGTGTCACCGCCAGCAGTCGGCAACAGCGACGACAACGACGACGATTCGTCGTAAGAGTCACACCTCCGTCGGTGAACACCAGCTTCCGTCACAGATCGCAAACACACTACGACGCTTCAGTAATGGCGCGAAAATTTATGACGCCATTTTGATTCCGTGCATTCCAAGAACTGCCCGACGATGGACCGCAATGTGGACATAGCCCCAGATTGAAGGTTCCATCTCACGATGATGATAATATTGAAATTAATATAGTATATACATGTATGAAGAGGCGAGGGTTGTCTCCGATGATTATGATCTTCCGGTATCATCATCGAAATCCATTGGCTCCATCAACAGCTTCCATGAATTCAACCTGCCGACCCGCACTTGACCAGCGTGGCATCGACTCTCATATCCCAATGTTACACATTAGGAGGGTAGTCAGTTAAAAAATTTTTATAGACATTTATTAATATTTATATAAGTATTATTTTTTTTATCACTCAATTTTTGTTATTTATATATTTTAATTTCTGAACGGCTCGAGTTGAGCAAATAAAAAAAAACTAATTTAATCAGTTTCTGAACTGAAAAAATTTTTTTTATCTGTATACTTTTAAATTTTGTTTCCCTCTTAATATATAAGGCTCGTAGATTATTAATTATATGTTTTATAATATACCACGAGACCTTCACTTGATATTAAGTGATACACCCGCTCACAATGTGGCGCTAGTCAGGATGATATACGTTGCACTCTTCGCCGGAAACATGTGACGTTAGGTCTCGATACTCCAGTAATTACACTAGCTACAGCGCCCTTCAAACCGGAACACGGTAATGTTTGTACTTAGTACTGGCACCAGATACCCACCACTAGTAACTTTGTAAGTGCTCGTATTGTATCATAGTTGTGGTAGGTCTTTGCTGCAGACTGTTTCGGTTTCATTGCAATATGTAGACATTACTGTGTTCCGGATTGAGGGACGCTGTAGCTAGTGAAATTACCGCGGTAATTATACTTCACATCATGTTTTGTTGGTGTCATCGGGAAATAAAATATATTTTATTGTTAATACTACTTTCATTGATTATTGTAATTATGGCAACATTGGACAAACGGCACATTGTGTTGATGGTGGGTTGCCTCCAAAGATCACTACTCCTATCAGTCCTGCGCTGACACATCTAGCGACTTCCTGCTGCCTCCGTCACATCCAGACCAGAGATCACACACCTATGTACACCAGTACACAGTTGCTACTCTAGGAGCTTAATACCTTCAACTCTGTAGTCTCAGGCCTTTAAGAATAGGACTAAGGTAGTCTCTGCCTGTCGTACAAAGCGACTCGAAGGGTCCTCGGGTTCGTGAGCCTTGAGGGTGGGGGCTCCTGGAGCTCAATGACCAAGCAAATGCATCATGGTCTTGTGTTTGCCGCAGCACGACGTGGGTGCTGAGAGCTTTGCCCTTCCGTGGGATGTTTTAGCCAGAGTGCAGGGAGCACCGGTGCGTTCCGTAGGAGATACCGGAGCTCCTCCTAATGCACTGACGGACACCACCGAAGGGGTTTTAGTGGGTAGAAGCCCCACATAACCTTGTCTTCCCTTCAGAAGCTAGGTATCTTTTAAGATTTCCACGCGATATAAAAAAGGAGCTTACTGCCTTACCAGCCCTTGGAGCACCGCTGTCAGTTACCATCAAGACAGACGAGGAGAGGAAATAAAAAAAATAAAACACTAATTTAGTACTCATTATAATTTATAGCATTATCTAAAAAGACTTAAAGACTAATGTGAATATTGTTATAAAGCGAATTAGGATAAAGTTGGACTGTCCGCGACAAGTCGCCCACAAGTGGGAAGGCACTGGGCACCAGTGAGAGCCATCTTCACGCATATAAGATCATTGCTGTTCGCATTACTTAATCACACAAGTGGATAGGTGAGAATGAGAAAGAGATGGGAATAGTGATGGAGGAGAAAAGGGAGAACAACTCCTTTGTTCTTCCGGAGATGAGGGGAAGCAAAGATATGGTTACTCTGGATACTATTAACAGATTCCCTTCTTCATCACTTTACCTTTTTAGGATAAGAAGGAGGATGGTTAATCTTCATCACCGGTTTAACAAGATATATTAAATGAACCAGCAGCAGTCCCGTAGTGATTCCGCTTAAAGCCGCAGTTTATACCAGTTGGTGTTCACCAGAGCTGATCGCTTCAGTTGGGTTCAATCAGATGAATGGTAAAGCTGTGTTTCTTAAAATACTGATGAAGCGTTACCCCGGGTAGGTTTACCCCATTCGGGGGCGACCCATCCCGCGGCCCGGCATCTGCGGCCGCGCCTCGCTCTTCACGTTCTTTATGGTCTCGTCTACCGAGAGGATCTGAAACGGAGAGAAATTTTTTATTTAAATAATAATAATATTCACTGGCTAACACTTGACATGAATATCGTGTGATGTTAACAAGCCAGTACACCAGCAGTGGGCATCATCAGGTAAAAGAAATTTTTATATATCTCCAATTGGATTCTCTTGTAAATCGATCTGCCTCTCTACTCTTCTGTATCTGTTCTCATTATTTTATGCACAAGACGAGTGATAAAATCACAATCTAGCCCTATTAAGGATGATCTACACAGCACGACACTGCTCGTCTGGAGACATGTCAAGTCTCGTTACCTCAGTAAGTTTACTGGCTACAGTAATGTCTGCAGACTGCTGTTACTGCAGACATGCACGCTGCAGTGGTAGGATTTGCTGACAACAGATACCAACCAACAGCAGTGAAGAGATCTCTTTCTCCCCACCTGCTATCCTCCTCTACTCAACTCTTCAGTCTCTTTGAATAAGTGACACCGACCTGCGTGGCCGCCTCGCTGGCGGCGGTGATCGCGTTGATCTTGACGACGGCCGGCTCCCACACGCAGTTCACGTAGTTGTCAGCGATGTCCTCCTTCTGTATGTCAATGCCGTACCACACGTCGCCTGGTGGATACGCAAGAGCAATTTATCTATCTGCTCCATCACAGAACAGTTTAGTAGTCATCGTCAGAAAATAGACCATCACAGCTGGATGTGGGCCTCTTCCAAAAATTCCCACATCGTTAAGGCTTCATATAGGAGGATCCGAGCCATTTCCCATAATGCCGGAGCTATGCGGGTTGGTGCGAGCTAGAGCCTCGTTTGTTGATCAGCGGGGTGCACTGCGAGCTGGTGAGGTTAGCTCTGACTCCGTGAGTTGTTGTGTGTAATAAAAAGGCAACATAATGTGCTGCTTGTGGTGCACCCTGCTAATCAACAGACGTGACCCTGGCTCCCACCAACCCGCACTGGGCCAGCATAGTGGGAAATGACCCAAATCCCCGCCCTATATGAATACATACAACGGCTCGTAATGACCGGCGGTGCCGAAGACCATGCTCGCTGGAGCGCAAGGCCGATGATCGATATAGAGATTTTTGGGTGAGGCCTCTGTTCAGCAGTAAACGTCTATCGGCTGATGATGAAAGATTATAGCATCATCTACATCATCATAAGACCAGATATAGAACTCCCCTAAAGATTACTAAACTCGTTCCTGAGCGTCACTCATCCAGATTTATAATGAAAAGCATGGTGAGTGGGCGGTGCTCGACTCACCCGCGTGATGCCGCTGACGGAGCTTGTTGAGCAGGCCGGTCGCATCCAGGCCAGCGTTGTCCGCCAGCTGGCGCGGGATGGCCTCGTACGCGCGAGCCGCCGCAGCCACCAGCAGCTGCTCCTTCCCGGCGACGCCGCGCGAGTACTCGCGGAGGTGCTTCGATATCTCCATGTCAATTGCACCGCCACCTGGTGTCATACCGTACATTACACATAACCCACAGCTGGCTAACGGACCTACCCTGAGAGAAAGCTACAATCTACCACAGTGTCCATTATTGTGATAGGCCAAGGTTCTTGGATTACAAGGCAGGTAATCAACCTATGAACCGATCCGACAAGTCTCTTTCTCCTGCCAACAAACACCAGTTCCTTCATCTGCCACTCAAACTCAAGTACATCGAACGGAGTAGTTTTTGAGAATTGTCCAGAGATCATTGGTATTTTTGATTCCAACAAAGCTACGAGACGAGCGGCATGTTCACCTGATGGTAAGTGACAAGCCTGTCCATAACAAAGCGCTATTGCTTAGGATATTATACACAGCACCACATTGCGCTAGTCGCCTCGAGACAAGATATCAAGTCAGCACCCTTAAAACCAGAACACAGTAATCATAGCACACTACTGTCCGTCGGCTGCAGTTGGAGCTGCAGTGGTACCTACCTAGACGGTGACCTACCACCAGTACACAACCAGTAGCCTTCAAAGGAGACTTCATAAGGTTTGACTTCCCGGAGCCATGTAGTAATTCTACGTGCATGTGACGCTACGGATATAGGTTGGTGTTTACCAGCGACCACGGCGTCATTTTTGATCGTCCTGCGCACGATCATGATCGCGTCGTGGAGTGAGCGCTCCGTCTCCTCCAAGAACTGTTCAGCGCCACCTCGCAGCACTATGGTGCACGCCTTGGCGGCAGGACAACCTGGCGACCCGGCGAGAAGTAGAATTATATATGCAGTTTGATTGAACGCTTATAACATCATCATAGAAACTTTACACTTCAACCATATGAATCATCATCATCATCATCAGCAGATAGAACACGCCATAAATACATTCATTTTCTTTTGCCTTCTTCTAAACTTTAAAAAAAATTATAATAAACAACATCATATAACATTTATATATTATAAATGAATTCTTCTTCATCATCGTTCCCTCATCGGTGAGGGTTGTGACTGACCACCTGCCATTCTCGGTTGAGTGTAGTCATATACGAAGTGGACCAGCGAGACTGTTCACCTGATGTCGATGCCTCTGCCCATAACGTGGCGCTTGTTAGGGACACACAAACTGCACCATGTTCTACTCACACCTTGGGACATGAGGTGTGGCTGCGGCTAGCGGTGCCTACATAGATGGTATCCAGCAAAAAATTCCTACTGCAAGTATATATATCATCATTATCATGATCAGCCTCTGTTTATCCACTGCTGGATGTAAGACTACCCCAATGTCTTCCACCAAATGCGATCCTCAGTTTCTATCACCCACCCATATCCGACTGCCCTGATGATATCATCGGTCCCTCTGGAAGGCCCACTCCAAGTGTTTCCTCCCCTCATCGGCCGTCACTGACACGACAGATATGACTGGACCACTGCCACTTCAGCGTGCAGATTTTGAGAGCTACGTTGACAACTTCAGTTCTCCGTCAAGTTTCTTCGTTCAGGATTGTGTCCCTTAGAGAAATGCCAAGCATGGCTGTCTCCATCGCTGGCTGTGCTACATTGATTCAGTGGACCATCCCGATGGTTTGGTACGTCTCTGCCTCAGGGCGCCCTTACCGGTGTACATATATAAAATCAATGTATACGGATGGCCGATGATCTGGTGAGAATCGCGAGAACCCACTGGATGCGATCGATGTGGAGATCTTTGGGGAAAGCCTATATCCAGAACTGGACGTCTATTCGCTGATGATGATGATGAATGTATAACTTGCTTTATGCCATCATCACTATTTATGTATGGCACACTACTCTACCTGCAGCAACGCTACATATACAAAGCTACATATAAACACTAGACTATATAATACTGAAAGCACTAGACTGTCCTATCAGATACACACTATGTTACTTAGGTAATTAAGTACTACTTCATAGTAACTCCACGGTGTCATCATCTACTGTATCAATGTCCCATACGAAATATTTGTGTCATTACCCTCACCATCGGGAGCTCCTCTATTTGTACCTAGCGGTGAGAAATCGTATTTACTACCACATAATATTATTTTTACTCTATCATACTTCAGTTCTTTGGGGGTGACCAGATGTCCAGCAGTGGACCTCTATCAATTGATGATGATACTTCAATTTGAATTTGAGAGATAGGCTTCCGAGTCGTAAAGAGCTAAAGCGTCCAGTTAAGAAACGACGAGACAGGCGTGACCTAGACCTGATGGTAAATTATACAGCTGCCTATAACAACATGGCGTTAATTAGGATGCTGTACACTGCATCACATTGCGCTCGACGCCTTGACACGATTTTGAGTATTGTTAGCCCAGTAGTTACACTAGCTACAGCGCCCTTCAAACCGGAACACGTTAATGTTTCCACACAACGGTTTGCCAGTGCGGTGGTTAGTTATCTAGACAGTTAAGCGATGAAGACCTACCGCCAGCCTTTCGAAGAATTTTCACGTTCACTAACCACCCTTGGTCAATGCAATGGATACCCTTCACTTTCTGCTCGTAGGAAGACAGAAAGTGATAAAAGTGAGGATATGAAGTTACTGCAGTAATTTCACAAGCTACAACGTGGTTGTATCCCGTATTTTTAAAATCATAGATTGGGGTATGAATAAATGGTGCTGTTCTCTCAAGTACGTGGTGGTGGCTTACCGGTGAATATGTTGTATCTCTCCCCGCCGACCTGGCGCTCGGTGAAGTGAGCGCAGCGGCCGTGGCTCTCCGACTTCATGTCGCGCACCGAGCTCAGCACGGCGCCGCCGCACGCGCGCTGCGTGCGCTTCAGGTCCTCCGCGGGTACGCGACCAGCGCAGAACATGTCGCTGCGAACACCAGCTCATATATAGGAAACGTGATGGTGCTCCATGTTCAGGAATATATATATATAGAAGCCAATATATATTCCCTCTATTACCCTCCCCTGCTCTCTGTTATGGTGCTATAGTGAAGCTTCAGCACCCACAACGGAACTGTTCCACCACCATTGGGAATCTATGCTCTACATCCATAACAGTTATGTAACGATTATGTTTCATTTAAATATATACATTCAGTTATTATAGTGCAAGATTAGCGAGTGAGTACACTGCAGCACTATCACAGCAATCCTCATAATACTCTCCATGACTTACCGATCAGCAAAGTACTGAGTGGCGACGTCACCAATCGGCAGCATGCTCAGCACCACGTTAGCGCCGCTGGCGTGTAGCGCAGCGAGCTTCTCGTACAGTATCTGCCACTCTGCGTCGACCACCTTCTGGTACTCCTTCACGTTGTCCAGCCGGATCTGGTGGCATAAAGGCAATTTAGAACCAGCTCCGACCACATCTAGTGTTAGATGGTCGGTACCTTGTTCATATATATTTGTTGTCAACAGATTGTATCTGTAATTGGATCCGTGTTTTATAATCATTATATGTTGTACTTTGGACCCATCGATGTGGTGATGTTTGGGTGATGCCTATATCCAGCAGTGGATGTTTACCGGCTGATGATGATGGTACTTTGATATACATAGCATTAAAAAAAGTTATACTCTAATGAAATATTATAGCCAAAGATCTAAGCTGCTTTCCATGGGAGATGCTCAGACCAATGATGGTGATTGTGGATCAATGATAGTGATTGTGCACCAGTGATAGGTATCTGCTGCAATTTAGTCTACGTCGGTAGTTGTTGTAGTGCTTGTATTACGGCAATGATTCCCACAGCTGGGATTGAAGACTCATGTGTACCATGCAAACCTCGTTAACTGTTCATTACCATCATGTCTGCCTGCTGGTGGTAGGTCACTACAACCAGACACTAAGCAGGTACCACCACACAAACAACAGTGCAAACACTATTGTACCTCGGTTTGAAGGGCGCTGTAGCTAGTGAAATTACTGTGGTAAAGAAATTTGTTGTTTCAGAGCGAGTACAATGTGTTGTGTATATCATCCTAACTAACGCTTGTATGAGCTTATCATCACTCACTATCAGAACGTCTCGTCTCTACATGGAATAAAAAAAAAACCTCGGTCCACTGCTAAACATGAATGTTACTTTATTGAGTCAATTTTTATCATCATCATCATCATTATCAGCTAATACACGTCTACTGCCGGACATAGGCCTCCCACAATCGATCCTGTTTTGCCTGCATCCAACCGCTTCTTGCAACCTTCACCAGAACATTGGACCACCTGGTCGGGGGCCTGCCAACCCTACGTCTTTCGATACGCGGTCGCCATTCAGGAACCTTGCTGCCCCATCGGATATCAGTCCTTCGAGCGACGTGTCCTGCCCATTGCCACTTGAGGCTATTGATTCAATATCACCATCATATAATTTTGATGTTGACCAGATCATCAATGATCGTTGATGATTAAGTCTAACCACAAATAGTTTCCTTATATAGTTTGTGTATATATCTCACCTGTGCGTTATCCCTCTCCGCCTTCAACTCCAGCTCTATATTAAGCAGTGCGATCTTGCAGTCGTCGTAACTCTTCGGTTGCATCTCAAAGCCGGCGTAGGAGAAGGTCTTCTTGAACGCTACACCGGAGACCAGGAACGAGTCCTCCAGAGCACCGCCTGATACCTTCTTTATACCTGATAACAAGGTCCATAATCTGGGTATGTGACCACTGCCAAATATGGGCCTCACTGAGAGATACTTTAATGGCGGTAAGTCTGCTGCCTGGACTGTCTTGGTAAGTCATCATCATCATCAACCGATAGACGTCCACTGCTGGACATAGGCAGAAATGTGACAAAACCAATTTGATCTTCTGCTATTCTTTTTTAACTAATGGTATTTATACCCGGTCCACTCCTTTGTATCATCAAACTATTTCCTCAGCTGTTTACGTTTTCCAGGAATTATACCTGACAAGATCAACTGGACACTCTTTAAAGGTGTCCGAAAAATGCAACATTTCTTTACCTGAGGGGTGTCATCAAGGGAACCTAACAAGAGGGCTGCCATGCTCGCCAATACCACCAGGATCAACACCTCCCTGTTCCAAACCTATATCTCCATCACTTCACTCACATTCTTATACATTCTTATCACTCTCATAATAACCATGTGGTCGTTTCACTTGCACCAAGTATCACTTTACTTACCGATCATGTCCAGGGGAAGTAGAGGCGCGTCCAAAGAGAGAACAGCGTCCACCACAATCTTGGAGAAGTGGTCCTTCTGCTGGTGGATCAGTTTCGACGACATGGCGGTGGAAGCGCACTTGCGGAGAAGCTCCCTGGAAAACAATGTATGACTAAACTCAATGCCATGGATCCAAAACGGTTCAGCCGTACAATCTTTAATACTATTTTTAGCGTATGTTCACCTGATATTAAGTGACACCTGCCCATGACAACCTGGCGCTAGTTAGGACGACACACACTACACCACATTGCGCTCTTCTGAGACATGACCACATCGTGATGCAGTGTTCACCATTCTTACATGCTCATCGTTGTTATAGACTGGCGTACCACTTACCATCAGGTGAACGTCCAGCTCTTATTATACAATTTGATCAAGTTTTCACCGCAGTCTACTATCATGATCCACATGACTGTAGAGTAGTGTTTCGATCATCGACGACGATGAAGGTTAAATAGGTGGCACAGAGCACTGCATGGTACTGCCGCTCCGTCCTTTATATAAATTAAGTTATAGAATCTTTGATGACGATGATGAAAACTGATCATTCTTAGTATTGTCAATGATTATGATTAGGGCTTTAATTGTCTTGGCCAGGACCTGGTTCCCCTTTGTGCTTATAGAGTAATAATTAGTTCTAAGTTTATATAGAGGGATGAATATCCCATTAAGATACTCTAATGTCATTTGTGTGGTTTTTATTTTTATTTTGTAACGCCTCCTGCTCCCTCTCGACACACTAGTGTTTAACCCCTTAACTTTAACCCTTTATCCGCAAAGTTCGGATAAATCCGACACATATTTTCGTGTCCACTTCCCCAGCGTCGGATATTTACGATCAAATACTACTACTCAGTTGTTCTGTTTCTTTTTTGTTTTAAAGTGTTTATTATATTAAAATAATGTTTATGCTTGGTAAATAACTAATGAAGTAATCATTTATAATTGATTGAAATTTAATCTCTTAATCAGAAGAGACCTATAAATAATGTCTAAAGTTAGATATCCAACACCGGTGTCGGATAAATCAGACAGTAGAGATGTGAGGTAAGCAAGGATTTACTGATACAAAAATCTACAAAAATTAAAATATTTCTATCTATGACTAAAGTAAAATAAAGAAAAAAATCAATTGTAATTATAGAAATAGCGGCCGGTCGTAAAAAGTTTAGCCAAAACTATTTACAACATGTTCGGTAATGAAGAACATGTTGTGCCGACCCTACATAAAGTGGGACCAGGGCAGGAGAAAGAAAATTAGTTTCTTTTATTTCATCGCTAGAAATGTAAACACAAAATGCATTTAACTAACTAATTTACTAATTTTGTGCGGAAAACAATAAAAAAATATGCTTTTTGTTTCGTGGTGTTACCAAAATACTTACTACTATTATAAAAACAAGAAATTACAAAGTAAATCTTTTTATCTGCATGAAAATTTAGATGAAATTGTTAGCGTGCCAAAGGGGACGGATAATATCGACATACTATTGAACATCCAACCGATCGATACACGAATACTCGCCATATTACTACAATGAATCTTTTTCAATCTTATATATTAATAAAATAATATATAGGATAAATTCTATTTTCCGTATTTTTATATAGTTTAGAATATTTCATCCACTTTTTTCTAATTATCGCAATATTTTGTTTCTTATTTGAATAATTTTTATTAAAGCTAATTGAACACTCTTATTACTTAATATTTTTTTATACAATAATAAATTAACGTATTTCGTTACGACACTAACTTAGAGTAAAAAACGTTATAATATGCTGTCTCACCTTTGCTCTTCAAGCGACTGGCTCTCAACCTTCACAGCTAACTCCTTGACCCTCTCGATGGCGAGACGCGAAGCAGTCCTCAAAGCTTTGATGATGACACGCGGATGTACACCTGGACACCGAGTAACGTTTCAACAATCATATAAACGGAATGATAATTTAAAAAACAAGTTTTCATATATATATATATCAGCCAATAGATGTTAAACCGATGAGCGCAATGTACTGTTGTGTATTTTTTTTTCTACCAAGAAACCAGACCTTGAAACAAAGGTAAGACGCTAGGTAAAGTCATATACACTACACCATGTTGTACACATCCTGAGTGACAAGATACAATTCATTACCGCAGCAATTTAACTACACTAACACTGCTGCTTGCCTGCTGTCCGCTGCAGTAGCTAGATGGTCAGCAACAGAGACATACCACCAGTATCATCCTAACTAGCGCAATATTGCTATGAGCAGATACTACATACCATCAGGTAAGTCTTTATCAGTTATTAGTTAGTAATTAATTCAAACATATATATATATAAAAATACAAAATATTTAACCCTACCATAAATAAGCACTCACCATCCTCAACAAATGGCTTCAACCTCTTCAGGAGCTCGCCGGCCAGGATGACTACAGATGTGGTACCATCACCAACCTGACGGTGGAATTACAGATTAAAACATGTAAAGATAATGATTATATTTGACAACTTTAAATAAAAGGTCATATAAAATGATATCCTCAACAGAATTAGGAAATTGGATCCGTATGTTATAATCATGTGGAAGGTTCTGTTTCATGTTAACTATAAATAAGTTATATTTAGGTTTTTTTCACCCAAAACAATGATAGTTCCCCGGCAATCTTACCTCCGCATCTTGAGACTTGGCAATGTCCACCAGGGTTTTGGCAGCTGGATGCACAATGTCCAGGAGCTGAAAGCACATTAATTCTATTGGTGAAAACTTGGTATACAAAATAGGTGAAGGCTCTGTGTACAAAAACTATAGATTACTTTATGACTACTATTTTGATTGAAGGTTCATATTTGATTGTCAGAAAGGTCAGTATTTCATATCAGAAAGTATAGTTTTGGTTTGGTCTCATAAAAAAAGGCAATCTGACTATGTTAGTAACTTGTCACTGCAGCTATGCTTCACCAGTGCAGTGCACTGCAAAAATGCAGACTATAGAACAGACCAATGATGTATTCAAGGATAGAGCTAAGTGGAGGAGTAAAACAAAGCAACCGCATGGGATAACAGTAAGAAAGGGAAACAGTTTGAGACAAAATAACATTTTCAAGTAATGAACAAGCTATCACTGCTTCCTGTGAAAAACGAGAAGTTTACACCCTCCCTCAATTTCGAAGAAGTTATAATTTTAATGCCTCATGTCTACTATCATGATCCACACAGACATTCAGTAATTGGATCCGTTTGTTTTAATCATTGGCAACGTTGAAAAAAATTAATCTAGATAATTCTGTATTATTATTGTGTGTCAACTCACCTTCATTATAGTAGCACCATCATTGGATATAACTGCTTTTCCACTGTGGTCCACAATCAGCTTATCCATGCCCCGGGGACCAAGGGTTGTGCGTACCTGAACAAAACAACAAATCGATTACTTAAATTATAATAAATGATAAAAGTTAATATTTATAACCTCTCAAGTAATATGATTCATGGTAATGATAAAGTACTATTAAATAATAGATATAAAGATAATAGACATATTTAATATCATGACTTTAAGAAGTTATATAAGAAATTAAAAAAAAATTAATGCAGCTATATATAAATTTGCTATATTGGTGCACTAAGTATGATGTGAAAGAGTAAATTTCAACAAAGGTAGTATTCCTTACACCACCATAATATCTCCCTTGAAACCATTTCTTTTTATATATATGAATTCACTTTAAACAATAGAAACTTATTTCATATATATGGATTACATGTCTTTTTTAATTAATTTTCAAGCAAAAAAAAACAATATAAATTATTACAAGATGTCCATAACAAATATTAAACCATTTTAAAAAAAGATCATAATAACATAGCATCTTATCAAAATCAAAGCAATACAGAATTCACATTCTAATTTTAAATTGTCTAAAATATTTTTATAAAATATACAAACCGCATCAACAACTAGCTGGCATGCATTGATGTTCGAAATGAGCTGTGGTTTCCCCTGGGACTGGTCCGTCCCCTCCTTCAGCACTAAAATCTGTGCTTGCTGAAATTAGAAGTTATTAGTTTAAGAGCGTAGTTAAGGTAGAACATTTTAAACAAATCACTATATTTTTAATTTATAGAATATATCAAAATTTAATTAAAATCAACATAGTAAAACACCATTATAAGTAAATTTTAGGAGATAACCTACAAGTAGTAAAATTGTTAAAACAATATTCCGAGCAAAAAAAATTATGGCTAGGCAAAAATTTAAGATAAAAACAGATAGTAATCAAATTAATTACTATTTCAAATGAAAATTTGAGCCATGATTTGAAAAAATAAGTTCAGATGGCCGGTTCCGATCTGTATTTTGATAATAAATAAGAAAACATTATCTTACTATATTAATTAGATAAACATAAAAAAGGTAGTTGTATTTATTAGTAAAGAGAACTCTGTAGTATAAGTTTTATTTATTATTTCAAAATATTCTCCGTTCTTGATTCAAAAATTTTAATAACATTTTTACCGATTAAACCAAGGATGATACCAATAATATAAAAATGGAAACCTAATTTACTCATCATAGTTTTAATTCTCGCCAACAAAAACTTTTTAAGGTCAAGGATTATTTCATAAATTTGAAGTTAATTTACCATCTTGAAATATCCTTTTCTTCAAAACAAATTCACAGACTAATCATAAATACTATCAAATGACTTGACACCGACAATATTATTTTTTTACCACAGATTAAAAAGCAAGTAAATAAGATAATTTTAATTTTATAAAAAAAAACCTAATTCTTATAAATGACTAATAATTGTTTTTACTTTGGTGATTAATCATTTAAGTTAAGTAAATGTATTATTAGTACAAAAATTATTTGGAAACGATTGTTGACAGTTTGTCATAATTGACAACATTTTAATGGTCATTCATTCTCTGTGCTATTTTAAAGTAACGATAGCGACCTAGTCTTGCACATGCCGTTTAACATAATTCAATTGCATATTAAAGTTTAATAGTTTTCAGAAATTACAAAAATGAGCCGCCAAATAGACATAAAAGCCTTGGTTTCGCACGTAGTGCGCGGTGACGGCTTAAATAAATGTAGAATATGTATGGGTGATACCACGGAAGGTCAGGTATTTCTCGGCGACACCGTAATGATGGACGGAGATCAACCGGTGACCTTATCAGAGCTATTGGAAACTATAACAGGAGTTGAGGTCAGTAGATATACAATATGTCAAAATAAACACAAATTGTGAAAAACGGAACGGCGTCATATTTTTATGTCAGCTCAAAATGGCGGTACGCTTTTCGACAAATCACATAATAGAGATATTATAATTGATAATGTATAATTAAATAAGTTAGAACATAATACATTATATAACAGATCATGAATCTAACAAACAAATCATCGTAATTCTACAAAAAAACATTTCACGAATTATACTTTAAAATTTATGGCATTAATGCTTAATTTGTAGAACTTATTCACACATACATAAACCAATTTCTATGTTGTTACATGGTTTAGTTGTTGCTTAGGATTTAACTCCATATATCCATAATCTATGAGATGCTATTAGAAACCTTTCTTTGTCATTTCTTCCTGCTTAGATTCTTTAATGATATGTTAGGTGTTTTATATCTGTATTGGATTTAATTTAATGTTAACTCTAAATACAATGTTAATACTCATTCAAACTGTATATATTTAAGTATTTTATAAAATTTCTACATGTTAAAGGTCTCGCAGTAAAAAATATTTCATCTATAATGAAAAAGTAACTATTTTATGTATAAACCTTTGCTTGATACACAGATACTAGTAATGTAAGTTGATTTGCTTGTGTAAGGACATTGACATGGACTTTATCATCATTGTAATGAGACAAAACCTTTAGTATATCATTAAACTTTAATTTCCAATATGAATTGTTCTCTCTTACTCGCAATACAATCAAAATCCTTAAAATTTTAACTCGAAACATTTTTTTATTGAAGAACTGCAGAATTTTTTTAAATAACTAGTGTATAGATGGTTTATGTATTATGGATTATATATTATGTTGTAGTATATTACATATGTTGATTTTGTATTTCTATGATAATGCAGGAAGTTACATACACTTTCACCTTTTTTTATGAGGAGTTCACAAATAGTATACTCCTCTATTGGAAGGGCAACACATGAGTTATGTAGGACTCAATACTTTAAACAGACGTTACAGAAATGCATTTACACAACTATGATTGTCAGATAATAAATGGATAAGTTTACAACAAGTTGCATGTCAGTGAATTTTCAATACTGTATATAGCTCTCAATTATACTGCTCCAAAATATCTTTTATCTTAGATATAATAGAGTACTAGCTGTGTCCCACCTGCCTCGCTGGCCATAATACAGATCAACAAACGCCCAGGCATGGCGGGAACTCCACATGTATTTGGTTTCAATTTGAACCTTATCTCATAGTGCCACGGTGGCTTTAGATTGTGCACCCAGGTGCTCGTTGATCTAAGCATCAGCTGTTTTTGATTTTGTGTTTCATTGCTGGTTTTTTTTTTAGTAATGTATTGTTTTATGGAACTATTGTTTCATTTAGCTGCATGATGGAATGTAAATAATGCTAATAAAACATTTCAAAAATATGATTTTTCTTAATGACGATCGATTTTTTCCATTCCATCATTGAAGGTATCCTTAGTATTATCTTCTGTCTTCGTTTTCGGAACCGGTCTCTTAACACCCAGTATAAGTAGTTCTGCTCATCTATTCGGTATATTTTATTAAATTGTGTCTTCAGTTGTTATTGAATTTATTGCGAAAAATATGAATGTGTGCTAAGTGCTGCTCAGTTGCAAAATGGAGCTCACATTATTAACTTCACCACTGAGAGAGCCTTCATTATTACCATGGTCATGGTGTTGTGAAGATTTGCAAAGTTTGAAAGAAGTATGATGAAAAGGAACATGTATAGTAGTTATGAATTATAAGAATATTTATTTACTATACTTCTGTAAAGAAACGCCAACACAGAAGCGAAGATGCATATAACATGGCCATCTGATGGATACGGTGGTTACAGATGCCGATGAGCGAGGACCTGCCATTCAGCCTGTGCTCAGCTTGCTCGCTCTGTGCCCTAAGAGCAGCCCAATTCCGGACGATCTGCAGACAGGCGGCCCAAAAGTGGGACTCCATGTTGCAACTGCTGAGCACTATACCCAAAGTCGTGAACAAAACCAAAACCCTATTCGCAATCGTCGAGATGGATCAGATGATTCTGTTCGATGATTGTGATGAATTACCAAACGCAAAATTAGCCGCCGATAAACTTAATCTCAGGTTGAAACCGGATATTGAGTCGGAAGCTGTTAACGAGACAGGAAAAAAACAGCGGTGCCAGTGCCCAGATTGTGGCAAGAAGTTTGTGTACGCTCAGCAGTTGTACCAGCATCTGAAGGAAGCTACGGATTTTAAGAGAGCATGCTATGTATGTGCGAAGATTATGAACAGAGATGAGTTAGTGTTACATTTGAGTGAAGATCACAATCACGAGCCGTATGCCTGCAAAAAGTGCCCCGCCCTGCTCCGCTCCTACGGCCAGTACGCTCAACATTTGCAGAAGGCCCACTCACGGGGCTCGTGCACTTGCGGCGACTGCGGGAGAAGCTTCAGAACTTCCAACGCCTTCCGCGCCCACCTCTCCATTCACTCCATCAAAACTTGCCCCGGCTGCGACAAGTTGTTTCGCAACCAAACCTGCTACTTGCACCACTTGAAGAAGTGCTGCAACTTAGACAGTAGACGGGAAGCGTATAAAGGCAGGATTGTCGAAGTGAGGAACCGGAGGAGCGACAAGAGCATCAAAGTCGGATTGCGCGGGAGGACGGACAAGGAGTGCATCTGTGACTACTGCAAGAAGAAATTCGCCGGAAAGAGATTCGTTTCCGCTCACATACAAATAGTCCACATGAAGAACACGCACCGGCCCTGCGTGTACTGCGGGAAGTACCTCGCGGCGGCGCACATGACGGAGCACGTGAAGAGGCACGAAGAGATCAGGTTGTACAAATGTGGACACTGCGGCATCGTCTTGAAGACCAAATTGGGTTACAGTCAACATTTGCGTCTTCACAGCGGCGAGCGGCCATACGCCTGCCAGTACTGCGGCGAAACCTTCTCGGCATCTTCAAGGAGGTCGGAGCATATACGCAAGACGCACAGGAGTTCGGAGATCGTCCTGAAGCACGCGTGCGAACAATGTCCGGCAAGATTCCGGCTTCCGTACAGACTGAAGAAGCACGTGGCTTCTGTGCACAATGCGGATAAAGAGGACCCGCTGTTCGAATGCTCAGAGTGCCACGAGAAATTCAGCAGCTCCAGAGGGCTGCTCCATCACAGCAGGACGCACCAGCACCTGGTATCTGGTGCAAGGAAGCCGATAAAGGAAATGAAATGTAAGGTGTTCAGCGAGCCGGTGAAGAACGGTAGTGCAGTAAAAGATGTTTGATTTGTCTAATAATTTAATAAATGGTAATTGTTTTTAAGTTTTTTTTTTCAAGTGTTGCCATTTTAAAAACAATTCATATTAATTTTTGTACGGGAGTTGCTAGTAAAGAAATATAACAATCTTATATTTGTGTACTGATCTTATGTATCATATAAATTAGAGTAAAGAAGGTGAAGAGTTTCCAGTTGACCCTGGCGGACGTACAGAGTATTTCCGACGTTGACTTGGAGTATTTTATTAAGTCCAAAAATGGATTAGACTGAAACTAAAAGTACACAATATGATAGCAACACTAACGGTAAACAAAAACTAAATTATCAGTTTCAAGAAGTTGTAAGAAGCATAGCGTTGAGAATGATGTGATACTGGAGAGACGGCTGACCGATGGCCTGGTTTCAGGTGAAGGAGGAGGTGGAATTGCCGCGCGGCGTCTGCTCCGTATGCACGAGGATGGCCTTGGCAGCGATACATTTTCGTAAACTCTGCCACGAGTCGAAGAAGCACTGGGCGCTCGCCACCTCCTACCTTGCACAAATCACCACGTCACTGCCTGGGGAGAAAACATTCTTCCTGTTCTATAACGAGGATATAGTTCTCCTCAAAGACAAGAATCAAACATCAACTGTAGCCGAAGCCGCTGGTAAACTGAACCGGCGTGATCAACCAGCAAGCGTCTGCGTGAAGAAGTCGGTAAGGAAATCCCAAAAGCCGCGTAAAGGCGTGCGCTGGAAGTGCGAGGACTGCGGCAAGGACTTCAGAATACCCTTCGATTTGAACGAACACTTGAAGATGAGTATGAAGAGAGCTTGCATCCATTGCGGATTGATCGTAAAAAGGGAGAAGCTAAACCAACATTTGGATAAAGTGCATAACATTGATTTGTTCCACTGCACGATTTGCCACGACCTATTCCAAGAGTGGGGGGAGTTGGAGCAGCATAAGGAAACGGCTCACGGTGCGCTTTCCCACGTGTGTAATTATTGTAAACGCGGATTTGTGAACCATAGAGCCCTGCAGGCGCATATGTATGCGCACACGCTGTTCCACTGCCTCTCGTGCAACGGGAGCTTCGATAACCGGAGGTGCTATAAACACCACACCAAGCGCTGCAGTGGCTCGAAGAGACCCCCCAAATCGCTTTACGAGTGCCACGACTGCGGCAACAAGTACCTGAACAAGGAGTCCCTCAGGACCCACATCGAGCAGAAACACCTGCGAGTACTACCCTTCATTTGTCAGGATTGTGGGAAGAGGAGTTCGACCCTCGGCCATCATAAAGCACACGAAGCGATACACGTGCCCAAGAGAAAAGTGTTTCAATGTTACTGCGGCGCAAAGATGCTCACCGAGCTGGGTTTCCATCTGCACCAGAGGATCCATTCAGGTGAAAAGCCCTACGAATGTCAAGAGTGCGGTGATCGGTTCCTGTCCTCGTCGCGACGCTTGGATCATATTAAAAGGCGTCACACTAACACCAAAGACATGCCCCATTCGTGTACGAAGTGCTCCGCCAGGTATATCAGACCATCGCAGCTTCGGAAGCACTACCAAGTCGCTCACGGTGGCTCCAGCTGAGGTTTACGTTTGACGTAGGTAAGGTTTAGGTATTGTATAAAGTGTATGTAAGGTATTCAAAAAAATATATTAGAATATATAAAATTATCCTCGAATTGCAATTGGAATGTAATTGAACCACAGTTCAAAACTCTTCCCCTATTCGCCCAAATTTTTCGAACTACCCCTCCTTCTATTTCTGGTGACGACCAGCAACTTTATTTTACTTCATTTGAATGAAGAGAAATTTAAGCTTCAAGTCAACATTAGTCAGTGCCGTGGATATATCTGAATAATGAATATACTTCTACTGCATTTCTGTAAATTAATCTAGATAAAATAGAACACTAAATTCTAGATTTCACCCCAAGCACTTTTTTATGATGAAATTTCCGCCGCAAGTTTTATTGCAGCTTCATCGGACTCGGGGCTAAAAAACCCAATGTCCTGAAGCAGGGAACGCATACTAAGGATACTCAACCTCTGTTTCAGATGATCGAAGAGCCGCTGTGCCCCCGCGGCGTCTGCGCCACGTGCGCGGACGTGGCCATCAACACGTTCGAGTACAGGACAATGGTCAGAAATTCGCAAAAAATCTGGTCGAACTGCATTAACGGATTGGAGAGAACGGTAGATGGCAACAAATCACTCCATTCCTTCTACGCCATCTTGAAGGAGGACCTGTCTGTGTTATCGGTGAACAACTTAAAAGGTGATTCCAAGTTACTTCTCGACCATCTAACCAATCGTCTGGCGAAGAGGAAACCCGTCGTCGCGGCGAGGAAGCCGCGCGCGGCGCGCTCCGGGCCCCCCTGCCACTGCACCGACTGTGGGAAAAGTTTCGCCAGCCCTTACTATCTGAGCATGCACTTGAAGAACAGCGGACAGAAGGAGGTGTGTATTTTATGCGGCGCTGTCCTGATCAGAGGCATGGAAATGAAGGAGCACCTCGAAACGGCGCACGGGAAGATAGTCCTCCTCTGCCCCGATTGTCCAATGTTATTCACCAACGAGCCAGAATTAAAGAAACACGCGAAGTGGTCACACAGGCCTGGCGCTCTGACTTGCGGCGACTGCGGACGGACCTTCCCCAGGAACGCATCCTTCGAAGTGCACGCGCAGATGCACGCCGTGAGGACGTGCAGGGCTTGCGGCGCTCAGTTCACTAACCGGGGATGTTACAGAGAGCACCGCGCAAAATGCGAGCCCGACGCCAAACCGGACATCAAATCGGTGCCCAGGAACCGCCGCTCCAACATACGGGACCCCGCCACCTTCATATGCGACCATTGCGGCAAAACTTACCATTCAAGACCGCAGCTGAAGAACCATATCATCTGGATCCACATGGACGTACGGCCTCACCAGTGCCAGTGGTGCGGGAAGCGATTCTACACCCCCACACGTCTGGCCGAGCACAGCGTGGTGCACACTCGGGAGCGGAACTTCGAGTGCGACATTTGTGGCGCGAAGCTAGTTTCGAAGATGGCGGCCGTATACCATAGACGGAGGCATACGGGCGAAAAGCCATACCCTTGCGATGTGTGCGGCGAAAAGTTCATATCGTCGTCGCGTAGATCGGAACACGCGAAGCGGCGCCACGGCAAAGGCGTCAGGCTGCAGTGTATGCTGTGCACGGCCAGTTTCGTGAGGAGTCACGAGCTGAAAAGGCACATTGATAAGACGCACACAAATTATCACACCAAGTCCGAGTTTAGATATCAATTGGAAGGATAGCGTCTACAATCCTACGCGGGAACCGTACATAGACTGACCACACTCCGTATTTTTTTATAAATCATATTTGCAGAAGTAGTCGACAAAAAGCTGAAAATATGACGATGATAGAAAACGAGAACTTACAGGCTAATTCTCTCCGCCATTTAATTTTTTTATGTAATAAAGCGACGAGACGATCGAGATGTTCAGTCGATGATAAGTGATGCGCCCGCCCGTAACAACGTGGAGCTAATTAGAATGGTATGCACCCCACCACATTGCGCTCGTAGCCTAAGATATACAGAATTACACTAGCTACATCCTTCAAACCGGAACACAATAATATTTGCAAACTACTGTTTTGCGGCAGAAATATACTCTGCATTGATACCCACCTAGACGGTCTCGGCAACTGTCTAAGTACATAAATAAAAATAATTACACTTTAAGATTTTTATTTGAAAATTTTTACATCATTTTACAAAGTGCTCCATAATAAAGTAAAAAAAAAATTTTTTTTTCTCGTTTTTCATTTAAAATATGCAATCTGCATTTCGTTTTGTTCTAGTCCTAAATCTGGATAACGGATCACCATTACAATTAATTAGTGTGTTACATATCTTATAAGTTAAATAGCCCAAAAAAAAAAAAACTATAAAACTCAATCATTTTCATTTACGTTCATAAACATGCAGTACGTGAATTGTTATTTCATAGTAAATTTAACGTTTCATGTAATTGATAAAAGTTTAATTATAATTTCATTACTTTATTAATAATAAGAAAATAAACAAATATGTGATTCTTATAACAACTAAGAAGTCACTTTAATAAAAGAGACGAGAGAGAGTAGTTAGCAAGTTGACCAGAGCTCTCACTTATTACATTGATTTTGACAAAAAAGAATTTGTTAATGAGTTAAAACAATTATTAATTATGGAAATTGATAAACGCCTTAATTAAGTTGTGCTAATGTTAAAAATAAAAAAGCACACATTACAGGCAAAGCATAACGTTGCAAAGTACAAGAATCAGTTTAACAATAAAAAATTTAATTGGGAAACAGAGTTTGATTGCAATAACTCCCCATTAAAAGTTTACTTGCGATTCCTTTTTAGTTATATCTTTTTTTTATATAAATTGCCTTAATAAATAGTATGTTAACACAATAAGACGAAAAAATTAAAATATAGTAGATACAAGAAACATCGATAAATAAAGTTGACAAGCACTTATTTTAAGACATCAGTTTCACGGTATTACTACACCTTTTCGTCTTTAACAGAGTAAAGATCGTATAAAAGGAAATCGAGTTGAGATTTCTCCTTATTATGTTTAGAAAAGAAATCTACCTACACACATTTATCAGCAAGCGAACAAAATTTATTCCGTAATGTGTAGTAAATGTAAGCATCGTTATCGTATTTTAAATAAAACACATTTACTCTGCATTAAACATTGTAAAATATATTAGTACTTGAAATTACATAAAAGAAATATCGGAATAACACCCAGCTCTGATCAAATTATTATATTTATTAGTAACTATTATTCTCATAAAATAAATAATTCAATAACTCGTTTATCTAGTGTGATGTAAATATCGATTTCGTAAAGACAATCGCTACATCGCGTGTCTCTTGTAGCAGCTACAACTCTATTTGTCGCCAAGCTGTCAAACTATTTGATAGTTACATAGGTACTCTATGTCTAGCTATAAATGTCTTTCCTTAGTGTTTTTATAATCAATCAATAAACAAAATATTAATTAAAATCATGTCGTTTCAAAGCGATATTAAACAGTTATTGAAGCCGTACTACTGGATTAATATATTACTGAGCCTATCGTACGTTACATGCAAAAGGACAGGAATAATTTGCAATTTCTTATTTCCCGACACAGACTGTGAATTAGACAGTCGCGAGACGGAAATCCTGTTTTTCCTAATTATTGTGGTTATGCTGAGAACTCGTAAGGCGGGAAGTGTCACGATGGTCAATTATCTCTCGGCTTCTTTCGTCTATACGAAGATAGCAAACCTGGTTCTGTGGTTATACGCGGACGTTAGGTAAGTGCACGTAAACAATTATTTTTAATAATTTAAATGATGACATAAACCAATGTAAATTTTTGTATAAGCGCATTGCGCTCATCACCTTGAAACATGTAATAGTATATATCTTATTATTCATAATTATTTATTTTCTCTAAACACTTTTTAATTTTTATTTAATAAACTTTGTGTATGACTGTTGAATTGGAGACATAAGTGCTGTGGTCATCTTATCTAGGCTGTATCAAGTAAAATATACCTGATATAAGATGGTTATTTTATTTTTCTAAATTTAATGATTTCAATAAAGTCAATAAGGGGGAATTTAGTTAGCATTAAACAATCAAGATCTTTGTTCTTTAAGAGACAAGTTTTGTGATGGAGTATGAAAATAGATATAGTTATCTTGTTATGAGCAAGTGAATCTCTTACCATCAAGTTAATGAACTGCTTGTCTTATTTCATTGTTCAACAGGAAAAAGAAATGATATGTATGTATATAGAGTGTAGCTCATTATTTAATCATTAAATATAACTTAAATATATTTTCATCAAACAGGTATGGCCTTCCATATGGAGCCATTCTCATCCTCATTGCGCTCCTCCTCCCAGAGCCTACATACATGGGTCCAGAGCATGTTGTTTATTTCCGGGGTCTACAAACTTTGGAGGATGAGTTGAAGCACCACAAGAGTACAACTTGGATAGTGTGTTTGTATGCTGCTTGGCACCCAGCCTGTGTGAACTTCGCACCAGTTTTTGCCGAGCTATCAGCCGGCTACTGTTTAGATAATTTGAAGTTCGGGAAGATTGATGTGGGAAGGTACACCAACTTGATAACTTACCATTTTCTCCTCACTTTTTTTGTATCAGTTTTATGATTGACATAAGCCTAACATAAAGTTTACCATAAGTCACTCTTCCAAGGTATTCCCACTCAGTTATCTCATCCTACTATCAGCTCGTTGGCCTAATGGTTAGAGCATGCAGCTTTCATTCCGAAGGTCATGGGTTAAAATGTCTGTTATATACCGATGACTTAATATTTAAGTTATGTAAATTTGTGAACTTTAGTAACATCAGCGAAATACAAACAGTGAAGGAAACCATCCGCAAGGGAACCCGCACACTGAAATTATCCTTGTGTGTGTGTGGTGGCCCCAATAAAGTGGCAACAGGCTCGCTCCTTGTTACATGAGACCTAATCTGACGACATCTGGCGAAAAGTAGGTGTTTATCCGCCTCTGCTTACCTCTACTGGGAAAAAATGTGTGATAATATAAAAAAGAACTATCTTTCATATTGTTATTATTCTCTTCAGGTATCCTGAAGCAGCTGCTAAGTACAGAGTGCAAGACGGCCCCACTAGCAGGCAGCTGCCAACCTTACTTCTTATAAGCGAAGGTCAGGAGAAGATGAGGAGACCACAAGCCGATCACAGCGGCAAACTACAAAAGTCAGTATATTTGATTAATATAAAATCTTTGTAGCGAACTCTTTTCTTTTACATCCACTTTGCTGATTGATTCCAATTGAAATATAAATGGCACTGCACCATCAATTAAGCGCTGGCCTTTAAAATATAGTAGAACCAGGGTAAAACTAGAGGACCACAGCATCGGATCAAAGTGGAACAAGTCACAAGAAGAAGCAAAAGAAAATAACGAAAAACTGTGAAGTTCATTCTCCATGAACAATATAAATAAAGGATCCAATTTTTGATCCCACTATTGGGACTTGAGCGGGTTAGCCTGTATGTACCACTGGTCGTGTTAGTTGGCAGATAACCCCAACAGAGTAGTTCACGGAACTCTTTTCTCCTCTGCTCCTCTTCTAGGTTTCTCCTATATGTATTAAAACAATTACTTGTGTATATATTACAGATTCCTGTTTTCAAAGGATAATGTGAAAGCTACTTTCGACCTGGACGGTGTCTACCAAGAGTGCAAGGAGAAACTTGCTGCTGTCAAAGCGAAGAAGAACGGGAAGGTGGAGAAGACCGAGTAAACCGAATGAATAGCTTCTGAGACTCATAATGCCACAAGAAATAGATTAATGTACTATCAATCAACCAAAAATAAAGTTAGGATATATATACTGCAACACATCGTGCTTGTCCACTCGACCGGGTTTAGATATCATCAGTTAAAAAGGATAGCTGAGGATCGAATTGGTTTTCACAATCTGATTACCAAACTTCAGTTTGAAGATGACACCTGATGATGATGATGATTCAATGTTTGAGACGAGGTATTTGTTGGTGGGCTTTTAATATAATAATTACCGTTGTAGATGTTATGATGAGGGAATGTTTTTATTCAGCAATGGCACCGGAGCATCGGCCATCAGGAATCTCACTTTGTCTTATTTCAGTGTTGCCATATTGTTTACGTTAATATTTTTTATTAATTATTAATTTGGATAAACGACTACGCCTCATTATTTATTTATTTTCTATATATATATATATATAAAGTAATATTAGTTTTTTATTCTAAGTGATTATTTCTAAGATAAGCACATTAATATATTTTTAATTAAATCTGTTGTAATTGTTAGATTTTGTAAAATAAATTATCAATATTAATGTCTTTATTTATTTATTATACAAAGAGTTGAAACTAATAGGACTATCGCTTTATAGTGACGATATGGCGCTAGCTAGGATGTTTCCACTGCACCATAATGTGCACGTTGATCAGATACATAAGATGTTAAGTGTAGTTACACCAGAAATCTCACTAGCTACGTTCCTTCAAGTCGGAGCACAGTAATGTTTGCACACTACTGTTTAGAGATGGAAATAGGAGCTGCGGTGGTACCTAGATGGTGTTTAAGAAATATATCCAAGCATACTAATAGAGAAGAATCATTATCAGCCAACAGACGTCCACTGCTGAACATAGGCCTCCTCCAAAGATCTCCACATTGATTGATCCTGCGCGACCAGATCATCTGACCACTTAGTAGGGGGGAGGACCTGTAAACACCTCCAGTACCCGGCCGCCATTTGAAGACCTTAGTGCCCCATCGGCTGGCAGTCTTTCGAGGCTCTGTCCAGGCCATTGCCACTTGAGGCTACCAATCCTTTGGACTATGTCGCTGACTAGTTCTGTGGATCTCCTCATTTCTGATTCGATCAAGGAAACCCCGAGCATAGCCCTTAAGAACAGAGAAGAATATTCATTATATTTATTATTTAACAGCGACGCCGCCATTTTGTTTAATATTTTATCAATTGTATTAAATGAAACTATGAAACACAAACACATTGTTTTAATAAATAAAATAACAAGTAACAGTATTTAAAACACAACAAACATATGTCCAAAGCTTAGTGTCTATATGAGACCTTAAAACTAGGTCACAAGTGGAGGGCCTAACGCCTAAAATGAATAAATAATGAACTGGTGTGATGTGTTGTAGGACAGTCAGTGTGATTCCCGCAGTGAATATTCTGTGACGGTTCGTATTTAAATTGTGAAATTAAAAGGAGACAACTATATAATGTGTTAACAGGTTTAGACCGAGAGAGAGAGAGAGAGAGAGAGAGAGTAAAAGGTGTACACATAGTGGTTTCCTTATCTCAATAGTCTCTCCGCACATGAATTAATTATTGAATCAAGAAATATCTATATATATTATCATATTATTTTCAGTAAATTTCTCTCTCTATTCATCTATTTCCATCTGCCCTTTGTCCGTCTCTTTCCCTGTCTGTCTCTTTCCCTGTCCATCTCTTTCCCTGTCCGTCTCTTTCCCTGTCCGTCTCTTTCCCTGTCCATCTCTTTCCCTGTCCGTCTCTTTCCCTGTCCGTCTCTTGCCCTGTCCGTCTCTTTCCCCGTCCGTCTCTTTCCCTGTCCGTCTCTTTCTCTGTCCGTCTCTTTCTTTCTCTCTGCCTAGATTTTTTCTCTTGCTTGTCTCTCGCTCTCTGACGGTTTCTCTCTCCGCCTGTCCCCGTAGCTCTGTTTACCATCTCGCTCCCTCACAAGTCAACCGTAATAAAAAGCTTTACATCTACCAAGTAATGACGCTCACACAACATGACTTCTATATAGGTATATATTTAGTGCTTACATGTTGCCCTAGTGTTTAGTTATTCAACGGAAACCCTATAGCCAATGACAATGTCATAATGTACACCATTGACCTAAATATCACTCAGGCTCACCAGACCAACTACATTAAATAAATACAATACAACAGGACATCTCTACACCGAGATCTACGCCCAGCAGTGGGCATCCATCAGTTAACATAACGACGATGTTCTTTGAACTGATTAATACTCACATACAAGTTGGCGTTCAACCCGCAGCCACAAAACATTTATATCACTCGTTGCACCTGAAGACCAACAACCCGATGTACATGATCCACATCTTCTTGATACACCTTCAACTCTCACGCATCAACATAGCTCTGCTGGGATCCGATGTCACAGTAACAACAGAACTGGATAACGTCCTAAAGCACCACCATCTCAAATATCATTTCTAGGAAGTTGAGAAGATAGGAGAACCTTGGCTTCTTTTCAATATCAGACTTCTTTCCGTCCTTTTCACTCCTCTTCATCTCCACATCTAAACAAATGAGATATTTTTAAATACAATTGAGGCAAATATATGTTAAAGAGACAAGAACAATATGTTGCAGTGTAAGTATTCTAACTAGTATTGTTACAGGATGGTTTACGCGATATTCTTTTTGTAGTTATTCCACATTCACCTGATGCTTGGGGATACACTCATAACAAATTAACACCAGTGAAGATGTTTACACTGCATTCCATTGTACACGTTGACAACATATTAAGTATAGTTACCGCAGTAATAAAGTATATAAGTAACTAGTTAGGATGTTTACACATGAGATGTTAAGTCTCGTTACTGCAGTAATATCATTAGCTACCTTACCCTTCAATAAACACAGGAATGTTTGCATACTACTGCTTGTCTGCTGAAATAGCCACTGCGGTGGTATCTACAGGATCTGCTCCAACAGTGACCTACAGCGACACAAACATTCCGCTTATCTTTATAATAGACTCACCTCTCCTCTCATCGCCATGCTGAGACCGCTCTATCGCCAAATACTGCTCTTGACTAAGCACCAATGAAGTCTCCAAGAATACCTGGATACTGTACTCAGATATGGAGTGAGACCAATGTCCAAACACACCAATACCTACGGAGACAATAATTGATTTGATTTGAGACATGGATATAGTTACAGTACTCTTAATGTTTGGGATGTCATTAGGGTCATAGAGAAAGCTGCTACTGAGTCATCATCATCATCAGCCAATAGACAATTAGACAAATTACATTCATGGACATAGGTCTCCCAAGGATCTCCAATTCAATAAGTTCTACCTTGCCCACATCAAATAGTTTTCCATGACTTGTACTAGAATGTTGGTCCACCTCATGTGGAATTTTTTAGGTTGGCCAGTACATGGATGCTACTCTAGGACTTCAATGCCTCATCATCCATAAATCCGTCAAGCAATGTGCCCTGTCCATTATAAATTAAGTCCAGCATTCCTGGGAGTAACAGAAAGCATATTGTAATGTCCAACATGGATAACATTATACCAGAATACGGAAGGAAGTAGGTTTGGAAAATAAAAGAATCTTAGACTTGACCTGGAAATGAATAAATGTTGAACATAAATACCCACCGATAGGACGGGGAAAGTCAGCAGGAATAGTAACAATATCACGTCCACAGGTCACCGAGCTGAAGTTATTCTTATCTGTTTCATAGCTTGGTCTGAAAAATAACAGGAACGTTTTTATTTACTTGTGTTACCTTTCTTTCACATAAGCTATAAATAAAGCTATTAAACCATTCTTTATTCTCCTTTGATATTTCGAAAAATATCAGACTGTTTTAATTAGCACACAGTAGTTGAAGACTAAATTATAAGGATAATCTACAGACAATAAATTTAATAACAATGACTGCATGTTTATTAATTTAAAATTCAAGCACATTAGCCATAAAATCAGGTCACCAATCTCTAGTCAATGATCATTCTTAATAATATGGGTAATATGTACCCCATAGTTCAAGGCTTCCAGGGTTAGAAATAGTACTATTATTGTGAAACAAACAATAGCAGTATGATATCTGCTATGTTCAATTAGCACCAATAATAAAACGGATTTGTTTACTATAAACAAGTATAAATATCTTACATGATTTTAGGTTTTAAAATGAAGAACTAACCTTACAGTATCTGATATATAGAGATCTGCATCACCAGACAGTGAGGTAAGCTCCACGAGTAAAGGTCCTGTATGTCCCAACTGCCAATAAGAAAAGTTACCAGCACCCACTAAACCAACAACTTTGTCTAATAGCATGTTATCCACTTGCAGTTGGATAAATTCTGATAGTAGTGAAGAAAATGTCGATATACAAATTATTCCTAACAAAAACAATATAAACTCCCGTCGCATTTTAACACATAAACGATAATTTAACAATAAAACGAATAAATCCTTTTATTTAGTTAATTGCTTGATCTGAAATTATTACTTTAATTGGAATTGGTATTTCTATTGACAGGCCCAAAAATTCATTTGACGTTTTTAATGACAAATAAATTGCGTCCAGAAATTAGTTCAATCACATAATTTAATCAGTTAATTATTACAGTAATGATATAATTATTATTTTAATTAGTTTTTTTATCGTAGTATTATTGCACTTCTTAAGATTTAAATATTTACTGTCTATTTTACTTCATCTGTTTTATTCGGAAAACATTACAAGAGACCTATGTCCAGCACTGGAGGTCCATCAGTTAAAATGATGATAATAATGGCTTATTTGTACAATATTTATCATCGTTAAACTTAATTCTGTTAATTGACCATTTTGTCTTAATTTATTTTGTTGCTCACTAAAACTTTGATTAATGTTGATTTATAAACTGTACAAAGCATTTACTGTTCTGTTTTTGAGATTACAAAAAAAAGTATTTTAGTTTTAAGTAATTTTTCAGACACCAGAGGAAAGCAAGATTCACCATTTACAACTACAGTTATTAAAAACAAACCTTCTTTTAGGGTGGAATGTTATCAGACTTCTACCTATTAATGCCTTCACGGTGATCATCCTGGATAAGAGCGTCCTGTAAAAGTGAAGTGTTTCTCTGTACTATACCTAGATATATTTTATGGATGTTTGGCCATAGCCTTTCTGACACTTATTTACTTCGACCATAGCAAGGTTGCTTCATTTTTTTGTCCTCGAACTCCATTTACAGACGATAAGGCCTCATACATTTTCACTCATTAATAGACGGTAAAATAAGCGAGGATAACCTTGGTTCTATTCCTCATACATTAGACAACTAGCCTAGACCTAACACCTACCTAAGAATTAAACAAAACGATTCGTTGTTACATTATTCAATTGTAGTTATAAATATCGACATTGTCTACAATTATTTAGTATGGCGAGCTGGTGTTACATTGGTTTTAATTTAAAATATTAGAGTGCGATAAATAAAACAATAACAGATATCATATTCTTTACGCGTTTTAATTTCAACATAAGTAACCCGTTATATTCGTTATTAACAAATACTTTATCTACACGGCGGATCAGACGGCGCAGGAAGTGCGCGCGCTATCGCTGATTATTTCCTGCTATCAGCCGTTGCCTCACCAGTGAATTAGATATGACTACAGCAAGTATAATAGAATTTAAAGCTGAGCTAATGTCGTAAGTACACAAGCCAGGTTTCTTCGTAAACATCATTGTTCAAGCTACACGACTGCTTGACGCTATGCTTCATCACACACCTATCCGGTTTCAAGGTGTTGTAACGAACTACATTAATTTATAAAAATAAATTAATGATTGTATAAAAAAATATTAAATAATAAGAGCGTTTAAATAGCTCAAATAAAATCTATTCAAAAGTTGAAAATATGATTTAGCGCAAGTTAAAAGATTGAAATAGATTCGTCTCTAAAATATAAAACTATGCAAAAATATTTAAAAATATTTTAAACACACTTTATTCTATGTATAATACGAAAATATATATTCAAGGTAAAATTTGAAAAAGTTCCATTGTAATAAATGAAAAAGGTAAAGGCCAATAATTTGTTTTTTTTTTTATTAACGTTGGGGAAATGCCTGCGCATACCCGTCCTCGCCGGGGAGCCGGGAGAGATTTTCTCCCGTGGCTCCCATGGCCTCTGGGCGACAGGTTCGGGGGAACCGGGCGCCCGCACACGCATGAGGTCGAGGAGGGGACGCGCTGCATGTTCCGGCGCGCTCTGGGAGGGTTCATCCCTCCCACCCAAGGTGGGGCCGCGCACGCGGCCAGCGCCGGCAGGGTCGCGGTTGAGTGCTTGCGTTCCCGTGACCCTGCCATCATGGCGATGAGGCGGAACATCGTGGGGGTTTTAGTCGGTGCAAGTCCGACATAACTCGTCCTTGCCCCCGCGAGGACGAGTATGCGTAGGCATTTCCTCCACGTAAAACAAAACAAAAAGGTCAGATTATGTGGCACTGAACGGGGGCTGCGGTAGAACTGTTTTGCGTTATCCCACGACCCTCGTGCATTCTTTGCGGATGTGATGAAATACCCTGTGAAGCTTTTTAGTCGGTTGGAGTCCGACACTACCCCACTACCGGCTCACTATTGGTACGGGGTGTGCGTTCCGTTAACATTTTGTTACACACGTTAATAAAAAAAACAAAAGGATAGGTTATGTCGGACTTGCGCCGACTAAAACCCCCACGACATTCCACCTCGTCGACTCATGGCGGGGTTACGCGAACGCTTTCTCACCATCCGCGAAAAAGGCTAGTAGTTGGGTATTCGCGAGACGCCCTAAGGACGTAACAAGGAATTGTTCGTGTATCGACCGGCTGTGTGGGCGGCGGAGACGCGTACTCGCGCTCCTACGTACACACGTACACACGTACACACGGACTCCGGACTCCGGACTCCGCGTATGTACTGCGTACGTGGCGAAAGAAAAAAATTGCTTCGTGCAAATTAATTGAAATATTGATTGGAGATTATTACTGACCTCCAGTACATACTGAAAGGATGTATATGTATGGTGTACTGTATAGTATACCGATGGATATAGTAAAAACATATAAAAATACAAATATGATAGTATGGGGAAAAATTATGGAAGTATAAGTGTGAGAGAATCTAGTGATGAGTTATAAAGGATATATCGGTTCGAATCCCGGAAATATATGAAAATGCAATTAATAATGTATTATGATACAGTACGATAAAGTAATGGTGTGGAGGTGTTTAAACATGGAATTTATGAAGTACACGGGTTCGAAACCGTGGGAAATGGTGTATGGCTAATTAACATATAACATCAAGTGGGTGGAGATGAGATACAAGCCGGGAGTAGTTGGTGGTTACTTGAGTAACTACTTGATTATACTCCGGTTCGGGAAGAGTGTTAGATGGCACTTCGGTGATATCGAAATACTCGGAACCATGTCTTAGGGCTTCCGCTCTGTCACATGGGTGCTCGGCGTGGAGTGGCTTGCCGCTATGACACGTCGTGTTTAATAACATTTGTTTACTCCAAAGTCGACTCGAACTGCGTCGCTGCATTATGAGGTACCGGAAGCGGATGCGAGCTGCTGCCTCGATGCTTACCAAATATTGATATTGCGTCTTGTAGCGTAACGTTAGCACCGTTACTGAGCTGATGCGTCTTACGGATTCGGTTGGTTCAGGACTTTTGCAAGATTGATATCTGCTGTGATGCCCTATGCTCCGTCATGATGATGTGCACCGATGATAGTCGATTGCATGTCTGTCGCAGTGCAAATGAAGTCCTCAATAGCTCCCCATGTTTTAAGATATGTGGCGAGTTGTCGGTGGGGGAGACAAACTTGATCAAAACAACATTTTACCCAACGACAAAGACTCTGTGCCTGATGGCTCATAATAATATTGATATTTGTTGGCTACATCCACTGCAGCGGTTGGCGGAGATATGCATTTACTTCATGTATGGTGATTGCTGGTGGGAGTACGATCTCTCAAGGCTGCGATGTAATCGCTTTGCCATTCCATGAGATGAGCTATGAGCTCTCCAATGCACTCTACAGGTTGCGATCACTTTACAATGCGTCTGCACATGCACCTGGCTGGTGAAGGTGGTGGCGCGTACAAGGACTGATCTCTGGGTAAGAGTACCCTTTATATCTATTACGTGTCCTGGAACGTGCGCTGACCATGCACTGTATATCTGGTTACGGTTGCATCTCGTGAGATGCCTACCCACATTGCCATGGTGCAGTTCGATCACAGTTTGTGATTACGCACTAACAATGAGCCGAGTGCTTTTCTACTGGTTCGCCAGTAGACCTTGCTGTGGACTGCGCTCCGAGGCCAATTAAACACTCCCTGTTACGGGAGGGAGGGGGAGTATTCAGTTGGCTTTCACCGCATACGGCGGGGTTTGTTTTAACTGGAGCATCCATCCCCACATTTTTTTAAAATATGCGGGTGCGAACTTAACACTCGTGTCGGAGTGTTAAGAATTAATAAATATTGCAAACCCTTAACGAGATGCGTTCACCCTGTACACGCGTGCAGAGATGATAAATAATATAATAAACCACACGAACGGCATCAGAGTATCTTAACAAATATTCATCCCTCTATATAAACCTAAATCAACTGAATATTGCTATAAACACAATCTAGAACAAGCTCCTAATTAGGACGATCACTAATTATTATAATTAATTAATGCCCAAAACATAAACATTAATAATACTAACAAGAATAGTGTGCAGCATCCGGGTCGCGTCAAATAAGATTATATGAGATCCTAAATATTGTTTAAGGGTTTATTTATTATTCAGTTTATTTAAAAAGGGGAACAGGGTAAGTGTCATGGATGTAGTTCGATCAGGAGTATTGGTAGTCGGCCTCCATCACCATGGACGACCTAGGCAGATACTGCCGCAGCCGACAGACGGCACTGTGCAGCCCTTACTGTGTTCCGGATTGAATGGCGCTGTAGCTAGTGTAGTTACTGGGGTAAAGGAACTGAACGTCTTGTCTCAGGCGGCGAGCGCAATGTGGTGCAGTGTATAGCATCCTAACAAGTGTCATGTAGTTATTGGCGAGGGTATCACTTACCATCAGATGATCGTCCCACGTCTCGTGGCTTAATTTAATAAAAAAAACTCGACCTAGTTACCACTGAGTATAGTTAAGTCTAGATAGCTCTTTAGTTACAAAAGCTACAGCTCACTTCAAATTAAGTGACTAAATTATAAGCAAATTTTTTTTTTTTAATTGTTGGAGAAATATTTATCATCAGTACTGTGATTATCATTATTTCTTATGTAATATATTTTTTGTGGTTATATAACTCCAAAAAAGGCAGTAACTGCTTTTTTCCAATACATTCTTCTCTGTACAATCTGAAAAATTTTTTTTTAAGAAAATGGCATTTTTTATAATCATCTAATGCGATGAAGAAAGGTGTTAAAAAAAAAAAAAAAAAAAAAAAAAAAAAAAAAAAAAAAAATAATAATAATAAATTATTATTAATATAACAATATCATAACTTAAACCAATAATATGTACATTATTCTATTCAATAAAGCGACGAGACGAGCCGGACGTTCACCTGATGGTAAGTGCTACGACCGGTCATAATGTAGCACTAATTAAGATGGTATACACTGCACCATTATGCGCTCATCGCTTTGAAACAAGATGATAAACCCCGTCACTGTAATAATTTCACTAAGTACAGCGCCCTTCAAACCGGATCACAGTAATGTTCGCACAGTGCTGTATGTCGGCTGCAACAGGCGTTGCTATGGTACCTACATAAGTAATATTTATATCACAACGAAATATTAAATGTAGACGTTTTCTTAAAGATTTATTCGCGCGCGGAACCCTAACGCCAGCTGGCCGGTACCCAACCTGTTCCCACAAGTGCGTGAGGAAAAAAAGTTAAAACGTAGGGAAACAGCTGATCAATTCCTGTTTCACCGTCCGCCATGTTGCCGGGCGCGCGAACGGGACGGAGCGCGTCGCCATGGGAGCGCGGCAACGGGTGCGAGCGAGACGGCGCGATGCAATTGAAAGTATTCGCGTGGGAGAGCAGAGGATGGTTGATAACAGCTTTCAAGTAACAACACTACATTATTAGTTCAGAAAATTACGGTGACTGGTAGGTACAAACATTACTCTGCTCCGGTTTGAAGGACGCTGCACCTAGTGAAATTACTGGAGTAATGATCTTCAACATCTCTCAAAGCGAGTACAATGAGACGCTGTGTATATCATCCTAACTGGGGCCACGATGTTATGGCCAGGAGGATCACGTAACATCAGGTGAACGTCCTGTTTGCAGGTTAATTGAATAATAAATAGCTACCACCGCATCGCGTGTTGGAGCCGCCAGATAGCATTGTTCAAACACTACTCTGTTCCGGTTTGAAGGGCGCTGTACCTAATGACATCACTGTAGTAATGATCTTCAACATCTTGTCTTAAGGCGACTAGTGTGTACGTTCCTCTCATCAACCTTCTAAAAGGTTTCAGCACCAATAGGTGATGTAGTTTGTTTTAAAAAAATACAAGTGACCAGTTTACTTGTGTAGTGTAAGTCTCCTATAAAGATACTGTTATATAATGAATCAGAATCACAGCTATTCCCACTGCTGGGACCTATACACTTCTAACAAGAATCAAGGTCATTATAGTTTACTGCATTATTAGCCCAAAATACTCACATTCTACTATAAAAAAAAATATTGCGACTTATTTAATAACATCCCCGTAAATCCTTTTAGGGGTAACATTTAAAAAATCCATCGTCAACTGACCCACACTTGGCATACCAAATGTTAAATCTGCATATCTTATGGCCCTGGAGACATCGTGACGAGTATCTGACGTAAGGGCTCCCACTCAACAACTCGAGGGATACACGCCAACAAACGAGGCTCTGCTCTCACCAACCCTCGTGAAGCCAGTACGGTGAGGAATGGGCCTAAATCCAACCACATGAATCCCTACCCGATTGGTGTAGAATTGTGAAGGCCAGCAAACTCCAGCAGTAGTACAAATCGTGTAACAGTAATGTGTTGTGCAAACATTACTGTAGAGTGGAGGGGAGGGGATATAGGTAACACAATTACTGCGGTAACGATTACTAACGCGTCGTGTCTCATAGTGTACGTGTTCCTAAGTAGAGCGGTAGATCGTTGGTGAATACGCTTACCATCAGGTGACCGTGCCTGTCCCGTTGCTTCGTCCAATGAGAGTACGTGTAATATGTAAACGTCACGTAAAGTAAAAACATTATGCGGCGATACCGACCTGCATCCCGGTCCAGCTCATGGATCGCAAAAACTGCTTAACTTACACTACGTTATACTATCATGTAGAAATTATTCTCAAACAAGAAAAACCAACGATTCCCTTATCGCCGCGTTCTAAAAAACGAGCGGCCATTTTGTATAAGGAGCACTAATTGCGTCGGCGCCGCGACGCCGATCGCGCCTTTGTCCGCGTCGACTTCCGCAATCGGTCGGGTTATGCTCGCAGTCTTGTTTTCGTTGCTTCTTTTTTCTACATATCGATAGGCATAGCACAGCTACAACATTAAAGCAGCCCACTCACGATTGTTATTAAACTTTATAATTTCAAACGATTTTTTTAATATCGACTTATTGTATGATACATCTTCAGTAACAATTATTATTATAAATTATTCTGGCTGTACTAATAAATTTTATTAATTAGTTAGAGATATAATTTATTTAGTTATAAATTGTTTGTCGTGCCGTTATACGAAATAATTATAAGTTTAATACGAAAAGAAATACATTAAACGAAAGTTCTATAATTTTTATATATCATCAATATAAACTAAGCTAAAAGTGGTTACACTAATCATCAGTCGATAAACCTCCACTGCTGGGCATAAGCCTCCCCTAAGATTCCCACATAGATCTAGTTCATAGGGGGGAATTTGGGATATTTCTCTACACGCTGATCCAATACGGGTAAATGGGAGCCAGTGCCTCATTTGTTGATTAGCAAGTTGCACCACGAGCTGGTGAGTTTTGCTTACGTCCCGTGAGTCTTACACCCCTTAGACACCTCAGAAACACAGTAACCGTCTCTTCTAATACTCTAAAATACTAACAAAATAAAATGGGGAAAAGAAACTTAATAAAGTTGCGTTAAATTAACCGATGCGACAATCATCATGATCATCATCAGCCGACAGACGTCCACTGCTGGAAACAGGCCTCCCACGAAGGTCTCCACGTCGATGCGACAATAAAATGGACTTATTATTCTAGTCTTGTCCTCGTGAAGTAACAAAGGGTTTCTTACTTTTAACGAGTCGATTATATTAATATAATCCCTTTAGCTGCACGCATTCTTGGAACGGTAATCCGGTTCGATGTAACTTGTTCTAATGAGTTGTTGGTAAAAGATATTGTTTCCAATCTCCTTTAATTTTGTTAATAAATTAAAGCAGGATACTTCATAAGTAACTACGTTTAATCAAAATAAAATTTTCGTAGATTTCTATGTAGTGAGTAATTAATAGGAATACTTGATATCACGTGAATCTGTACTAAATTCACAACTTATGTCATCTTTTAGTAAAAATATTCTAACAAGAGTTTTTTTTTTGTACAAATAATAAGTTTTCATTTGTCTTTAATGATATTAGTTTTTGTACTAACAAGCAATATTGTAATCGGGTTTAGAAGGTTTATTGATTAGTAATATTATTGGGATAAAAAGCGATTTATGTCTTCAGTACAAGCGATGAGTACAATACGTTGCAGTGTATATCATCCCAGGTAGCTCATCGTTCGCTCCATTCGGCCCGAGAGTTTATTAAATAAAAACACTCACTAAATATACTAGACAAATATTTATAAATCTCTGTAACATCGTAACATTAAGTTGAGTATTGTTTTCAAATTCACGTAATTGTTTATTCGAATTAACAATGATTTATCAAAGGCCCAACTTGTTGACAATATCAACACGAATCGATTTACTTGCGCTTATCTGAAGGTCAATTTCGGTTACGCTATTGTTTGTTTTGCGACGGACACAACTGTAGTCTCATTGAATACGTAACATACATAAGTTTTATTAAACTTAAACGTTTGTTTGTTCGTGCGTAAGTATCCGTGTATATATATATACATGTGCCCGACACACTCTTATCTAACTCACCGTCAACCGTGTCCATTAGCTGGGTCTCTGAGATAAATCGCTTCGTGCGATGAGACTCCTCCTCGCTATCTTAATTATATTTATTTCCTTATTGGATCCCTGTGTGAATTGTCAAATAAATAATACGTAAATAAAACACATAAAAAGTTTCTTTAGAACATTGTTTTTTTTAAACTCTGTCTTCGTGGTCATTATGTCAGAGGCTAAATAAATTCAAAAAACTATATTAATAAGTGTACAGCCAAACAAATTAATTCAACGCAAAGCATACAATACCGTTGCATGTGAATAGCGGGCTTTAAATCCCCACCGCGCAGGCCTAGTGCGCAGCCGCCATTGGGGTATAAAAGCGCGGAGCGCCCCCTCCGCCGTGTAGTTTGAATCGAGAGGTGAAGTTGCGAATATGGCAACGTGGCGCCCGTGTCGTACGTCTGCGAGCGACCTCCACCGCAGCTAGCAGCGCGGCCGCCGCTCCACGCGCACTCCAGCCGGCGCTCCGACGCCTGAGACGTCCCGACGCGCCACCCGCGCACTGCAGCAGCAGCAGCTCCGCACCGTACTGCACTGCACCGCACCGCACCGCCGCGACGCGCTCGCTCCCAGTGCCCGCCGCCCGGCGACCATCTTGTGAGAGAAACGCCGCGCCACCGCTAAAGTGTTAAGTGAATTGTCCGACCGACCTAGTGCTACAGAGATACAGAGAGACGGTGCACCTCGTGATGAACTGCCCGGGGCAAGGGCAGCTCCGGGGGCGCCGGCGGGCCGCGCGCACCCCGCTGCCGGCCGCGCTCGGCGCCCGCCGCGACCGGGAGCGCGAGCGCGAGCGCCGCGAGGAGCGGTACGCGGCCAGCAAATGGGGCGCAGCCCCGTCGGCCGCCGCGCTGCCGCCGCCGCCCACGCACTGGAGGCGCGACGGGCGCTGCCGGCCGGAGCCCGACCGCGCCCTGCCCCTCAAGCTGCTGCTCAACGTGAGCGCCTCGTAAGCTCGGACCGCTAGTGTCAGTGGGGAGGCGGCGCGGGCCGAGGCGCACGGCGCTCCGCCTCGCGCCGCCCCGTCCGTCTTCGTGCTAAGTTTTTTATTTCAAAACGCGAAGCGCGCGAGCTCGTGGCGGCGCCGCGCGGCTGCTGCTGCCGCTGTTGCTGCTGCTGCGGCTGCGAGCGTGCGGTACGCGCGGCGCCGCCCCGCTGCGACCAAATTCCGGCGTTAGGTATTATTTTGTGAAAATTTTAGTAGTTAAGTGGAGCTGCGGCGACGCGCGCGCTCTCCCCGCAGCCCGGCCGCCCTCCCGTACACCAAAACATGAGAAAAACACAAAAAAATATTCGAGACGGCGGGGCTGCGGCGACGGCGCGCCCGGCGCCCGCGCGCACCCGCCGCACCGACCCTCGCGCCCCAACCGCCCTGCGCCCCCGAGCGGTACCCGCGGGGCGCGCCGCCACCAGGCTCGCGACCGCGCGGGCCGCTCGCGGCCCCCGCCTCCCGACCACAAGGTTGAGTTGTACCCTGACAGTTTCCGGTTGAGTTTGTCGAGGGGAGGCTGAGGGAGGCCGCGGGCGGCCCGCGCGGACTGCGCCCCGCCACCTGTGCACCGGGACCAGAGCTCGCCGGTGCAGGGCATTGACCGCCTTTCTTTTTTATAAATAAGGTGTTATTATATTTTACACTGCGGGCGCGAGGCTCGCGGCGGCGGGCCCGGGGCTGCGCCCCCGCTACGTATCGTTTTATTTATCTCGAGACCAATGTATTTTTATTTGTAAGCGCGCGGCTCCCCCGCGGCGAGAGGAGCCTACCCCGGCGCCGCGCCACCACCGCCACCACCCTCGCGCCGCCACCTCGCCACCCCAGAGCTTTAACAGTACCAGCGCGGGCGCCGCGCGCACCTAATTCTAGTTGTAGCCTTACGAAGGAACTGACCGGCGCCGCTGCGCCGGCGCACGGACGACGTCGATTGTTGCGAGATATATATATATATATATGTATGTATATGTGTGTATATGTGTGTATGTATGTATGTATGTTTGTAGAGTAACGTTGATCTCAGGGCCGCGGGCGGCCAGCTAGGCGTTAGGAGCTTTCTGTGATGTACAAATGAAAAAGAAACGAGTATATTTCGGATTTTACAAGTTTTTTATAATTAGTTTGTAAAGTATACTTTAAGTGAAGATGGCGGTGTGTCGCCGACCGCACCGGCCGCCCGCGGCGTCCATCCCGACCCCGCTGTTATCCCCACACCCCAACCCCTGTCCCATCCCGCTGTCCCGTCTTGTCCCAGGGCTCTCCGGAGCCCGCCAAATGTTTCGAGTTTCTGGGAGAACGTCTACTGGTTCCTCTTCACGAGGCCAGACATTTACATTTCAGCTCAAGAAAGAAATCTCAACAGCATCGCTATGGACCATTGGTGAGTTGTCTTTGATTTCATATACTAAGGATTTTAACCAAGTCGGAGACTGGCTGCTCATAGTCCCAATAACAAACACAGACTTTATATAACTTGCAAACACGGCCATACTCGGTGAGAGTTGAGGAAATTAATGGTTAGGTTACATATGTATGGAATCCGAATATTTTATATTATACATTAAAGAAGCATTTCTTTATCTATGCCGTATGAACATGATCAATGAACACAATACATGTGTCAACTCGATGACAGTATCCAGTCGTGGAACAGGAGAGCTTCTTAAAGGCACTTGTCCTTAACTAGTGGTTATATAGTTAATCATCACTATACATTCTGTTCCCGCTAACAGCTATGACGGTTACTGTTACCAAGCGTGGACTCTGCAGTTGTTATCCTTACTCCATAAACTCCTCTGGTGCAGTGCACGACGCATAACTTTGTGAATATATCTATATAATGCATTGAGATAGCTATTGCAAACAAATTTGTGGAAGACTAGATTTATTTCATCACCAGTGACATACTGTGTCGCTTATCCTGTTCAGTTTATATCATTACCATAAAGACTTCCAAGGAGCGACTCCTTACAACACAAACAGACGGCTCTCCAAGATCCACCTGCTGCAACTGAAAGGTTCTCACAATCGATAGTGTCAGTGGATGTCACATGTCATATAACCTAGCAAGCACTTATCCTTGGAATGTGTCAATTACCACACGAGGACCTCGGACGTGTTTACACAACATATACTTTATCACTTTATAGAACTTTATAAAAATGAAAAAAAATAGTGGAAATAAACAAATTTGTTTACATAGTGATATGTTATCTTTCCCGTTACACTCTTATAGGTTATTTTTTTAAATATTTCCAATTTTCACTGATATTCATGGCTTTACCTTATCTTATTATTTACAACATATTCACTACTATTGGATATTTACAATTTTTCATACATTACTCCAATTACAATTGTTTTTACATTGTTTATACTTATACCATCTAATATCCACAAAAATACACAGAATATTATTGTGTACATATGCATAGAGTAATAATTACTTATCCTTATTCCTATTGCTTACTATCTTACATATTTGTAAGCAGTAACTTATGACTCTCCGACTACATAAGTTACATTGAAACAACTTCAATGACACCTCCCAAACCAATAATTTTTGTGTTTCACTAAACATTTATATAATTAAATTAAAGAACTGCTTATAAAATATTAATTAGCCGAGTTGTGTAATGATTTAATACTACTGAATTTGGATAATAGCGAACGATGGAAAGATTATAATAACTGTAACCGATACAACTATCATATATCTAGGCTACAAACGGCAGAGGCAATGCCTAAGTGGCAGTCTAGTGTTCAGCCCCTGGGGTTAGGGATATATTAATAATTAATTTATTTTTGTATATACTAAGTAATATTTAAATGAACACCAATACATTTAACCCTCACCTGTATGCAGTTAACTGTATTCTATATATATTATTATAACTATTTTGAGGTTAAGAATTTGTTAATCTGTCAAATGTTGCACGAGGATATTTGATAAGGATTTTTGAAGCTGAAGAGACCTGGCCTAGTTATAACTTAAATGTGGGTCTACTTATTTGTAGGACATACCAAGGTTAAATTACATCTAATTCACTAACGCCTCTAGGTTATATGAACATTTAACAAGTCATGATGATGGATAAGTTTATATTCATTTGAAATGACTACATGTTTCAAGGATTATTAAGTAGCCGTCATACTTTAGTGGTGTATGGTCTATTCCTTGTAATAAATGCTTGGTTCGATTCCAGAGCCATATGTTTGTATGTAGTATTGCTGTTTTCAAACCCATTTTGCTGCCTGTCATCATATCTATATACCGTTAAGATATCCTGACTGGTTAATACATTAAAATCTAAGTTTTCTAGATAGGTCTATAAAATGCTTTGAAAATAGAGTTTTAACCCATTTTAAATAAACAAATATATTCCGATTAGTTTTTTGATCTAGCAAAAAGATATAACTTCATACATTAGTTTTAGTAGATTTTTTTGTTCTATAAAGAAAATTATTATTAAAGTATTATTACCTAGTAGTTTAATAAATACATAAATAACTACACAATATTACAAATAATTGCACAATATTATCTCATAGCCATAACTAATATTGAGTAAAGCACATTTTGATTATTGATTAAACCCTGTGACTTGGGAACTATGTAATCATCATCAAATATCCCGTTGGAGCAAAAAATTGTAAAGGTAAATAACTCTTATAGGATACCTACAGAGCTAAATATTAATTGGTATTAACCCCCTTTTACATCTAAACTCATCCTTAAAAAGTCGCGAATTATTAAATTAGATGAAATAATAAAATTAATTCGCGTACCGGAAGACGCAGTGTTGACAGCCCTTCCACTCGGTAGTCGCGGGCGGCGCAACCGATCGATGTGGATATCTTCGGGGAAGGCCTGTCCAGCAGTGGGCGTCTATCGGCTGATAGTGAATAAAATGGATTCACTTTAACTTCTTTCAAAAGTCTACTTTATAATGCGATCACGACTTGCTCGCTGCTCACGTTTTGCTACAATATTTAAATAAAGTCGCACAGTGTTTTCCCGCGCTCCATTAATACTTATATTTTTTTTATGACACGCGGCTCGTGTCACAGTTCATTAGGTCTAATGCAGTTGTTTAATTTTTTTTTCACCGAGGACCACAGCGCGTTAGCTGCGGGGTAGCACGGGCCGCACGGTTTGCGTAACGTTTTTTTTTCTAGTATTTGCAATTGCTTCAGATTTTCATAAAGAACTATTAAGAGTTTACGCGTATATAATTTTTTCAGCAGCTGTAATAGACTCAGGTTTATTGATTGGCGCGAAATTCAAAATGTTCGAAAAATAAAGCGATGTGAAAAAGGCCAATGATAGATTTGTGTAATGCCTTCTACTATGTTCTGGTTTTAAGGGCGTTATAGCTGGTTTTATTACTGGGGTAACGAGACACTACATCTTATGTCTCAGCCGTCGAGCGTAATTTGGTGCAGTGTATATCATTGTAAGTGACTGCCACGTTGTTATGAGCAGGTGTATCACCATCAGCTGAACGTCCCGCTCGTCCCGTAGCTTAATTGTATAAAAAAAATCACGATTTTTTTTATCTCTTTTGGTTATTGTTCTTATTACTCTTTACTCTTGTCAACTTTAAATATTATTTTTTTTAACATCTGTACTCGTTGTCTATTGTTTATAGTCTATGTACGTTAATTGCATTGCACATAATTGCGTCAAATTAAAAAAGAAGCAGCGAACTAATGGGAACAGTTGCGAAATGTAAATGCGTACCGTACGCGTTGGATCGTTACGTGTCGCCTCGCGCTTTGCGAAACGGTACGAGGTTCGATTCGGGCTTTATTAATTCAGCCGGATGTAATGTTACGTTGCTACGAGCTCGGTCCCCTTGATTACTTCACAATACGCTTACTTTTTCTATAGTAAGAGAAGAACGGAAATTTCATTCATTCACCTGATGCTCCAGCAAATTATGTAACTACGGTAATTTGCTGGATGCGAGCAATGCGGGACCGATCGACGTGGAGATGTTTGAGGAAGGTCTATGTCCAGCAGTGGACGTCTGTCGGATGATGATGAGTAATAATTACGAAATAGGTTCGTTTTTTACGTTACTGAATATAGATTTACTGTTGGGAGTTTTTTTTTAAATACTATTTTGGCAGCGGTGCAATGGTATTTTTAATTCGGCCGGAAACGAGCGACACGTTCACCTGACAGTATATCACACGTCGGTTAATAACAATGTTCCGATAATTGGAATGATATACACTGCAACACTGTAAGAAGAAACAATGTTAATGAATAATATGCATAACGGAGAAACGTAAGAATGGATATTCAATGAGTCTGACGTTTGACCTTTTCCTTATCCAATGCAGCGATGTAACGAGCAGGAAGTGCACCTGTTTGTGATACGCCCGTGTGAATGTGCTGGTTAAAATGGTACACACTGCACCACACTACGCTCGTCGCTTTAGAGATGTTGAGTGTCTACCCCAGTAACTACACTTCCTACAGCGCCCTTCAAACCGGATCACATTACTGTCCGTCGGCTGCAATAGACGCTGCGGCGGTACCTAGCTAGACGGTCTGCAGAAATCTAATGAAATAAACGAATTAAAGCCTCGTACTACTAACAGGATACTTCCAGATATATTTATTTATAATTTTACTACTGGCGTTTTACTATTAGTCTGATGAAGCAGTGAAGGTCAAAAAGACTGACAGCATAATTGTCAGTGGAAAAAAAATTGCTGTGCATCAGCAACCTTGATACCTACGACTTGGCAGCATGTTCTTGGAACCTTAGCCCGTTCCCTTGAATTGGAAAAAAAACAGTTGTTTGTTTCAGTATAGCTTAGTGAGGTACACACAACGGGTGGCCATTTTTAAAGCCGCCTGCGATTGATTATTAAAAAAAAAATTATTAAAAATGGCGACTCATGCAGACTGTCAGATTACGAACTTGTTAGTAAAAAGAATCTTGATGTGTAGTTATTTTATAATATAAATGCGTAGTTCGATCATTACCAGCCGATAGATGTCCACAGCTGGACATAGTCCTCCCTCATAGATCTTCACGTTGGTAGGGGTTCATATGGAAGTATTTGGGCCATACTACCACACTGGTGCAATGCGGGTTGGTAGTACCCAGAGCCTCGTTCGTTGATCAGCAGGTTGCACCACGAGCTGGTGAGGTTGGCTTGGGTCCCGTGAGTTGTGCGGGAACCCTTGCACCACTAACTAGCGTCACATTGCTCCAATATGAAGAGAGTTGTAGCCAGTGAAAGTACTGCGGCGACGAAACTTGATATGTTATGACTAAAAGCGACGAGCACAATGTGGTGCAGTGTATATATCCTAACTAGTTTTACATTTTTGCGACCAGGCGTATCACCATGAGATGAACGTTCCGTTAGTGTTATCTATCGCTTCTATGAATAAAAAAGTTTACAAATGGCGGGAGGAGCTGGTGGGGGAACTAAGATGGCGACATTAATAAAATCTTAAGAAGTTCATATAATATTCGTCTATCAGATAACAGGAAATAGACAGACGAAAAGTTTTAAAATGTGTGTCTGTATTAAGTGGACAACGACATTCGTACCGTCATCATGAGCAGCCGGCAGACGCCCACTACTGGGCAAACACCTTCCGCAGACGGACCAGTGTGGCTGCATCCAGCAAATCCATTTGCGGCGGAAAACCGTCACATACTAGCTGATCCCGGATGTAGTAGACGCGTGGAGGTTGCCTGCCGCGCGATGCTGGTGGGCGGGGATAGTCTCGATCCCAAGCGATAACATACTGCCCCCTCTTAAATCCACAGGCTTTTAAGCTTAAATCCTCTTCATCGATAAAGAGGCTGTTGCTTGTAGATAGTTCGCCTGGTACCACTTCTGGAGATTACGAGATCAACTGGACAGTCACCGTCAGCGCCAGTATGAATGGTTTGTTCTCTTCCCGGCAGCCGTTTTAGTGGGGGCAAAAGATCCACCACAAGTAGACCTACCACAAGTAGGACCTAACATCAGGACTTCTACATACTTGTATGTTACATAATGTTTACGGAATCTTTAGAAAGTAAATAAAATAAATGACTTGCTTTAATACAGTTACATTTGAGGGCACCAGGCCACGAGTAAGAAAGCCTATGAAATGGGCTGACCAGATAACGGCGGCAGTAAATGGCTCATCATCGTTACCGCTATATGAATGCAGTAGGAAGGCGGCCATCGGTGAGGAGTGGCTGCGTGTTGTGAAGCTTGCGATCAACACCTGAACTGATGACCACGACCACTCCGTCAAGAGTGATACCGACGAAGTAGAATGCAGTTACTATAAACCGATTTTATTCTCAGCCTTATTGTTGAAGCTCTTCGTCCGTATTATTTATTTGTTTAACACAACTTTGTGCTAAAATATGAATGATTTGTATTTCCAATAGATAAATATACAATTTTTGTTAATTTATTTATAAATTTATTACTTTAGGTACACCTTTTAATTACGAGGTAAAAATGACAAGTAATTTTTTTTCGTTATCTCGTCGAAATGGGCACAGGTCGGAGACCCGTACAGTCTATGCTGAAATACACTGCTTACGTTACGACTAATTGTTTGTTTTAGGCAAAACCTATTAAATTTTTTTTTTAACCTAAAATTATTAAAATATTAATTTTTGTCTCAATAATATATTAAAATCTATCTTAGATATAAATTAAGAGCCACTATTATAATATTTTATGGTGTCAGATATGTTTCCGGAGACGTGTATGTCTCCGGAAGCGACAACAATGTGTTCGTATATTAACTACCTATCGCGATATTATGAGCGGTCGTATCACTTATAATCAGGTGAACTTCCTACTTGTTTCGTCGCTTCGTTGAATGAAAAAACGATTGAGGATACTGCTTATAAGACATGTTTTCCCACATGGTGACAATGGATTCCGATAAGAATCGGGGTCAAAGTTGTTATTCGACACAGATTTCACTAGCGCTTATGTCTGTGCGCCGATTGCGTCATCACTCGAGGATTTTTAAATTAAGTTTTTTTTTTAAATCTTCACCCAAATTTCTAGAATTGCGGACGTCATCAAACATCATTTATACTACTTCCGATTAAATATTATCACGGATTTCTGTGAATAGTCAATGATTGTATTCTTTATTTTGAATTTATATTCTCTGTGCTTAGCTCATACCACTGGTTATAACCATGCAAATAGTTTTTTAACTTTTATTCGAATCCCGGGTTACATGTCACATCAACTAACTTACCACCAACTTGCTGTCAAGCTACCACCCTAACGGTATTTCTGTGCCGGCTATCGACATGTGAAAGTGAGAGAATTCTGTGCGAGTCGCTTTACCATCTTAAGTTTTTGTGACTAAACATCGTTTTAAATTGCGGTCAAGTTTTAGTAAAATAAGAGTTTAAAATAAAAAAAATTACACTCGTTTCTTGTTTGATTTGTTGCTTTTCATTACTTAGACTGGACCGAGCTTAACAGCAGTTGAAAAGAATACATGAAGACTAGATTAGGTTTTTTCGATCTGACCGCCAGAAGTCTGTAGAAAGCACTTTACATAATCTATGTTGCATTTGCAACGGCTTGAACTAAATTTTAAAATTTATCGTCGAGGTCCACGTGGTGACTCTGGATCGGCAGCGAAGTGATGACCAGACCCCACAAAGTAAATCCAAAATTTGACTAGTCACGGGAAACTACTGTAAGCGGACAGTGCGGGACGCAAATGTTTGTATCGGGTGATGACGATGATGGGCCACGTCCAGCAGTGGACAACAACAAACTGAACTGATGATATGCAATAGCTAATGTCACCAGCCTACTGTCTTCTAATAAAGAAGATCCAGTCATTATTGTTCAGCACGTCGCATTCATATAACACAAAGCATCCGGTCGTGCTGTTCTTTATACTAGCAGCAGAATTAAAAAAAAAATTATTTACGTCATTGGAGAATGACTTTTTGCCAATTTATATAAGTTGAAGGATTGAATAGTGATGATTTTAGTTTTTATCTCAACCTGAGGCCGCCTGTAAGGTAGGATACGGAAGTTAATCTAGCGCTATGTTTTTTTATTCACTTAAGCGGCGGAATGAGTGGAACGTTCACTCGATAGTAATGGATAGGTCAAGATAGTGTATATTGTACCACATTGCGCTCGCCGCCTGAGACGTAAGATGTCGAGTTCCGTTACCCCAGTAATTACATTAGCTACAGCGCCCTTCAAACCGGATCACAATAACATTCGCACAGTACAGTTCGTCGGCTGCAGTAGGCGCTGCGGTGATGGTACCTAGTTTACCGGTCTCCAGCAACAGACACCCTCCACCAATAGAAGTAGTTTTATTGTTTTTTTCCTGTTTGTCAAAGGTTTCACGACGCATATCACAAGGAAAATGAAAGACCTGGCTGTACAGGTTACAGCCCTTTGCCTTTTTAAAAATGCAACTGCGATACGCAATGGATTTATTTAATAACAGGTATTGTCCCGCCGCCGTGGTTATCACGCCTATGAACAGTTCTACTATCACAGTTTCAGCACTAAGCTAAAGCTTGTTAAGAGTCTGCCGCGATGGGGGGGCTCAATCCATGATCGCGTAGGACAGCTCCTTGGGCAGCGCGTTGCTAACCAGCTTGGACTGGTCCCGGCCGTCGTGGATCAGGGGATCCGCCTTCGCATCGGAGGCGGGCGCGCCCTGCTTGCACTCGCCGCCGGGCATGGTCACCAGGAAGCCCGTGCCCGCGATGCCGCTGACCGTCTGTATGGCGACGGGCACGCCGTCGATGATCACCTTGTTCTCCGCCGCTGCGTCCGTCTGCTGCTTCAGTTTGGTCGTCATTATTAGGTTTATTATGTCCATCTGCAGCTTGGTGCAGACGTCTTTCGGCATTTTCTTCAGCAGGCAGGTGATGTAGGTGCCGAACTTCTCCAGCTGTTCGTCGTTTTCGTCGCCCCGCTCGCGGAGGAACTCGTCGGAGGAGGAGCTCGATTTCCGTTTCTTCGGTTTCTTCGACACCGTCGCGTGCTGGTATGATGCGCGTTTCCGTTGGTGCTGATCGCGCTTGAGCGACTTCCTATTCTCGTCCTCCAGGTACACCACCTCAGTGTACGTGTCCTTTTGTTCTTCCTCGTTGTCGGATGCCTCGTCGAAATCCTGCAAAGTGTGCGCCATTTGTATCGTGTTGTGGATAGTTCTAAATTATTCCGCGATTGTTGTACCGAGTCGCTGCATTGCGACACAACCGAAAATTTTCCTCTACCCGCAATAAGATGTTATAAGTTGTAACTAAAATTATGCAAATACCGACAAAAAATTTCTATTAATATATCTACCGGTAGTGTCTCTGTTGCTGCAGACTGTCTAGGTAGGTACCACCGCAGCCCCTGTTGCAGCCGACAGACTACTGTGCGGACATTACTGTGATCCGGTTTGAAGGGCGCTGTAGCTACTGTAATTACTGGAGTAACAAGACCGATATTTATATATCAAAGCGACAGAGCGCAATCAGGTGCAGTGTATACAACCTTAGCTGGCGCTGCGTTGTTAATTACAGACATATCACTTACCATCAGGTGAACGCCTCACTCTTCTCGCTGAATAAAATAAAAAAACATTGCAATATCGTCCTTCTCTCCTTTAACTAATTCCGTATTTCTTTGTTTGAGGTTGGGGTGGAAGTGGTCGTGGTCGTGGTCGCGTGCACCGACCTGCGCCAGCTTCGGATGGTTGTCCTTCAGGTGCAGCCGGAGGTCCCTGGTGCGGTGCGGCAGCGTGGCGCGGCAGACGACGCAGCGCGCGCGTCCGCCGGTCTCCTGCTCGAAGAAGCTCCACACGTCCGGCGCCGTGCCCGACTGGTTCGAGTCGTCATCTGGTGGAAAGGAAACGGAAGTTCAAATTATTCATTTACTGTACTTGGTAGGAAATAAACTATTACAGACTTTTTTTCATTTTTAATCTACGTCACGGAAGTGGCTATGGTACATTGGCTGAACGTTGTTTTTAATTAAAACTAATCATATTGACTAGATCTAGACTATTACAGGATTATACTGGTGATAGGTCTCTATTGCTGCAGGCCGTCTAGGTACCATTGCAACCGACAGAGTGTCGGACGTGTGCAAACATTACTGTTCCGGTTGGAAGGGTGCTGCACCTGGTGAACTTATTGAGGAGATGAGACTCGACATTGTATGTCTAAGGCGACGAGTTCGGTAGAGTGCAGTGTATATCATCCTAACTGGCGCCACGTAATGCGCGGGCGTATCACTTAACATCAAGTGAACGTCCCGCTCGTTTCGTACCTTAATAGGTTTAAAAATAATAATTATTTGTTTTTTAATATTCTAATTAGCGAAATGCGTTTGGAAATTTGCAATGTCTCATTCAATCAGCACCAGATCATACCGACAACTCCTGGACGCAGTCATCACATCCTGTCATTAATGTTGCCAAGTTATACCCACAATTAGTAATATTCCTAACTCTGATGAAGTACCGCAGCAGAACTAAGTTTAGTTGCAGTGTATGTGAAACTTTTTAATAAAAAAAATACTAAAATATTTTTTTTCGACGCGACGATTAGGAATTTCAGTTAATGGTAAATGCATGTTAGGATGCTTCATCATCATCACCAGCCGACAGACGTCCACTGCTGGACATAGGCCCTCCCCCCAAAGATATCCACATCGATCGGTCCCGCGTTTCTCGCATCCATGCTAGGAGGATGCTTACACTGTACTAATTTATTCTAGTCGCCAAGACACGAGTCTTGTTACTCCAATAAGTCCACTAACCACTGCCAAGTTTCACAGATCCTTGAGTGGACACAGCAGCTTCATCTAATGAAATTCGTGGAAGGTGTGTGTGACTGATCATATGGAGGACCGCCATCGCGTCTAGTGTGAGAATGAGAAGACTGATGATGATCATTGGAATAGATCAAAAGGAAGTGGACCTGGTGTACTACTTGGAACTGATGAGCTCCGAACAAAACTGCTTGCGAGAGCTCGTACACAAATGGCACGCTCGGAGAAGCGACTCTGCAGCGAGGTCAGGAGTCGACCCTGTGTGTACACGTGATATCCAGCTCGGGAAGGGGACGACTGGAAAAGAGGGACATGGACAGAGAATCGATAATTTGATAACTAAAAGTCCAAAGCGCATATGCTCTCCCGCGATCCGGCTCGTATGACCTTTAGGTGGGTGGGGAAGAGTCGCATGGAAGGTTGGAGGTTTGTCACTGTGAATTCCACTAACCATTCAAACCGGATCATAATGTTTGCACACTGCTGTTTAAAAATAAATAAATAACATATGTATTAGAGTTCTGTAGAAATGAAAAAAGCTAGTTGTAATGTAAATTACGGTTTATTTTTAAAATCGAGTTCCTTTTTTAAAATCATGGGCATAGACAATATAGAAGGCAGAAGGCTATACAAGAGCAAAATGTCTACTAAAATAGAATAAATACAGAATTTCTTTAATATGTGTATAAGTACTTATTTATTTTTTATATATGTAAATGTAGAAAAAAATAAACAGATGTGTCATTGTTCCCACTAGTCGGGACTCGAGGTCTTCTCTCACAAAATGAGGATTATATATAGACACGTATATATATAGTTCTCTCCAATGATTTAGACAAGGCAATAGACAACATGAATAATTTTCAAGAAAACAATTTTTCCTCCAAAACTAATTTATTTTTGTACAATCTTAATATATTTACACGAAGGGGCGCGTGCTAGTGCGCGTTCAGGTCGCACGCCGCTTGCGTCTCGATCACCTGCCGCACGAACTGCACCTGGAGACGGTTGGACACGTTCCTGGGCAGCTGCTTCAGCAGCGACACTATGTAATGCCCGAAGTGGTCGAGGCTCTCGTTGGCGGTGTCCGCGCCGCCGGCGCTGACGCGGCGACTGTCCTTCGTGTGATTCAGTACGACCTTCTTCTCCGGCGTCTTCATAACGTCCGGTTTGCGCTCGTGGAGTATGTTATCCGGCACTTCGATCAGATCGTCCTGGTACACCTCCAGATATTCCACCTCGACCGCGTCCGATTCGTTTTGTTCCTGCAATTACGTGGCTATCACAAAGTAAACTCTGACCTATACCTAAGATAAACTGCCCAACGTCGCCAATGTTAGGATTTGGGATACAAACAGCCCAATGTTGCCAATGTTAGGGTTTGGGATACAAACAGCCCAATGTTGCCAATGTTAGGGTTTGGGATACAAACAGCCCAATGTTGCCAATGTTAGGGTTTGGGATACAAACAGCCCAACGTTGCCAATGTTAGAATTTGGGATACAAACAGCCCAACGTTCCCAATGTTAGGATTTGGGATACAAACAGCCCAATGTTGCCAATGTTAGGGTTTGGGATACAAACAGCCCAACGTTGCCAATGTTAGAATTTGGGATACAAACAGCCCAACATTGCCAATGTTAGGATTTGGGATACAAACAGCCCAACGTTCCCAATGTTAGGATTTGGGATACAAACAGCCCAATGTTGCCAATGTTAGGGTTTGGGATACAAACAGCCCAACGTTGCCAATGTTAGAATTTGGGATACAAACAGCCCAACATTGCCAATGTTAGGATTTGGGATACAAACAGCCCAACGTTCCTAATGTTAGGATTTGGGATACAAACAGCCCAATGTTGCCAATGTTAGGGTTTGGGATACAAACAGCCCAACGTTGCCAATGTTAGAATTTGGGATACAAACAGCCCAACATTGCCAATGTTAGGATTTGGGATACAAACAGCCCAACATTCCCAATGTTAGAATTTGGGATACAAACAGCCCAACGTTGCCAATGTTAGAATTTGGTACACAATCAGCCCAATGTGGTCACTGCTAGGATTTAGAAATTTATTTCAAAAAAATTATCAGCTCTATTTCAACCAACCAACTGATGATGATGCAGATATAATTGGGCATTGCCAATGTTGCAATATATAAACTTTCAACTGTTTTTACTTATTTGATGCATCACCTGCTGGCAGTCGCCGTTGTTCCCCATGTCAGGCTGCAGCTCCTTTCCGTACGAGTGGTCCTCTGATGCGGAGTGCAGCTACAAGCATACAAACATGTACGACACCTTTCCCTTTAAACCACTTACCAGCGGTAGGTCTTTGCTGCGAACCGCCTTCGAACCACCGTAGCTCCTACTACGGCCGACAGGCACTAGCATGTAACCATTACCGTGTTCCGGTTTGAAGGATAGCTAAAGCTGTAGCTAGTGTAATTACTAGGGTGACATCAACATCTTACGCCTCAGACGACGAATGCAATGTCGTGCAGTATACATCATCTTAACTAGAGCCACCTTGTTATGGGTGGAAGTATCACTTACCATCAGGTGATCGTCCCCGCTCGTCTCGTCGCTTTGTTGTATAAAAAAGATGTAAACAGTAACTAGCACCACGTTGTTATGAAATACGGGCATAATGCCGTGTAGTGTAAGCATCCTAGCTGGCGCCAAGTTCAGCGGTATAATTTAGCGCACTTAGGTGGCACATTGGTATATATTACACATACAGCATTTGTTTTGGGAAGACATACCCTCAATGTGAATGTAAGTCCAACAGTGGACATCTACCGGTTGTGATGATGGTACTATGTAATAATGGCGTCAAGAGGAGAGTGAGTAGGTTAGTATAAAAGTTATGACCAGTTACCACCAGGTGGTTGTGAGAACCGACCTCGCTTTCGTTAGCGTACTCGCTGGGCATCGCGTTGATCATCTCCGGGTGCTTTCTGCAGATGTGCTTTTTCAGATTGCTGACGGAGGTCGCGTAGGAGAAGCTCTTCTTGCAGACCAGGCAGAGCGCTGTCTTCTCGTCCCTGTCCAGCTGCTTGAAGTGCGCCCAGGCTTTGGATATGTTGACGCGTTTCCGCTTCACCGGCGGTACGCTGATGGGGCGACGGAGATGTTTTAACCTGAAGATGCTGTTGGGACCACGACTGATTTTTTTTTTATTTTAATTAAGCGACGTGATTAGCGGGACGTTCGCCTGATGGAAAGCGACACGCCTGGTCATAACAACGTGGCAATAGTTAGGATGATATACACTGCACAACATTGCGCTTGTCGCCTGAGAAATAACATATTGAGCTTCGTTACCCCAGTAATTACACTACCTACAGCGCCCTTAAAACCGGATTTAGTAATGTTTGGATACTAGTTTGTCGGCTGCAATGGTCGCTGCGGTGGAAACCCACTTAGACGGTCCCTGGCAACAGAAACCTACCAGCAGTTAATTTGGTTCAGACTCACCACCAGGTTGGTAGTGAAATTTACCCAGGCAGTGGAAAGGTGTCCCAAGTGGAAACTTGCAGTACAGTTTTGATAATTTTGACAGCTTTAGTTGATGGTGAGTGATACAGTCCATATTGATATACGGCCAGTTAAGATATTTACACTGCACCACATTATTCTTGTTGCAGACAGTAGTGTATACTATCCTAACATCACATTGTTATGGGCTGTATTATTTGCCATGTCGCCTTGTCCAATAAAACAAGACGTATCTGAAATAGTCACCCCAGTCAAACTCTCCAGACTGACAGACGTCCTCTATCAGACCACATTTTTGAAACCGCGCCCACAATATTGTCCAGTGTAAACATTTTAAGATAACATTTTCCAAACCGCGCCCACAATACTGTGCAGTGTAAACATTTTAAGATAACATTTTCCAAACCGCGCCCACAATACTGTGCAGTGTAAACATTTTAAGATAACATTTTTCAAACCGTGCCCACAATACTGTGCAGTGTAAACATTTTAAGATAACATTTTTCAAACCGTGCCCACAATACTGTGCAGTGTAAACATTTTAAGATAACATTTTTCAAACCGCGAACACAATACTGTGCAGTGTAAACACTCTTCAAACCGCGCCCACAATACTGTGCAGTGTAAACATCCTAACTAGCATGACATTGTTATGAGCGCGTGTATTATATTGACCATCTGCCGTCTGATGAACGTGCCACTGGCCGCGTCGTTTCGTTGGATATAAAACAGAACAGAATGGAACAATTAGATAAAGTGAATCCTCTTTCATCTCACCCGTCCGTGTGCTTCCTCTGCACGTGCTTCAGCAGGTTGGTGACCGAGGAGCGGTACGAGCACACCGTCCCGCACAGGTTGCACGCGGCCGTCTTCTCGTACTTGTCGCGCAGCGTGAAGTACTTCCACGCAGAGCTCTTCTCCCGCTTCCGCGGCCGCGTCTCTCTGCAAGAGTGGGCCACTTACGCAACCTTGCAGTACCACAACACACGGCTACAACAAATGCCCACCGCTGGACACAGCCCGCACACCCACACGCACACAATCTCAACGCTCTCTCTTACCATTTATATAACAATCATTGCGTAGAGAATATTATTAGAGCCATTTTTATCCAATGATGCGAAATAATACGCTCGGCTATAACAACGTGGCGCTAGTTCAGATGTTTACACTGCACCACATAAATGCACATCGATATTAGATATTAAGTCTCGATATCCCAATAATAAAGTACATAAACTAGTTAGAAAGTTTACACAGCGCACCACGTCGTGCTTACCATAAAATATTAAGTCTCGTCATCCCAATATAACAGTATATAAAATAGTTAAGATGTTTACACAGCACTACTGCCTATGACATCACGGCGGTAGGTAAAATGATATACACTATATTATATTATGAGCATCATGAGATATTAAGTCTTATTATCGTAGTAATAAAGTATGTAAATATGCAACTGGTTAGGATGTTTACACAACACTATCGACCAAACAAAATGGGTGAATTTTAAACCTACCAATATACCAATCTCAAACAATAATTTCTATGCTAACTGGTAGGAGTCAACAGTCAAAGTATACCTCACTGCCGCCACTCAACATGGTGGTATACCCTAGAAGGTATAGTAAACACGAACCTCTCCTCATCCATGCTACTGTCCCTCGACTGCCTCGTGTCCTCCACAATGTTGTGCTTCTCTGACATGTGCTCTAGCATCTGATCGTACGACTTCTCGCTGGGTAACGAGTCGCCGCACAGACAGCAGAGTAAGCTGCCCTGGTCCTGGTCCTCACCAGGGACGAAGTAATCCCTTATATTGAGACCAAGTTTGGGTTGTACACTAGTAACCAAAACGTTTAATATTACAACCAGATAAATACAACAGAATTTAGCCGTTCCTCTACATCATCATACATATATATATATATATATATATATATATATATATATATATATATATATATATATATGATATATTCATTAATCATAATGTTTATATTCCATTTACAAATTATTACATAAATTAATGGTGATAGGTCTCTGACGCCGGAGGCCGTCTAGGTAGGTACCACCGCAGCACCGATTTTACCCGACAGAAGTGAACAAACATTACTGTGTTCCGGTTTGAAGGGTGCTGTAGCTCGACTCAGTTATTGCTGAGGTAACAACGCAACATATTCAGTGTTAGGCGACGAGCGCAATGTGGTCCGGTCACTTAATCAAATAAAATTAAAATCGATCAAGTTTTTGTCTTGTGCGGGTATAAATAAGAAAGGGCGGTGACGCCGACAGTCGCGCGCCGGCCGCCGAAGCGTTCGGACGTTCAAAGAAGTCGTTACGCGAACTGAGAGTGCTAAGAGGATTCTTATGAAAACCTATAATTAATTTTTAAGAAATACACACTTCTCAAAAATATGTTGCGGTATTAGGAACATTAACATAGTTATTGAAAATATGTTAATATATATATATATATATCTCCTGATTTGCTTTGATCAGTTTCACAAGGGAATTATTTAGTTTCAAAGCAACACATTGGACTTCTTTTGGTATCAATATTAGCAATCCTCTAAAATATATAATATACAGACAGATAGTGACACAGATTTAACTGATAATAATTAAACATATTGCGACCATCCCCACTAGAAAACATTTCAAACATTTGAGGTACTACTTTTTTAAAAAAAAAAAATTAATATTGTTTATCTTAAAAGACCTGTCTCCCCATCTGTACAAACTCCTTACATGTTTAAAGATTGTTGATTAAAAACATTAAGTAATCTAAAACTCACTTGACTTTCTTAGCTTTACCGGTGTCTGAGCCGCTCAATGGATCCTTCACATTTATCGTATGCATTATCAACAGATGGTCCGCTAGGCCCTGCTGGCCATCATTGTACGATACAATCTCCTCGCAAAATATACACTTTGCCACTCTCTTCTCATTGTTAACATCAAAATATTTCCGCAGGGAATCGCTCACTTGTTTTTTGCTATCATTTCTTTCGTCCAATTCATCACTAGAAATACATATCATTCTTAGTTATCCTATAAAATGAAAATATGTATCATCATTATTTTACATAACATCCGCCTGACCAAAATGTAATTATTGAAATAGGCACTTCACCGAATACTTTAAAGAAATATATTATTTCATAGTAGCCCGGCTTGACTTGCTTTTTTTGTTATTTCTTTTTAGTTTTTTTTCCTATATATATATTTTTTTTATTCCTTATAAATCCATGGAAATGAAATTCTCCTTTATCTGGAGTTAATTCTAGGATTAGTATTAAAATACATGACAATCATTGCATCATTGTATCTTGTGTAATAAGCAACTGGAGGTATATAGGTGAAGACCAGTCTAAGTATCATTTATGGGAAAAGATTTATGTACCCGTGGAGGTCTGCAGTAGGGTAATAATTGTGTTCCACAATATCGACAGAACATTTGTTTCTTGCAAATATTTATAATGTTCATTATGTTTAAATGGTTTGGTAGGTTTATTTCATGAGACATCATATCATTAGCTCAATGCTGTTCTTTTTCCTTTACAATATATTGACATGGATGTTAGAGCAGTGTAATTATCACATAAGACAGATCAATTGAGAATTTATGGATTGTAAAATGTTGTTTGTGTAATGTACCCTGATGTTGGTTAATAATAAGTAATAAATGCAATAACATTGAAGATGTTTTAACTATTGATACTGTTCTTATACAATTAGTTATACCAAGTAATAGTTATTAACTATAAATTGTAAATTCAAGAATATTTAATCCATTACTTTTATGTCAAGTCAAAGTATAAAATATTAGGAGTAAATTTTATAACATCATTGTTATGTCAAAAATAACATCGCACATCTCATGCTTTAGAAATTTATATATAAACTGACGAGTACAGGACGAAGACCTGATGGTGGTAAATTGTTTTACACAGCTGCCACATTCTGTTCGTTGCCTTACAGCGTAAGATGTTAAGTCTCGTTATCTCAGTATTTTTTGTTATTTATTTTTATACATAGGAGCCGTTATCATATGTTACGATATGTATGTATAACTTAATTATCTTCTTTATGTACAGATAATAACTTTACAACTTTTTATGGACGTAACGCCGACGCACAGAGTATATCGTGTCCTAAAATAACTTGATACCTACTAGGTGATACTTCGAATACATAAACTGGTTTAGACTTACGTGAACCTATCAGATAAATTCCTTTCAGAATCTTCCTCTGTCGGTGTCACCGATGAACACACAAAATACTCCGATATAAAATATTTCGTGAAACGAACAAGTGTAATGTTTAAATGCAAATGTCTCCGTGAGTAATTTACAAATTATCTTCTTGTATGTCTATAATAGTTTTAACAGTTTAAACACTTTTGTTGTTTGTAAACAATAACTGGAATAATATACAAAAACTTATCTACAAAACTATTATATACAAATATCGGATATAACTGTCTGGGTATTAGTTAGTACGTAACAAGTGATATTTAGCTAAGCGCAATGCCATGTTTCGCCGCCATGTTCTTTTACGCTTGGTAGCCACAGACTGTTAACGAATATCGTTAATATAACACAGAGTAAAAATTATTCATAGTACTTTGTAAAGAACTTAAAAAAAACAATGTAATTAGTAAATTACGTAATAATTTTAAATTAATTTTTTTTAGAGAAAATTTATATCCTTTTTTAATATTCATTGCGTTCTGTAATGTAAAATAAAAATAAATTATTATAGTTTTTGACTTGAAGGTCTCGTAACCAGACATTAAAATCTTACAAAAAAAAAAATAGTATGCGATATATGGATAAATAAATGGGTAAACTTTCAACAATATTTTGAATATTCTTTGACTCGTAAGTTTTTAAATCCTATATTTGATTAGTGAGATCTACTCACACTCACGTCAGTTGGAACAGGATATGCAATAAATACTTTATAAGTGCTTCGAAAAGTAACAAGATAAAGTATTTTACGCTGTTATATAAAAATATTTTAAGTTGTATTAATTTTATTGGCATACTTTGGTTATATTCTATACACCGAAGCGACGAGACGGGGGGACGTTCATCTGATAATGATACGCCCGCCAACAACGCTGCGCTAGTTAGGGTGATGTACACTGCACCACTTTGTACATGTGGCCTCGATTCGTAAGGTATTAAGTCACGTTACCGCATTCATTTCAATAGCTACAGCGCCCTTCAAACCGGAACACAGTAATGTCTCTACACTGCTGTTAGTCAATCGCCTGCAATAGGCGTTGCGGTGCGGAAACCTACCGGTAACGATATTAATACGAATATTTTGTACGCAGCTTTTCGTTTAGTCCATCTTTAGTCGCCTTTTACGACACACCAAAGGTACTGTAGCGGTGGGGATATTCTAACCTGTCCCCTACACGGAGGGGTTGGGGGGGGGGGGGAATTATAATAAATTATAGTTTCGCCACCCGGCATCCCAGCACCAGCATAATAATGTGTTAGTGTGACGCACCGTGAAACGTCACGCGGTGTCAATATGTATTGGTGACGTGACGGGGAAATCCGTCAGCTCGAGGCACGAGGCACGAGTTCGGAGGCACGGTCACACCGTCGCACGTTGCTGTGACGCGTGTGTACTAGAACTGCTGTGTATGATTGTAGATTTGTCTATGATCAGCGGATGACGAGGTTACTTATCAGTTACTACGAAGAAGGATCAAAGAGTAGTGAGAATGAGATAGAATATAATGATTATTGATAACTTAATCCTTTAATTTTGTACTTAATCTGCGAGTCTCCCTGCACACCGAGCTCCACCGAGTGCAGCGCTTTGCCAAGGCTTCAATCCCTTTCAAACAAAAGTTTTGTCTTGGTCCTGCAAAAAGTTCTCCACGGCATCCATCACCTCGTTATCGTCTTCGTACCTGTTTCCCCTTAAGTATTCTTTTAATTTGGGAAACGGATAAAACTCGCTAGGCGCCGGATCTTGTGAATATGGGGGCTGGTCAACCAATACGAGACCAGTTTGCTGAATGGCAGCCATCGCAACTGGCGACCTGTGCGCGGGTGCGGGCGCGTTCTCGTGATGAAACAGCTCGCTCCTTCGAAGTTTCCCTCTCCTTTTCTCTTTGATGACATTCCTCAACTTGGGAATTAAAGCTGCATAATACTGGCCTGCAATAGTGGTTCCACGCTCCAGGTAATCAATTAACAATATCCCTTCCGACTCCCAAAATATTGAGGCCATAACTTTGGCAGCCTATCAAAATGATGGAGCCATGTTTCGTTCATTGTTAGGAAACGAGACGAAAAGTTTTCAGAATCTTCTTGAAACTTGTCCGACAATATCTTCGAAATGTCAAGTCGTCGTCCTGTTTTGTTTCCGAGTGTCGGTTAACATTCTCGTCACCCATCTCGCGGAGACTCTGCTCGTATTCAAACTTTTCTTGAATTAAGTATCTGATGGTAACTCTTCGATCGCTCAATACAATTTTCTCGACTTTCGCAACATTACCTTGGGTGAGTGACGTCGATGGACGTGGTGACGGCCGCAACCATGTTCGTCTTCCGTACTCGTTCTCCCCACTCGAAATTGAGGAGCCCACCTCGCGACAGTGGAATACGGCGGAGCAGACTCCTAGAGCGTTGCCTCCAGATCGCAATGGATCTCTTGCGTCGTTAACAACAAAAACAAAAGAGAATCGAAGAGTTTTTTCTTCATTAATATTACAAATATGTATCTATGCCAGTATTTATTTATTTCTTTACCAAGGAGTATATATATACACATATATATATACATATATATATATATATATATATGTGTGTGTGTGTGCATCGTTGTCAGTACTCTTTGATCCCCCCAGTACAGCCCGCGTACTGTATACGATTTTAGATTATTATTTATTTCTATAGAGGCGAAGTCGTTGGTATTAAAAATATCGAGTGAGAGAGGAGGAGAAAGAGACAGAAGCTGAAGGGGTAAATGAGAGGCGAGACAGCAGGTAGAATATAGATAGATGAAGAGTGGTGTGGGAGGACGATAAAACGAGAGAATATATGCACAGTAACAGATATTGGATTTTCGGTATTATAACCTAAAAAAATCGTGAGAAGGTTCCAGGTCGGGCAGAGAACAATGGAAATGGGTTTCCCGGTGTGATCGAATCAGAAATGAGGAGATCCGCAGAACTAAGCTCACCGAGATAGTCCAAAAGATTGCTATCCTCAAGCGGCAATGGGCAGCACACATCGCTCGAAGGTCTGACAGGCGATGGTGCACCAAGGTCCTCGAATGGCGACCGCGTATCGGAGGACGTAGTGTTAGCAGGCCCCCCACCAGGTGGTCCGACGTTCTGGTCAAGGTTGCGGGAAACGGCCGGATGCAGCAGGATCGATATCGATGTGGAGATTTTTGGGGGAGGCCTACCGTCCAATAGTGGACGTCTGTCGGTTGATGATGAGGGAACGGACTGGCGCGTCTGGGGCGTCCGAACTGTTCCGCCGAACCAGAGACAGAAACGGTCTGGACCACGCTGATCGCCAATCTTCACTGGTTGGAGAGGCAGGTTAGGGAGAAGACATGTGGGGAGGGTTCAGCATGGTTACACAGCGCACCGGAATAACGCTGCAGCGTATTTTCATACAGGTTTCCTCACCAGCTCCATCCGGTGGGAAGGTGGAAATTATTTTCGTCTAATATTTATCCAATGTATCATTTAGTTATTAATAAGCTTACACGACGACCTGTAAAATACATTGCTCGAGAGCCCACGCCCACCAGTGGACGTCCATCGGTTGAAAACATCACGATGATGATGAAACTTACGAGAGTGTTTTAGAGTAATTAATTATTGGGGTAAATAATTCATATATCTGCAAACACTACGTAGCAGTGTATACATCCTAACAAGCGTCATATTACACGATATTTAAAGGCACCGTAGACAGTGCAATTACTGCGGTAACGAGGCTTAATATTCCTATGGCTCAGCGATTTAAAATTTGTCGCAGTGTATACATCCTAACTAGAGTCATAATACTGTTTTGTATTGAAGGGCGCCGTAGCCGGTGCAATAACTGCGGTAACGAGACTGTCTGCAGCGACGAGCATACAGTACTGCAGTGTATACCATCCTAACCCGTGTCACATTGTTATGTACTGTATCACTTAGCAACAGGTGTACGTCGGGTTGGACCTATAGAATATAACTGGTTGAAACTGAACGGGAATCGAATCTGTGCCTTACTAACAGAGCGAACAGCTTCGGACGTATCGCACCGGTTTCGAGTGATGATCACGCAGAAACAAGTGAACATGTATGCACGGGAACACGAGTGTTGGACGCGGTATTATCAGCACGTGGTTAGAGGATATTTGTTTATATAATTTCATAGATCTTTCATTGTTTTATTTCTTACTCTTATACACATGTCATTTGGTGTTAGTAACGCCGTTGCTATGGTAACGGTTGCTATAGAAACCCATTTGCTGCTGCGGTCGTTCCCAAGGAATGTTTGTGACAAATTTCATGTCGTAACTCTATATCACGACCAGCGATGTGGGCTGGGGACAGCTAGTATGTATCTTTATCATCATCACCCTACAGATGTCCACAGCTGGATATCAGCCTCCCCCAAGGATCTCCACGTCGATCGATCCAGCGCTGCCCCCGCTTGCTGCTTTCAGCAACCTTCACCAGATCTTCGGACCACCTGGTGCGACGCCTGCGAACTCTGCACTAGTATATATACTAGCTATATACAAATACTACCTGTTACGCGCCTCTATATGTATCTGTCGCAACTTCCTCAACTTGAAGGTGGTTGAACAAAAGGATCGCGTTAATGTATATATAGACGGAAGTGGAGCGACTTCCTGGTAGACCGAGCTGGTGACCGAGCCGACTTCCAACCTTCACCACCGGACACGTGAGCTTTCCATTTATTGCGAAAATATGTTTATATAGTGTGATAACAGCTTGCCTTGTAAGTTCCCGTCGATTCCGACGACACGTGACCAGTTCCGAGGGTACTTATCAGATCAGCTGATATAATGAACACTTGATATTAAGGGTTTACGTATTTGAGTATCTGGACATCTTTGTGCAACGATAAACACTTTATCGAGTGATAGCGTATTTGAAGAGCTAAAAACAGGACGCGACGTTAAACACTTGATTTCGAGTGATGTTAAGTAAAGCGAGCAATGTGCTGGGGATTGGTGACTTGTGGTGTATTCCACGTGTCACGGTCTTGCGCTGTATGAGGCTAGTGGACCCCAGCAATTGCTATGTCCAGCAGTGGACGTTCATCCGTTGCGAAGATGCTTGATGATTAGCCAAAGCAGTCATGAGTCATGGGAATCGATACTGGACATCTGGGATAACAGCTGATTAATAAAGATGATATACACTGCACCGCATTGAGCTGGTGGGTCGAGTATCGTTACCGCAGTAATTTCACTAGCTACAGCGCCCTTTAAACCGGAACACAACACTATTTGTCGGGAGCTGCGGTGGTACTTAGTATCCGGCAACAGGGACCTACCAGCGGTAACATATTCAAGTGATAGTTTTGTTACATTCATCATCATCATCATCATCATCAGCTGATAGATAATACCGAGTACGCGTCGGTGCAGTGTATGTCATCCTAACTAGCGCTTTATCGTAAGCTGCGCTAGTTTAGTTATTTTTGATTTTTTCTTTATTATACATTCAAGGTCAGCGCATGACCTGGATCCTACCAGATGTACCTGGTGCCCAGTAGAAGCCTATTCACTGTTTTCTTGAAGACGCCCGCGTCATGTTTGTACGGGGACACCGACGCCGGCAAGCTGTTCCACTACTTCGTTGTTCTGAGGAACGAGGATCTGAACCTTTTTGTCCACAACGTAAGGACGGAGACTGGCCGTGCGTCTGGTGGTTCGGTTGTGAAAAGGAGATGGGGAATTATATCATCAATTATCCACCTTACTAGATTTTCTTAATACTTAATCAATTTTTATCTGTGCTTGTGTGTGTATTCTATATTTTTACACGACACTCACTTTTTGGGCATCCGGTTAAAGAAAACATCTAGAGGAAAGGGACTAGTTACAACAACAAAATTTCGAAGAGCAGAACCCACGAATCATCAGTGGCGCGCGCGGACCTTGACCTTGGTCAACTCTGTATATAATGAAAACCTGTTATCCCACCGGTGGGACCGAGAAGCATGTAATGATGATCATCTTCACAATACTGGTGTTAGCGTCTAGGTACCACAGCAGCGCTTATTTCTGCCGTCAAACAGTACTGTGCAAACATTACTGTGTTCCGGTTTGAAGGGCGTCGGAGCTGAGGTAATTACCGGCGATAACGAGACTTCACATCTTGTGTCAAAGCGATCAATGCAATGCGGTGTAGTATATACCATTGTAAGCAGCGTCGCGTTATGTGCGGGCGTATCACTTACCATCAGGTGATCGTGACGCTCATCTCCTCGCTTTATTGTAATAAAGAATCAGAATTAATTAAAGACCATCATAATTGTCAAAGACGTTTCTCTCACAAATGTGAACCGAGTGGGTGCAGCCGGCGGCGTGGGGAGGGGACGTCCACACGCGGCACCGGCACCGGCACCGGCAGCACACCAGGCACACCAACTGGTTTCTTTATGTGGCACTGAACCACGAGTTGCTTTACTAGTAATGAGTTTCAGCTCAACATGTTACGGAGCCCAAGTCCACTTCACCGGCACGCGGTGCGCACTGCTGAATAACAGACGGGCTATGACCACTCACCAACCCGTACTGGGCCAGCGTGGTGGGATACGGCCCAATTCCCCTCAATGAACTTCAACAGAAGAGGGCCCCAAGTGGCCGGCGGGATAGGTGGCCGTGCCGATCATAACGGTGGACTGATCGATTTGATCATTGCGATCAAGTCCAGCAGTGGACGTCTGTGGACTGATGATGATAAGCACACCTTGTTACCGTATAATCCGACTGTCTATTTCCACGCCACAGTCAAGATCGAGCCAGGCTTCGTGTATCATAGCTTGCGAGTGTAGGTTGAAGAGAATAGGAGACAGAATCCTGCTGTCGGACGAATTTTTCAACAGCAGCAGCATTAGTCTCCTGTCCTTCCACTTTTAAGGTGGCACACTGATTCCGATAAAGATTACGGATAAACTGGACATCTTTATCATCAAGGCCAATGTCTCTTAGGATATCAAGAATGTTTTAGAAAATATCATCATCAGCCCACAGACGTCCACAGCTGGACATAGGCCTTCCACAAACATCTCCATCTATAATCAGCACGACCTCTGGTACCGCTGGACACTAGGAGCTGTCCGATGTAAAGGTTCATATGGGAGGATTCGGGCTTTTACCCATCACGCTGGCTTAATGCTGGTGGTTGGCGGGGCCAGAGCCTCGTAGTATCGATTAGCAGGATCCACCATACATATTCAACATTTAATAATTATCCAAATACACATTCCACTATTTAAATAATTAATTAAATATATTCTTTTAATTAATCAGATTATATAATGAATAAAATATATTACTGCTTTTCCAGTGGCTTAAAGGTCGCATTACCATGCCATAAAATTAAAAAAAAAAAAATCTGCTCGCAACGCTACCAACATTATAAACTGGAATTTTCTATACAGCCATGAACATTTGTAGGGTGCCTCCTTGCTGACTAAAGGTTGTTTTAATTAAAAAAAAGAAACAATGAAAGCGGTACGTCATCCTACGTAACATACGACAACAATGTATCGCCTGTTAGGATGTTTACACAGGTGGTATGTTCATTCATTCATCGATAGACGTGCACTGCTGGACGAAGGCCTCTTCCAAAGATTGCCATACGAACTGGTAGCAATTGGGACATTTCCCACCACGCTGGCCCAATGCGGTGTGGCGGGAGCCAAAGCCTCGGTTGTTGATTAGCAGGCTGCACCAGCAAATGAGATTCGCTTCAGTTCCATGAGGTGTTCTACGGGAGCCGTTACACCCCACCCCTATTAGGTGGTATGTTAATAATGTTCAATTCGGAACACGATAACTCTTACATATTGATGTTGTTATTTCGCTCTGATGGTAATTATTTCAAAATATATCAAAACGTAATAATAGGGGTAGGGGGGCGTGGGGGCGATAAAAAAATAATATGGGTGTAAGGGTTCCCGCACAACAACTCACGGGACCCAAGCCAATCTTACCCGCTCGTGGTGCGCCCTGCTGATCAACGGACGAGACTCTGGCTCCCACCAACCCGCGTTGATCCATAGTAGTGGGAAATAGCTCAAATCCCTCCCCATATGAACCCTTACCCGAACGATGTGGAGATCGTTGGGTAAGGCCTATATCCAGCAGTGGCCGTCTATCGGCTGATGACGACATCAAAACATGACCGAAACCTGGTGATAGTCACGAGAAGCCGCTGGATGAGGGCAGCACATCACGGATACATGTGGAGATCTTTGAAGGAGGCTTATGTCCAGCACTGGACGACTATCAGCTGATGACGATATCAAAGTAGAACTAGGTATAAATAAACAGTGGTTTTGTTTAAAATATTTCAACTCATACAGGAACCGGAAGAAGGTGATTAAAAGAGAAATCCTTTGTATATATATACAGCCTTCAACACGACAAGTTTTATAGCGGACATGGTGTTAAGTGATAAGCCTCCAAATAATAACGTGGCGCTAGTTAGGATGTTATACACTGCACCACATTGCGCTCGTCGTCTTGAAATATAGGATAAGTCTCATTTTACTAATTACAGCGTCCTGCAAACCGGATCACTAGTTATGAGTGCCCAGTACTGTTTTTCGGCTGTAATAGGCCCTGCAGAGACCTCATTATCAGCCGACAGCTGGAAATAGGCCTCCCCAACAATCTCCACGTTTGTAGGGGTTCATATGGACCAATGCGGGTTGGTGGGAGCAAGAGTGCACCGTGGGTTGTTGTGCGGAAGCCATTTGCACCACTGCAGTAAATCACCGTACAGTCCCCAGTCCCGTAGTGTCTGGTGGTGTTTGTTTTGTTTTAAGACGCGCACCACTCACTCCGCTTGGTAACAAACAAACGTGAAAAGAAAACGTGCCGATGTTTTTCGTGTCGGCCGCCATTTTGCAAGAGAAAGGCGACGTTGGCGCGACGTTGCCGCACCGTGCACCAAAACAACGCACACAAGCGACTGCAGCCTGTCTGTACCCGCACCCGGCACCCGCACCCCGCACCCCGCACGAGAGCGGCCGCGCGCCTACGTGACTAGGCCGGACCTTTCTTTTTTGGTTTTTAATTTATAACGATAAAAGGCAATCATTGGTCATAGACATAGACAAAATAATACAGATATCATTAAAAACGTTATAAAATGAAAAAAAAACGGCTACAAATAATAGTGGCAGGTTTAAAAAAAAAGTTCTACGCCATTGTTAAACTATGTACACTGCCACATACATGATGAATGTGACAGTTTTCACGAATTGGGACTTACTTATACTGGTGGCGGTGTGTCTGTTGCTGCAGACCGTGTAGGTAGGCAGCACCGCAGCTTACAGCCGACAGACAGCAGTGTGCTGTCTGTTGGCTGTGTGCCGAAGAACGCTATAGGTAGTGAAATTACTAAGGTAACAAGATCCCCCAACAGGTTCCCGCCTTGTCGTGGCGGAGGAGCTCGGTAACCGTGGCGGGGTCGTCTACGGTGAAGCGAAGAGGAACTTACACAGTCGGCTCGAAGCGGCCGCTCCAGGTTACAGCACCGGTTGGATAATTGGAGCTCACCGGAGCGGCCGGGGGCTGCATGGGCGGTTTCATACTGCTCCTTGCAATTGAGGTGGAGTCGCGGAGGGAGTACCCTCTGCGACTAACAAACGAGTGGTGTCGGGCCCAAAATCAGATCTGCCGCAGGGAGCCGAGCCGGCAGTTTTCTGTTTTGGCTCCCATGGCTTCTGGGCGACAGGTTCGAGGAAATCTGTCGCCCAGAGGAGCAGGAGGCCGAGGAGGGGGTGCGCTGTATGTTCCGGCGTGCCCCTGCGGAGGTGGAAAGAAAGGGTTCTTCCCTGTCTCCCGAGATGGGGCTGCGCAAGCGGCTAGCGCCGGCGGGGTCGCGTATCGTGTGCAAGCGTTCGTGCAACCCCGCCTTGAGGCGACGAGGAGGAACATCGTCGGGCTTTTAGTCGGTGCATGTCCGACATAACCCGTCCTTGCCCCCGCGAGGACGGGTATACGCAGACTATTTCTCCTCACGTTAATCAACAAGACTCCAAATATTATGTCTTAGCGTCGAGCATATTGTGGTGCAGTGTGTATCATCCTAACTACCGCAACGTTACGGTCAGGTGTACCACTTATTATTCGGTGAACCGACCCGCTCGTCTCGTACCGTCGTTTAATAAAAAAAATTGTCAATAGCGGCAAGTTATGGGATTGTCCTGTAAAAGGCGTGGGCGAAGTCTCGCTATCACAGCGGGGATGTGGCCACCGCCTGCTTATAAAACAATTCGCGCGTACACACACACACACACACACACGCACGCACACACAGATGATACGCAACGCACACAGGCACGCGGGCGCGCGCGGCCCGGCCCCGTCGCGCGGGTAGAGAGGCGACGTTGCCGCGCCTCACAGCAAAACAAGTGACGCAAGCGGGTTGACGGCTGGTCAAATAGGACTCCGGCATAGGGTTGACGCGGCCCGAGTTTACACATGCGCTATTTACATTTACATGTTTACCCTTTGTGTAAACAAATGTCATCACCATCAGCCAATAGACATTCACCGCTGGACTTGAACCTCCCATCAAAGATGTACACATCGATCACCCCGCGCTGCCCGCATCCAGCGGTGCGCCGCTACCTTCACCAGATCGTCGGTCCACGCAGTAAGCATTGCCGCCGGTACCGCCAGGTACTAGAGGTCGTCGTTTGTAGGGGTTTCTATGGGGATTTAGGTTATTCGCCTCCGCGCTAGCCCAATGCTTAGTGGGAGCTAGAGCCTCGTTTGTTGATTAACAGGATGCACCGCAAACAGGTGAGGTTTTTTTTTTGTTTCACGTGAGGGAAATGCCTGCGCATACCAGTCCTCACGGGGGCAAGGACAGGTTATGTCGGACTTACACCGACCAAAACCTCCACGATGTTCTACCTCGTCGCTTTATGGCGTGGTCACGGGAACGATTTTACTCACCTCCACGACCAAGCCAGCGCCGGCTGCAATATGCAGCCCCCACTTCGGGAGGGAGCGAGGAACCGGTACGAGGTAACCGTACAAGTAAGGACACGCCGGAACACAGCGCGCCCTCTCCTCGGCCTCTTAGTCAGCCAGAGGCCATAGGAGCTAAGAGGGAAAACTCTCGCGATTCCCTGCGGCGGATCTGATCTTGGGTTTCACCACCAACCGTTACACGGGCGCGGAGGTTAAGGAGAGCAGGGTAACGCAATACCGATACTCCTCTTCCTCCGTGACTCCACTTTAGCTGCAAAGGGCAGTGTAAACCTGCCCCTGCAGTCCACCGGCACACATCCGAGGTGAACTCATGGAGCTCACCTGGAGCAGTCGCCTCGGGCCGTTTCTACACCTCGAGGCGGCCGGGTAAATTTCTCTTCGCTCCACCGTGGAGGATCAAGCCACGGCTACTGAGCCCCACCACCACAAGGCAGGAACCTGTTAGGGGGAACGAGCAGGTGAGGTTGGCTTGGGTCCCGTAAGTTGTTGTGCAGGAACCCTTACACCCTCAAAGAAATGCACATTTATGTTATTTCATCAAACACATACGTAATTTTTTTTTTACGATAACACCAGAGGTACCAGGAAATTCGGAACACCCCATTTCGCAGCTGATAGGGACACCCTCGATGGATTCCCTGCAGGTGGCGCAACGTATATATACATTAGTATCTGTTCTATTTACCATTTCTTCTGTGACAGTCCGGCCACCTCACGCACACATACAATACGTACACACGCATACAGACACACCTGCGCACGCGCACGCACGCGCACATATATACATCTACATTAAGTAAGACGGTAAGTAGTTAGTAACAGATTTATGACGTTCCTCATATAGAACTCCTGACAGCACTTGAACAACTACGCGATGATATGGTTGTAATGTTGGTGAAGCGTGCTGATCCGAGACGTACAGACCCTGAATGTCGAGGGTACGGAGAGGATTCTGCTGAAGTGTTTAAAGACACCATCATCATCAGCCTCTGGATACAGCTGTGTATGATCCTACCCCAAGGACTTCTAATCCAATCTGGAAGAAACCATATCACAGATCAAACGGATTCGAACCAGCGGCTGGCTGCTATCCGCTGTGCCAGGGAGACGGTGTTGCTCCCTCCCCAAATTTTAGGTTTCTGTTGCCGAAGGCCGCCTAGATACCACCGCAGCGACAAACAAGTGCGCAGACATTACTCTTATCTGGTTTGAAGGGCGCTGTAGCTATCATTGGCGGTAAGTCTCTGTTGCTGCAGATCGTCTAGGTAGGTACCACCGCAGCGCCTATTGCACTTGACAGACGGTACATTGCAAACATTACTGTGATCCGGTTTGAAGGGCGCTGTAGCTATTACTGGCGGTAGGTCTCTGTTGCTGCAGACCGTGTAGGTAGGTACCACCGCAGCGCCTATTGCAGCCGACACACAGTACTGTGCGACCATTACTATGATCCGGTTTGAAGGGCGCTGTAGCTATCACTGGCAGTAGGTCTCTGTTGCTGCAGACCGTCTAGGTAGGTACCACCGCAGCGTCTATTGCACTTGACAGACGATACATTGCAAACAGTACTGTGATCCGGATTTGAAGGGCGTTGTAGCTTTGTAATATCTGGAGTAACGAGACTCAATATCTTAGGTCTCAAGTCGACGAGCGCAATGCGGCGCAGTGTATGGCATCCTAACTAGCGGCACGTTGTTACGGGTTAGCGTATCACTTACTATCAGGTGAACGTGTCGCTCACTCTCGTCACCTAACTGTATATAGTTTAACGGCGTACTAATAATAATAATCACTATCACCAACTGAAGTTAAACAGTTCATCTACTTCTGCACAAATTGCAGCGTTAATTAGATGACGACAAAGTTCAATTTGGTTTGGCGACGCCATTTTATTGTGAGAGGGGTAAACCACCCCAACTCGGTAGCCCGGTAGCCCGGTAGCTAGTTGGACCTCGCGATTGTGTAAATAGGGGGGGACTATGCTAAGTACAGTTCAATAAAGAGATCACCCTTCGCCGGTAGGTACCACTGCTGCTACTATTGCAGCCGACTAGACAGCACTGCGATCCGGTTTGAAGGGCGCTGAAGCTAGCAAAATTACTGAGGTAACAAAACTATATCCTTACAACGTGGGGCAATGTAGTTTAGTGTAAATATGCTTAGTTTAATATTGATCAAATTAGTAAAGCGTTGTAGCTAATGAAATTACTGCGGTAACGAGATATGATATGTTATGAATATAAACGACGAGTGCAATGTGCTGCAGTGTAACATTGCTCTTATATCAAGGGGGCTGTATCTAGTCGAATTACTGCGGTAACAGAATTTAACATTTTAAGTATTATGACGAACGCGTTGTGTTGCAATGTATGTCATCCTAACTAGCTTCACTATCGACATCATTTGTCACCTTCAAAGATTTGCCTATACCAACAGCATTACGGTAGCTCCAGGTCGTTGTGGGGTCATTAAGGTTCGGTCAGACTGGTATCGCTTTAATCTGCTCTTAGCTTTATCCCATTGATTGTTTTGTGTCGGCAGCAGTCCACGGTGCTGGACCATGCCTAATTCTTATGCGGTTTAGTGGAGCATGAAGGTTATAAAGATGATGATGAGTTGGCATTGATCACCAGATCATCCACGTTCGTGCAGCTGCAGCTGCTTCCACTGGTCGACCTACCGAAATTGTAGTCTATACCCTGGGCGGTCTAATCCGCAAGGGTGGGTAATTAAGGTCGCGATATGAGACTGAAGCTGGTAACTGGTCTGCGAGTTACAACACACCTGACACTGACCTTTGGCACTGCAGTAACTAGACCTAACTAAATCTGAAGGCAAAAGCAACATGGCAGAGTAAACATCCTAATCGGCGGCCATATCGCGTACCATCAGATGAACGTGATTCCCCTGATACAAACAAAGACAGTTTTCATTCATTGAATAATAAACACCCTCACGACCTACCCCTGTAACCCTCATACATATAGAGGGGAGGGGGTTTGCGAGCCTGCAAATCAATAACACCAGGGTTACTCCTCCCTTCGCCCGGGCGAATCTATTTCCGTAACCTCGCACCCAATAGCATCCCGCCCGTTGATCAGCAAACGGTACTAACCTATTATTTGTTTATTTTATTCTTATAAGTATTTTACACAGATATAAATACTACCTAGTATTTAATAGACAAAATACTGACGTTTCAATGGCGCCAAAAATTCTAGCGCTAACATTTTAACAACGAATATAATTAATTATTTTTTAATCCACTTTATATATATATATCTTTCATATATGTTTTAATATATAAATATATTTTAATTTCCGGCTTTATATATATTTTCCTTTGTCTCATACTAGATAGTATGTAAGACATGCAACGGAGACAATTTCGATAACTGATGAGTACCATTCAATAGTTAACTGTTTGTCTTCACTAAGGAGTCCCAGGTTCGATACCAAATAGAGATACGTGATAGTGTTTCATTCTAAACTGTGTGATTAGTTAATAAACACACACTACATCCGTTTTAATTGTTGACGTATACTATATGAGTATTTATCGCAAGTGTATAGGACCACTTTCAGATGTACCGTTACATCAATTAAAATCGAGATCAATCGGATCTTATTGCAGTTAAGATAATTACTTCTCTCGCTTTATGATCTCCCTCAGCTATGTAGATGCATGTGTTCTGTGTCGTCAGCTTGACGTCAACCAGGGATGCTTTTGGTGGAAATACCACCTTCGACCTCAGTAGACTGATGGTGATAGCTCGCTTAGTGAATAGTGCATTGCTTAATACCTGTGATCCCTTGGTCGCCTCTCACGATACCCACTGGTCGAGATTGGTACTGCTACGCTTTATTCAATGGTGATGAATAACCTTAGAATGGGATACGGCCTGCCTGATTGTATGAGGTGGTGGTTACCGCAGCCTATAGGTATTTGTGACACGGAAGGCATTGCAGCTTACCTCACAGAAACGATCACATCCTCTTTTAAGAACCTCATTGCTTAGGTAATCATCGGCAGGAGTTCGTTTCTTAACTCTCTCTGGCTTTAGAGAAAAAAGTTCTATGGACTATTGCATTAATGGAATATGAAGTTAAATAAAGTCTCATCATCATCATCAGCCGATAAACATAGACCTCTCCCCAAGATCTCTACATCGGTCGCTCCCACGTTGCTTGGATCCAGAGGGTTCTCGCGACTCTCACCAGATCATCGGTCCACCTTGTGGGGGGCCTCCTAACACTACGTGTACCGTTACGCGGGCGCCACTCGAGGACCGTACTGCTGCATTGGCCGTCGGTTCTTCGAGCAATGCGCCCTGCCCACTGCGACTTAAGTCTAGCAATCTTTGTAATGTTAAAATATAGTAAATATAGTAATATTATTGATATAAATAAAACAGCAAACGATTGTATATTTCCACACAGAGCGCGTATACAATCATAACAGCGCGATACACCCGACGCGTCCATTTATAGAGTTGATCAATATGGCGACGCAACGCGCGCGACGTTGCCGCTCTTACGTTTGAAAACATTCGAGATCTCTGTGTTAACCCGCACGCGGCAACGAAACCGTACGCGCCACCATCAAACCGTTCCCAACTCTATTGACATACAAATAAAGTCGATATCTCGGTATATCCATTCAATCGATAAGACATTTCGTTGAGGAACTAAAGTGTAAACAATATTCCGTGTTAAACGATTTTCGCGTTTACAACACTAGTGCCAGAGACGAGAATCGCTTGTCTGTTACAACGGTGTGACGTTTGTTAACTCGTGAAGGGAATCACGTACGTACAATTCGCTTCGACATTAAAAAAAACCTGTTCACGTCCAATGTAACTTCAACTTAATTACAATACATATAAAGCTGATATTACGTCGGAGTTGAAGTTATTACGAAAAGTTGTTTACGTCGAATGGAAATAACGTGCGGGCTGTTGATATAGACGTGAAACTGGTTTCAAAATAACATTATAACAGAAAGATGTTATAGGTCGGTTTGGAACTGAGTTATGCACCAGGTTAGAGCCTCGCCGAGGTTCCGGTGATGGAAACTAACAAATTTCGTGATCACGCTACTTACACCAACCTGGTGGCGACTTCGTCAGTGTGATAGTTATGTATGTTTTACATTTGTAACAAGTCTGGAATCCCAGCAGTGGAAATGTTCAGAGAGCTGGTTATTATAAATTATAATGCCTATATTGGAATGTGTTTTTAGGTCTTAAGAAGAAAAAATGTTATATGATTCAAGACCAACTAAGGACTTATTAGAATTTTGACAATCGTTAGAGAGTGAAAGATATCAATTGGAATTTTATCTAATACGACCCAAGAAAATTTCCTAAAAACAAATAGTAAATAAGAATTTTAAGAAATTTTGTTTATTTAAAATTTTTATTTATTTCTCATGTTATAAAAATAGCCTAAGTTATGGTCTACTTCGTCAAATATCTGCCAGTGATAGTCGCAGAAAGATTACTTGAAATAAATAGAATAAAATAATTAAATTATGAATTATAAAGCCTCCGATGGGTTTAATAAATTATTACCAGTAATAACTCCGTTATGGTTATAACCATGCCACAGTCCACTTTGAGAAGGAAAATATAAATCGCTATATAAATCAATCCAAGGCCCGCCTGACCTCCTTTGCATAATCATTGTTGGACCTCGAACGCTTCCTTTGTACGAGGTGTTGCCATCTGTTGGCGGAAATGGAAAAGCCTTAACGTTTACAACTAGGCATACGTTATAATGCATTAATACTATTAAAGCACAACTTAAGTTACTTTTAACGATATGTAATATATATCCATAACACCCAATTTACGTCCCCACAGTTGGGGCATAGGCCCACCGTCACCCCGGGGCCCCTATGGGGATTGATGACTTCAAACACATATAGTATATATATTTCTAATATAACCGTTACTTTATATATTCTACAAAATATAAATTTTATTATTTTTTAACATGATATATGTATATGTGGGCTGTTCATTTTGACAGGTCAGCAGTTTTACTTTTAATCGATAAATAAAACTGTAAATGAATAATATAATTAAAATTGAACGATAATGTCGCAATAAAGCCGTAGGTAAAAACAAAAAATAATAAAAAAAAAATACTTACCTTTATGGTAATGATCCATAGACAAGATAGTTGTAACGAAGTAAAAACCGACGACGTTATATTCATGTTTTTTTTTAATTAACGATGTAATTATTTGACGCTTCAAAACGATTCACATGTAAGTTGTATAATAAATAAATAATTTGATCGATATGTTTTTAGTTTGTGTAAAGTGAAGTTCGTTCAGAACACTCCGGCATTCGTTTAGTGCAGACGGAACGGCGATGTTGTAATGGCGGCAAAATTACAACATGAAGCTGGTAACGATTAACTGAACTCTATTAAATGTGGCCTTCCAAATCAAACCGGACACCTTCGGCATACTAGGCGTTTAATCAGTGCTATTAGCGTGTAAGTAGTGCATTTCAAAAATCAAAACTTACCGCAGTTTTCAAGTTTCAAGTACACCCCGTCGTTCTCTTCGTCGCTGTCGTCCGGCTCCGTCTCGAAACAGGACAATATCTTTTTGTATTGCTCAGGATGCGAACGCTGGAAGTGGCTTTTCAAATTCGTCGTAGTCGTTTTGAACGAACAACGTTTGTCGCAAATGTTGCACACAGCGATTTTGTTCTCGTTCTCTAATCGCGTGAACAGCAACCAAACTATAGAATTGTTTTCGCGCGATTTCCGACGCGGTTTGCTGGGAGACAGCGGCATCTTCACCTCGCCTGCATGACGACGCATCAAATGCGCCCTCAGGTTGTATGCAGTCGATGCATAATTTAATTTCTTTTCGCATATCAAGCACTCCGCCTTCTTATCATCTTGAGAAATAATTTTCCGGAAGTACTCCCAAATACTGAATGTACTCATTTTTTTTAACTTAAAATAGTTTAGTTTATTAACGATTAAAAAAAACAGTTTTAACGCGTCGCGGTTATAACGAACAAGATGACAACATTAATGTCACTGTCACTGTCAAACTAGCCAGCGCTCCTCCCGTGCTTGCGAGCGGGACGGAAGATCATTCACCGCGACGTGCGAGAAAAGGACAGGAGATACATCGGACGTGTGTTCATAGACAAATAAATAATTACTGTTATCCGTTTATAACTTTTAATTTTTTAAAAAACAATATCAAATATTTTTTTATTAAGTTATTAGTACATCATTTTGTCGAAAACGTATAAATATTAAAAATATAAAATAATTTTTAACTTCAAAATTTTTTTTATTGAGAATCAAGGAAGTAATTATTATTTTTTAGCTATTAGAACAACTAATGTCATTTTAAGACTATGTTTTTAAAAAATAACAGGTATTTTTAAAACGCCTTTAAAACTATGACATTAAACACCAAGCAGCGACATCTATTGTAGTTTCTAAATAACCAAGTTTTCATGTAATAGTTAATAAGACTTAACCTCAAAACTTACTTTGCTTTCACAGCTTTATTAACTATAACTGTTTTAGCGTTATTATAAACACAGTATATCGCAAAAGAAAGCCATTAATATAGCTATATAAACAGTGTTTTTTTTTTTAAAAAAAAACAAACATTTGCTTTTAAACAAAAAGTATATTTATATTTGTATTTACAAGTAAATAATGTTTAAGATAATACGCAAAATATCATGTATAGATACAGCGATTTAAAAAATATTTACATTCTCTATGCATTGAGCATATTGTCGTGCAGTTTATGTAACGTTAAATACCATGTTATTAGGGGCGGGGGATAAGGAGTATGTGTAATGCTTATTATAATAGTGTTATATTTGTAGTGGCTAATAGCATGTTATCTTACTGTTTAGCAGCTCCGTCAGTTCCGTGGGCGACTCGGGCGCTTTCAGCAGGTCGCTATAGACCAGCGGGTGCTTCTGTCTCAAGTGCACTTTTAAATTCGTTATTGTCGTTTTGTACGACAGTGATTTGCTACAATAATGACAAATGGCCGTCTTATTACTGTCCTCGCATTTCTCGAAATAGTTCCATATTTTAGCAGTCGACGATCTAGACATTTTATCATTCAACAACCGATTGCTATTTAAAGTCCACCGTAAGTTTTTTTTTTGTAAGTCGACAACGACGTAACACAAATATGCTATATTTCGCGGATTTAACCTCACGGGAGGGACAAATTTATCACTGAAAGAACGAAATGTAGCTTAATTATAGCAGTAGCGGGACGGGAAACGTTTCGCCGCCATGGATACCAGCGTTTTGGGTAACGCTTCTTAGTCTGTCTCAAACTTTTATTTAACCCGAGCTTTGGTTCACGACTAATTTAATTTAGGTTATTTATTTTAAAACATTTTAAAGTTATCAATTATTTAGTGTACCCAAAGACGATTAATAAAAAAAAGAGGGAAAATCAGAGGAAGTCATTTTGTTATTTGCGATACATTTTCTTTTTATACTTATGTTTGAAAAGATGAAATTTCTGATAAATAAGGATTTTATGACAATAGTTTAGATGAAACAATATTTTAGATTTTTTTTTTAGCGGAGTTTTATGAATATATCTATTATTTAAAATATTCTTTTGGTATTTTTAATGGTTTATCATACCTTAGAATTTGATGTGGTCGTGTTTTTTAATTGTAATTAATACAATGTAATTGTCATTAATTATGTCATTTTTAAATTCTAGAAAGTGAGGTTAGAAAATCGTTCCTGCTACAATCTTTAGAAAACTGTGAATAGTGACCAAAGCAATTCCAGTAGATCATGAGGCAACCGCTTTTCCAATGACTCACCACTACGCTGCGCTCGTCCGCCTGCGTGCAAAGCGAGGCGAGTACTATTATAACTTTTTAACTGAAATCAGTGAGATCCATACTCAGCACTTGAAATAGTTATGAACATTTTAATTAATAATAAACCCTGAGCAGTACATTAACCATTTTATAGTTTCTGTTACATATATTTAAAATCATCCATAACCATACTTACTTTTTTTAAAGATATTAGAATGTTCTCAATCAAGCATACAGTCAGCTTCATAGTTAACACTGGGTTACTGGTGGTATGTCTCTGTTGCTGGAGACCATCTAGATGCCACCGTAGCTTCTATTGCAGCCGACAGGCAACAATATTCAGACATTACTGTGTTCCAGTTAGCAGGGCTCTGTAGCTAATATATTACTGGGGTAATAGGACTAAACATCTTGTCTCAAGGTGACCTACAACTGTGGTGCAGTGTATACATTGGTGCTAACGCTGCACAGAATAGTATACCATTCTAAACAGCGTTACTTGGTTATAGGGCAAGTGGTATCACTTATCATCAGGTGACTGTCCTGCTCGAGCTCATCTCTTCATAGAATAAAAGAAATTTTTGGTAAAAGCCTAAAATATTGTAGTTAAATTCGGTTTGAATTATGTTTTATATGAAACTCGTGAGTTGTACATTTAAATATATCAAACACTATGATTACTTGATAAATATAATTACTGTACTACTATTTACTGGTGGTAGGGTCTGGTAGGTACCAGAGACTGTCATAGGAAGGTATACAGTACTGTGAAAATGTTATTGTGTTCCAGTTAGTACCGAACTATAGTTAGTGAATTGTTAGGGTAACACGGACACCTTATGTCTCAAGGTGACCAGTGTAATATGCTGCTATGAAAAGCATCACAAATAGCGCCACGTTGTTATGGGCACTTGTATCTCTTACCATCAGGTGAACGTCCTGCTCATCTCGTCGCTTTGTTGTATAAAAAAAAAACATTTTAATTACATACAAAAGCCTTAGGTTAGGTCACTTTCATTAAGGTAATATGTATTGCTTCAGGTGTTGGTGGCAAACTTCACGACACGTTGCTACGGTAACACTGGTAACTATGATCAGCCATTTACTGTCGCTTTTATCTTGGCACCAACAATTGAAGTGATGACCACAACTGCCCCGTGGAGAGTTATACCAAAGAAGAAGAATATGTATTGTAGGCGCGTGTCACGTTGCAAGCTGATGAATCGGGACTATATTAACTCGTGGTCGGGCAACACTGTGATCTTCAGTCGGTAGCGCGGCCACTGCAGCGCGAGGGGTGGGCGCGGCGCTGGGGTTAGGTCGCGGCGGGAGGGAGTCGCGCCCTCACCCTCCGACTCCGAGTCGGTGTCGGCGAGCCGCGACAGTGGCGCGACCTTCGGCGACATTTCGCGCACCAGCTCACTCGGTATCAGCATCTAGTAAAATTATCAATTGATTAGTAGTAGAACAACTACGAGTTGGAATATATATATTATAGATGTATATATAATGCTAATTTATTTATTAAGCCATAGACAATATGATGCGGCAATAAGGTCCTCGAGTGGCACCCGCGTACTGGACACGTGGTGTTGGGAGGCGTATCACAAAGTGCACCGACGATCTGGTAAGAGTCGCGGGAACCCACTGCATGCGAGCGACGCGGCACCGATCGATGTGGAGATCTTTGTGGGAAGCCTATGTCCAGCTGTAGCTGTGGACGTCTATCGGCTGATGATGAAGAATAATGAGACAATATATTTTCAACATCAGGCACAAGCTACATATATAGAGTTTAGCTGGAGTTGTGGTGAATTTGTTTGGTTTGTGTCAGAACTATACTTTAATAAAACTGATGGTACCATACCTGCAACCATGGCCCTCGTTGTGCGTATGGCTTGCTGAGGCTGGTCAGTGCTGCCGTCACTCCACCCGCCACGAAGGTCACCGCGGTGGGTCCGCAGCGCCACGTGAAGTGTCTCCCGTGCGCCACACGACCACTGACCGAAATTAGACTATATAATAACACTCTTTGTAAGTACCATGCTAGTCATCCACCAGTACCAGCACTGATGGAGAATATTGAGTTCCGGTTAGAAGGTCGCTAAATGAGCGAGAGGACAAAAGATATTGAGCGGCGCCCTGGGCCGTAGCCTCGTCGCGCCCTACTCCAACGCCACTACTGTGTGAGAGCTGGAGTATTCTGGGCGAGTAGGTTTCACCATCACCACTCTCATTGTCCCCTCATCTGATTATTCTTGTTCTTCTCAAACGCCTCCACACTATTGCTTAGCCCTCAGATTTGCAATCTAGTGTTTTAGAATGGAACAGCTGCTCAACAGTGACGATTTATTTTAGCTGGTATTCTTATAGAATTTCCTAGTATACCTGGTTTCCTAGAAGACAGGGTTATGTAGGGTCATCCTAATTCGTTGCGGTGAGCATCGGTATCTCCTACGCAACGTACCTGGGCTTCCCATAAGCCCATACGTCCTGAGCAGATTCCAGGCAAGACTATATTATATTTGTCATCTACCCTTGGCTTGTTCAAAGCCCTCGACCCTCAACCTTCAAAGCCCTCGAACTCGATGATCGATATAATTGCGCACTCTACGATCGGCAGAGCTTACCTTACTCCTACTCTTGGCGGTGTTAGAGAGCACTTGGGAGGAAAGATCATTTTGGTACAATAAGGAAACTTGTGTCTGAGTAGACTCACTCGACGGCGAGCGGCAGCAGACTGGCGCCTTCCGCGTTCATCACCAGGTGCACTCCGTCCAGGTACACCACGCTGTCCTCGCAGCGCCACGAACCCTGACGATGAGGATTTTAAGCGCGTCATAATGGGACTAGCTGAAAGCCGTGACAGCTCCGTCGGAGAGGCGCGGGTTGGATTCCTATTGAGCTTGGACCACCGATGAGGGAACACATGGTGAGGAAATCGATGAAATAAGCGATGAGACGAGCTGAACGTTCACCTGACGGTAAGTGATACGCCTGCTCATTACAACATGGCGCTAGTTTGGATATGTACTGCACCACATTGCGCTCGTCGCTACAGAAATAAGATATAGTCACGTTATCCCAGTAATTAAATTAGCCACAACGTCCTTCAAACCGGAACACAGTAAAATATGCACACTACTGTCTACCGTCTGCAAAAGGCGCTACGGTACCTAAGGTACGTAAAGGGTCCCGCACAACAACTCACTGGCCCTAAGCCAAACTCACCTGCTCGTGGTGTACCTTGCTGATCAGCAGACAGGGCTCTGGCTCCCACCAACGCGCATTGGGCCAGCGTGGTGGGAAATGGCTCAAATTCTCCCCCATATGAACCCCAACAAATGACAGCCTTGGTGCCCGGTGACGCGGGCAGCTCAGGATCGATCGATATGGGGATCATTGGAGAGATCTATGTCCAGCAGTGGAGGATTATCGCCTCATGATGATGATGATGATGATACCAACTTAGACGGTTATACGTGTGTGTGTGTGCGTGCGTGTATAATATTTAAACTGACCTGCATCCTCTCGGCTATATCCGGCAGCGCGCGCTCCATGCTGGACATCTCGAAGCTGTCCGTGGACATGTTGTGACCTGTTCCGGTTGAATAAATAAGGTAGTGACTTCACAAGAGTTACTTCACATGAGAAAGATAGCACTGCCTGTAAAAGGAGTTCTTTCCTTCTAACTCCTCCTCCACTATAGTAGCTCCAAAAGGGACTCTTTCTCTTTCTTACTTATCCCTCCCCACTTTAGCCTGTATTACCTTCAGGTGCCGTCCTCTCCGCCGAGCTCATGCAGCTGAGCCCTCTCTGAAGAGTATCTTTAATCTGCTGCTCCACGGTCGGTGTGATGTGCGATGGCGAAGCCGGTTGCTCCTCCGTCTGGATGTAGGGTACACCGGTTTAGAACATTGAATGTGACGCTGTGTTCTTTCCTCGTTCTACAGCTTGACGGTGTCCACTGACCACGATATTGGCGAACGAGCGGGAAATTAGGAAGAACTGATGGGGAGAAACCCTTCATCAACACCAACTGGTGTTAAATGGTGATGTGATGAAATGCACCAGACGGCTTACAAAGTCCTCTTTGATGATACCGTTATAATTGGACTCTAACTTCTGATGCCGTCAAGTTGATCTCGTTCTCATTCTTTTGCTGTTCTTATGGAGTAACTCCTAAAGTATTAGATGATGGGGAGTAGTTTATGTCATCATCATTAACTCAACTGATCGGCGTCCACTGCTGGACATAGGTCCCCTGTATGGTATCCCAAAAAAGAAAGTCCAGCAAATCTGGGCTCTTATGATGATGTCTGTCCACCAGTGGAAGAGAGACTGCTTCTGTTATCCAGCAGTTGAGTATCCTTGCAGGTGTAAACCCGAATTAGTCATGGTGTATGTGGTGTGTGGTTGTGGTTCGAGTACCTCTGAGTAAGGCAGCCAGTGGAGTCGCGCGGAGACTCCGGCTAGAGGCGCGGGCGAGGTCGCCGGTCGGCTGGCGGACCCTCGAACCCTCTTCGCGGACACCCGCCTCCGCGCGCGCGTCACCAGCCACGACCCACCGCATCTGGGGACAGAGTTTAGAGCTGACAAATATTATTGTGTTCCGGTTTGAAGGGTGCTGCAGCTAGTGTCATTATGATGGTAACGAGACTTGTTTTTTCTTAAGTGTATATTATTAGTGTAGTGGAAATGTTCTATAGGCGGTGAGGACAATGCGGTGTTGTATTCATATCCTAACCAGCGGTACATGGTGGTGGGTGTGACGGTTACTGCGACATGAACATATGGGATCCAAACTAATCTCATCTCTTCGTGGTGCACCCTGCTAATCAACAAACGAGATCCTGGCTCCCACCAACCTGCATTAAGCCAACGTGGTGAGAAATGGCCCAAATTTCCGCCATATCAATCCTTACCCGATCGATGTGGGAATCTTTGGGTGAGGCATATGTCCACTAGTGGACATCTATCGGCTGATGATGAACTGGCGGTACATTTTGGTCAACATATGAAATGAGAGTAAGAACTGAAACTCGCATCGGAATCTCCTTAGGATAGAGTGAGGGATAGTCGAAGGAAGTCTTTGTTAAAAGTCATATCACATTAAGGGTAGAGTAAGAGTATTGAAAGCATACTCACCGAGGGTCTTCACCGATCAGCTTCAGCACTTCGAAGCCGGAGCCCCTCTGTGCGGCCCGAAGCTCCCTGCCCGTGCAGCCCACCAGCTACACATCATATATCTCCAGATGCAAAACCTTTATTAATCCTCGACAGTAAACGAACGAACCGGCTCAATGAATGGTTAACGTACTACTAATGCGCCGACGCGACTGGTACAGTATTACACGGCCAAATGAAACGGTCGCGATGTTTGTACTTAGAGGCGGCGCGCCGGTGACGCTTACAATTGTTCGGGTTATATATATATACTATATTTTTTGGCAAATCAAATTTGAACTTTATTCCTTACATCATAAAGTTCTTTTAAATATGCGTTTTGTATGAAAGATTGATCCGCGACGCGGGGATTCACTACTTCAAACGAATTTTATCTATCATCATCATCATCAGCCGATAGACCTATAGCTCCAACTAATAGAGTTGATTGTGGGGTGGAAAGTCAAACTCACCAGCTCGCGGTGCACCCTACTAATCTACAAATAAGGCTCTGGCTCCCACCAACCCGCATTGTGGTGAGAAATGGCCCAAATTCCCCTTCATATGAACTCCTACAAACGATGCCCCGTAGTACCCGGCGGTACAGTCTGATGCTGTAAGGTCGCAGGATGCCGCTGGACGCAGGCAAGGCAGTACCGATCGACGTGGATATATGTCCAGCAGTGGAGGTCTATCGGCTGAGGATTGAATAGGCATCGCTTGTGCAGTAGCTGCGCTGATGAACATAGTACCGCGAGACGCGAGCGACTACATAAACTCCAAATAAAATATGCTCTTCACAAGTCCAACCATCGCCAGCCAGCTGGTGACACTAGTATCGCTGGTGCTGATTTGCCATTGATGAATGCGCTCTCATCAACTGATTGTCCATTGTAAATTTGTTAATTTAACAGTAGTATGCAAACAGCACTGTGTTCCGGTTTGCCAGGGCGCTGTAGCTGGTGTAATTACTGGGGGATTATGATGCTGGGCTTACAATCGTAACTAGCACCACGTTGTAATGGGCGGGAGTATCACTCACCATCAGGTAAACGTCTCGCGCGTCTCATCGCTCTAGAATGTTCTAGTAATACATTCAACCGCTTTTCCACCGTTTACATCGCTGCAGAACCAGCCACCTAGGTACCCTAACATCAGAACTTACCACCAGTAATGCTGATCGTATATAAAGTCTTTTATACCTGAATAAACTTGACAGTCCCGTGTGGAGTGTCGATGGCCGACAGTTGAGGGTCGTCAGCCACAAGCAGGTGCCGCACTCGGGAGTCCGCGTCGCCGTCGAGCGGTGCATGCCAGGATATGTGGTCGCCCGCGCAGAACCTGTTACCTGGAAACGAACATCAATCCAATTGGCAGCTTCAGCTTTAAAGGGATGAAACGCTATTTGTCAATTATACTGAAAATCACTTGGCTTCATCGCATGGTGCTTGGTGCTTGTCGCCATAACAAGGCTGCAGTTGAGATGTTTACATTGCACCACATGGAGCTTGTCACGCAACAATATGGCGCTGGTTAGGATGATACGCACAGCATCACATTGTGCTCGATACTTTTAGACATAAGATGTTGAGTCTCATTACCGCAGTAATTTCACTAGATACAGCGCCCTTCAAACCGGATCACAGTAATGACTGGGATAGTAAGTCTGTCGGCTGCAATAGGAGCTGCGGTGGTACCTACTTAGACGGTCTCCGGCAACGGAGATCTACCTCCAATAAAACATAATGTAAGTTACCAGTTGTGAAGACGTATCTCGCGAGCGCCTGCAGCAGCGCGGCCGGCCAGAGGGGCGCTGCGCCAGCTTCGGCCGCCAGCCGCAGCGTCAGCTCCATCCCGTAGCCGGAGTCGCGTGCGCCGGCCGTCGCCGGCTCCGGGTGCACCCGCCCGTCGCCGTGCAAGTCCGACAGGCCGAAGCTGTTCACAAGGAACGACGTTACAACTCTTTACTTTTAACGTAGCGTCAAACATTCATTGGTGGTAAGTCTTTGTTGCTGACCGTCTACGTACCACCTCAGCAGACATTACTGAAAGGCGTTGTAGTGGAATTACTGCGGTAACAAGACTTAACATGTTATAACTCAAGGTGAGTACAATGTGGGGCAGTATATATCATCTTAAGGGTACATTATTTTATACTCTATCACATATCAGGTGAACCCTTAACTATCATCAATTTCAAACATGAACAATTTCAAAACCACTAAACATTTTTGTTCTAAATAGATGAAATAATAAAAATAATAACCAGTCCACTTAATATTCCCACAACTGGGACTCGAGATATTTCCTCGCCAGCAACCACATCCACAACACTGGCTATAGGTAGCTTAGATTTCACACATAATCCAAAGTGCTTTGTTATATATCAACATTTTACCACTGCATCGGGACATTCATCCTGATACTCCAATCCCAGGTCACTATGGTGTTATTCCAAGAACCATACAGTCATGAAATTAACTCTTTGCCGAAGTTGTACCAAGTACATATCAAATGGGGTTCTTCATGTGATAAGGTTCCTCTGGTGACTAGTACCCTTTGAATGCATCTGGTATTAACAGCATATTTAGGTTACCATCAGACAGATCATATAACTGTTTACTTTAGTAGCGTAATTAAATGACCATGACCCTTTGCATTATTACATGTCAGCTTCTTCGCAATCTCTTCCTTAACCATTATATTTGTATATCTATGTAATAAAGGAAATTGTTCTACCTTACATAGTGCCAGTGTGGTGGTATGTGCTCATCAGGCTTTCCAGGGTTCCAATACATGCTGATATAGTCTAGTGGATCTTGACCTCCTAACCTGGATTAGGTAATGCATTAACATATTTAATTTTACATGCAATAAAGCAATGAAACAAATTTGATAATAAAAAAGTATGTAGTGTGGTGTGAATGCACACAACCCACCTAATGGTAAAGGGCAATAGTCTAGAAACATCACATTTACTATTCTCATATAGATTCCCACATCATACCATGATGTAGTCTCTATGTAGGGTAAAACTCTTATATATATATATATATAGATTTGTATAAGTTTTATTGCCATGATCATAAAAACAACTCACCAATATTTCAACCGTGTGGTAACTTGCAATGGATTTGGCTGATCAGGGTACAGTCTTGAATATGCATCACATAAAGCTTTCAGACCAGCAGGAACCAGCCTCTCTGTAAATAAAATTAACCATGAGATGAGATCCTATAATGAGTGTATCTATTCTAAATAATCATCAACCAGATATGCCTACTGTTGGACATAGATCACAACAATCAAGGATATCCTAACAAATTAGGCCCCCTGCCTACATCAAAAGGCTTTTTCCCATTTGAGAACCTTTCCACCCTAGTGTATCAGTAGGCACAAGGTAAATGGCTTGCACAGTCCGAAATGTTATTTTATAAATACTAAAAGAATACTAAGTGAATAGATCACAAACAAACTTTATTTGCACGGACTAAATAAAATTTGTACTGTAAATACAATTTAATTAAAATCTTATTTTAATAACATATTGAAACGAGTTTCCTTACATACAAGAAGATACTTAATGGCTATTAATACCTGCCCCCATCATCTTCTCTGTTGACTCCGCAGTCTGGGGAAGATCGGCTCGATTTATTGGAGGCTGCGCAGGCGCAAGAAACGACAAGGCGCTGTTCCTCACGACACCGGATGATGGTGTAGAACTAGTACCTGACATTTTGTTTCTAATAAATAAACTTTGGTAACGTTGGATGATAAAGATTAAAACGTAAATAAATCACGATACTTTCCTTTCTTGCTATAGGTTATATATAAAAACAGAGGCATAAAACTCGCGTAGAGTCATCTTTGATTATTTGTAATAAAGATTTAAGACGGACGTGTTTTATTACAATATAGGATAAAATTTATTATTTTTAATAATACAAATAAATGCAATTACCAGAAAATGAAAAATAACAATATAAATTTAGAGGTAAGGCTAATAATAATAAATAGTAATCACATTAGATGGTTATTAAAAGATGTGGGAGTATAAATACCACTAAATTTCATTAATATTTTATTATATATTAATCAATTATCGTGTACAACATGTATTCATTAGTTATCTACGTTTGACTTATCAGTAAAATGTGTAATCTAGGTCGTGACAAATAAAATGTTTTTACTGTGTTTTTAGCTGATTACAAATGTCAAGATGACATTCATGAGCTGAGCTGCGAAGGTGCGCGTTCGGCGCCGATATTTTATAATTGTAAATATTTTTGTCCGAAACCAAATTACTCTATTTATAAATAAACATATCGAATCTATAAATAAAATCCGAGTCCGGCGCGGATACGTTAGTTACGTTAGGACCGACATTAACGAAGTGTTTGTTTTATGATGCGGTATTTGTTTGTTGCGACTGTATTTAGCGTTGTTTTTGCGTACGAGAAAGACATGACGTTTACCGTGTCCGCCGGCAATATGGAGTGTTTCTACCAAAAAGTGTCGCTGAATGAAATTATCGACGTCGAGTATCAGGTGAGATCTTTATGCACTTTGTTACCCGGGACAAAGCAAGTTATGAATAACTGCCAATTGATTCACGTTTTTGTGTGGCAATTTGTCTTGACAATGTCGGGATTGAATCTAATGTATGGCTATTGTAGTGTAGTTGCAACACAGTTAGAAAATTAGTTGAGAAGTTTATATATAAATTTTAGTATTTACTATGACTGTTTTAGTTTTTATAATAAATCTTTGTAACAAAGTACAAGTAAAAATCTCGGGCCAGCTGTGGTTATATCCTCTACTACTCGCTTGTCTAAAAATACATATCTTATCTATTTAATGTAGTATTGGGTATGTTAATGATAACACAACAAGTTTTTATTATCAATTACAAACATTTCTACATTTCAAAAACAATTTATATATTATATCATGTAAAAATTCTATGTATTATCTACACTTAACTATGTAACAAAGTAATATGCATCATTATAAATCATTATAGATGTCATTACATATTTTTCAGCTGGACAGCAAATGTAAAAGTACTGATTTATTGCTGTTATTGCTGAAGCTCTACAATACGTCGAATATGGTGCATCATCGGAATTTTTGTCTTAAACGGCACACAAATACTTGTGGTTGTTATCCAAGAACATGTACATTTTACTGCATAGATATATTATGTTATAAAATAAAAAAAAATATACTTTTAGGTAATCGATGCATCCCATGGAGAGTTGGATATCTCATTTCAATTGGCTGACCCAGTAGGAAGAGTCATAGTAGCTGACTACAAGAAACCTGAAAATGCTCACCGGCACACCGCTGCTCTTAATGGAGACTACCGGTTTTGTTTCGACAACAGTTTCAGTACATTCAGTCAAAAAACTGTGAGTTGAATATATCTCTAAAATTACTGTGTTCAGCTGGTGGTAGGAAAAATTACACTTATCATATTTTAAACAGCATGAAATTTCTGTGATTAGTTAAAGATGGAAATGACAACAATCTTAATCCCCTTTTATTGTCATGGGATAATCTTTAAATAGATGCCTTGCTTCTAGGCTGAAGGCAAGGTCATGTGGAATTTGCACCCGCTAAATCTCTGTCGGTGGTCATCAATGTTACATTATAGAGGAGTGGGGGATCTTCTACAGAATACAAAACTACACACCTTTCAAATCTGGTGGTAGGAATAGATCCTGTGGTGGTTACCAATTAAAATAAATCATTTGAAGCAAGAGGAACCTGCCTCTGAAAATCATTTTTATCTCACAATTGTGTAAAATGTAATAATCTTGAAAGTGTAATTACCTTTGTTATTATTTGTAATCACAGACCATAGTCTACTGCTTCAAATTAGCCGTAACCAGCCACTACACCCAGGTTGATATTCCTTTTGTTACGATTTTCAACCTGCATATTGGAAACCATTGGTTGTCAATAACACAGTATCAGTTGGTGTAGAAATCTGTAAGACAGGCCTATTTCAAACAGTGGGCACCTCTGGGCTGATGATGACAATCAGGACTTATATTGAGAATTACAGCCAGGTTCATTTTCCAGGTCTTCTTCGATCTGATGGTAGAGACACAGGATTCTACAGAAAAAGACTATGATGATGACAAGGAAATGGAGTTGGGTAAGACGGCAACTTTATTATTAGTCTTTAAGTGCTTTAAGCTTTGTAATATTTTTTCTACTAATTTCTGAATGGAAGTCCAGTAGTAGGTACCACTGTTTCATGAACTTGCTTCTTTTTACCATCGGAAAGGAATCATGATATTTTGCTTAATTCCTTTGTTGTATATTAAACAAACATAAATGAAAATCATCCATCCAAATGGCGCAAGACAGAAAGGTCTGGAAAGATATGGTGGCCAGGGCAACACACCATAGTCACGTCCCTCAGTCATGAGGTTACCAGAAAGAAGAAGAAATGAAAACCAAACAAAAAATAATAACAATCTCTGAATTTTGAGGAATAATGAATAATTCTGTTTTGTCTAATAAAAATGGGTTACTGTGTCCAGGTAATGCAGCAGAAACGTACATGATGAGAGTGAAAGATATATCAGAGTCGGTTGCGAAAGTCAAAGACCATGTCGCTGCTGCTCGGAGACTACAAGAGTTGCTATCGGCACACGAGGCGAGAGATAGAAACCTGGCCGAGGACATGTGTTCCAGGTAATCTTTGGTATCAAAAATTGCTGCAAATTTATAACTATTTGCTCTTTAGAAAGTTAACCTGCTTTCGTTTACTCCAGGGTCATGAAATGGTCGCTGTGGCAGATTGCTGTAATGTTACTAGTCGGAATCACTCAGGTTTGTTTATATAATATTTTTTATACAGGGTGTCCCGTGGCAGATTTAGGATTTCTTAATTAAATGAAAGGATGTTATTATTTTAGAATGTGTATATATTTGTCATAAAAAGAAAGACGAGACATGCGGATTTTATTTTTTGAAGATCACTCTGACCAGATGTTTTGCATCGCAACATATACACTCGCGGAATCTTTCGAGAGTATTCTGAGTGTATCTTGCGAAGGAGGCTGCATGGTGGCTCTTGCAGTGTGAGGCGTGGCGCCATCTTGTTGAAACCACGCGTGAGAGCTGTTCGATGGATGTTCTCTTAGTTTCGGTATAAAATACTCATTAAGCATGTGGCGACAGACATCACCATCAACAGTTACGGATGCTCCACGAGAATTAAAAAAAAACGGTCCAATTGTTCCATTGACAGAAAGAGACACCAGTCCACTGCGACATCGTGACTGACCAATCCGCATCCGCACAAATGCGCGCCAAACTAACCCCTTTCCGGTCTCCCGCGTAACCGTTGAAAAAACATTCCAATTTCAAATCCTAAATCTGCCACGGGACACCCCATACTAACAATTTTAAACTAGTCATAAACAGGCACTGCGATGGTAACTACTTAGGTGATCTCTGACAGCAGCTTGCTGAAACCTACCAGCAGTGGATGTGTTGGTAATTAAATAAATGTTCTTTACAATTACTTTATGCTCATTAACTTTAGTTATAACCAATGGGTCTATATGGTCATAGCATATAAGACTGATATAATTGCAGGTTGTGTTCGTCAAGAGTTTATTCCAAGAGCCGAACAGCAGGATGAGAAAATTCGTACCAAACTTCCTATCCCAATGACACCAAAGAATAGTTGGTTAAGTTAAATTAAAGTTAAAGTTAACTAAACCCGTTAATCTAAATAACTGTTATGTAAATCAAATAGATTACATCCGACAATCGGCGGAAATAATTATGATATCCATGAATGTGTACGGAGATACTGTTAATCTGTTAATTTGTCCAAAGTTCAATTTGATATCTTAGTCTTTATCTGCAGTAAGTAGAATAAATATAAAAGATTAATCTCCCTTTTACCTTTTCTTAAAGTTTTGCCGGGCATAAGCTATTTGAAATACATTAACCATTAAAACTAATAGTATTGATTTTGTTATATACGTAATTCTATAACCGACGGAATTTATAAGTAATGTAAAGTTAAATATATTGAAAACAGCACCACTCTCTCATCGGATAATCACCTGCCATTTAACACAAGACCCTGGTTCAATTCCCGCTGTTCATGTCGTGGAGGATGGTGAGGTTATTTTGAACTTTCCCGCCAAATTACTAACACATTGTATATCTTTTTTTCATAACAGTACCTCAAATAGTGAAGTATTGCAGGCGAGCGGGCTTTACCATCCTCTTCCTAATTATCACTAAATATCGCGTGAAATATAATTCTTAGTCTATTTGTGAAAAAAAAAAAATATACCAAAGTTAATTTAATTTTCTGCCACTTTCGTCTGTCGTTCGTTCGTCATCTTTGTTGTTATATTAAAATGGGCGATAAAATAAAATGGCACTGTAACATGAGTGCTGATAACATAGAAATTAAAATTTTATTATAATAAAAAAAAAAATCTTCGTTGTCTGTGACGTTTGGATTGGCGGCGGTACCATAGACAATGATGCTAAGTAAAAAGATTATTTGTGGACGATACCGAAAGGGAACCCTGGAGAGTATGGTGGACGGTTGACTCACACCTTGTGAGAGAAGGCTTGTTGTGGGTCCAGTCAATGGGAATATTATTTCGGCTGATTATAAACGCGAGCGCGCTGATCGATACCATCGCATTTCTGATGTGCCATTTTGTTTTAACCGGCGATAATATTGTAGACTGATTCGTTAATCTATTTATTTTACACATATATACTATTGTATTTGTAAGTTTTGTAAAAAGTATGTGTCATTCATTCTTTATAATACGAAACATTGCGATTTTTTATTAATACATTTTTCTATGTATATTTGCAAATTATTATTTACATTTGATAGCGAGGTTCTTCATAGTAACGTTTAAATAAACTCTTACTATATATTTATTAAACAAATAAAATTTTGTGTTCAATTGTAAATTTTGAAGTAAAGTTGAATTGTCGGAATGTGCAACGAGTAATTATAATTGTATGTAAATATATATAATACATGGTAAACAATGGTTTTTATTAGATTTCCCATTTCTGTAAATCTTTTTCATTGTGTGTGATTTCCGTAGTGTTCCTTGATAAAGGTCACCGCAAGTGTTGCCCAGCCGGATATAGATATTGTTTTTTCGGGCACTGCATTGTCGCTGTAAAAATTAAGTAGATAAGTGCCTTTTAAATGCATTAACAATATAAAGCAAAAAAAGATTGCACAGTGATTAATGTTCTGCAATTGTGATTACGGCCTGATAGATTATTTCCGGTCAATACAACTACGAGTATGTATAAATATAACGTAAATTAATTCATGAACGATGGCAAAGCTTCATGAACTTTTTCCCATTTAAATAAACATATTTATTTGAGGAAATTCTTGAGGTATACATCTATCATAGAGGTAGACATTTACAATGCACTTTAGTTGCAATAAAGGAGGACATATTAGAGGATGACACAGATATCGCCATTATCGATCTACCCAACGTAAATAATGTGATAAATGAGAAGCAGGTTGATGGAGATTTGAACAATTTTGAAAAAGTGAAATCACTTAAAAGGAGGAGAGTGATTAGCTCGAATGTAACTAAAGAAATTACAGAAGTAAGGATAACAGGTAGTCAGATTTTACCGAAGCAGTTTGCATTGGCGAGGTTATTTAAAATAAATAACATAACTAATATTACAAAAGTAAAATACATAAATCCTTATAAAGTTTTGGTTCATTTTGAATCGGAATATAGTGCAGAGAAAATAATAAATAATAAGATTTTTCAAGGAAATGGTTGGCGATGTCAAAAACCAATGGAGGTGGGCTTATCTTATGGGGTTATTAAAAATATAGAATTAGAATTAAATGAAGAGTAAATTTCCGAATCGATAGAAAGTTCTATTGAAATATCAAGCATAAAGCGTCTACAGAGGAGAGGCGGAGATGGTAGTGGATGGATTGATTCTGAGACAATACGCTTAGGCTTTAAGGGTCCTATCCTTCCTGGGTACATTTATATATATGATATGAGAGTCAGGGTGGAGCCATACGTATTTCCAGTTACTCAGTGTTCTCGCTGCTGGAAATTCGGACATACGGCTAAAAGATGTTCTCTAAAGAAAACAATATGTCCTAAATGTAGAAAAGATCATGATAATTGTGAGAGTACGACGTTTACGTGCAGTAATTGCTGAGGCAGTCATATGTCGTCCAAATAATGTCCCATAAATTTAAAAGAAAAGAAAAGTAGGAAAATTATGGCGGAATTTAATTGTTCCTATAGAAAAGCAGTAATGATTTACGTACCTCCCAAAACTCCAGAACCCTCTAAAGTCAGAATCCAAGATAAATTTCAAAATAATAATATTACACCTAAAACAACTACTAATGATCGGAACATGCGCTCTTATGCAAACGTCATTAAATCAGTATCAATGGAAAGAACTAACGCAGATAATTCACATAAACGTCTGGGACTTCAAAACAAATCTACTGTGAGTAAAGAAAAGGCACGAAATAAACCGGATACTAATGAATTTTGGGACAGCTGTTCAGATACAGATTCAATTCAGGATGACATGAATAATAGTAATAAAAACGAAGGCAACTCTAATAACTCGAGTGATACATCATTCTTTTCTCGCTTATTATTAAAACTTAAAAACATAATTTTTGCTAGAGAACAATCCATGGAGAAAAGATTGAAAAGTGTGATTAAAATTTGCGTCGACTGTCTAATGTCTATCTTGGATATTTAATAATATAAATGATGTCTCGATTTTAAATTTCAACAGTTATGGCTAAAAAATCTTTGCAACATTTCAATGTCATCCAGGGGAATGCGCAAAGCATTAAACCTAGACGTCTAGCTTTTGAACAATTATTATGTCAAGAAAAGATTAAGGTAGTGGTATTAAGCGAAACTTGGTTGATTGTGAACAGCAAAGACAATCTTAATATTAATGGATATAACGTTTTTCGCCGCGACTGATCGGACTCATATGGAGGTGTTGCCATTTTGACTCATCGCTCGTTACAGGCGGAGATGGTACAAATTGGAGCCATTAATAAAGGTATTCAATGCATTCATGTCAGGATTTTTAACTGTAAATACATTGGAAATATTATTGAGATCTACTGTCCTTCGATTCGCACAACGCAAGGCGATTGGGACTCGATCTTTTCTTTAGCCACCCAAAAAACCCTAGTGTTGGGTGATTTTAATGGCCGCAACTCTAACTGGTCCTTAAGAGATGATGCCAGAGGCAGCCAAATTTAGACGCGCTAGCAGAAAGCAATTTTGTCACATTAAATGACTGCAGTCCTACTAGAATTAGGAAGGTTAATAACACTAACAAAAGTTCGCCGGATGTCTCTGCTGTGTCGTCAGGTATTTCACTATATTTTCAATGGATTGTTACAAATGAGTCACTTGGCAGTGATCACTTGATGTTAAAAATAGCCACTTTTTATACTAATTACCAGGCCAACTCGGTTATAAAAAGAAATTTTAAAAGAGCGAACTGGGAAGTTTTCCGTAAATGTATTAAAATGGCTTTACTCAATGATAAACCTCCTTCCAGTCCATAAGAAGCTTATAACTCACTAATCAATATTCTCAACCAAGCTGCTGATAGTCCCATACCGAATTATATAACAAGATCTACTCCATACTCTAAATTTAAACCTAAACCTTACTGGACCCCTGCCTTGTCAAAAGCTGTAGCAGAGCGACGGTTAGCTTTAGTTAACTTCCGGAAAAATCCAACATCTCAAAATTTAGATATACTTCAAAGTAAGATCTCTTCTTCTCAAAGATTAATCAGAAATGCTAAAAGAAAAAATTGGCTAGAATGGTGTTTTTCGATAGATAGTAACACTTCATCATGTGAGCTGTGGCGCCAAATGAAGTGGTTAAAAGGCCAAAAAACCTTCCGGTTACATTTAAACAGCGAAACAGCTAGTAGCCTTCTACATAGTCTAGCGCTAGGTTACGTAACCCCAGGACATCCCTCATTTATTTCAGTCAATAGTAAAGGAATTGGAAAACTCTATAAAAACCACGGATACTTCTCCAGGATGTGATACCATATCATTTTCTATGATTAAAAATTTACCTGAGGAAGAAAAAAAGTTTGTACTATCTTTATATAATATTTTTCTACAATCAGGTTTGTTCCCGCACAGTGGCGTGAGATACGTGTAATTCCTATTCCAAAACCAGGACAGGACGTGATCCTACGTCACAGTCATCTACACGACCAATTTCTCTTATGTCCTGTCTATGCAAAATCTTTCACTCTATAATCAATGAAAGACTTGAATGGTACTTCGAGTCACACAGAATATTTTCTGAGAATACGCTTGGTTTTAGAAGAGGGAGATCATGCCTGGACAATTTAAGTATATTGGTTTCAAGAATTCAGTTGGGTTTTTCAAATTCTCAATCAACTTTGAGTTGTTTCATTGATGTCAACAATGCGTATAACAATGTGAATATTGTTTATGTGTTGAACATGCTGGATCATTTAGGTGTAGGCTCTAAAATTTGTACGTATCTTTGGATGTTTTTGATGATGAAATAGTAGATTTACATGCAAAATTAGCCACCAGTAAAGGTGTGTCTATGGCTCTTACCCCCTTTTAGCGAATATATTAAGACAATAAAATTGTTTTGTTACACAAGCTGGAGTGAATACTTTGACTTAAGACCCAGAGAGAAAGGAATATGGTATAGAACACTCCAGCCACTCCCTTTACGTTCACCATGGATTACCAACTGTGTACTAAGTCGACAAAACACTATAATTGCGTTGAGACTGCGCGCCGGCCATGTGCCGTGTAACAAGTTTGCCTATTTAATGCGCAGGGGGTCTTTACCGTTGTGGTCTAATTGCAATAGAATCGATGATGTTTATCACATCCTCACAGAATGTCCGTAAAATCAAGCTTATAGAGACGCTTTCGATTCTAGTGTTTTGCTTCAAATTGGTAGAGTTACTACAATCTTGACTAAACCAATGTCCAATGAAGCTAAACAATATACAAAAAAGCTCTAAGGCGTGTTTGTAATTAATTATACATATATTATATTTGTATTTACTATGAGGGCGACATCATCGCATTAGCGATAAGCCCTGCAAAATAAAAAGAAAAAAAATTACTGCTTGATAATAACGATGAACATATTTATTTGATATCAATTAACTTGAAATCCAACGAAAATTAAAATGAATGAGTAGGAACTTAAATGTAACCGTATGTGTAATTGTTGAATCGCTAAAATTAAAAGTCAGCGGGCGTGTTTCTAGACATATCATAATTACGTCGACGTAAACGTTCGCCATTAGCGCCTAGTTTCTACGTGCTAAGATTCATATATTTCATTTTTAGAGATGTAATGTAATGAATTGGATAAATAACTTAAAATTGAAATATTAAAATTCAATGGGGCGTGCTTACATTTTTGCCACATGCGTTTGTCCATTTAAAAAACTGATCTATAGTTGTCAGGTCAAATGTCAAAATAGTTTGTTTTGTGTTGTTATTTAAAAATTATCAATGAAAATTTATGATTATTAATGTATTTATTAGTAATAATTAGTGATTTAAATATTTATAAAATAAGAATAGTTTATTGAGTGTCTCATTTATATGATCTTCAATTCAATGAGAAGTTAATTTTATGTGAATATGTTGGCCGTTCTATTGTTGAATCGTATGAACGCTCGTCGCAGAGCAGCTAGGCTGGCTGTGAAGCCCGTGACGACAGAACGTGAAGTGTCTGTGTGTAGGACGTGTTTGAGCACCGAACAATTGGTTCCAATTTTTAGGGATAAAGACACTTTTGAGAAAAAGTCATTCGACTTACATCTTGTGACTGGTTTGGAGGTAATTTTTATTTAATTGTATGTTAAATCACAATTATATATTTATATCTTTCTCTTCAACCTTGAATGTATTGAAAACCGTCTGGAAATAAAATGAGCAACCTTATCTTTCGCATTGAATATTAAGGAAAACAATGTTGATTTTTATTTAAGCTTCTCTATTTATTTATTTGGCTTAAACCACCAGAATAACATACTTGTGGGATTAATATGGACTGTTGAATGATATTTCGCTTATTTTATGTATTAAATACATATATATTGTATTTATTTAAGTACCATACTGTAATAAAATTATGATTATGTCATAAATAATGTAATATTAAATAACTAAATGCATTTAACTGTCTACCAAACCAACACTAAATTAAATTTAACTTATATATGCTTATAATATGGGCAGGGCACATTGCTCGAAGGACTGCAGATATACCTGTAGATGTAGGGTTGTGAGGTCTCCCACTAGGTGGAACAACAATCTGGTGAGAGTTGTGGGAACCCACTGGATGCGAGCAATATATGACTAATTCATGTGGAGATCCTTAGGGCAGGGCTATGACCAGCAGTGGATCTATAGGCTAATAGGTTTAAATCATTGAATTGCGAGGCAATCTTTGTGCATTGCAGTTGCTGGCCCTGGGGTCTTAGATGGCTTCTGTTAGTTTTTAGGAAATATTTCTAAGAAGTTTAAGCACAGCTGGACCCCTAGATCCTAAAGTATACACCCCAAATGTTTGAAATATCAATACTTACTCCAATTGAGGTTCTCTAAGTAGTTTGCAGTCACACCAGAAATACATGAAGAACCTTGAATGTCGGATGGAGCAAGTGTATCGACACAAATAGCATCTCATATAAGAGCCCACCTCACTTAACCAGGTACCAGAGTTATCTCACCCTGTCTCTTGCCATTGTCGTGTACTATACCTGGAGCTGTGGCAGAAGGTGGTGGCACGAGCTTGATTAATAAGATCATTTATAAGCCGAGGCTGGAAGATATGTCCAGCGTTTTGTGCACAAGACATTATAGTGTTCAGAGCTATCTACTTTTATGCCACAAACACACTGATGTGGGACTAAGTCGGAGCACCAAGATGCAAGACAGTAGCTAATTGTATCTTACTGTGGTCCATCAAAGTTTTCACAAATTAAGATGATAGAGGCTGCAACTAAACACCTGATTTCCACCTCCACATAGCCAAGAGACAAGCAAGCCCTGTAAAACTAAAAGACTTATTGATATGATTATATCGCAACAGTCTATAGAGGGGCTCCTTCCAAAGCTTGTGGGAAGAGGTATTTATTGGTACATTGCCACAACCTGCAAAGCTCCAGGCATCCTTAGCCTCAATGAGCCACTGAGGAATTTTATTAATATTGATTTATTGAATTAGTGACGCAAGTTACAGTTTCTATAGTCTACAACATACAAGTGTGTGATGAATATCCACCTGATCTTACAATTACAGGTGACCAGCCACATCATGCATGACAATTTGTAATGAAAATAAAATTAGGAGTTTATAACGTATATTTCTTAATTCTATATAATTAGACAAAATAAATATGTAACTAATAATTACATTAAAATAGTAAACATAAAAATTAAAATTAAATTATACATGGACTAACGTCATTAGATTATATTATATTATATTAGCATTTCTACAAAAAAAAATAACGAAAAGTTCTTGTCGTTTTTAACAAAGACTTCAATTTTGTAAGACAGTCGCAGTGCACATCTATATCTACCACCGACTACCGACTGCCGACTACTGACTGCCGACTACTGACTACTGACTACTGACTACCGACCGCCGGTGAATCGCAGCCTATATTGGTTCTACACAGTTTTACTTTAAATAGATGATTGCTCGGGTGTCGCGGAGCTCCAACGGGTACATTGTACAGAAGCTCACCTAATAAATGAGGACAGTCAATATCACCATTTATAAGTGTATAAAAGAATATATAAGTCAGATTGAGTTCGTCGGGGAGGTAGCTGCTGAAGTCTAAGCTGGTTCAGTTCGTCACCGTACGTTGTCACAGATTGCGGAGTAGGGTAAGGATATGTCAGAGTACGAACTACTTTTTTTGTATTCTTTCTATTCTATCTGTATGCACTTTAGAAGTTGGGTACCACACCGGAGATTGCTTCTGATTTAACCATTATACAATAAAATTGAAAGATTTGGATTTTTAAATTCTTTCGTGCATCTTAAGATGAAGACTGGTGATTTTTTTGCTTCAGTTATGATTGTGTTAATAAGGTCTGAAAATCTAAGCTCGCTGTCTATCCAAACACCGAAATCTCTGGCAGTAGTGACTTCCTGTAGTTTATTGCCGTCAAAAAAATAGTCCGTTTTTATCTTTTTTCGCTTCCTAGTAGATTGAATGTGGCAACATTTGGAAATGTTCAAACCCATTTTGTTGGCTATGCAGCAATATTTTGCGTTATTCAGGTCGTCTTAAAGTTGTACAGCGTCCGTGGCACTTATAATATTCTTCAGCAACTTAAAATCATCAGCGAAGAGGTAAACTTTTCTGTTTTATAACACTTACGATGTCATTTATAAATATTTTAAAAAACAGTGATCCTAAAATTGATCCCTGGGTAACGCCTGAGGATGCTATAAAACAATTTGACTGCTTGCCGTCCATTACTACCTTTAAATAACGATTTTTGAGGTACGATGTGCACCGATTTAGTAGATTACTTCTGATTCCGAAGGCGTGTAGTTTACTTACAAGTATTGTATGGTTGATCCTGTCTAAGGCTTTACAAAAGTCTGTAAATTAAGTTAAATTAAATTAAATTAAAAATAAATAAAAATTAAGTTAAATTTTTTTGTTTAATGAATACGTTTTGTAATTGAAACCCAAAAATCCTCGCAGCAGCTTTCCCATTCAGTAATTCTACACGAGGTGAAATTACTTGCCACTGCTATAAGCACACCTCCTCCTGTAGTATCTATCGAAGAGGCCGTGGATCCGGGTCCACGCGCCCAATGCCAGATAAGCTGTTTAAAGTCGAATGGCTCGCAGCGTTGATATCATCAGGAATCTAGTATCTATCTATATTTTGTACGAGTTATTCCTCTTCCCTACTTTGAAAGAGCTGGTTAGTGAGGGTTCGGATTGGTGTGTTAGTATTATTAGTTATTGTCTTATGATCTTCGGATAAATGTTTGAGTGGTTTGCTAACGTTGACGCAGCCCAGGTGACAATTCAAGTTGCAAGATCGACCGTTCAATATGCTTTTTTTTTTTTTTAATTAACATGTGTAACAAAATGCTAACGGAACGCACACCCCGTACCAATACTGAGCCGGTAGTGGGGTAGTGTCGGACTCCAACCGACTAAAAAGCTTCACACGGTATTCCATCACATCCGCAAGGAATGCACGAGGGTCACGGGATAACGCTTTGGACAGTTCTTCCGCAACCCCCGTTCGGTCCCCTCCAACGGGTTCTCGCCTTGTCGTGGCGGAGGGGCTTAGTAACCGTGGTCCCGTACACGGTGAAGCCAAGTGGAACCCATCCGGCCGGCCCGCGGCGAAGAGCTGGCCGAAGTGGCCGCTCTAGGTTCGAGCACCGGTCGGGGTAACTGGAGCTCACCGGAGCGGCCGGGGGCCGCAGGAGCGGCTGTGTGCTGCCCCAGCGGCCGGCTGCAGGGGCGGTTTCATACCGCCTCTGCAGCCGAGGTGGGGTCGCGGAGGGAATACCCTCTGCGGCCAACCGGTGTCGCACCGGCGATGCGGCGGCGGTGGGGCCGCGGGGGAAGAGGAGTTTCGGTATTGCGATGCGCCGTTCTCCCTATCCTCCGCGGCCGTTAACAGGTAGCGGCGGGCCTAACATCTCTCCGCCGCGGGGAGCCGGGAAAGGTTTTCTCCCGTGGCTCCCGTGGTCTCTGGGCGACAGGTTCGGGGGAACCGGTCGCCCGCACACGCATGAGGTCGGGGAGGGGGCGCGTTGCATGTTCCGGCGCGCTCTGGGAGGGTTCATCCTTCTCCCGAGGTGGGGCCGCGCAAGCGGCCAGCGCCGGCAGGGTCGCGGTTGTGTGGGTACCTGCGTTCCCGTGACCCTGCCATCATGGCGATGAGGAGGAACATCGTGGGGGTTTTAGTCGGTGCAAGTCCGACATAACTCGTCCTTGCCCCGCGAAGACGAGTATGCGTAGGCATCCCTCCCAATTGACAAATCCTTATCACTTAGCGGCGACGCGTCGGAATACGAGACGCGTCGCCAGATACGCCCCAGGAACCCTTTCCAAGGGGGGCGCCGGACCGACGGCCCTTGTCGGTCGCGGCGCCAGGTTCCTCTACCTAAGGAGGCAAGCGGCGGTCCGTTCAGTATGTTAGGTGAGGTAGCGGATCGTGTGCAACAGTTAACTTAGTAACAAGTGTCCACACAGTTCCTGTTAATCCTGCCAAACTGGTACTTGCTTGGACTATATCATGTGCTTCAAAATTATGAAAAGTTCGCAGTAATTTTGTCGCTGTTTGTCCGGAAGGCGCTGCATGTTTCTTCTAAATATTTCTTTCCAGCCTGTTTGGGCAAGTTTAGTAACCAATAGACAGTCGCCGCGGGTTCGTACTGATGATCGCGTGCAAAGTTACATTCACAACTTTGACGAATTCTAATTTAACTTCCTCATCACTTGGTTCTGTAACGTATGTAACTTCCCCACCACATGCTAACAGTCTTGTCTCACAAACTTCTGTACTGATGTCACTTCTTATTACGTTACTTGTTTTAGTCGACTTCGGTTAATGCAGCACTGTTCCGCGAACTTACATCGCACAAGCAGTGTTATAACTTATGACACAATCAAGTTCACAATTTCGCACTTAATGTTAGAACTATCAACGATGCGGTTACATTCGCCGGTGTTACACTTCCACACACACACACGCACGCACACACACGCACACACACGCACACACAGCAATCAGAGTTAAACAAATTATAATTAAAAGTGTGTTTTGTTAACATTTACCACGTTTTCTATTTGTACTCGTTAAACCACTCCGAGGGGTGCGTTTAGTTGACAACACAGATGAATATATGTAATTAATGAGATAACATTTTAGATGAAATCACCAGAATCACCCTTGTTCACCCTCCTGTTTTGGGAATATATCGAGATTATTTATTTATTTCCAGATAAAACCGAATGATGGCTTATCACAGAAAATCTGTAACGCATGCATCAATGTTGTGCAATCAGCTCTACTGTTCAGGAAGACCAGTAGAAAGGCGGAGAAAACTCTCCTCCGTGCATCGTCTCGTGTTAAAGTGAAGAAGAAATACTCCAAAAAAACTTCGAGTGTTAAAAAGAATTTAAAAACGGAAAGAGATAAACACGTTGCAGATGATCACTCTCATGATTACCTGGAGAATGATTTTGCAGCTGATGATGTGTACAACGAGACTGACGTTGAACCGTATGCGGTTCTTGAGCCGAAGAAGTTGAAGCAGGTACCGTTTTTGATGTTACAAAATCTGTTAAGTAGCAAATTTGATGAATGTAACATAGAGCCAAGTTATGTTTATCAGCTGATGATGATGATGATGATGATGAAGACCAAGTTATAAGTTGAGAGTACGGATAATTAGAATTAAGTATAGAAACGAAATATATGAAGGAGCACAGTCACGAAGTTGTTTCTTCCCGATATTCATCTTTGGTATGTGAAGTCTGATTGTATGTGAATGCTGTATCATCAATCAGTAGACTTCCTCCACTCCTGGTCATAGGCCTCCTCTCCCCTCCTCTTGTAGATATTTTTGTTAGTAAATAATTATATTTTATTATGAAGGATAGGGGTGTAAGGGTACACAATGACGCACCGGACCCAAGCCTACCTCGTCTGCTCTTGCTGCACCCTGCTAATCAACAAACGAGGCTCTGGCTCCCAAAAACCCATATTGGGTTAGCGTGGTAGGAACTGGCCCAAATCTTCACATAAGAACATACCACAACTCTTAGTGCCCAGCGGTATCAGAGTTTATGTTGACCGTATGAGATCCTTGGGGAAGGCCTATAAACAGCAGTGGACGTTTACGGCTGATGATCATGCTGAAGAACCCTTTTTGGAGGTAAAATTTTGGTAAAAGCCTACCAGATCTCAAGTGTGCATACCTTATGGTTCTGGAGACTTGGTGAAGAGCCTCTTCATGGGTGGACATCTCTTATTTAATCTTCAGTTTTTTATCAATGATGTGTTAACCAGGATCATGTCACAGCACAACCTCGCGCTCTTTATCCAATTTTTAATTATAAAGCGATGAGATGAGCTGGACCTCCACCTGATGGTAAGTGATACACCTGCTCATAACAACATCGCGCTAGTTAAGATGAGACACTGCACCATGCCGTTATCGCCTGAGACATAACATGTCGAGTCTCTTTAACCCAGTAAGTTCAGTATATGCAGCGCCCTTGAAACCGGACCACGAATAATATCAGCACGCCACTGTTGGGGTGTGACGGGGTGGGCGGTGGTGCGTAAACGGTCAGCAACAGACCTACCACCAGTATGATTGAAGGTTCCCTCATTAACCTGTAGAAGGCAACTAGACCTGGTCTTCGCATATGTGGGCTTTGAAGGAAGAACCCCTTATTGCCTCTGGGGCGATGGCAACAGACGCCCCAGTCGGTCAGCCCTGTAGTCTCGAGCTATTACGAATAGGACCAAGGTATACCCTGCCTGTCGTACAAGGCGGCTGAAAGGCTCCTTGAGTTCGTGAGCCTTGAGGGTGGAAGCCCTCGGAGCTCAATAAGCGAGCCTTAGGAATACGGCAAATGCATGGTGTTGTTATGTTTGCCGTAGTACGGCGTGGGTGCTGAGGGCTTTGCCCTACCGTGGGATGTTTTAGCCAGAATGCAGAGGGGGGGGGGTGCACCTGTGCGTTCTGTGGGAGATTTCAGAGCCCTTACTAATGCTCGGAGACCACCGAGGAGGTTTTAGTGGGTAAGAACCCCAACATGACCTCGTCTTCCCCTCAGCAGCAAGGTATCTTTTAAGATTTCCCCGCGATAAAAAAAGGACTCCTTGTGCCTCACCAGTGTTCTTAAGATGGTAATGTTTCATTATTCGGCGTATCGCTCACTCCGTCGGCTCGAGCTCGACACGGTGCTGGTCCAGATGTTCACTGGGCACGGGGGATTCTCCGAGTACCTCCACAGGTTTAAGCTCAAGGAGAGTCCCGCGTGCCTGTGTGACCCAACGGTGGACCAGACCGTGGTGCACGTACTCACCTCCTGTCCCTTATTCGGGAAAGAGAGGTATGAATGTGAAATTGAGATTGCAAGGAGGATAGACGCAGGTGTCATTGCCTGCCTGATGAGTGAAGACGAAAGTCGCGAAATATTTTTAAAATATTGTAGGAGAGTGGTGGGGAAGGTATTGAAGGGTAATAAATTGTAAATTAAAAGTTAATAAATAAATAAATAGTACAATTATATTATAAGATTAGTTATAATTATGATAATAATAAAAATAAGAAGAAAGAAGAAGAAGACAGAAGGGAATAAATAAGAGAAGATGAAAAGAAGAATGCGACAAAAAATTACAAAAGGAATGATCTTTTCAGGCACCCTCCCCCTCTTCAGAAGGCGTCTTCACTCCAAGGAGGAATGAGAGAAGGAAATGGGATGCAGCATGATAGAGAAGAGAAGTATGGTAGAAGAAAGGAGTAAAATGATGAACGGAATGGAAGATAAGAGAGTTAGGAATGAGATACATGAAATGATGGTAAATGATTGGAAAGTAAACGGCCCTGACCCAAAATACGCAGGGGGAATGATTAAAAAAAAAAAAAAATGTTTCATTATACTGTGACGTCACCATTATCAGTGCAGTTCGGCGTGGTATAGAGACATCTTGTCGATGCACTGCCGCGCTGGTCACTGGAGCCCCCCCCCACCAGCACAGTGGAGCACTATCATCTGTCACTACCGGTGGTAGGTCTATTGTCGGAGAATGTCCAGATAGGTACCGCCGCAGGGCCTATTGCAGCCGACAGAATGCTGTGTGCAAATTGTGGTCCGGTTTAAAGGGCGTTAGAGCTAGTGAAATTACTGGGATAACGAGAACTAATACCTTAATGTCTCAGGATATGACCGCAATGTGGTGCAGGGTATACCATGGTATAACTAGCGCCGTGTTATAGACAGGCGTATCACTTAACATCAGGTGAAGGTCCAGCTCGTATGCCCATAGATATACTGTTTGGTTAATTACGTTTCAGCCCAAAGCGTCGATGGGCAAGCAGAGGATGACCAGGACGCCGAACGCCACATCGTACAAGTGCACCTTCTGCACCAAGGAGTTCCGCATGAAGGCGACGTACAAAGCGCATCTCAGGTTCCACACGCACTATTGCGTCTGCGAGGTGAGACACAGAACCATGTCCTCGCATCAGCACGCGGCAGTTCCGCACCGGATGTAGTCGTCTCCCAAGGAACGCTACTCGGCCCACTTTTTTGGGCTATTCGCGTCCAGATCTTTTAGGTTAAACCACCAAACCGTAGTATGCAAACATTACTGTGTTCCGGTTTGAAGGGCGCTGTACCTTGTGTAATTACCGCGATAACGACACATAACGTCATATATCCCAATTTTTTTTTTTATTCTCCAATAAAACATTCACCTGATGGTAAGTGATACTATCGCCCATAACAAAGTGGCACTAGTTAGGATGTTATACACTGCACCGCATTGCGCTCCTCGCCTGAGACATGACATGCTGAGTCTCGTTGCTCTAGTAATTACGTTAGTAACAGCGCCCTTCAAACCGGAACACAGTGAATTTTGCATAGTGCTGCCTGACGGTTGCAATCGGTGACGTGGTGGTCCCTCCGGACAGGTCGCCCGCCTTGTCGTGGCGGTGGGGCTCCCGTCGACCGTCCCGACGTGGGTGCTCCAGGTGAGCTCCGTGTGCTCATCTTGGATATATGCCGGTGGGCTGCGAGGGTAGGTTTGTACTGGAGAGTCACGAAGGCAGAAGAGTGTCGGTATTGCGTATCGCTGCTCTCCCTATCGCGGTGGTACCTGGTCTGCAGCAACGGAGACCTACCACCAGTAACTGAGTACAGTATGTTGCAGTGCATGATGACGATGATGATGAAGCCGGTGAGATGTGAAGCGTCGTCGTTGTTGTTGGTGTGAGCAAAGTGTGTCCGGCTTGAAAGACCTTCAGCGCCGGCGTGGTTATCATGATGATGTTGTGTGTACAACCGAAGTGTTTGTGTGTGCGGCAGTCGTGCGGCAAACGCTGCAGGAACCACAACCAGCTGCAGGAGCACAAGCGCGCGCGGCACGGCCTTGGCAGGATACACAAGTGCGCCTACTGCGAGTACAGCTCCGCCACCAAGGAGGCTCTCACGGTAACACTCGCCACCCGCTTCACCCCACTCCCTCTTCTCTCCCACCAAACATTCCAACACAAACTAAGAGGAGGCGATAGTAAATGTATTTACGAGGGTTTAGCCAGCGAAGGAGTCAGGAGCTCCGGCCAGTTCCCTGCGAGTAAATAGTGCTGGGCAGACAAGTGCGAGTATTGCAAAATATCTCCCTCTTTCTCTAAATCTCTCTCACTCTCCTGTCTATCTCCCTCGTCTCTCTCTTTCCCTGCTACGTCTCCCTCCTTCCCTCTGTCTTCCTCTATATATGTCCCTTTCTCTGTCCGCTCACTTCTCTATCTACCCATCTTATATTGTTCTCCTTCTCTGTGTCTATCCCTCTCTCTATTCCTCTCTTTATATCATTCCCTCTCGGCTACCAGCACAGCGTATACATCTCACTCCCTCACAAGTGAACCGGAGTAGAAGCTTTCCCGGAGTGTGTCGCCTGCACGGGTTTCCTCCGTTACGACAATAAGTAAAATGTTGATCTGCATGGAACTGATACTCCTGCTCCTGCTCACAGTAACGCGGCGCTGGTGCATGCGCCACACCACGCTGCACCACATTGCCACCTCCAAACACATGATGCTAACTGTTCTACCATCAGGTAGGACTGTAGTCATGCGCTGGTCTGCCCCAATGTAGATACACGAGCGGCGGCACACCGGCGAGAGGCCGTACGTGTGCGACCACTGCGGCGCCACCTTCCACCGGCGCTCCAACCTGGTGCAGCACATCGCCATACACCTGCCGGAGAAGAACTTCCAGGTCGGTGGAACGGTGCTCACTATCCAACTTTATAAGTTCGGTCCGAGTCCGAGCCATGTGCTTTTTTATTTCTAGAAGATACGAGACGAGCGGGACCACCCACTTCACCTGATGTTGAGTGATACGCCTGTCTACAACAACGTGGTGCTAGTTAACATGATACACAATGCATCACGTTGCGCTCGTCAGGACAGGACCTTAAGTCTCCTAACACTAGCTACAGCGTCCTTCGAACAGGGACGCAGTAATGTCTGCACACTGTGGTGGTCAGTCCTGTAGTCTGGAACTAGTAAGAATAGGACTAAGGTAGGCTACGCCGGGCGGGCCTCGAGGGTGGGGGCCTTATCGGTCAACAAGCGGACTTGGGACAGCGTATGGCTCAGCGATGGTGCCTCAGGGTTAGGCTCCTCCTCAGAGGCTGTGGCAACCCAAAGTGTGGAGCGGCACCGGTGCGTACTGCAAGAGATCTCGGAGCCTCTCCGAATGCACTGATGCAGACCAGCGAGTTTTGGTGAATAAGAATGTCATATAAACCTGAAGTCCATTCAGGAGCAGGGTATCTTTCGAAGATTTCCCCCCTCCAAAAAAAAAAAACAAAAGAAGGCGTCACGGTGGTACCTGAATGGTGAACCTGAAACAGTCCCCGGCAACAAACTTCTTTTTTTTTATTTCGGTAGTGAGATCGTCGACTGATATCCTGCTTCTGGGGCCATGCCATGGTTACGTGAGATTCTTACTCACTGAAACCGCCTCGGTGCTCTGCATCAGTGCATTCGGAGAGGCCTCAGGATCTCTTACAGAATGCACCAGTGCACCTCTAAGCACGTCTCTGAGGAGGAGCCTAAGTCTGAGGCACCATCGCTGAGCCATACTCTGTCCCACGCAGGTTCGCTTGTTGAGCGATAGGAGCCCCCACCCTCAAGGCCCGCGAAACTCCCAGACCCCTTCAGTCGCCTTCTACGGCAGGCAGGGCTTACCTTACTCCTATTCTTACTGGTCCGAGGCTACAGTAGTCATCCTGCTGATGGTATCTCCATACAAAGCAACGACCCTATTGCTATATGTATAGTAAAAGCAGCTCGCAACAGACAGAGGCTTGATTTAACCGGTGTCGGGTGTCGGGTGTCGGGCAGTGCGACATGTGCCCCAAGCGGCTGAAGTCGCGCAAGTTCCTCCAGATCCACAAGCACAACGCGCACACCGGCCGCCGCTACGGCTACCTCTGCCCGATCTGCGAGCACCGCTTCGAGAAGCCGAACAAGGTGCGCGCGCACACGCGCCGCGTGCACGGCCTGCCCGACGGCGCGCCCGCCGCCATCGTGCGCGTGCAGCTCTGAACGAGCGCGCGCACCTCGCGCTCGCACCGCCCGCCGCAATCTTGTGCGTGCAGCTCTGAACGAGCGCGCGCACCCCGCGCTCGCACCGCCCGCCGCAATCTTGTGCGTGCAGCTCTGAACGAGCGCGCGCACCCCGCGCTCGCACCGCCCGCCGCAATCTTGTGCGTGCAGCTCTGAACGAGCGCGCGCACCTCGCGCTCGCACCGCCCGCCGCAATCTTGTGCGTGCAGCTCTGAACGAGCGCGCGCACCCCGCGCTCGCACCGCCCGCCGCAATCTTGTGCGTGCAGCTCTGAACGAGCGCGCGCACCTCGCGCTCGCACCGCCCGCCGCAATCTTGTGCGTGCAGCTCTGAACGAGCGCGCGCACCCCGCGCTCGCACCGCCCGCGCCCCAACCGAATGAACGGCGTACGGACCTGGATATGTTTATTGCTCCACACAACGAGTACTGTACAATTATTACTGTAGTCCGGTTTGAAGGGCGCTATAGCTATCATTGGTGGTAGTGTCTCTGTTGCTACACACCGTCTAGGTAGGTACCACCGCAGCGTTTGTTGCAGCTGAGAGACAGCACCGTGCATACATTACTGTGATCCGGTTTGACGGGCGCTGTAGCCAGTGCGACAGAAGGGACTGTACCACGCTGATCGTCAACCTTCACTAATTGGAGAGGCACTTTAAGAAGTAGTAACTAGTGCAATAACTGGGGTAACGAGACTCAACATCTTATGTCTGCTGTGTGTAACATCCTAACTAGCGCCACGATTGTTATTGGCGAGCGTATCACTCACCATCAGACGATTCTGCTCATTTCGCCACTTAATTGACTGGTGCTGGTGCTGGTGTATAGCTTTGTGAAGATTGTCCGCTGCATTAGAAATTGTAAATGAAGAGTCGGCCCCTCGCGGAACGAATGCGCTCCTCCGTAGAACGTTCTAGAACACCAGAGCAACAATATAAATAATTATTATTCTGTTTATCCTGTTGAGCGGGACAGGCAAAGGTCCTGAGACCGTGCTGCCTATACAGATATTTTTTGTACAACTGAACAATGATACAAGCGGGTCGTTGGCCGTCTCATAACATGTCGATTAGTTACAGCGCCTTTCAAACCGGATCACAGTGATGTCTGCACAGTGCTGTCTGTCGGCTGCAATACATTATTACAGTTGACTCGCCTTCCTGACCTACCTGACCCGCGGCGCGTCGCTCTCGGATCACCTAGACAATATCTAGACTGTACCCAGAGCCATGTTTCGTGTAACCACAATCACAATTACATTCACGAACAGAACGTCATCACACGTCTTCTCTATGTTCTGCTGAGGGTCGTGATCATGCACCGTCTCCACTGGGCGCGGCCACATGCAGAGTGCACTCCACGGTGCATACCGATTCCGGCACCAACCGCCTTTCTGACGGTTCCCATCCATGTGGTAGGAGCTGTTCCTTGAGCACGTCTTCCTTCTAGTCCCCCTACCCCCCCAATCCAGAGAGGCTTCGCCTGTCCAAAAAGTCTTTCGGAGAATGCACGAGCCCTAAGGTGAGGCTCCTTTGTTGGCACTCTGGAGAGCATTTTTACGGATGGATTCATTTGTTCTTGGTTAATGGAGGAGCCTTCGCCAGCAGCACCCACATCCGCTTCCCGTCATTTCCGTTGTTAAGTCGACTGTACGCATGCGGCTTGCGGGTGCAGTATAATAACGCGTTGAGGGTGCTGATGGGGTTGCCGCGTCACTGCACCGCTTCCGCCACGTTCGCGGATGCGCGTGCAGGCGGAGGCGCTGCACATCTTTGCTTAAGCGAGCGCGGGCCAGCCCCAGCGCCATCCTGCGCGTGCTGTCGGACAAGTGATTGTGATTGTTACTAACACTGCCTTTAAGCATAACTGCATCTAACTTAATATGGATCACTTAGTTATATGAAATAAATGATTTATTATTATTGTTACGAATGAATGGTGCAACGGCGCCATAAAGCCACCAGGAACCTCCTTCCATACTCCAATAAGAAAAAGCATATGCTCACCATGCGAGCAGCGGGAGACCGATCGAGGTGGAGATCTTTGGTGGATATCTATGTTCAGCGGTGGCTGATGATGATGATGAAGAGGATGCAATTGTATATATAATCTAGAATTTGTTGCAAAATAAATAACGTCCTGTCATCATCGACTTCAGACTTATTTTCTGTTACACCAGCTCCAAGTCCTCGTCCGTCAAAATACGAGGCACTAATTCAGCATTGTGTGTTCTAAGCAAGCTAACTGTCGCGGCGGAGTGGTCAACACGAGCTGATGCACTCGTGTCACGCCGTGGTTAACGCGCAGCTTTCCAGTAGTTCTCATCCGTCAAAGCGTTGACTCCGACATGATACTCATCTCGCTGATGAAGAAGACCGTCCAATTTTATAAATGAATTAAAATGCTTGGTTGGCAGTTTTGCACGTGCACCGTTGATGGGGTGGAGAGCTAATTATACTCGCTCTCCCCCCTCTCGCCGAACGTGTTTGATAGTCCATGCTCACGGCGGTGCCATGCGTTTAGTCAATGCACGTGATAAATGCGGCTGCTGCTGCTTCAACTCCTGCACTTAAACAAACTACTTCTAAATTACGAGAGCGTGACCTTTCGCATTGCCTTCCCTCCGACAGGACATCTTCAAAAAGATCCTTAAAGATGAGGCGTTTTGAGGTTATCCTCATGGCACAGCGTTTCTCAAAGACCAGCATGAGCGCTGACTCAGTTGGGCCGCCAGATATCTTTACTCCGGCAGATCGGTTCGATCGTTTTTTGTTTATTTAACAAAGCGATGAAACGAACACAACGTTCACCTGATGGTGAGTGATACGCCCGCCAATAACAATGTGGCGCTAGTTAGGATGTTACACACAGCAGACATAAGATGTTGAGTCTCGTTACCCCAGTAATTACACTAGTTACTTCTTCTTAAAGTGCCTCTCCGAGCAGCGAAGGTTGGCGATCAGCGTGGTGTAATATACATAGAGAAAAGAGTCAACTTAAGTGCGGGCGTGGCCTCGACTTGAATGAGTCTCTACAGTTTGATAATTCATGGTTTTTTTTTATTAACGTGTGGAACAAAATGTTGACGGAACCAAGAGGGCCGGCAAGGGGGTATTCCAATCACTTCCGAAGATATGCACGAGGGTCACAGGATAACGTCGAGCAATTCTTCCGCAACCCCGATCGGCGTCCGGATCGAACGGGCCCGGCTCGGGGAGGGATGTGAAGCACCCGTCCCTCCCCCCGACAGAAATCCCTACATGGTGACGCGTCGGAATACGAGACGCGCCGCCAGGTACACCCTGGGAACCCTCTCCAAGGGAGGCGCCGGCCCGACGGCCCGTGTCCGTCGCGACGCCAGGTTCCTCTGTCTGTATGGTGTATTCCATGCATATATAGATAGGACACGAGCTATACTTTAACCCCTCCACAGTTTTTACACCTGTTACCTTCCACCCTGTATATCACCTACCATCCAGTAAATGAGTCCCTTGTCTCATCACGAAATTGAATAAAAAATAATGAATTGACTCTTCACAATAAGTGTTGCATTACGGTCTATGGAAACCTTCAACATACAGTTTAAAATAGAGTTTACCTCACATTAGACTTTTCATACCTGTACACTTCGTCGCAGTACACTTTTCCTCGCAGTAAACTTTTCCTCGCAGTAAACTTTTCCTCGCAGTAAACTTTTCCACGCAGTAAACTTATCCTCGCAGTGAACTTTTCCTCGCAGTAAACTGTCAGACAGGCCCGGCTCGGGGAGGGATGTGAAGCACCCCTCTCGACAGAAAATCCTTACGTGGCGACGCGTCGGAATACGAGACGCGCCGCCAGATACACCCCGGGAACCCTCTCCAAGGGGGGCGCCGGCCCGACCGCCCATGTCAGGTGCGACGCCAGGTTCCTCTGCCTAAGGAGGCAGTCAGCGCTTGAATAGACCGTACAAATTACGGTATATTCAAGCGCTGACAGGATTCAAACGCACAAGCTGTGTCTGAGTCAAATTTTTTAAACGCGACGTGCAAAATATAAAACCCGATAGGTCATTGACCTTAAAATTTTTTCAAGCGGCTACTGACGATGCGAACTTGTCCAAATATAATTCTAAACCACTAGAGTTTGCAGATGAGATAGGTTTAAATTCAAATACGCAGTAGCGGATAGACGTTTATTTCCGTATTTGCTATTTAACAAATCAAAAATTAATGAACAGTTTCCGGCGCTTGGAGTAATTCCCGCGCATTTGGAATGAGCCCTACCAATTAACCTGCCTATCAAATAATGAAGTTTCTGAGAGTCCGTTAACTATATATTATTGTGTACGACATTCCGAAAGCTGGAGATAAATAAAGGCCGGTTTTCTATATCGCCATTGAATTCGAGAATTTCTATAGAGGGGGTAGTTTTGGAGCCCCATGTTTAGCTGCCGACATGGCATGATCCAACGTTTGCGGTTGCGATTGTAACCTTTTGGCAGCTCGTTTCACGCAACCTACGAGATCTTCAAACGCCGTAAGAGCTTGATAGTTAACTAAATAATCGGGATTAGCTTTTAACTCCAGCACGGCTATTTTATCCAGCATCCCTTCAAAATCCTTACGCAATTAATCTAGTTTCAAAATCGCACAAAAAAGCGTCAGCGTTGAATGACTGAATCTTTAACCTGGCTCGAAATGTTTTGTATGCGGGAGAATATCCTGTCTCTTTTAGCTTATAACATCTTTAAATTAGCATCTGAAGGCGCCATTTTAATATAAACGTTAATAAATATTTCAGTGTAACAAACTAGAGATATTCGAAGCGGCGGGAAAGATAAACACACCTACCCACGAGTACAACTCTATGCAAGTAATACAAATGTGTAAGTACCCACGGCTGATGTATGATATGCGGCCGGCGCGGCGGCAATGGTTGGCGCTGATTCAATACTATATCCGGCTCAAAGGACCAAAAAAATGTAGACGCGAGATAGGCAATATCTTAAATTTTTTTTAATTTAGTACTTACAAAATGTTAGGATACAGACTGCGGACAGCGACGAGAAGAAGCGGCAGTTCTGCGATAAAGAAAGGATGTACAATACCTTCCTGCAGGCTCGTACCGATGAGCGATGAGAAAAACCAACAATTTCACTTATTTTCGAATTAAACTAGTAGAGACAGGTTGCGCGTGCGCGGTTGTTCCGACATTGCACCACTTCTTACGTCGTAGATGGCGTGCCATTTCGCTCGCACGCGTTAATAGCTAATGTGCGGGAGAGGGATGGGGCAGGATTTGCAAACCAACTGAAAATATTGCTATCTTCACAAACCAAATTAATATTTTTAAACCACCGCAACCACATAATTAATTTAAATTCCTTCCTTCCTCTTGACCTTTTCCCATTCTATGTGGGGTCGGCCCAGTATGTACTTCTCTTCCACATCTCTCTATCAGCCGCCATATCTAAATTCACACTCTTCTTACACATGTCATCTTTCACACAATCTATCCACACTTCCTTCGGTCTTCCTCTACTCTTATAACCATCCACATTGATTCTCATTACCTTTTTTATTATATGTCCTTCATCCCTCCGCATAACATGCCCATACCACGCTAACCTCTTGCTCCTCAACTTCTCTGTCACTGGAGCAACTTTCAAACTTCCTCTAATATACTCATTCTTAATTTTGTCCATCCTCGTCACACCACACATCCATCTTAACATTCGCATCTCGGCCACATGTAATCTCCTTGCATCCGAACCCTTGGTGGCCCAACACTCAGCTCCATACAATACGACAGGTCTAACGACCGACTTGTAGATCTGTCCCTTAAGTGTGAGGGGCATATTTAATTTAAATTGATAATTTTTTTTCTTTAATTATGAAATAATTTTTTTTAATTGATTTTTTTAAAAATGTAAATAATATTAATATTTCCAAACTATATAATAATCAAATTTTTTCTTAATAATTACAATAATTATCTATTTATTTATTGTTTTAATCGCAGCAGTATAAATTACTAATATTTTCTATGGCCCTCTACGATCTTTTGACTACTAATGATAAATAAGTTTTAATTACTTCGAAAATCTCACTATTAATTAGAATAATCAATAATTCTTTAATCGATTTACCTACTCCTTCAAATATTTCTTCATGGTGAAACTTTGTATCTCTTTTAGGACTTTGCCCAACTATCCCAATTATAACTGGTTTATTTTGTATCTATGTATAATACAGCTAATATTGAAATAGCATTTTATAGAGTTATTTATCTTTGCCGAAATGGTAACTACAGATGATTATTTCGTACTCTTCATGCCAACAGAGTGATTTGATTGATTTTTATCTGTATTTACCTACTTATCGGACGAGGAATTTATAATGAATTATTTATTTTTTATACAGGAATAATTGGTATTATTATTTTATTTATATTAATAGAAATAGCATTTATAGGTTATGTTCTTCCGCGGAGTCCTATGATAAAATTCCTTTTCATCCTTACTTTACTTTTAAGGATCTAATTGGATTCATCTTTTTAATTTTTGTCCTATAAATTTTAATTTTATCTAACCATTATCTTTTAGGAGATCCAGATATCTTTATTTCTACAAATTCTTTAGTAACTCCAATTCATTTTCAACCTGAATGATATTTCTTATTTGCTTACGCCATTTTTCGATCCATCCCTAATAAATTAGGAGGTGTAATTGCTTTAGTAATATTTATTCTTATCTTAACTATTTTACCTTTTACTTTTAATAAAAAATTCAAGGTCTTCAATTTTATATATTAAATAAAATCTTATTTTGTATTATAACACTTACTATTTGTTTTCTAACTTGAATTGGTGCCTGATCCGTCGAAGATCCTTATATTTTCACAGGACAAATCTTATCAATTATTTATGTTTCTTATTATATTATTAACTCTTTAATTAGAAAATACTGAGATAACTTAATTTTCAATTAACCTTGATTAATGAGCTTGTTAAAGCATTTGTTTTGAAAACTTAAAAAAGAATAATTATATTCTATTAATTTATACCAAAAAATCTATTTATATGAATAAAATTTCAGCTCAATAAAAATAATAAAAATTTTTAAGATAAAGGCAAATATCTTTTTCAAGATAAATATATTCATTTATCATATCAATATTGAGTTATTGTCCCTCGTACTCAAATAAAAACAAAAGAAATAATCATTAACTTAAAATAAAATTGTAATATTAATATATACCTCCCTAAATAAATTAAAGTAAATAATATTTTTATACATAAAATTCTATAATATTCAGCCAATAAAATTAATGCGAATCCCCCTCTCCCCCTATATTCTTTTTTTTATTTTTTTATTATTTTAGGAGCTTTTAGGCTATCAAGGCTATACCAACCGCGTCATAACCTTTCCCCAACGAGTTCCCGTCTCGTCTTGGAGGAGGGGCTTGGTAATCATGGCACAGACACACGGTGAAGCAAAGAGGAACCCACCCGGCCGGCCCGCGGTGAAGGGCTGGCCGAAGCGGCCGTTCCACGTTCGAGCACTGGTTGGATAACTGGAGCTCTCCGGAGCGGCCGAGGGTCGCACAGGCGGCTTTATGCTGCCCTATGCGGCTGGCTGCAGGGGCGGTTTCATACTGCCCTCTGCAGCCGAGGGATCGCAGAGGGAGTACCCTTTGCGACCAAACGGTGTCGCACCGTAGGTGCGGCGGCGGTGGGGCCACAGGGGAAGAGGAGTGTCGGTATTGTGGTGCGCCGTTCTCTCTATCCTCCGCGGCCGTTAAGAGGTAGTGGCGGGCTCAATATCTCTCCGCCGCCGGGAGTCGGGAGAGGTTTTCTCCCGTGGTTCCCATGACCTCTGGGCGACTGCAGGAGGCCGAGGAGGAGGTGCGCTGCACGTTCCGGCGCGCCCTAGAATGGGAGGATTCATCCCTCCCTCCCGAGGTAGAGCTGCGCGAGCGGCCAGCGCCGGCAGGGTCGCGGTTGAGAGCGAAAGCATTCCCGTTACCCTGTCATCAGGCGATGAGGCGGAACTTCCTGGGGGTTTAAAACCCCATCACAACCTAAACACTTATTATCCAATAATTACTATTAATTAACATAATACTAAATACAAAAACACCTGTTACTTTTAACTAAATGAAATTAACAAAATGTGCTTCTAGATAATTCTTACTGTTACTGATAGCGGTGCAAATAAAATATATTGACTTGTGCTGACGCTTCTGATGTCAATTTGCAAATTCTCCAACAATTAGTTATTTAATTGTTTATTCGGGGGCCTATATTCTAAATAGATGAATAAATATTATCAGACAGTTAACGAAATTGAATGGAAAGCGTACTGCCGCACCATCTCTGATTGGCACGCTGTCTGGTTCAAAGCTGAACCCATCGAGGACGTCTACAGAACAACCAGTCGGCGTGGCCGTACTACAGGAAATGATAAAGATGATGGGGATACATAAATTTATTTCAGAATTCTCTGCTGTGTATGTAATTTGATAGCGACAATTGTACATTCTAGTTGCTACTTCTTTTTCTAACTTGAACGCAATTTAAAATGGATCGAACGATTGATTAAAGAGTTCGTAGTAATTATAGTGTACTGTTGCAGTAGTACGTAAAGAAATATAAAAAATTAGGTAACAACTATAAATGTTGGATCAATTAAAAATGTAATATAATCGTTTATGTACATCTGTGTACAGTTATTGGGAATCATTTATATAATCTGTTCTGTAAAAGTCTAAATGTATTTGTTATCTGTGTACTTAAACAATAACAACGGGTGCTGTTGTTTTCATTAATTTTAATTGAATTTACGTGTATAATTATAAATTGTGTTAATGCCGGAAAATGGGCGACACATGGAACTGCTGTAGGACCTGCTTGAACACGCAGCTGTTACATCCGATATTTGCACTTCCCGAACACAGCGAGAAATATTCTGATGTGATCCTATCGACTACAGGTGTTAAGGTAAATTGAAGTATATTGAAAATTATTCTCGCAAATCAAATTATACACAAGTGACGTTAAATCATTCAAACTAGGAAGTTTATTTATAAAAACATCATACTAAGACTTCGAAACGTCAGAAAAACGCCGGTACTAGTTTGACTAAGAATGAATGAGTTCACCGTCAAATGCCTCCTATACGTCGATAATCAAGTTTTATTATCATCGGAGAAGGAGTTGCAAGCTATGGTAGACATGATGCATGGTGCTTTAACAAGCAAAGGAAATAAAGTGAACGTAAGTAAGAGAAAAGTAAAGGTTTTTGAAAGAGGAGAATGTATGACAAACTGTGACATTATGATTGAGGGACAAAATGTGGAACAAGTGAAATAATTTCTAGATCTGGGTCCACAGTTTACGAGAGATGGCGTGTGATGGTGATGTTGAAAGAAGAGTTGTGAAGGGGAATCAAATGCCTGGGACACTTCATAACTTTATCAATAGCTGGAACATATCACAAAGAGCACAACTGGCTGTGCATAGAGGCATAGTGATCCCCCCACTGATGTATGGTAGTGAATGTTGGGTATGGCAGAAGAAACATGATACTTTCATGTTCTTTCTGCCTTTATGCTTTGGAGATGAGAAACTTGAGAAGTATAACTGGAGTGAAGCTCATGGACAAAGTGAGGAACAGTGTGATAAGGAAGCTGTGCGGTGAGGTTGAAGATGTAGTGACAAAGATACAGAAAGGGAGGCTTAGATAGTTCTGTCATGTTGAAAGAATGGATGAAAGAAGATTAACTAAAGAGTTGCACAAGGTAAGAATGATTGGACAATTCGGTGCATGTCCACTTAGGCAGACATATACCGATCAAATCGAAAATGTCCTAAACAAAGGCTAGATGAAGAGTACTCAACACAGACGAGGGTGTAAGAAGAGATTCATGAAAGTTGAGGAAGCGAGAGGTGTACCAGAATCGTAGCAAGTGGAGAGAGGTGGTCTCTGCCTACTGCATTGGGAATGAGGCATGATATATATGTATGTACTAGTTTCTTCATGCAAAATTATGTTTTTATTTCACTTATTTACTTAGTAAAAAAAAGGAAGCTTTTTGCTTCATCATATATCTCTGGGTGTCCACCGCTGGACTTAGCCTAGTTTATTAATACAAACAAATGACATTTTTGTGTTTATGATTGGAAACATTACAGCCGCAGGTGCTTGAAAGCAGTAGTGACCATTTGAAATCTGGTGTGCCACAAACAGCCAATTGTTTGCCTTTACAGTAACATAAAAGCACTAAACCTAGATTCTTCGTATCTTATCTAATCTGTACTTAGGCTTCAAGGGAAACTAGTACTAAAAATATATCAACTTGTTTCAGGTTGATATAAATGACACTCTCCCACATGATATATGCTCCGAATGTATTAAGTTTATTAATGAATCACTAAGATTCCGGAAGCTCTGCAAGAGTGCACAGAAATCTTTAGAAGACTATAAATTGTACAGTATCAAGTTAGAACACATACACAATCAGAATGTGGGATGTGATAAGACTAATGTAATAGACATATCTGAACTTCTACCACCTGATGAGGATTACAAAGATTATGTTGACAATGTTGATGCATTTAACTGTGAAGATAAAATTGGAACGTCTGAAAAAGAATATGAAACAAAAGTTGACGTTGTAACAGAGGAACCGTCTGGAGTCACAATCAATAACAAAAGGACACGGAGTGTTAAAACCAGTACTAGGAAAGTGGCAGGGAGGAAAGATGAGAGTAAAGGGAAAGGGAGTAAGAGTGAGACTGTGAAGCAAGAGATTGAGTGCGAGTTTTGTCACAAGGTCCTGACCTCAAAACTGTCATTACGTAACCATTACAAGATACACACCGGCTTCGATGTTGTTTGTGAGGTACGAGCAGATACTCCTTGCGTATATTTCTTTTAATAGACTCTGATGATACGACTAAAGCATTGATCTGATGGTATATGATATGTTCATGGTGTTGTTTAGCATGATATATGTTGCACCACATTGTGATCATCACTTTGAGATAGCGACTCCAGTAGCATATACCGGGATGGTCTTTAGTAATAAAACTAAATTATTTATGTAAAGCAATATCTGATGCACATTCCAGCACTGTGGCAAGAAGTTCATCACTCGCCGTCTCCTGCTGATGCATTGTCGTGCGAAGCATGGCTATGAGAAGACTGACAAGTGCTCTTTCTGCGATTACAAAGCTTCTAATGCGGAGCAGGTTAAGGTCAGTTTAGTTTCTTTTTTTTAACTTTCATGAGGTAGCTGGTGAATGAAGCGGCAGCCCATTGTCATATTTCTTCCTTTGTTTTTAGTGATTTTTTGTATTTGACTTGCTTAAGTTCTTTGTAACAGTCTACAGACTGGTCATGGTCATCAAGTTGTGACCTGTTCTATTAGTCGCCTCCACTCTTCTCCTACTGCTGTATTTTGTCGGTGAAGTTGTCCATAAAATAATAAGATAAATAAATATAACAAATGGTCACTGTTCTGTAAATTACTGCGGTAACAAGACAAAGCTGAATAACAAATTTTACTTGGTGTTAACTGATAATGAAGCTCAACCAGAATACACCTGGTTATGGATTTTGAGAGTTGCAACACAATGCTGATGTGCACAGCTCTCATAATTACAATGTGAGGATTGTGGCTAGATACATGGTTTCGAGGATATCCTCCTATTAATCAAACTCCACAACCCATGGCTCCAGAATCTAACTAGGAACTCCCTCAACTAGGCAAATGGTTAACCACTGCATTAAGGTGGTTGTTAGAGAACAGGATTTTGTTGAGGGAAAGGACTGAAGCAAAGATTCCAAATGGTGTCTCACAAGGAGACAGTGTGTGCCCACTTTTATATGTAAATGTACAAATGTCCACCTATTCCATTTGGCTTCTCCACCAGATCCACGAGCGGCTCCACACAGGGGAGAAGCCGTTCGTGTGCGGCGAGTGCGGCGCCGGTTTCCATCGAAGGAGCAGCTACCTGCAGCACATTGCTATACACCTGCCGGAGAAGACTGTCCAGGTACGTCCGTCAGGTTTACAGTTCTGTATTCTGTTTATAAGGAAGAAGGTAAGCGCCAACAAAGGAGTAGAACCTTCAATAGAAGTTTTGTTTAGCATCATATTTCACCTTTCATATGAAGGTGCCGTTAGCCGGTTCCTTCTTAACAGTTCCAATGCATTCGGACTCTGCTCAAACGAGAAACGGGTAGCTGGTACAGTCCAGCATTCATTGGCTCATTGTGACATATTGAGATGTGAAGTTAACTGATCAGTCCCGAGTGATAGACGATTATTTCGAGAATAGACTGAAGTTTATGTCAAACTGTTAGGGGGATTGCGGGAGATAGATAGAGAGGGAGATAGAGATAGAGAAGTCAACTGTATTCTTACTATGTATATGAACCATCCAATTGCATTAGGTTTTTATGGTTGTGTAACATATGGCGTGCGTGCGCATGTTGGGGGGCGGTCAGTGCGCGCAGTGCCCGGCGCGCTTCAAGTCGGCGACGCTGATGCGCATCCACGCGCACCGGCACCGCCCGCCGCGGCACGCCTACCGCTGCGCGCTGTGCGGCGGGCAGTTCGCGCGCAGGCGCAACGTCGCGCGCCACCTGCAGCGCGTGCACGCGACGCAGGCGCCGCGCGACCACATACAGCGGCACGAGCTGCCCTAGCGGCGGCGGCGCCGACAGCTTTACCGAACTGAAGGATACGAAATATATTCGGAGCGATTCCGAAAGCGACGGCTCAGCGCACAAAGCCTGTACTGCGTCAGCGGCGTTTGACGTTTCTGTAAATGTACTTGAACGGGGTCCGGTCTCGCAACGAGGATGTGTTCAGGTCGCGGATACCGGATACATTTATTTACTCATTACGAGCGGTCACCGTCAGACGTCGCTGACAAAAATATCTTACAGACAAATCAATATATATATATATATATATATATATGTAAAGAAAAAAAATCAATACATAATTTAACCGGATCCGAGTGCTCCGTCGCACCGACCCGCATGCATCAACGCGGTGGGTAGTGGCCCACATCTCCCCCTAGGGAAGCTTTACTAACGACAGCTCCTGGTGCCTGCTGACCGTGGGGTTTTAGCCGGTAACATTGCGGCATAACTCTGCTGCTGCACCGACACCGGAAGGAATCCAATGCAGGACTTCACTACAACTCCTATTGCAGTCGACAGACAGTAATGTGCATGCATTACCCTGTACCGATTTGAAGGGCGCTGTAGCCAGTGTAATTACTGAGGTCAGGAGACTCAATATGTTATGTCTCAAGGCAACGAGCGCAATGTGGTGCAGTGTATATCATACTAACTAACGCCGCGTTGTTTCGAGTAAGCGTATCACTTACCATCAGGTGAACGTGTTGAACAAAACAATCCGCACAGATGGTTGCAATTTTTAGTCGCCTTAATATACATTCTACTGCCGCTACTGCTTACAACAGTTTACTATGAAAGTTTTTTTTTAATTTACAAGTGCATTATTTATAATCTGTATTATGAATAGATAAAAAATATAGAGTAAATATACTGGAAGACGTAGTGTTGGCAGGCCCACCACCAGCGCTGTCCGACGATCTGGTGAAGGTTGCGGGAAGCAGCCTGGATGCGGGAGGCGCAGGATCGATCGATATGGAGATATTTGAGGGAGGCCCATGTCCAGTAGTGGATGTCTGTTAGCTGATGATAATCATGGTCATGATAGAGTCAACGTAACTCGTGCACTACACAGAAAAAGATAGTTATTAGTGTAAGCAGTTTTTTTTTTAATTAGATAAAACTGTTTTTATCAACATAATCACGTAAATGTAAGAAATAATGTGATACTAGTGTTTAGTTGCGGAAGTACTTCCGGTACGCGCCGCGCGCTTGCAAATAAACTAATAAACAACACAACGGAGCAACGGCTTTTATTTCCCGCCTGATCCAAATCTGACAGCTCTACCCCACGGCCACGAGCTGGTGACGAGTCCCCAGTTCTGCTGCCGGCTACTATCTCTACCTTTATTGTTTTCTAGAACGTTAGAGCAATTCGCAGTTTGTTGGAGAAAATATGAAAATAAAAAGTTATATATTGCAGGTGAATTTTAATTATTACATCCCAGCATCATCATCAGCCGATAAACGCCCACTGCTGGATATTGGCCTCCCACAAAGATTTCCACAAGTTTGGATTTTAAGAACAATATATGTTAGATTTTAAGGGATTGAGAAGAAGAGAGATTCTGAGGAACTATTTAGCAATCTGATCAAGGCCTTCATTGATTTTTAAGACAGCATTACCGATAGCTGATGGTTCTGCTGAAATATAAAGTTGAACGTCATCAGGATATCAATGGCATTTCCAGTTGGGGATAACTAACAAGATCTGCAGCGTATGAAATCAAAAGTAGAGCATCTAGAACTTCAGCCTCATTTAACGATCCTACAATCAGGAAATCGGGTCAGAACCGTCGCTTCTAGGCCTCTGGCTTGAGATCGTTCTGACAAATAACTATTAAACCAACTCAATGTTTTATGATCCACTCTATAATAAGCCAAATTAGATAATAGTAACGCTATATTAACACTGTCATAAGCCCTGAAAAATTCTAATAACGTCAAAATAGTGCCTTTGCCAAGTCAAGATCTTGGTCAGCAAGGATATTGTCAGTAACATCCAGCAGAGCAGTAATTGTAGCTCGGCCTTTCAAAGGTGAAATGTTATATTTTTCAATGTGTTTAATAAGTTGAGTATACACAGCTTTTTCCAGTATTTTTGATAAAAGCGGTAAGATGCTAATAAGACCTAGGTCTTTGTTAAATGTTTAGGACTTGCGACTTTAGGTAATGATGTCACAATAGCCTCCTTCCCTCGACTAGGAACAGCAAAACTAGACAATGAAAGACTTATATGTGTAATAACATCCAATGTACGAGGCAGGAACGACAGAACGATATCTCTGGTTATTCCGTCCTTTTCTAGTCGACTAGATTTAATATAAGAAGCAACATCAAATTCAAAAATATATTAAAGCTAAAAAGTGACATCGCTTGCGGAGGGAATATTTGAGAATTAGTTGTTAATATCGTTTGGGTTATTGAACACGTTTGGCAAATAATTGTTTCTAGTGGGATCAGTCAATATTTTGTTTTTGATATTTTTCCAAAAAATCTGCCATTTTTTTATTTATAGAAGCAGGCACGGTTTCCATTATGGATACTTTTTACAACAATTTTTTTTCAAGGTTTTGTAATATTCTCCGCGGATCTCAAAACCAGTTTTCCGATAACTTTTGTAAGCTCTGCTTCGTAAATCTATCACCAGTCGGCACCTGTCTGTTATCCAGGAGATGCTACGATCTGTATTTAATTCTTTTTTAATTGGGGCGTGTAGATCAATGAGAAATAAAAGCAAATTATTAAATCTTTCAACGATCAAGTCAACATTTTTAGCAAAGTTACAGATTCCCAGTCAATAAGGTAATCATTCTTAAAGTTATCAATATTTATTCTGTTGATGATTGCTTTGTAGCTGACATACCTTAAGTTATTAATTACAACTTGTTTGAGATTCATTGTAAGTAAAAATTGGTTAATTTTTATTAGTAATATCTAACATGTTAACGTTAAAGTCACCCATTAGTACAATGTAGTTATATTGGGAAAGGACGTAACAGCTTCCGGAAGCTCGTCAATAAATAAGTGGACATTTGTCCACTGAGGTCTGCATGCAGTACCAACAACAACGCGCAGTGCATTTATGCGCGTATGAAACCATGTGCATGCTATAACCCGGCGCAGTCGGTGCACGTTTGCGCTGTCCTGGTCTTAACCATGTCTCATTTATTGCAACAATATCTGACCCAAAATTGTCTATTGCAATTACAAATTCGTGTTGCCCTGTGCAGTGATCCTGCATTAGTCGTATGTAGCGCTAAGTTGAGGTGCAGTGCCGGGCGCCGTCGGTACGCGGGATACACATTGCAACGCATTGCACAGTAGTGTTGCACTACTATTCAATATCAAAAGGATTTTTAACAGGTTCAGAGAGTTGTACCATTGCCGCGCGCACCACTGCCATTAATTAGCCCAGGTTCAGATATAGCCAGTGCGTGTACGGAGAATGTTGGAACAGGTTTCCAAAATACTTTAAAGTATTTCCGATCGTTTCTTAATAAAACTGGAAAATAACATTTGTTTCATTTGATATTTTATAGCTGGAGTTTGCCTCGGTCGATACCACCGCAGCTCCTGCTGCAGGCAGCATTGTGCAAACATTACTGTGGTCCAGTTCGAAGGGCGTCGTAGCTGATGTAATTATTGGGGTAATGAGGTTCGATCTCTTTCATCTCAAGGCGCCCGGCGCAATTTATCATTTAAACCAGCGCCGCGTTGTGGTAGTTGTATCACTTACCATCAGGTGAACGTTCTGCTCGTGTCTTAACTTAATTTAAAAAAAAGTCCAGAGTGAATATCGTAGTGGCATGGAACGTGTCGACCGGTTGCTTCCTCCCAGGAGGCTCCAGCGGTCACCGACTGATGACAATTGATTTTAATTACAAGACGTCTCGTCTCAGAGTTGTGCGTGTTATTTAATGTACGAGTTTATAAAGATATGTGGCTTTAGTTTTGTTCGAGCGGGACGTTCACCTGATTATAAGTGACACGCCCGCTCATAACGTGACGCTAGTTAGGATGGTATACACTGCACCACATCGCGCCCGTCGTATGGCACGCGAATTTATTTAAATAATTTCCAGTGATAGTTCCGTCGCAGCATTCCTGATAAGGCGAGTGCTTCCGGACGTTGGAGGGATGAGGAGTGGGGCTGGGCTCGTGGAAATGAAAAGCGATGTTGCTATTCAAAGTTAGTTTATTTGCATCGTAACTCACACTGCAACACTGCAGCACTGCAGCACCGCGACGCTGCGGCCGCGGCGAGCGCTGTGTAAACATCGTGTAAAAGCGTTATTGCGTATTCGTTGAACGTTTGCGAGCGCTCCGAGCGGAGCCCGGGGCTTCGCCCGCGCACTGCGGCTGCCCGGCCCGTGCGCAGTGTACAGATCCTATCTAATAAAAAAATATTGCACATTAAATTCGTGTTTACGACACTCGAAGGCAAGCGCTACGCGAGCTCGCGGAGGAACCGTGTCCTACAGTATTATACGCCTCACTCGTTGCGAGCGAGCGGCGCACGCGCACACCGACCCGACACAGCGGTCAAGTACAAAGCGCGCGCTCCGCTGCCGGCACACGCTTGGCCCCCGTCCGCTGCACTCCACTACGTGTACTGATCACCGTCACATTTCTATTTACAGCAAGGAGGCGGTGGCGACGCGAGTAAACTGTAACTATTTACAACTAAATGGATTGGCGCCCAACGCGAACAGCGTTTCCTTGACAAACGTCCGATTCCGGATATGGAAAAAACTATTTGCAGTTCCCGCGCCCGACCTTGAACCCCCACCCCCCGCGGCGAATAAAACTGGGCGTGTCACTTACAATCACGTGAACGCCCTGCTCGTCGCTCCTTTGAATAATAAAGATCACGAGTGACCAATTTCTCCAACTGGTCAGCCCGCGTGGCATCACGTGGATTCTAACGCTTGGTTACATCTGGTCTGCCGCTCCGCGTGACGCACAATGCTGATGCGATTGCTTTTAAGAGTCCCGGTCAGTGTCCTGCAGCAGCAGTCCGCGCGGCTGCCAGCTCGCCGCCGCTGGCTCCGTGCCACCGCGCGCCGGGTGGACCCTCACGCACTAACACACATCCGTTTCCCTTTTAAAATAGGACAAGGCTACGGTCCGAAATTCATAAGGTCAAATTTTCGAGAATTACTTTTTTTAAGCAACGAGACGAGACGGGACGATCACCTGATAGTAAGTGACACGCCTGCCCATAACGTGGCGCTGATTAGGATTGTGAACACAGCACCACGTTGCTCTCGTCACCTTGGGGCATTGGATGTTAAGTCTCATTACCCCAGTAATTACCCTAGCCACAACCCCCTCCGAATCGAAATACAGTAGTGTCAATATACTCATCATCAGATGGATCCATCACCTTTTCATGTCACTCGAAGACTCGCCGTCGGCAGACATTGTCAGCTGCTACAGCGTTAACTGTTTGATAACTCGCGGGCAGTAAGGAACACATTCACATCGCCGCTGGCAGGTCTCTGTTGCTGACCGTCTAGGTAGGCACCATCGCAGCTGATATTGCAACCGGCAGACTACTGTGCATATATCACTGTGATCCGGTTTGAAGGGCGCTGTGGTTAGTGTCATTACTTATCTCTAGTGACGAGCGCAGTGTAATATCCTAACTAGCGCCAGGTTGTTGTGGGCATGCGTATCACCTTAATATCAGGTGAGTGTCCTGCCGGTGCCGTCGCCTCGTAGAATAAGAGAAACCACACGCGAAGAGTCCGTGCGGGCTTCAGGTACCGCGACCAGCTCGTCCGCGCGCCCACAGTTACAGTCCATGCAATTATACATTCTATTCAACCGCTACACGCGCATGCGCGATAGACACCCCGAGCTGTACACGCCGTCTGTATACACCGTGGCCTGCAGCACGTCACCTTGCCGTCGGCGGGGGCGGGGGCAGGCCGGGGCGCCGCGCGCACCATTCAGCGAAGCTACAAAACGATTACGTAATCGTTTAACAAAAAAAATCATTCCCGCGACAGTCTACTTGGCGACGGTGGGGACGAAGTGTGCACACCCTCGGGCTCGGGTTCTGGCGTGGGCGTGGACGCTCGTTTTGCGCCGAAGATAGGAATCATAACAGCTACAAACAATGTCAGATGAAGAGCAGCGCGTCACTAGGTTTGCTCGGCCAATGGTGCACTAAACGATCAACGAAATCGGAACAAAAGTGTCGCATACACAACGCCCACCACCCCCATCCCCACCTCTCTCCGAGGATGCGCACGCGCGCACCGTCACACTCGACCACCACCGTCACAACTACACGATAGTCATAACTACACCAACACTAATCGCAGCGGACAGCGCTGTGAGCAGGCTGGACACCCCACACCACGCCATACCCTACCACACCACACCACGCCACCGCCCTCTACCATTCCACCGGAATCAGTCGCGTAATCGTTTCTTATACAGCTACGGTAGGAGGACGAGGCGGGAGACGGAGGGCGGATGTGCAATACAGGATATATACAAATTACGGGGCAGGGGCCCGGGCCACACGCTAACAAGTGGCGAGCTGCAACAAGCTGCACGAACGTGCGGGCGGGGTGCGGGGTGCGGGTGCGCTGTGCCTGTCGCCCGCGCGCGCAACCCGTCGACCGCCGGACCTGAAGCGGGTATCAAAATAAAATAAAATAAAACAAATAAGATAGCGGTGCATTTAATAAAATAAAAAATAAAACGACTGAGCACAACGAGACGGGGCTCGCGGCGCGGACGCGGCGGCGGCGGGGCGTGGCAGCGGCGGGGCGGGGCGTGGCGCGGACATAAGTAAACATTATTAAAACTTAATCACAGCTGGCAACACTAACTAACTTCATCATATTGAAACACCGACACCGATGCTCTCCGGTTTCACGGACACATTAAAATATTTTATTGCGAATCGATAAGTTCGCTAAATAACGCTCCCGCCGCTCGCCGCCCCCACCCCCACACCCACTCTCACTCAACCCGCCGCGCAGGCGCGCCCGCGCCCGAACCCAAATAATAATTCATTAATTGCATAATGTTAACATTGCTTTGGTAATATGGCTGGCGTTTGACGGACACGCGGACGCGTCACGTCGCGTCACGTAACACACGTGGCGTGCGCGGGCGGCGGCGCGACGCGACGGGGCGGGGCGGGGCGCTGCGGCGCGGGGACCTAACATAAGTGAAATATAATACGCCGTTCGCTTTCACAACATTGATGCTCCACTCCACCCCGCGACACCCCGCCGCCGCCACCGCCGCCGCCGCCGCCGCCGACAAGACGACACAAGAGTGCTGCTAGTTGAAATAAACGGTAACAACATAAACATAAGTATATAAGCAAACGCACGCCGCGCGCACGCGCACGCGCAGCCTCGCACCTCCCGCCGGTCCGCACCTGAACCGTTGCCGGCTATTGAAACTAAGCGGGCCGGGGGCCGGGCTGCGCGTGCGCGTGCGGCAGACAGCAACAGTAGCAGCATCGGAGCGCAAATAAACGACTAACGGAAATAGTGAAAGAAACTAGTGCACTAACTTAACTAAATAACACAAAGGAAGCCCAGAGCCGCTCCCCCAACGCTCCTGCCCACCGCTCCGCGTCACTCTCGGGAGTATCACCATTGACACAGTATTGCAACAATGTTTGTCAACAACCGGCTGCCTCCCGCCCCTCCCCCCAACACCGCACGGCACCGCTGCGCCTCGCCCACGGAGCGCATCCTCGAGTATCATCAGTACAAGCGCTACGTCTCTTGTAGGCGGCCGCGGGAAGGTCGGGGACAGGCCGCTACCTCCCCCCCCCACCACGCACGCACGCTATCAGATATTGCACATTAAACACCGCGATTGCTACAATATAAGTCCCCCCTCCCCCACCCATCTCTATTACATTGGGACAATATTGAATTTCATCAGGGACGGAGAACTGTAGGAATCTATACAAACGGCTCCGGCGCACCGCCAGGGGCGCGCCTCAGGCCGGCCTACCCGCTACCCACTACCCCCTACCGGCCGCACCACCACAAGCAGATCACAATTGACTCCGTGCACACGCTGGGCGCGCTCGCGATCGCCGGCCCGCCGCATCGTTACCTTGAGCAGTCCCCTACGCGGCACCAGTTGCTGATGATGACTGAGACTAGACTGCCTCGCGGAGCAAGCACACTCGGTCTGAAGTAAGAACGTTAACTTTAAGCGCCCTACAGGTTAGAATAAGAACCACATCTAGTGTTCTATTAATAAGTAAACATTTTGATATGAACGTGGTCCCTTCTAGCTGGATGTCTACTCCAGCTCATGATGAGGGGAAAAAATTATGTAGCGCCTTTCGCGGAACTGATGCGAATTCATCGGCCGGCGATCGTTTGTGCAGGAGTTATATTAGCCGTGGTATTTAACAACCAAGCGGTTGTGGTTGCACCAGCCCGAGGGGACTCCACCGCGCGTCCCCAGAGCGGAGATTTTAACGAAACGATTATAAACATAAAGTAAACAAGACTCCGCGCGCACGGAAATATCATGGCGGCGAGCGCGCGGAACTAGCCGACGACACGTGATGCGCACGCGCACGCAAACCGCGCCGCGCGCTCGGCTACACTAATATGATACAGGCGGCGGCGCGGTGCGGCGCGGCGCAGGCACATGGTTGCAAAACCGCTACTGAACCCACTATACAATACAAACGTGTTAATTCAATACACAAACTATTATCGACCTTAAAACAATGTTAATAAAGTTCATAACCCCTGCACTCGGTGAAGCGAAATCATATAAACGTTAACGGCGGAAAAAGCGCCGGCGCAGCGCGCATGCGCGGCCTCCAAATATGAGCTTTGATACAAAGGTGAAAAAGTACAAATTGACGCGAACACTAGGAATCCGCCGGAACACAAGCGCAGTGATGCCGGTGGCGCTCCAGGAGCGCGCGCCCACCGTGCTGCACGCTGGAGCGTGTAACTCGCCTAAACTCCCGCACTCAACCCCACCCCTTCGACTGCAGCCCCTGACACTTTCGCACAAGTTTGAAACACTAAGTAACAGTCCGTCCGGTTCGCAGGACCAGGCAGCGTAATCTCATTATCTCTTCGAACAACTTAAAATACCCGTAACTTAAACAGCAAAAAAAACAGCCAAACAATTGTTAACACGTGTGGCGGGTCGGGGCTGGCCGCCGTGGGTCGGGGCTGGTCGGGGAGGGGCGGGCTCACTCCGCGCTATTGAAGTACTCCGAGGCGTTCCCGCGGCAGATGGGGCACGTCCGGTTCGACTGCAAGTGAGAGAGAACATTTGTTACAGTAACAGCGAGGAGGATGGGGCAGAAGCTGTCGCGAGCCAAAGCCTGGCGCCGACTAGTGATAAAATCGCTGCGTTCTATGCGGAGGTCGGCGGAGGAACAGAAATGTCCAGTAATGGCAACAAAAATAACATCCCCTAGAGTGACCTGAGATTACCAAGATAATATAGAAAAGTGACATGTAAGCAGACGTGGCCGCTTCCAGTGCGCCGCGTGGAATGGGTTAGTCGCACGGAGAGCAATGGAAAGGACTGCTTGGAGTTTCTCTACGTGATCGAGTCAGACATGAGATGATCCGCAGGAGAACTGAGGTCATCGACATAGTCCTAAAGATCCTAGCTTCATGCGGCAATGGGCAGCACATCGCTCGAAAGACTGACAGCCGATATGGGGCGCCAAGGTCCTCAAATGGCGACCGCGACCGGAACACGTAGTATTGGCAGGCCCCTCCCACTAGGTGGTCCGACGAACTAGTGATGGTTGCGGACAGCATAGGATCCATCGATGTGGAGATCTTTGAGGAAAGCCTACATCCAGCAGTGGACGTCTGTCGGCTGATAATGATGGGACTCCCCAGCAGGAGGCCGTGCAGGGCGCGCACATGGGTCGGTTAGTGATGTGCGAAAGGATAAACTCACCCGCAGCCACTTGTCGACGCACTTCGCGTGGAACTCGTGCGCGCAAGGCAGCACGCGCAGCGTCTGCCGCGCCTCGAACTCGCACATGCACACCACGCACGAGGTCTGCTCGCCTGTTCGCCGCGCCCATGAAGCAGCACCACGCACCATACACCAATTAGGAAGTGAATAAATAGAAAGTGACGGCGAGCAGCGCGCCGCGCTCATTATCTTCTCCGCGCGCTCGCTCGCTTTTAAAGTTAACATTATTATACCTATTCCTTATTAAATTGATTTTTTTTTATTTTTATAAATATTATTATTTAACGTTTAAGTGGTGACAACGTCTGCCGTGCTGCAGGCGGCCGGTGCTGGTAACACCCATTCGGTCAGTGCACAAGTTACTGCAACTCTCGCCCACCAGATGGTGCTGCGTCAGTCAGCTGCACGGACGTGCTGTTCTTTATTTGAAGAATTTTAATAGAATTTTAATAGAAGTCTATAGACATATAACTTCGGTGTGACGTCACTGGAATAACGTTGAAATGAACATTTTGTCCTTCGAACCGGATTTGAGCCAGCGATCTATTGATCTACAATTCATACCACAGTCGACTCCACTGGTGGTCAGAGTAATAACTACTTTTGCGAATGTTCACACGATGCAGCGCCGGCGGTGCGTTACCCGTGCACCAATGCGCGTGCGCACCCGGTTCATTGCACTCACCCTGGCGCGTCTGCTCCGAGTACTTGTACGTGGGCAGCTGGTCGATTTCGTGTCGCGCGAGCCCGCGCGGCTTCGCCTCGCCGAGCCGCTCCGCGAGCGACAACAGCGCCTCGTAGTTTTCAGGCTCCGGCTCGGCGGCCTCGTCGCGCGCCTCGCCGTATGGGGAGAGCGGGAACATCGCCAGCAGGTTCAGGAACACCTGCGCACGCGACGGGAATACGTGGTAAGATATATGTACTAGTTGACGGTCAGGTCGCCTGGGACCCTTCATTGAGCACCATGCAATCCCAGTCCGGTAAGCGGTACTGAGCAGAAGTTACCGTGTTCTGATGTAAAATGTGATTTGTGAGGTGCAATAGGAGGTAGGTTACCGGGGCACGGGACGACACCATGCATCTCAAAGTGACCACCACGCAAACTGCGCGGAAAAGTAGTCATACAGGTGTACTTTCTGCGCGGTTTGTGTTTGATGTAAGTTGTTGCTTAATTAATGAATAAATGGAGCAATCAGTAAGTAGTCGGTGGTGGGCAGAGCGTGCCGCGGGTCACCTGGTACGTGGGCGGCGGTGGAGGCAACGATATCGGCGGCGCGACGTGGAGCTGCGCCTGCACGTGCGGCAGCGCGGCGCCCACCAGCCCGCCGCCGCCCTGCCGGTCGGAAATCGGTGTTAAGTATGGAACTAATTACAAACGATTCACACTTGCAATAATATTATAAACCAATGGGCCCGCTAGCTCGTTCACACGCATTTCGGAGATAAAAACTGAGCCGAATATAGGAATCGAAATAAAATCAGGTTTTTGGTGCGAAAGGTAAATAACCCTGTTGAGTTTAGAGCGACGCACCTGCGCGTGTATGTGATGCACGGGGTGAGCGGGGTGCGCAGGGTGCGCAGGGTGCGCCGGCCAGCGCGCCGCCGCGCGTACGTAAGGACGTGCACCGCGCGACCCCGCCCCGACCACGCCGCCAACTCCTCCCACGGAGCCCACTCCGCTGCCCACGCCCACGCTACTGCGCCGCTGTCACGTTACACAACAATCAACTAAGCACTTCAATGTATACAAACCAATAATTTGTGTGTTGCGTGGGTGGGTAGAGGCTCGCTGGGGGCGATGTTCGTACACATGTACATATTCATGGAGCCTGACAAATTATAGTGGGCTAGCACTCACGTGGTGGTGATGTGGGAGGGCGTGCCGCGCGTGGTGGGCGTGGTGTGGCGCCATAAGCTCGAGCGGGGCGCCGCGGGCCTGTGGACGCGATCGATACAGCTACATTAATATGCACGGATACATTAGCGAGGCCCGGCCGCTGGTAACCGGCAGCAGCGGCCGGACCGACTGTCGAGGAGGACAACATCCTGCGGATCAGCGAATCTCCAACCCTTTGTGTAGTCGACCATTGCTGATGCCATATTCGTTTGGCCAAAATCGTCATGTTCTACACAATACAGAAAAGTCTCATTACTCCAAACACTCCCCTCTCCTCAACGATTAAACAGTAATGTCCGCGCATACGACCTTTTAGCGGCAGAGGCAGCCGCTGTGGTCTTCGGCGAAAGACATTTTTGCACAATAAGTAGTAACGAGGACCATGAAATGTAAATTGAGCAGCTATCTCGGAGGCTCACCTCCGCGGCGAGCAGCAGCGGCGCGTGGTGCAAGTCTGGCGCGGGCTGCAGCGGCGACATGGCTCCCTCGCCGCCGCCAACCACCTCCAGGCGGGTACCGTCCGCACGCTGTGCACCGGCGATGTAGTGCGCATGCGCGTGCGGTGGCGACGAGAAGGGCGCACGGGGCGGCGGCGGCGGCGGCGGTGGCGGCGCGAATCCGCCGTGATACGGCAGCCCCGCGTACACGCCGCCCATCTGTCACGTATGAGCTGTAGCTTGAAACCGTCGCCGTCGCCGCCGTCCCACGAGCAAGGGGCGGCTGGCGAGGGCGGAAGAAGAGACGCCATCCGACTCGTAGGTGGTGGTACCACAGGATAAAACTGATCTAATCAGAGTTGATCTATTCTGTTTCTGATGTTAAAGGTGTTGCGTCGTGTCGGTCAGAAAGCATGTCTTCCTTCGCCCTTTGCGGTTAGACGTGGCAAAGGCAGTGGCACAGGACGCCGCTACACGCGCGCCGGTACGCTGCTAGAGACAGCGGCCAGAATGCGCTCGAATCGTGCGGCGTCAGGTCTGGCCTAGCTACAGAGAATAAAGAAAATACCGTGCACCGGGGCCTAGGATTAGCGCGTAAATACAAACAAACATTCCCGGAAGCGGTCGAGATCGGATCCATAGAAAAATTAGCGTAAGTATGAGTTAAAACTATTGCTTGCTCTGTGTTCTATTTGGCAGCGGCGTGTCCTCAAAACCAGAGGTAAAGGGAACTAAATCTATGACAGAGATAACCACAAAATGTACACAAAAACAAAGCGGAATTAATAACGTAATGGCATTACTTAGAGAGATACAATGAAACAGCACGGCTCGGATGCACACACTGTGACCCGCATTCGGCAGCAGCGAAGAACGGACAATGCGCCACGTACACGTCTCGTAGGTCCACGTGACCGAACGAGGTGTACGGGCCCGGGGCGTGCACCGGCCATTCGGCACGACGTAACGACACCAGTGAGAGAGAGAGAGCGAGAGAGACAGCATAAGTGTTAATTGTTCCCAGATCAGCAGAGCCGCAGCTCCAACCGAGCGTCATGTGAGCTCGTGTGTCATGCTCGGTGACTAACTGATGACTAAAGAGAAAAAAACCGTTCGTTGTGTGTAATTTGAAAGGAGTCAGCAGTGTAGTGATGCCCCGGCGCTGGAGACGCGCCGCCTCTGCGCGCGCAAGCCAGAAGCAGGTCGGGCGTGGCAGCGGGGCGCGAAACAGAGGGCTGGCATAACGTCTTCCCCGGAAGAGCCTCTCAGGCGTAATTGGGCGTTGTCCACTGCGTCATAAGGTTCGCACCGTGCTCAGGCTCGCATCACACCGGGGCCGGCTAGGAACCGAACACGTCGCAACTGCCACGTTCTTTCATGGAAACATTCAGGTCTAAGAGTAGTGTGTGCCCCGCGTCCCGCGTCCCACGCCCCGCAGCTCGCGGACAAAAGTTATTGCACAGCGGACATTACAATACATAATCTGGGCATGCATGCTCGTCCCGCTGGAGCGGCTCACGGGTCGTGCTGCGCGTGTCCACGCCGCGCACTCCGGGGGACCGGAAGTGAGCGCTAGAAATCACATACATTACGCGTGCTTGGCGAGGAGAGCAGGCAGTACGTGCGCACGCGCAGCCGCCACCAACGGCCGATCTACATATATTGTGAGAGATACAAAGATTCATTTGTGCAGCTACAATATCCACCCGCAGCACAACACGCGCTCGCTCACTAAGTTGCCGTTGACAAAAACACTGAAACAGCAGTTGTTCAGGCCATATCTAACAGGTTAAGACTTTCGGGCAACCGCCGCGACCGAGGGACTACGCGAGCGCCGAACACCCGCAGCTGCCGAGAAGCACGGCTGAGACTAGCTTTGGAATTTGAGCGCGAGCATTGGATTTATCTTATAACTTGTGCAGCGGGACAGAGGCGTGGCGACCACAGCGCAGCGCCGCGCCACCTGGCGCTGGCGTGCGTCGGAAGGAAAGAGAGAGCGATTGCCAATAACGAACAAAGAGAAATCCAACTTCACATAGATCATTCGGAAAAGAGTTCAGAGGTTCAATCGTGGGACGGTCGGTGGGGCAGCCAGGTTGTTCACCAACGTCTTGTGTTACATGTGTCAGTTCTACATAAGGACTAAACCGTGTCTGTCACTAAGGATTTTCCGAAACTGAATGATGCATGGACTATGTTAAAGTTTACACCGGTGAATGCAATCTGTACAGGAGAGGGGGGAAAGGGTGAGAGCGGTGCGGAGGAAGGGGGCGTGAGGTGGGGCCGTTTTAAGCTAACACAATGCGCGAGTGCGTTCCATTTGCTCTAAAAACAAAACTAATTTCCTTAAGCCAATCCTTCAACTAAGAATATTATATTCTATTTGATTAGTGACACCAAGCCCGGTCGCCCCGCCACCAACAAGCCAACACACACACACACACACACATACAATGTAATTAGACGCGAACACAGCTCGCCGGAGGTGCGCACGAGCACGGCGCACTATCCAGTCGCTTGCGTTCGTTGGTACCGATTGCATGTTTCTTTTTTAATTGAGACCAGCGACGAGACGAGCAGGACGTTCATCTGATGGTAAGTGATACGCCTGCCCATAACAACGCGGCGCTAGTTAGGACGATATACACAGCACCACGTTGCGCTCCTCGCTTTGAGGTAGGATGTTAGGTCTCGTTACCACCAGTAATTAATGACGTAGTCCGACCATAAGTTCTGTTACAAATGTAAATGCATTGTTTTAATGCAGTAATATGATGTTATTAAATTGTATACCTACATATTCATTGGTCTCAGCAAAAAGCGATATTCCATTCGCAATGGTCACCTTTGGCTTTTACGCAGACCTTTAATCTGTTTGACCACGAATCTATGGATTTACGTGCTGTTGCCAAGGGAAATTTCCACCACCACCACTGTTGGCTATTTGCTCCAAAGATTTTTTAAGAGACTCAATGTCGCCGTGTCAAATGTTTGGGGTGAGGTTTGGGCTAGATGAGGGCCAGTGTTCAGCTCTTATAAAGTCCGGAACGTTGGTTTCAAGCCAGGCTTGGGTAGTTCGTGCCTTGTGACCAATGTGCCAGGTGCAGAGTCCTGCTGGAAAGTCTACGGTATAATTTTAAAAGGTGTATTGCTGAGAGGTTTCACCACATGATCCAAGACCGTATCTTGATACACTTTGGCTGAAGTTTTCATTCTTTTTTCACAAAAATGTACGCGATGTTGCGACTCCTTGTTAAGACACCCCACCAAACCATCACTGACGCAGGATGATGACCATGACCGCGTTGTATCTTTCGGACCACTCGATCAGCTTCTTTAGATCTGTGAGCGTACATTTTATCATTTTGCTTATTGTAGTGTTCCTCTATCGTGAAAATTTTGTGTCTTTCAGCTGCCTGTTGCATCGCGACGGAAGGTTTGTTCGATTCGATCGATCCACTACATCCGTCTTTAGTTGTAAAGATTGATTTAGGGCATGTGCATGTCCGGTATATCCACGATAAGCACCGAGCGCCGAGCTTCAGGTCTTGTTTTATAATACGCGTTACGCGACAGAGTCCTGGCTAATGGGGTTTCGACGAATTCTGGCTTAACAGCATTAACAGCCTTTGTAGTTGTAACAGCACGCGGCCGCTTCGATATTTTCTGGTCTTCTTCTGGACAGAGGAAGTGTTGTTGTATCTGTTCATAGTACGATACACGAACACTCGGCTGATAGCAAGCTTTTGAAGTGTTTGGAATATGACCGATCGGACCAGTTGCATACCCACACCCACTTTGTGTAAGGCGATCATTGCAATCCTATTTTATTTAACACCTCCACCCCTTTCCATATTGTAATTTGATAATGAACACGAAAAAATATGTGAAATGGCGCAAAATCGAAACAAGTTTTTAAAATAATGTACGTGTTCCAAATTCAAAATAATTAAAAATTTGAAAAAAAGAAGTTATTATGTAACAGTATTTATGGGCAGACTAGTTATAATTAAGTAGTATGTGACGTAACAAATACGTTACAACCAAACTTAGTTTATAAAACAAGCCACGCAAACCGACTGAGTCAACTTTCCCCCTGTAACCCTCACCGCGCAGACTGCACGGTGCGAAAGGAAAGTTGACACACAGCCGACGCAAACATTTTGAACAAGTTAAGAGCGGATCCAGAGCGGAGCCGGAGCGGCAACAATGAACGCAAGCGAGCGGCGGCGCGTGCGCACGATGCGACGCCCAGCGCGAAGCGGGCAGCGGGCAGTGGGCAGCGCAGCGGTACCTGGTAGCGCAGCGGCAGCGCTGGAAGCACGGCGGCGCCCCACAGCTCGCCTGCCGGCCCGCCCGCCGCACCCGCCCCGCCGGCGCCCACCACCTGCAGCGCGCCAACCGCACACGACGCGGGGTTACACACGGCAGACAACAACACCAACACCAACACCGCGCCAGAGACCGGCCGCACGCGGCGCCCGTACCCGTGTCCGTGCCTGCGACTATGTCAGCGTGCTGATCCAATGTAGACCTTAGCGCGCAGGAGCAACAGACACACACGTCCCCTACAGACATGTAACCGCTGCCACACTCTTTTAGTCCATCGACACATTAACAACAGACAAAAGGTAGGGCCGGGCGGAAACCCCAGCCGCTTGTTTACCCCCATTCTGCCCCTTATTACGATAATTTGCGAGCAGTCCGTTTGTTCTGCGCGCAAGCGTGCATGGCCCGTCTGTTTGTTTGTTTGTATGTGTGTGTGTGTGGTGTGTGTGGCTGTCGACATGTGTACATGAGTTAATAAAAAAAAACCGCGCGACGCAATAACCTGACAAAAATGTATAGAGGTCGTGTCGCCGCGGACTCGCCTGCGGCGTGCTCGCGTCTTCTCGTGTGCGTGTGTGCTCATGTGCGTGTTGGGGGTGGGGGTGTGGGTGTCGGCGTGGGCGTACCGCGGCGTTTGTTCCCTGTTATGAAGTTAGGACGGCAGTCCGGGTCTTTACAAATGTGAACGTTATACTTTTAACCCGCGCGCGCTGCTGACAAACGTCAATACAATTATAGTATACGCATCTGTCTGTTCGTGTTCACTAGTTTTGGTTTAGGTATGTGAGTATAACATTGCAAATGGAAAACAATACAACTCCTAGTGGCAGAGTGTTGGATGAAAGAAGCAGCGATACCACCACAAACTGCACAAACCCCGGGCAAGGCCCTGCGAGCGCACGCTGCGGGCCCCGCGCTCCGCCGGCGCACCCAAACATCCATCAGGAGTGCAAGGACGCTCTGCAGGATGTGTCCATACCTCGTGTACGATCAAGGATGTACCGTGCGGTGTGATTCATCAAAATATATTCAATATGAATAGTCTAAAGAGCCTGCCGGTGTAGACAAAAAACCGTGACCAGAAGCGCGATCGCGGTCCGGACGTGACGTCAATCAGTCAGACAGACAAACAGACATCGTGCGAGAGGGACGGCGCCGGGGCTCCGCCCGTCGGCGAGTAGAGCCCCGACTCACCAATTTGCACTTTATAGATTACAGTATAATAATTGGATGACTCCAAACTCTTCTCGTACCTGAGTGCGCTGCGCGTGGTCGCGGTGCGCGTGCGCGTGTGCGTGGGGGTGAGCGTGAGGGTGCGGGTGGGGCCAGCCCACGCCGCCGCCCAGCGCGCCCAGCCGCGCGCCTCGTAGCGACACCTGCGACGTGATCAAATCGTGTCAAGTTGATCATCGAAAGCGGCAACCGCGCGCCGTGCAGTGGAGCCACTCAACCAGTTCCGCAGCATGGGATCAGCGTGCGCGGGTCTGTGTGTGTGTGTGTGCTGTACGAGACAGTTTCGGTTGCGCGATCTGATTGTAGTATTGTTGCAATCACTGCACTGACACCGCAGCACGTGAGGTAACAGAACGACCAAGTGTGTGTAAGTGGGGACCACTATTCTCACCTGGTTGATGTCGAGCAGCAGCGGTGCGTGCGGGTGCGGATGCGCGTGCGGGTGCGCGTGGGGGTGGGGGTGAGGCACGTGCTGCGCGTGGGGCTCGAGCAGCCGCTCGTGCGCCCACACTCCGCCGCCGCCGCTCACGTAGCGCACGCGCCGCCTGCGTCAGAGCGCGCACCATGTCACCAACGCAACGCATGTACACGTGACGGCTGCGCCACGCAGCAGCTCCGCTGGCGAGCTGCTGCGTGGCGCAGCACGTGTAAAGTTTGTGACCGCCGAGTCAACAAGTAAACAAACAGTTGAATATTTATTGCTCAGAGGTGGACTCATTATTCATTTCACCACCCATTAAGGTATCTCCAAGTATATGAACTATGGATTCTTGAGGAACCCCAGTCCGCGGGCCTGTGAGGCTGCGAAGTTTCGGCGGTGGGTGATTATGGAGCAGGAGGAATACAAATGTGGCGCCAGTGCTGCAACTAGGAGGGTGGTGGCGGGCGTGTGCTCTGGTGGTATTTGGGTCGGTACGGTGCTAACTCACGGCGGTTGATAGTGCAGGCGCGGCGTCCGCCGCTCGACCGCCGGCGCCGTGACCGACACGCTGCTGTCACCTGAAAAGCAGTGAAGTGGCCGTGAGGTGCAGTTTCACGTATCATTGGTAACTATGTGGGGCACGGTGACACTGTCTGTCGGCGTGCGTGAAAGAGGATAGATATAAGCGAGTCACGATGGAAGAGAATCCCTCGCCTCTGTATAACAAGTGCTTACCCGAGGAGAGGTGCCTGGAGATTCGTCGTCGCTTCCGGCTAGGGCTGTCGCCCGCCTTACTGGACAACTCGCCGTCCGACGAGCCCGCGCTCACCAGCGGCTCCACCACCGCTACCCCGCCCTCCAGAGGGTTCGTGTCCTGTAAACGCCGTACATGTATAACATGTTTATTTGTATATATGTATTCGAATCTTTCCAAGTTTACATCGGACAACTCCTTGCCCGCGCGCGTGGAGGAAACGATCCACGTCGCTCGCGTCTATTAACTGAGCTCGTTAAAAATAAACACTTTCCTCTCTCCTTCTCCCCATCTCTCCTATGGCTTTACCGCCCCGCGAAACTTCGCCGCACCCTTATTAACTCCCACACTGAATGATGAAGCAACTCAAAGCCGCCGATGTAATCTTTGTGCAATACTGTTGAACAAGTTGCTCAAGGCCCTCGCACCCCGGCGGGTTCGCGCCGTCACCTCTCGGCCGCGCTACGCAGCTACGGCGCCCGCTACGCCACGGCGCTACGCCGGCGCGGCGGCGCGCACGTGTCCGCGTCCGAGCTGCTGACGTACCTACTGTACCCTTCTGATAAATGATCACATGTCTCCATAATCCGGTTCAAAGGGCGCTGTAGATGGCAGTTATTCTGGCTTATGTGGATGTCGTGATGTAGTTTGGCTGACATAGACATTTGGAATGATCAGTAATTCAACGTATTGTTTTCCACGGTTCGACCGGGCGGGCGGCACCACTGCCGCTTTGCGCTCGATTAGAACATGAAGCGACGTTACCATGTGATGGTGGTGCGGCGCGTGGTGCATGTGCGGCGGCTCCGCCGACGGGCCCGCACCCGGGCTCACGCGCATCTCTGAAATGCCGAAACAAATTGTTTTTATTAATCTCCGTGCACTCTTAAAGTATAACAAGCGGCGGCGGCTGACGGGGCGGTTCTCATGTAAACCAGACAGGCGACTGCCCGCCGCCGTCAATCTCCAACAACTCCGCCGGCAGGTGCTGCCGCGGAGCAGCATTGTGCAAGTTAGCCACCCATATCTGGTAAAACTTTTTAATGGCGTCTCGAGTACTTTTTATGGATCAGGCCGATTGCTCTCTTGAATCTGACGCTGCGAAATGTAGTCAATGGAGAACATCTTCAAGGGAAGAGGTACAGTGCCTACGTTCAGCAACGGACATCGATGAATATAGATTCCGCTGCAACGGTGACTCGGCGCTGGTAGAGAGCCCATGGCAAGCGAACAAGCAACAAATTCCAAGGATCAGTTAATGAGCGCCAACAAAGGTGTTCACGGGCCACGCTGCTCTGTGGTGTGGTGTGTTTCCACTCTCACCAGGTCGGCGCCGCTCCGACGGGCCGGCGGCGCGACGCTCAGCTCGCCGCGAGCCCCCAGCGCCTCCACCTGCACACACACATACACACACGTACACATTGCAGCCAGATACACACACTGCAGCACGCCGGCACTGCACACGGCCCCGCCGGCTCCTGCGGTGTAAATGCACTAGCACATCAGGCACACGACAAGGAAACTCTTGCGACAAAATGAATTTAAACCGAACTGGTGTAGAAATACTCCACTCGCCCCGCCCCGCCCCGCTCCCCCACACCAGCAGGAAGTAAGGCAAGCGGCCACGAGATTGTGCGATGGAGAGCCACCAACTTGGGCACAGAATGAACGAGGGGAGCGTCAACCTGTGAGGAAGGACACGCTCTGCCGGTAACAACGATGAGTCAGTCGGTAAGGCTGTTTACACAATGCCACGACGCCCACGTTGCACACGTCGTCTTCACGCGGCTACTCCTTCATATTGTATAGTACAGTAAGTATACGCCGCGCTGCAGCCGCCACCTCGGCGTGGAGTGCGGTGCAGCGAGCTGCAGCACCAGTCCGCCACCGCATCCATCCCGCAGCCTATTAACCGGGCGCACCGCTCCGACTTGAATGGAGGTTAAAGGGTGCGTTATAAAATTACTGGCATAAGTATCAGCAGGGGCGGAACCGCGGCCCCCAACCCCGCCGCGCGCTGGACCCGCTCCAAAACCTGCTCGCCGCCACGTCCAGAGCAGGCTCGGCGCGATTTATCGCCCCGACTGCGCGAACGGAACCACTTCCGCTGCATTAACTAACGGACAGACGGATTTCGTTTGGCTACTTCATTTTTTACTAAGTCACGCGCGGTGCGGCTACGGACTGATAGTTAGTCGTTATTCGGTGGTGGTGGTAGTGGTGATGGTGGTGGTGAAACCTTTTCGCAGCTGTGACGAGTGGACCGCATTCCGGCGTCAGAGTTATGATGTCGTGGTAAGACTCGCGATGTGATGCTGTCTAAACCAGTTAATCGCGCTGCGGGCAACCGTATCGTTCACCATCAGGTACACAGTGTAGTATGTGTGTGTAATTATGTGTTGTGCGCATGCGGCGGGACGTACCGACGCTGAGGCGGCGCTGCTCGTGGTGCTGGTGGTGCTGCGGCTGATGGTGGTGGTGGCGCACGTCGCGTTTGGCGGGCGCCGGGGGCGGGGACGCCGCCACGCAGGCCTCCTTCGGGCTGCCGGCGCTGCTGCCATCGCTGCGGGCAGAACTCACGCGCTCAATCATAATACACGGGAACTGGCACACGTTGAAATATTTGTAAACATGTTAGAGACATCACCACATACACGGAACTGTACATTACGTCAGGGCGGACCAGCCTCTGGTAAATTCATGTCCATACTGATGTGTTCTTTTTATACAACAAAGCGACGCGACGAACGTGACATTCACCTGATGGTAAGTGATACACCCGCCCATAACAACGGGACGCTAGTTAGCATGGTATACACTGCACCACATTGCGCTTATCGCCTCGCGTCATAAAGATGTCGAGTCTCGTTACCCCAGTAATTACACTAGCTACAGCGCGCTTCAAACCGGAACACCACTGTGCTAATGTTTACACACTGCTGCCTGGCAACGGCGGCGGGTAAGTAAGTACCCGTGCCTCCTGCCGGTCACTAGTGTTAATGGGTCCGACGTGTGCAGCATCACATCACCGCATCGCTTGTCATTGTATTGACCACCTACTACGATAATGTGTAGGTAATTAATTATATCACCGATAAATACGTGTCGACGGTGTGCATGTGCGTGCGTGTGCGTGGGGTGATACACTTAGAGCACACGGAAGACAGTGACGCGTGGGGAGCACCGCCGTTGACGTTTAAACAACTTCCAGAACGGAACATCAATAATGGGGAGCTAAGACGATGTCGTAGTCACGTCAACGGAAGCCATGGAAGAAAGCTTAGAATTCCCGGTCAGGCGGCCGCGCCCAACAGTCTCACACAGCTTCAAGGAAACAATGTAAAAATGATGGGTACACTGAGGGTGACCATTGGGAGTCTTGTTAATACTATAATATCGGTCTGCTGGTGGTGTCTGTTGCAGAACACTGGCGTTCCCAATTTTGGGGCAATTGCTGTATTTGGTGCCGGATGCTCAGCGTGCCCGTCGTGCACAGCAAGCACATAAGTAACGGATGACAGACGAACACGCAAACTGATGGAGGAGATATCTAGTCATCTCCCGCGTCTGGTGGGAGGATTTTAGCAAGGGGTCGAATGATCCCGTCGTGTCCACCGCATGACGTTTTGGTTTGTTGAAAAACATGTTTCTTTTTTTTATTCTACGAGGTAATGAGACGAGCGGGATATTCATCTGATGATAGGTGATGACTATGTGGCGCTTCTTAGGATTTGTAATCCACCACATTATGCTCGACGCCTAGAGGCATGTGTAAGTCTCGTTAGGGCAGTAATTTCACTAGCTACAGCAGCCTTTAAACCGGAACTGAGTAGTGTTTACAGCCTATAGTTTGGCGTTGATTGTAGCTGCCTATGCGGCGCAAGTTGCACGTATTCTGCTGAGAGAGCTGGCAGCTCAGCTGGCCGTCTCTCCAGCAGCCAGGGGAGGAGCCGGTGACGTGGCGGCGCGCCGGCGACCGGTCTCGATCCCGAGCAGCGCGCGCCGGGTCGCGCGCAGGTCGCGGGCGCGGACGCAGAGAAAGTTCTCGCCGGCGCAACTTTCGGCGTCCGCATCCGCATCCGGTTGCTGCCGCCGCCAATTCGTATGCCAAACGAATCTCACCGGGTCCGGCGCGGCAGACCGGTACCTCGTCCCCGATTCTCACATGTAACAAGTTAATCACGTAACGAGGTTGCGCAAGGACCCTCACAGGGCGCCACGTAGCGCCCACCGCTTTGCCATTTGTAATCGTATTTCATCACCAGTACTCCCGCTGACTTAAGCTATGTATTAAAGCTGGTGTGGGGATTACGTCAACTTCCAACGAGACGTACCCTGGAAGGCGCACGAATGTGAATCCCTGAATTATTTTTTTTTATTTAAGGAAGCGACCAGACCTGATGGTAAATAAAACGCGTGCCCATAACAGAGTGGAATTAGTTCAGATGATATACACAGCACCACATTCTGCTCGACGCCTCGTGACATACATATTGAGCCACGTTACTCAGTAATTCCACTAGCTATAGATCCTTTCAAACCGGACACAGTAATGTTAGCACGCTATTGCCTGTCGGCTGCAACAGGAGCTGCGGAGGTTCCTAGATGATCTCCGGCAACAGTGACTACCGCCGTTATTGATCCAAACAGGAAGTTCAACGTGTGGCAGCACAAGCTTGTATAATCCCGCCGCCACCGGGAGTAACGACATCTTATTTGTAAAAGAGCGTCCGCGCTGCTCCCCGCGAGCAGGGGGTGTATGTAGCACAGCATCCCGGCCGGCGCGACGTTCCCGTGTATATTTCCACTCTAGACGTACCAAGGCATACGATACAAGGTACCAATAAATGGAGAAATAAACTGTACTGCTTTAAAATTCCGACTGAAACATTTCCATATAAATTCAATTTCGATGGGTCAATTTTGCCCACTTAAAGGGGTAGGTAATATACCGTGCGTTAGGAGACCGTTTCCGAAAACGAAGAGAGACGATAGTACTAATGACCCCTTAGACGATGCGATGAAAAAAATCGATCCTGATAAAAAATATCATATTTTCAAAAGGTTTTATCAGCATTATTTACGCTCCGTCATGTCAGTGCAGCTAAATGAAACGGTAGTTTCATAAATAATTCATTAATGTATTAAAAAAAACCAGCAATGAAACACAAAATCAAAACCAGCTGATGCTCGGGTCCACGCGCGCTCGCCCGGCCGCAGGGCGGTGGGGGGGGGGGGGGGTGTACTCGACGTGTGTTCGGTTTCAATTTGAACGTTGTGCGATAGCGCCGCGGTGCGTTCAGATCCGAGCATCAGCTGTTTCGGATTTTGTGTTTCATTGCTGGTTTTTTTAGTAAATTAATGTATTGTTTTATAAAACTACCGTTTCATTTAGTTACAGTAACATGATGGAGCGTAAATAATGCTAATAAAACGTTTTGGAAATATGATTTTTTTAATCAACATCGATTTTTTTATCCGTGCCATCATCAAAGGTGTCGTTAGTGCTATCGCCTGTCTTAGTTATCCGAAACGGTCTCCTAATATACAGTATTAACATATATATATATAAATATACCACATACGTTGCTCGTGCCCGCAACATGTTCCCATTCGGAGGCTCCAACTACAAGCGTGCAACGAGAATGGAATTTTGGACCTCCACCGGTCTCTGCATGGTCTATAATAATTCCGTATGCAAATTACAGCCGGGCGACGTCTCCAGCAAAGACTAGTCTTTCCGCATACGCGGGAGTAATGCCACTCAATGCCCCACGGAAAGGAACCCTCGGCTGGCGGCGCCGGATTCAGGGGTTGCGGGGTTGGTGGGGCGGGTGGGCGCGCGCGGTCGCCGACCCCGCGGTTTCGGGAATACTTTGCGAGGGACTGGAGCGGGCCACACTAAAATGTAGTCTAAAGCGCGGAGAGTGGGGCTGATGTTCAGTTGGCAGCGGTGTCAGCGATAACGCTCAGTGCGCTGATAAACAGAAACAAAAAGGCGGTGCGCCGGGAAGTCGCCCGTGGACCGTCTCCCCGAGCTGTATGATGCGAAACTATAAATGTCGCGGTGTTCGCTGGGACGGAACCGGTCATTTAAACTGAACCGTGTTCCGGTTTAAACGGTGCCGCGGCTTATGAAACGGGCGACGTAACCAGTCGCGGGCGCGGCGGCACCGGGCGAACGTGAACAACGCGAACAGCGCCCTGCTGCAGGGACGCGTCCGCCGGCTGCTGGGCGCGGCGCTAGGTGTCCCGCCGAGAGTGCTACGCAACTTGATACTTAAAATAACTTGAGATGCGTACAAACAGAGCTGGCCCCCGCGCGCCGCCGCACCCCGCCCCGCCGATCTGTCACGCGACGGCTGCTCCGTCCCTGTCGGTCGCGGCGGTGCGCGGCGGGGCGCGGTGGGGCGGGGAGGTTTATCTCGGGGGCACGCGGGGGCGGAATTGTAAAGGCGGGCGCGTTCGCTGATAACTCGCCGCTGCGGCTCTTGTTTACATCGGCGAGTGCCCGCCGGCTCAGTGGTTACAATGTTTCGTCTGTTTATTTACGAAATGCAACAAGTGATCGGCCAATGCGCCGCCGGACCTTCCCACAATACAATGTTACCAATTAAATCTGGCGAATGGAAACACACGCGGCCCGAGGTCAACTGCTGTCCTTACTGGGCAGCCTCGTCCGCCCGTCCGCGCGTGCTGTTCGCACCGGCACGAGCAAAAAAAGCCGGACGAAGCGTTTTATATCCGTGTAGTTAACCCGCGTGGACTCGCTCGCTCGCTCGCTGCAGGCGTGTTACAAAGCAAGCCCTGACTAAACACTATCACCTGCCTCGGAGCTGTGGACGTTGTCACCATATGGAGACAGACTAGAGACAGCGTGAGTACTCACGACATTTGTTTTCAAGGAAACGACGAGACACTAGCGGAACGATCACCTGATGGTGATACGTTTGTCCATAACAACATGGCGCTAGTTAGAATGACACAGCACCTCATGGTCTTCGTCGTCTTGAAATATTCAACCTTAAAACCGGAACACAGTAATGTTTGTCGGTTGTTTATCTAAACGGTCTCCGTCAATAGACACCTATCACCAGTCTCCTGTGGGATTTACAGGTTCAATTCCTCGCGGCGAATGGCGTTTGGGACTGCAAATTTAGTGAGGTGCAGACACTGAGCAGTTTCCACCGTGAGAATGAGGTTTGTAGAGGTTCCACGCTCTTCGGTTAGTACTTAGGCGGTGGGATGAGATTGTCAATGCCAGGGCAAAAGGTAGAACTATTGACGCCGTGCGTCCAGTCTTAAACGACAGGATACACAGGCGGGAAGTGCTGACGGTCATGTGGCTTCGAAAAGTACCTGTGCTGTATAAAAAAAGTACAAACGTTGCGATGCCAATGAGGTAATGGACATTGGAAGCATGTCTCGGTTGAACAGCGCTGTGCCCATACCTCTTCTCGCCTCTGGACGCAATGATGGGAAGTGAATGGTCATAGAGCGCTCTACTACCCTTACTTTCGGTCAAAGGCACTGCAACAACCCTCCAAGTCTTCTTCTGAGGTTTCAGCCCATAAAGCTATGGCATAATACTTTCGTTTCCGTAACTAACGTAACCTTTTCTTTGTATGTAAGAGCAGCAGTCGCAGCCTGGAGTGAGCTCATATATAAAGCTGATCGGTAGCTGTGTCGAGGAGCCCGCGGTGCTCGTCTGCAGTGTTCTACACATAGTGACTTAAGATACTGCCGCGTCTGATTGTATACGGCTGATGTAAAACCTAACCGGTGTGCTGCGCGCAGCCTCCTCAGCCTGGACGTCGCTACGGAGCAAGGAGCCCCTCTTCCGCCTACTCGGTGACCTTCGTGCGACTCTATTCAAGCACCATTACTGACCGTCGGGAGAAGACGGTCTCGTTATCGTCGCAAGCGGAAGTGATTACACTTTATCGGCCAACTCGATTTCTGTGGAGGGTGTCACTATTCATGAAAAGGTTACAGACGGACCAAAGGGCCGGGGCGCCGTCTTGCGCTGGAGCGAGACAGGCGCGGCGCTCTCGCAGGGGGCGGGATACGAACAAAAGAATGAGCGGCGGGTTGGCTGCATTCAAACAATTTTACTTGTCGCTCGCCGCCACCACTGCCACGACTGCCACCGCCGCCGCGGTCTGGATCATAATAAGCCATTTGTTTTGCTGCAACGACTACGGCGTGTTTGAAACCAGTAGCGACTTCGCTTTGTCTCCCGGCGTAAGTCCGCCCGAATATCTCCTACTGGACCCGCTACCTCCAGCCCGACTCCTCACTGCCGCGCCCTCTACTGCACTCGCCGTCTCTGCTCACCGCTGCAGTCGGAGGTTTGGCAGTTATGTCCGAAAATATACCCAAAATACCTCGGGCTTACTCCAGTGAAGTTCATCAGAGCATACGTGATGCTCCGACAGAGAGGTGCAGTTTATTTATGACAAGGTAACCGCGCCAGCAGTTCCATATTGCAATGATACAGACACTCAGTAAGTCGAGGGCACACAAGGCCTCTGCGGCGAGGCAGGAGGCACGAGGCCGACCTGGCGGCGCTGCACTTCCTAAAAGAGGCGAGGCCGCGTCGCGAGGCCGCGGGCGTTGCGGTGCGTTGCGTTGCGGCGGTGCGCTGCGTCACGTCGCGTTGCGTTGCGACATCCGCCCGCGGGCCTTGCACAACATTTCCTGTACAAAACCGGCGAGGTACAGCACTGATAAGTTGAAAAGCGGCTGCGGGCAGCGCTGGTGACGTCGCCGTGACGTCCGTTCGCTTCGTGACGCTGCTCGGAAATGGAAGACGAGACAAGGGAGTTTATTTCTCCTCGACATCCAGGCGAGTGATGAATTACGGAAAACGCACAGACCACACTTCGACAGAGAGTCGCGGATTAGTTTTCTATGCGAACGTTGTGTGAGGCGAACGTTCACACGGCGAAGCGAGGCCTGCAAGATACTTACATCAATAACAAGCTTATCATTGACGCGGTGCTCGTGCTCGTGCTCGGGATGAAGGATATTTGTTCACTTCCGAAACCCACTACCATGTTACTCACGCAACAAGTGTTGTATAAAACTTCTTATATCATTACCCTGAGCCACATATTCCAGTGCTCTCTAAAGAGCACCAAAATAGTGCCGCACGAGGTCGCCTTGCGAAATCCGCCGCGGCCTTAGCAGTGCCCCGGACCCTGACCCCCATTGCGGGTCTCGCACCGGCGGGTTCCGCATGATGGCGGCCGCTTTCTCGCTTCATGGAGCCATCTCGTTGTGAGGTCGTTAAGGCACTGACAAGAGGAGTGCATCATCGTTGTCGCGTCGGGCCTAAGCCGGCCGATACAGACTCAGAACCTGACTGCGGCCGTCTCGTCCCTCACACCATTAGCTCATAGTAACAATGGCTCCGTATTTACATCTGCATTCATTCGGCACGTTGGGACGGTCGAATTGACCAGTCATTATTCTTGGTATATGCCGAGAGGTGCGCCAGCCGTTACTGGAGTTTGTGTCCGTGTGACCGAGGAGTTCCACTCTTGGCGCAGCGACCCGCTCATACAACTTCCGCTGATGACGCGCTCGCACGCCTGGCAACCGCTTTTGTTGCGACGACCTCGTAGCGCGTCACCAATCATATTACAATGATTGCGAAATAGATGCAGTACTCTATTGCTGCATCCCGGTGGTAGTTCGGATAACAACCGGCCAACATCACAACAACAGCGGCAACCGTACAATAGCAATGGAATAACCGACCGAAGTGATGAAGTGACGACTGAGTGCGATCAGAGGAGCGTCAATTCTCCGCACGATGCAACCTAAAGATACAAACCTGCTTTCAGAAAGTGGTTACTGGAATGAACAAACAAGAAACGGCTCAGCGGTAAACAGATTTCCTTGGGAAGCATAATAAACGTAATTGTAACCCAACAGCACACGAGGAACGTTTCAGTTTCAGCAGTGGGACTGCACCCTACTTGGGGCTGTGCCCCGGCGGGCTCCGACCTGGCCGCGGCCGCTCAACGAAGCAAGCAAATATTCAACTGAGAGCAATCTTTGTGTTGCAGCGCTACGTTCTTCTCATGCGTTCCAGAAAAACTTCCATGACCAGGGATTGCAGCAATAGACCTGTAGTTTCAGGCTAGTAAGAATAGGATTAAGATACGCCCTCTCTGCCGTAGAAGGCGACTAAAAGGATCCTCAGTTTCGCGAACCTTGACGGTGTGGGTGCTTATCGCTAACAAGTGAACTCGCGTGGAAAGGCGATTGCATATTATGCCTAAGTGGGTTGGACACTTCCTCAGCGACGTGCTAATATAAGGTGTAGAGGGGCACCGGTGCGTTCTGTAAGACATCCTGTGGTTTCTTCGAATGCATTGGTGTTGACCACCGAAGAAGTTTTAAGGAATAAGAATCTTACATAACCTTGAAATGTCCCCAGAAGCAGAATAATTTATGATTTCCCCTCCCAACCAAAAAAAAACGTATCTGCAACAAAAACACGGCACGATGTAAATATCCCAACCAGCCGGAACCAAGGTATAGGCATACATCTACTATCGTGTGAAACAGATTCGCAGCCGTCAGTGGATCACCACCCCACCACCCGGCAAGCGGGCGCGGTCATGTACCAAAATGAGACAAACAAAAAAATATATCCATCCATTAGACGGTGGCACAATGGCGCTGCGAGTCGCCCGCTGGAGACATTTCACAAGCATCTCGTGTCCCCCGCCGCCAGCCACAAAGGGCGACGTCGCGGCGCGGCGACGCGGGGAGAGGAGGAGGGGGGGGAAGGGGACACGAGAGAGACGTGTCCTGGGAGATACTATCTCACATCACCTCATATTGAATTTGCCTAACTAGGCACAACTGTGCGCGCCGCATGCCAATAAGTAGCAGAGTATATAATTCGATGGGCGGCATGCGCGACATGTGCACATATGCACACAGCAAATACACACACCTCGCACGCACGCACTCGGAGCTGCCGAGTACAAACAGCCAACAATGTACGCCGTCACGCGCGCGACGCCCGCTGCCCGTGTGCGCGCGCGCATTGTTTATAACAACACAACACAGATGTGTGTTCGTGCATAAACAACGGCGAGCGGCCGCGGCCGCGGTCTGCGCTACGAGCGAGACGGGCACTGCCCACAGCTGGGCAGAGGATGCCCGGACGCTGCACGCATTGCTGTGCGCGCGAGGGGGAACAGGGACACGTTCCGCGCGACCTTGAGCCGGAGAGAAACGTGATGCCCGTTCTCCCCCCCCCCCGCGACCCCCCAGTCTCGCCTACCGCGTCCACCTCGCCGACGGCGGCGCGCAGTCAGCGGGCCGTCGAACCCGGGGCGAGGTACCTGCGCCGGCGCGACCGACCTTTTTTTAGCAGATCGACAAGCGCACGAGCGCGGAGAACCGTCGGCGGAAGCGAAGGCGGCGGCGGAAGCGGTAGCGAACAGAGACCGCTTTTAATTTCTTTGCGAAACCAGATGGAAGGTTATTCGATGTCACACGTTACCCACCCAGGCACAGCACGTGTCACGGGTCGCAGCAGTCTTTTCGTTGGAGCGCCCACCGCGTGTTAGCTAATGCGCATATGCCAACAGAAATTATGAATCAGGCACACGGCCCGGCGACAGGGGGCGTGCGCGGTGGGGGCGCGGGCGGGGGCGCGCTTGCACGCACCCACTCGCGTATCGCTCGTCACCACTCCGAAACAATACAACACGCTGAACAAACACACGTAGTTACGTGACAGTATGATCAGCGTTAATACTCGCATGCATACATCTCGCCAAGTGTGCGCTTGAGCACCTCAACGCCTGCTGGAACACGGGGCACCCCTCGTGCAAACAGCAGTGTGCAAGCATTACTGTTCCGATTTAAAGATAACTGTAGCTGGAGAAATTACTGGGCTCATGAGACGATACGCTACGTCCCAATACCATCGCAACTGGCGCCACGTAGTAATGGGCGGCGTGTCACTTACCATCAGGTGAACGTCGCGCTCGTATCTTCGCTTCGTAAAAATGAAAATGGTTTCCACAACGATTCTGGGGCTGGTAAGGATGGTTTGTTTCCTTTACACGGCTCACTGTGCGTCATCAGCATGCGATACATATCAATGTGTGAATAATCCCAGTAAGCTCACTTACTGCAACACTACCAATAAGGAAAAGGAAACCTTTGAATACCACTTCTCTAGAGCATACACCAGAACTTTTTTTAAAACGCCAAGGATAACACTTGACCACGATCCTACCTGATGTTAAGTAGTGATGCGGTCTGTGGTAAGGCGCACTAAGCTAGTAACAGTCTATTCTTTTGAAGACACCCACGTCACATCCGGTCAGGTGAACCGACGCCAGCAAGTAATTCATCCCACTTCTTTGCTGTTTATGAACGAGGAGCTGGACCTGTTTGGTCCATGTTTACAACATAAAGATGGCAACTTGACTTGATTCTGGCCATCTGATAGTAGAAGTGTACCATTGCACACTGTCCAAAATATATCCTCTAGAACACTATGACACTGGCCACACAGCGCCCTTATTCATCACTGTCAAGCCTGGTTATGACAAGTTCTTGATCACTAACTAGCCTCTTAGCCCATATCTCCACCAAATATAACAACTATGGGATCTACCTAGATGTCCTACGCTATTCACAACTTTTGCAGCATCAAATAATTGTATTAAAGGAAACAATGACTCAATGAACTTGCACCATCCTCTCCAGCTCCTACAGCTTACCTGCACATCTTTATATACAACATTATCTATATGTCAAACAAGGACAAAACACTGTGCCACAAACATCTGCAGAGATATTAACAATTTGTGCCAATATTTCTTAAAAGCTATCAACAACTCAGAGGGAACCTTTCCACTGGTCTACATTCACAAACAAATAAATAACTCAAACCAGTTTTGTTCAGTGCAAAGTCGAGCAGCACCCACAGGCTACCAAGAAAAAGTAAATAAATAATTAATCATGGTATATATACACAAGATTAGATGAAGCCAATGCACCAGCTGACTTGCTGTTTTATTATACATTATAAAACATTTTTATGCACAAAATTGTCAGAAGAATTCACACCGACTTCCTGATGCTCACTGGATAGCACAAATTGTGATTGTTTGTTCTGAGATATTATTTTATATGGTTAATTTCATGTTTGGTAAATATTTTATAATTTGTTTTTCCCAACTTCTTGAGTCTCTCTTCTTCCCAACGTCTCACCGAACCCAAGCCAACCTCACCTGCATGTGGTGCACCCTGCTAATTAACAAACAAGGCTCTGGTTCCCACCAACTCCCATTGGGCCCGTATGGTGGGAAATGGTCCAAATCCCCCCATATGAACCTCTACAAATGATGGTGCTTGGAGCCCAACAGTACTAGAGAGCATGCTCACTGTGATGGACATCAGCAACAAGCCAGAAGCAGAGCAGTGCATGACCAATTGATGTGGAGATCTTTAGTGGAGGCTTATGTCCAGCAGTATATGTCTATCGCCTAATGATGATGATATTGACTTTAATTTTTGACTCTAAAATTAGTTTGGACAATGCTACCGTTTGATTTGGAGCTACACACTACTGAACAATCTTTCCATTCCTTGGGTTTGCGACACTGAATGTTGTTTGCGAGAGTAAATATTATTATTAAAGTGATGTACCACACTATAGCATGGTATATAAGGTGATGCTGCGATCAATTACTTAACAACTAGGGCACAGAATTATTTCTGATATGCAACATATTTGTAATACCTGAATAACATCCGGAACACAAATGTCTTTTACATCATAAAACAACACTCAGTATATTCCAAAATCTGGATTTGGTGAAGACATAGAACTAATTATGCCATAACAAAAATATAATAAAGATTACAGACTTCGAGTGTTAGTGATTCGACCAAATATAAGAGGAGAGGAACTGTTCACCTTCAAAGATTTTAAATGACTGTTCTTTGTAGTAACATGTACACAAAAGCACCTATGAGTAATCACACGAGCACACAGCTAACAATGGCTTATCTTTATAACAAAGTTGCTTCACATCTGACAAAGATATTTCAGCAGTCACTTGAATATGCTTTAGTCTGTTAGTGCACTCAGATATCTGAGGTGACATCACCTCATGAAATCTTTAAACTATCGGGTGATAAAGTAACGTTATGAAGCAATGAAAATAAGAAACTGATGTGATCACTGATTGTGGCCGCATTGGTACAACAAGAAGATCCATTAGCTCGACGAGACTCGTTTCACACCAGTTTACACGAATGAGTAGTTATTGGTAAACAAAGCGTCACTGTGGCGGCGGAGACAAGGTCGTGGATCGCGTGCGCGGACGCACCGTCACCCGCTGGTACGACAGCGAGGGGCGCCTCCAGCGGAGCCGAGGACACACAAGAGAAGAGATGGAGCGGTGGAGCGGAGGAGGGACGAAGCAGCGCGCGATGCACGTCTATTACGTGACGAGTGCGGGGTGAATGCGGGGAGGTGGCGGGTGCTCGGAGTGGATGGTGCATGCGGGTTGTCGTTACCTGTAGTTCTGCTCGTAGTCCCAGTAGTCCTTGTAGCGCGGGTAGCAGCGCGGGCCACCGCGCGGAAACGGCCTCCTCGAGCCCCCCTGACTCATGCTCGCTGCGCCATTCCGACACGTATCGATCCGCGAGCTCACCACGGCGGGGCCCGTTGGCTCGCCGTCGCACCAGCACGCGCGAGGACACGCTCGCCGCGGACCAGCACGCTCCCGCACCGGGTAACTGTAAAACTTCACGGGCCCGGGCCTGCGGGCTTCCACTTATAATGTTTTGAAGGCGACTGGCACGACGCGAAGTTGGCGCCGAGCGCCGAGCACTGGTCGCGGGGGCAGCTCCCGCCGCCCGCCGCACTCCGCACACTGCGCTTTCGAAAACGACCGCCAATTCACTTAAATCTTTAATTACTTAAGTTAACTGTTATCTAATTACACTCGGATGCGATCCTGACCGATACGATAATGTTGATGATTTTTACAGCGAAATCACAAGGCGTGAGTATGTTAATTCTGTGCCCGAATAATAAAACGTTGGAAGTATTGATTTTGCCTTAACGGCTACGTTTGCGTTAATTTTAAAGCTATGTAACAACTATTTGTACAGAGAAACGTAATAATGGCGAGGCGTCACCGCGCACTCGGAATTGTTCGTCACATAATTAATGTGAATCAGGAGATAATTTCGCTCTCTCCGTTACGCACGAGGTCACAACTCCATTTTATCACTAAAACACCAGACATGAGGATAATAGTCTTCTAATACGTCAGCTTAACAGTTTAAACACTAAAACCTTAAAGAAATAACGCAAAAATCGAATAAATATGGCACAGCGCTGCGCCCGTCCGCGCACACAATACGTAAGCTTAATAAAAACTCTTCACACAACTCGTCCAGCTGCACCTGTAAACACTAAGCGCTTTAAAGCAAATAAAAAGTAGAACTTCTGAAACGTTGCGTCTAAAATTAGCAGCGCCGCAGCGCTGCGCTCGCGAGTGGCCCCGCCCATTGTTATTATAATGCAGCCAACATGACGCATGTTCAACGGCGTGAAGTTAGTATAAAATTGCACGTCATCCTATACCCGTCCCGCTCCGATCAGTGAGGAAGACAAAAACAAAGCGAACGTGATTTCAGGTCTGTCACCAGTGGTGTGGCATGGCGGTGGTCGCATCGTTTTGCTCCGAGCTGGCGCAAGGCGCCGCGGTGACACAATCGCGCACCGTTACAACGCTTTCACTGAATTCGTTCCGAGAGCTGGTTTCGCGAACCGCCTCCACTACCATCACGTAATCAACCAGCGAGAGCTCGTTATCTGTAGAATGTTGACACGGCGGGGCGCAGGCTGCGTCAGCGCACTTGACGCAGACCTGTTCGCGCTCGTAATGCAATGCAATGCGATGCGCAATGTGCGATATCTGTGCCTTCAAACTTTACCCAATAGATTTCATTACTAGTAAACAAATAATTATCAAAGTCCAAAACGACGTTAACGAAACCGCGTATGATCAGTAGGTGTGCGCCCCGAAGAGGTGTAGGTTTGATCCTCGCTCTACTTGAGATTTCGATGGCGGAAAACGTGGCAAAGCAACCGACGTCTAAAGAATAACAACCACTGTTAGTGTAATGGAGGACTTTGACGTTGGTCAGAAAAGGCTCCGAGTCGCAGCGCAGCAGGAACAAAGGCATTTCTATCTTCGGTGCAAGTTCTTATTTTTTTACGAGATTTATTCTATTAAGTTAGATTGCCTCAATCTCAGATGATATTAAAAGTATCAACAATCTTTGAATATATGTTGACAGGTAGGTCTCCGTCTGTGGAGACGGTCTGGTTGCTTACCCCAGCACCGCCTGTTTCCGTCGCCAGAAATAATGTACGGAAATAAATCCGACCGTACGTTTTCCACTCCATTCCTGTGCCACGCAGTCGATATATATATATTACTCGGGTGATCGGGGAAGTGTGAGGGTTAGAGGGAAGAAGGAAATTTGTGCCCTATTTAAGGCAATCAGTTGTTTTGCTGTTATTAGGGGTCGTGAGGCAAGTAAAACTCCCGGCGTATAAAGTAACACTTTATTGTCTACAGCTGGTGGTCGCTGGGGTCGTACAGCTCGGACAGGAGCCGGTAGATGTAGGACGGGGAGCTGCCGCCGCTGGAACACGCGAACACACGCCATTGTGAACAAACAAATACGTTTACTCTTACAGCTGGAGCAATACTTCCCACGTGACGTCAACTGATGCCCGCGATGACCGCATCTCTGGTAGATCTTCGTTTTGTAGTGAGTTGTAGCTAGTGTGGTTACTGGGACAACCAGACTCAACATCTTGTTTTAGGCGAGGAGTGTAATGTTGTGCAGTGTATTCATCCTAACTAGCGGCACGTTGTTATGGGCCGGCGTCTTACTTACCATCAGGTGAACGTCCCGCTCGTCCCGTTACGTAATTGAATAAAAAAGATATATCACCGCAGCTTCTATTTCAGCCGACAAACAGTGCGTAAACGTTACTGTGTTCCGGTTTGAAGGGCCTTATAGCTAAAGAAAAAAGAAATTACTAAGGTAACGAGACTTAAAATGTTGTCTCGAGGCCACGAGTGCAATCTGGTGCAGCGTACACCATTGTAACTAGCGCTGCGTTGTTAAAAAAATAATAATAATAATGAGGGACGACCGCAAGGTGGGCGGGTTTATACTCGAGCCGAGCAGATCCCACCTCAGTCACACGCGGTCTCCGTATCGAAGCAAAACTGTACTCACAGGTTGGTGATGAACAGCGTGATGTGGCTGGGCGGTATGAAGTCGTAGCGAGGCGCCACCACATGCGCGAGCGCGCTGCCGCCGCACCTGTGCGCGCACACACACACAAGCACAGACATTAACAAGTTACCGGCAAGAGCGCACACCGGCGCAGCAGCTACACGCGATACACTCTGACCAGCTCAACGGGCCGAGCTGGAGCTGTGCAACGCCGCAGTGCGGTGCGCATTCGCGAACATTCCCGGTGCATAGCCGAGTGTCGTACTCACTGGTAGGGCAGCGCCGTGTGCGCGGCGGCGGGCCCGTTGCGGTGGTGCTGCTCGCACGCGTGCTGCGGGCACAGCTTGTGCAGCGGCGCCAGCGCGAGCACCTGCGTGCGACATCACCAGTCACTGCACCGTCACACAAACACACACACAAATACCGTGTATTTATGTATGCGTACCACTGCACTTGGCGGTGGTCGCTCCTAACATTAGATCGGGTCGGCTCCTCTCGGTTCCTCGGTTTTTTGGTGATAAAAAGTACGTGACAATTGTATTAGTTACCGGACGCGACGGCACCTGTTCTAAAGCGTGCGCGCGCATGCGGGTAACGCTTCAAGCTCAAACAGTTTTGGATTTCATTTTGCCTGTGTGTACGTGTTTGGGTTCGGCTTCGGAGGTCTCACCGGCACGCTGTAGTGTTGCGCGGCGACGGTGACTGCGTGTGCGCCGGCCCGCGCTAACGCCGCGCCGCCCGCTAGCGCCGCGTGAACCGGCAGCACCACCTGCGCACGCGCAACTCTAAATGAACTAGCAGTTGAGCTATTGCTTATATATGAACTCGGCTGTTAATAAATAACTATGTAAACTATAAAACCTTGGAATGGTTTTATGAAATTCCCGCGTTACCATTGGACGGGTTGCTGTCACTGGATGTCACATATTAGATACCGGAAAATGATCAGGGAATAAGTCATGCGGCACGGGCGCGGTGGTGCCCGGCGAAGAGCTGAGCACTCCGACAAACACCTAATGTTAGCTTTTGTTGTTACGTGAAGGATAATAAAAAGGGACATTGCTTAATAAACTGACGGCTTTGGGGTAGTGGGATGGGTGGTGGGTGGATGACGTTGGGATCACAGGAGTAATGATGTAGTCCTGAATATGTCACCGAGCACGTCGGGTCTACACCCACCCCGTCCCCGTCCCCCGTCGCCGCTGCGCTGCGGCACGTACCTTGTTGACGCGCGACATGAGCGCTGCGACCGCCGCGCCGCTCACCAGCGTCACCTGCACGCCGCTCGCGCCCAGCCGCGCCGCCGTCGCGTGACTCTGCGCACGCGCATACGCATTAACAGTGCACTCGTGATCGCATGTACATAAATTATACTTCATAACCGACCATGACTGCCTACTCCTACGACTACTGGTGCATGAAGAGGTAGACGCGGGCTCACCTCAGCGACGTCCCCACTCTCGGCGAGCACGAGCCGGTAACGGCGCGCGGCGGCAGCGGCGCGCAGGAACCGCTCTGCTAGTGCGCCCGCGCCGTACGTCAGCATCAGCTCTTCAGCGTGCACGTGCGAGCTCGCCTGGGCGCACACCGATGAGACGCACGATTCTAGTTCTGCGCGCAGCTGCCGGACACAACAGAGCATTCATTCTGGCTGCTTCTCCGCATCTTGCACAAAATGACCAGTGAAAGATAAACCAGGGCACAGGTCCGATCAGTGTGGTGATCCTGGTGGAGGCATGTATTCGGCGGTAGCCCTTAGCTGATTATTGATGATAATGATGATAATAAAGATACAAATCTATTATTGATACACAACTGATAGTGATGCTACACTATGAAGAGCTTAATAGTAGTATCTGGTAAAAGACGGCGCCTCACCTCCGCTATGAAGTCCCGGACTGGCTCCATGAGGTCGCGCGTGGCGGCGGGTGTCGCGCGTCGCTGCGGGGCGAGCACCAGACGCTGCAGTGACTCCCCCGCACCCTCGCCGCTCTGCAGTACAGTGGACACAAGTTCGTGTTAGTGTTCACGTGGCGCCAGTAGGGTTGCAGTGCACCCCTGTACACAAACGTGAACCGTGTGCACAATAGCACACTTGGTATTCCTCTAAATGGATTACACCAGATACTACAACAACCATGATGCATTAAATAAAGTTCCTACTTTAAAAGATTTACAAGTTACTTGACAACTTGAAGATGTGACGTCAGGGACTGTCGTTTGGGTATTTTTATTGATAATTCTTCGCATTTATTCTCATTTATAATCATCATTATCAGCCCTTGTTTATCCACCGCTGGATATAGACCTTCCCCAAAGTCTTCTACCAAATGCAATCCTTAGTTTCTCGCATCCACCCACGTGCGACCGCTCTGATGATGTCGACGTTCCATCTGAGGGAGAACGTCCTACACTTCTGCGATCAGTACGCGGGCTCCGCTTCAAGACTTTCCTTCCCCATCGACCGTCACTGACACGACAGACATGGCCGGCCCACTGCCACTTCAGCTTGCAGATTTTGAGAGCTACGACGACAACTTTAGTTCTCCGTCGAATTTCTTCGTTCCAGAATGTGTCGCTTAGAGAAATGCCAAGCGTAGCTTTCTCCATTGCTCGCTGTGCGACTTTGAATCGGTGGTACCAGCCTGATGTTCACGTACCGTCTCTACATCTATATATATAATAGGAGATATCCAGAGCCATTGATTAATCGCGAGATCTCTGAAACTATTACACGTAAATACTCAAAATTTGGTAGAGATATTTGATCTTTCTCCATTTGTCACTGTAACTGTAGATTGTGCAGAAGTCCAATCAAGCTATCTTTCTCGTTGATCTGGGTAAGTACTGAAAGCACCTTGCTTGCAATATATGCAGTTCTTCCACTGATCTTTCTTCACACCAATTAAGTTATAAATTGTTATATAAAAGTATAAATATTGTGCACTTTCGGCTTCAAATCCTGGTTTACCTGTTTACCTGGTTAGCGTGCGTGCGCTGTTCGTCTCTGACGGCGCGCAGGACACGGCGCACCATGTTAGCAGCCACCAGCTCGTGCGGCAGTGCGCCCAGTATGTGTCGCCCCACAGCGCGCAGCGTGTCACACAACTCTCTGAAATATATCACCAGTGCTGTTTGGCGGCGGAAATTGGCACTGCTGTGGTACCCACCTAAACAGTCTCCAGGAACAGAGACCTACCATCAGTGAAGCTTTGCTAAGAATAAACTTGCAACCAATTGTGTCAACCCATTAATTGTGATTGTATTTTTCTTTAATATTAAGAATGCAATGAGAATTTTCAAACTCTCATAAAGCGCCAATGCTTACTATCCTAACAAAGAATATAGTAAATATAAATACTACTCACTGCGCTGTGGGATTCTCTAGATCACTGATAATCTGCTCCAAGAGTCCAACAGTGGCCGTGGCAATGTTTATTGATCCATGAAGCTTTCTATTGAAAATCACTATATTATGTTACATTCATAAACTACTTATACTAATAATTCTTAATTAATACAAGGGATCAAGATCCTGCTGCTCATTATATATGCCATGTCAATAATGTTAACAAATTACCTTGTGTTATAGATATTATACTGATGGTCAAATCAATAAAGTGCTGTTCTAAATTTATATCAATAAAATTGTACATTACTCATCTTCTGGAGGATTTTTTTTTTAAAGCATCTTACTAGAACACAATGTATTGGGGAGGGCTCTGGAGGGAAGTAGACAAGAGTTTTATATAAAAGAAACTATCAAATATAATATTACACTTCTTCTATCTAATACATGCTTTGAATCTGAATTTGATATTTTCTTTAAAAAAAACCTTGCAATTTATTTTTCTTGTATGTGCAGATCTACTTTCTAAGCATATTTACTAAGTATTAATGCCAGTGGTCCAAGGCTATAATTTAAGAGCTGTAGTTATTTTATTTTCCTTTAAATTCTTTAACGTTACTTAATTAAGAAACTTGTACACAGTATTTTAGCAATATTTATGTAGCTGAATAAATAGTTATACACAACCTTAAACTTATGACTAAAGTATTAAACATGACTGTTACTTTTTCAAAACTGATTTTTAAACGCACTTTAAACAAGCTTTTCGTTATAAATATTAGCCTAAATCGAAGATAACCACTACAGCACGACGCTTAGAAAGGTTCTGAGCATATAACAGCAAGTAAAAGATTTTCATCAGGCCTGTTTAATTCAAAATAGTAGAAAAGTTTAATGTTGCCACGACTTACCCTGTCCTGACGTTAGATACATATTTAACTATTAATTCCAAGCATTTGCCGTCAAGTTCACTTACGGAACCTTCCGAAGGTGCCATTTTTCTATAATTTTTGTATTTAATTATAATATTTGATTTATAAAATATTATTTTTTTAAGATGATGAAATATAACCTCACTTCAATCATTGACTTTCAAAAGGTTGTGTTACCAATTAAAAGAAAGAACTCTCAAATATTTGAAACGGAAGTTGATAGGTATTTTTAAAATTTTTATCTTACTTCTATATATATATTATATACAGAAGTAAGATAAAAATATACATGAAAATAAAAATTTTAAAAATCTTACTTTTATATATATATTTCATTCGTAACTTTGTTTAGCACAACAGGTATTTTAGAGGAAGTGAAAGTTTTAATTGATGGGCACTTGAAAAGGAAAATACAAAGCTACGTAACACATAAACGCTTAAGTATAAAAGTGAGTGGAAGAAAATTTACAAAGATAAAAGAAGATGTAGCGGAAGAAAAACGTGGTTACATAATTACAATAACAGGTGTGATAATATAAGTGCATTGTTCATATTTATTACCATAGGACATAAATTTAAAATGCACAAAATACTAATATGCTGTACTTAGTCCATAATGATGTAGGAAAATCAAAAGTGGGAGACAGGTGATTCAAAGCACAGTAAAATTTCATATAGCTGTACTGCATCAATATTAATTTATTGAATTGCGAAAAAAATTTAGTTTAAATTATAATACGATAGGGCGGCTAGCTTGCTCATTTTTCAATATTCACTCACAATAAACTCATACTAAATAAGGAATAAGGTGAGTAGGATGTCCATTTGTTATTAAGTCGGACATCAGCGCATATTTCTTTAGTCATCTAAACATATAAAAAGTTGGAGTCTTTATATCGGTCACTAACCTTAATCTTGCTTTTAGTTTCTTTTTCTTATTTTTATTACTATTTTAGCTCGCGGATACCAGATCCACCAGCCCTAAGTACGATGAAGCCGCAATGGTTGTCAATAAAACTGCGGCGCAAATATCACCATAAAAAAAAATACCGGTCACTAAAACGTAACCAAAATTTAACGCCATAACAGTGAGAACAAATCGTCAAATGTACGTTTTAATATTATAAGAAATAAATATGAAATAATTTATAAAAATGATAATTAGTATTTGGTCATAAAAATTTGACCGATTTGTGAAAGTTTCCGAACGCAATCAACATCAAACAATCATCTGTGATCTGTCAATTTATTATGACTGCTGTTCAAATCGATATTCTTGATTATTTTTTAATAACTTCACGTAACGTTATGTAAACTTAATTTAAGAATCCCCTTTAATCCTACTTGAGGTTCAATTCACCAACTGCGTGTTTTTGAAGAGGGTTTCATTGAAAAATCTTTTAAATAATTATGCTAAAGTGGCGAGAAGTCTCCTTGTAACGCTTGATCGAATTTTAGTTACGGAAATGATTGCTAGTGACAAAAGCGAACTGAAGTAATCTGTGATGGATTTGTCTCCGGACGAAGATAACTTCCACGGCCGGCTGCTGCATCAGGTGAATTGTAGACACTTAAAATCGTATACGATTCTACTTCCTGGTGGACGTTCACTTTACCCTACATTTAATTGCTGCCATGTACCAAGTGCCTTTGCATTTTCTTATAATAATAGTGTTTTGGTCAAATCATAACCTTTTGTTTATTTATTTTTTCATTACCCTGCGAGTGGTGGGTCAGGTCCTTTATTTTTCTAATAATTTGCTATCCTTTTCTTACTTACTACTTTTTAACTCATTCCAATCTTTCATTCTTTCTTATCTTTCGCTCTCTGCTTTTCTTGCACACTTCTTTTCTTCTGAAATTCTACATCCTATTTCCTAAGTGATGATTGTCGTCTCAAGCATGTTTTTCTGTATATATATATTTCTTATTCTAATTTCTTTTAGTGTATCATTTCTTTTTCTTACAATTTTTGTATTCTTACTTGCTATAGCTATAATCACAGATTTTATTTTTAATTTTTGTTTATCTTAATTACTTCAGCTATAGCTCCTTTACAGAATTCCAGGAACACTTGATGACTGTTGTCTTCACTCATCAGAAATAAATTGTTACTTTTAAAATTTATCAAATGTATAAAATTATTATTTAATATAGATTATTATAACTGTTTAGCACACAGTGTTCTTATGTCTTTGTAAAATTTATTTAAATAAACAATTGGATTTGTTTTGTAGCAAAGAATAGACTGTAAAATATTAGTGTGCAAACATTATTGTGTTCCAGTTTGACTGAAACTAAAACAAGTGAAATAAAAATAGTTTTGTAACTGTTTTCTTTGTTTCTGAATTGGATACCTGTATAAGCCTACTAACTCACTAACTATAGAGAGTAGTAGAAAAATCATTGCTTCCTTTCCTTGTTATTCCCTTTTCATGTAATCAGTTTTTGTTTTGTTTGTTGTGTCAATATGAAGTATTAACATTAAATAAATATTTTAATGTACTCGAATTAGAATATTGTATTGGACTTCATTTGTCTGAATGGTAATTCTAAAGTTGAAATGCTTTTTAGCATAAATAGTTACGCAGTTACACCTGAGCAAAGCATAACACAGCACGATTAAAACCAAAACTGACTAATATTGGACTGTACTGTTGGGCGGTGTATTAAAAGGTGTGGTGGTATTAATGTAAAAATTTTTTGCTGTAAAAAAAACTACTAGAATGATATTATTACTCAAATAATTACTTAAAATAAATTCAATAGCACTGGTTGCTCAAGTATCTGTCCAAGCTAGACTACAGCTTGGTAAGAGATGGACAACAAGTCCAATATTATGCAGATATTATGAGGAGAGTTGGGTAATGAGAAGAAATGAGCACATCTAAACATATAGGAGTTATTTTGAGATTCATTGATTCATCACAAGACCTCTCAAACTATTTAGATATTCATAATTTGGCAACGATATTACAAAATGCCTTTTCGTGAAGGGAATTGCAAGGGTGTTATCGTCTGCAAAGAGTAATGCAAGCTGTACACAATTATATGCAAAATTTGTAAATAATGAATATAGACTTGGGACATTGAAAATTGGAGCAATCATCAACACTAATCCAATTTAATCAATACTCTAAAGCTGTCCTGCTGTAAGACATGAAGTGACCAAGTTAACATACAATTTAATTTGCAATTTGTTATGTTATTGCAGAATAAGGAAGTTTTCTTGAATTCATATTATGTTAAGTGACGAGCTTGTCCTGAATACTTTGGCCCTAGTGTCCGGCGATGTTGTCACGGCGGCAGGTGTACAAGGTGTAGTGGCTAGCCGTGTGAGTTGGCTAGCTTCTATGAATAAGTACAGCTAGACAGAAGTTTGGCGTAAATTAGGATTTAGTAAACGGTGATGTTCGGTGTGCAGGCGGCGCTCTGGGACAACGTGGAGCTGCTGCAAGAGCTGGTGGCGAGCGGCGCGGATGTGAACGCGCGCGACGCGAGCGGACGCACGGCGCTGCACGCCGCCGCGCTCGCCGAGCGGAGCCGCTGCCTGCGCGCGCTGTGCGCCGCGGGCGCCGAGCTGGATGCGCGCAGCGACGCTGCCACCGGGGGCAAGGTGGGTGCCGCGAGCGTCGCTGGGCAATCCCCTCGCGACGCTCGCTTGGTTAACAGTGCGTCTACGCCAGCAGACTGCGCTGCACGTGGCGGCGGAGCGCGGGCACGCGGAGAACGTGCGCGCGCTCCTGGAGGCGGGCGCTCGCGCGGACCTGGCTGACGCGGCCGGCGACGGCGCGCTGGCGCTGGCGGAGCGCGGCTGCCACCGGCATGCGGCGCGGGCCCTGCGCGACGCCAGGGGTGAGTCCACCGCCTGCATCGCTAGTTTGTAGAAATTAAATCCTTATGTCAGTGTGTACACTTGTATACATGAACACACCGTGCAGCGCCGCGCTCCACTTGACGATGGATAAAAATTTTGTTCACCGTCAGCTTCAATACACGTTTGTTTACATGAACCACACGACAATAACAAGCCGTGGATCCGGGTCCACGAGCCCAGTATCAGTTGAGCTGTAAGAATCAATAGGACTTTAAAGCACTTAACATCTTCAAAGAACAGAACCATCCACTGCGATGTGTGAATACGCCACATTCATGTTGATGACACATAAAATAGGATAAAGTTCGTATTCCACTAAAACCTGCGGAGGAAATAACTTGTGCACATTACTGAATTGGCGGCGCCGCCCACGGGGGCTGCAACGTATGTGCAGCATGTGGTGCAGGTACTTGTATATCCATCAGACTACACCTGAACACGGAGTGCGAGCGAGCAGCTTATGATCGAATCGGAGCTGCCGGGGCAGCTCCCACCCTCCGTAGATTCCGAACCCCGCAGCAGTGCAGCGAGAGATTTATCTATACGTTCAACCGAAGATCACCAATGAAGTAGAACGGAAACGCATCACTTTGAATATTCGGGATCCTCGATGAAGCAACTGCACACCTCGGACGGAACGATATACTTACCAACTCAACAGCTATACAAAACTGTCAACAGGAGCTCCAGCACAGCGGCGAGCTGCTAAAGAGTATATCTATAATGCTAATGGGACAGCTGGAACTACCTCCGGCTTGCCTGGAGACAGTGGACATAACTTTTGAGGAGACCTCGTTATGCTGCTGCAAGTGCGGCGGCTTATCCACGAGCCGGTGGCGTGGAGCGCAGGCGGGGCGACAAATAGGCCACTAATTCGCTATAAACCGATTATCTATATCCGGTTTCGCGTGACCCCGACCAGGTGAAGGCCATACTTTCACCCAAACCGTCACACCCACACACTGTATGGATGCTTCGTGCAGATACCTTATCGATGGTACGTCCCTCATAGCTTCACACTGAATCTAAAATTCAAGCGATTGCGCTACCCCTGACGTCAGCAGCTGGTATCAGTTCATTACCCCGTCTCAACCGGACGTAGGCCTCGCGTCTATGCGGTTTCCGTTGATCTGGACTCTCCTACTTGTGGTTGGTGTGTTGCTTTGCGCGTTGCATTCCAAGACGAGCGGGACTGTCACCTGATGGCAAGTGAAATGCCCGCCTACCACAACGCGGCGCTAGTGAGCATGACATATTCTGCACCACATTGTGCTCGTGGCCTGACGTAAGATGTCGAGTTTCGTTACCTCAGCTATTACACTGGCTTCAGCGCCCTTCAAACCGGGAAATAGTACTGTTTGTCGGTTGCAATAGGAGTAGCGGTAGTACCCAGACGGTCTCCGGCGACGGAAACTGCTACCAGTAAATCATAACAACGTGGCGCTAATTAAGATGGTATATACAGAACCATATTGTGCTCGTCGCCTCGAGAAAGGTGTCAGGTCTCACTACTCCAGTAATTACGCTGGGTACAGCCCCTTTCGAGTCGGAACACAATAAAGTCTACACAATGCTGTTACTCGGCTGCAATACGAGCTGCAGTGGTATCTAGCAACAAGTTGGAGCTTAGAAGAGCTTTTAACGACATTTAATTAATATATATATATATACTGGATGTTAGGAAACCGCTTCCAAAAATGAAGACAGACAACAGTACTAAAGATTTCTTTGACGATGCGACGGAAAAAAAATCGATGCTGTTTTAAAAAAATATTGTTTTCAAAAGGTTTTATCAGCATTACTTACGCTCCGTCATGTTAGTGCAGCTAAATGAAACGAAACTTTCATAAAACAATACATTAATGTACTAAAAAAACGCACGCCCGGGCGCGCAGCTACCTGATCCGTATCGCTGGGGAGTAAGGTTCAAATTGTAACGGAACGCATGTCGAGTCCCGTCGCGCTCGTCTACGTATATATACGTATAACGACGCCCCTACCGACTGACTACTAATGCAGACATCACTCCCTCTAGTTCCTCTATAACTAGGTGTTCCTCCTCCGCACAACCCCTCGCCGTTACTACTCCACGGCAGCGATCGTTACGGCTGATCTTCACCGACCTGTCACCGTTACCAACGGTGTGGACCGGGCACAAACTTTGATCTGGTGCGGTGGGGGAGGTATACCACCTACATACGTACCTACGCAGTTTTCGTTTATTAGTGAGGCGTATGTATCAAAACATATATAATTAAAGATAACAGGTAACAGTTGTTATTGCGATGTCGTTATATCTGTTAAAAAATATCATTCATTATTCACCATACGTAAGTTATTCAACCACATCAACAATCAATATTTCCAGTATTCGATAACAGCCGGCTACTGACAGTAACAGCTTCAAATAACAGTAACAGACAATAAAAATGAAACAACTATTCTTGTCCCTGTCTCTTGTATAATATTGTCATAAGCTAAAACGGGACGCACCTAGTATTTATTCGAAATAAACCTAAATCATAGTAGGGGTTGTTTCATTAGGAGAATCGTCTTTGGAAAGTGAATTCTTAATTAGTTCGCGTTATCTGTTATTTGGTTGATTAATCTATCTCGCTCGCACACATTGTATACACTGTTGCTGAAACGGGAAGCAACTAGTATTATAACCTGAAAAATACAAATTGTAATCTTACAAGAAGATAATTATCCTCGAAACGTCACTCCTTAATTAGTTCGCGTTATCTGTTATTTGGTTGATTAATCTATCTCGCTCGCACACATTGTATATACTGTTGCTGAAACGGGAAGCAACTAGTATTATAACCTGAAAAATACAAATTGTAATCTTACAAGAAGATAATTATCCTCGAAACGTCACTCCTTAATTAGTTCGCGTTATCTGTTACTTGGTTGATTAATCTATCTCGCTCGCACACATTGTATACACTGTTGCTGAAACGGGAAGCAACTAGTATTATAACCTGAAAAATACAAATTGTAATCTTACAAGAAGATAATTATCCTCGAAACGTCACTCCTTAATTAGTTCGCGTTATCTGTTACTTGGTTGATTAATCTATCTCGCTCGCACACATTGTATACACTGTTGCTGAAACGGGAAGCAACTAGTATTATAACCTGAAAAATACAAATTGTAATCTTACAAGAAGATAATTATCCTCGAAACGTCACTCCTTAATTAGTTCGCGTTATCTGTTACTTGGTTGATTAATCTATCTCGCTCGCACACATTGTATACACTGTTGCTGAAACGGGAAGCAACTAGTATTATAACCTGAAAAATACAAATTGTAATCTTACAAGAAGATAATTATCCTCGAAACGTCACTCCTCGAACCTCCTTTGTATTATTTATTCTTTATTGGTTAAATAAATCGAGGTAATATAATTTATGTTCAAAATTTAAAGAAAAATCGTAAAAAAAATCTTAGAATATGTTTATAACATGAATTTGGCAAAAAACAATATCATGCAGAATTCAATCTTCATGCAAAGTTAGGTTAGGTTTTTTTTTGTTTTACGAGGGGGAAATTCCTACGCATACTCGTCCTCGCGGGGGCAAGGACGAGTTATGTCGGACTTGCACCGACTAAAACCCCCACTATGTTCCGCCTCGTCGCCATATTAGCAGGGTCACGGGAACGCACGCACACAATCGCGACCCTGTCGGCGCTGGCCGCTTGCGCAGCCCACCTCGGGAGGGAGGGGTGAACCCTCCCTTTCCAGGGCGCGCCGGAACATGCAGCGCGCCCCCTCCTCGACCTCTTTGCGCGGGCGACCGGTTCCCCCGAACCCGTCGCTCAGAGGCCATGGGAACCACGAGAGAAAACCTCTCCCGGCTGCCCGCGGCGGAGAGATGTAAGGCCCGCCGCTACCTGCCAACGGCCGCGGAGGATAGAGAAAACGGCGCATCTCAATACCGGCACTCCTCTTCCCCTGCGGCTCAACCGCCGCCGCATCACGGTGCGACACCGGTTGGCCGCAGGGGGCACTCCTATCTCCGCGACCCCACCTCGGCTGCGAGGGGCGGTATGAAACTGTCCCTGCGGCCCCCAGCCACTCGGGTGAGCTCTCGGTGAGCCTCCGGAGCTCGAACCTGTAGCGGCCGCTTCGGCCAGACCTTCGCCGCGGACCGGCCGAGTGGGTTCCACTTAGCTTTACCGTGTTCCGGATCACGGTTACTAAGCTCCTCCCCCTCCAATGGGTTCTCGCCTTGTCGTGGCGCTACAGGTTTGAGCTCCGGAGGCCCACCGAGAGCTCACCCGAGTGGCTGGGGGCCGCAGGGGAAGAGGAGTGCCGGTATTGAGATGCGCCGTTTTCTCTATCCTCCGCGGCCGTTGGCAGGTAGCGGCGGGCCTTACATCCCTCCGCCGCGGGCAGTCGGGAGAGGTTTTCTCTCGTGGTTCCCATGGCCTCTGAGCGACGGGTGCGGGGGAACCGGTCGCCCGCGCAAAGAGGTCGAGGAGGGGGCGCGCTGCATGTTCCGGCGCGCCCTGGAAAGGGAGGGTTCATCCTTCCCTCCCGAAATGCAGTAAGTGAACAAAAAAAAAATGGAGTATGTTATGTTCTGGGTGTCCTACGGGTTTATGAAAATAATTATTTTTGAAACGTAACAATAATTCAATTTTTTCAAACTTATTGAACGGCATTGTTGAAGCAATTGGTTCATATCCAAACTTCGAGGAATAGCGTGATGTTGTGCCGCAACATTTCAACACTGACCTGCATGAAAGGATGCCAAAGAATTTGTTTATGTCAGATTCAGTACAAGATGTAGATGAGCTGGGTTTTTTTTTCATAGATCACAGTAATTTTCACAGTACTGTCTGTCGGCTGCAAGAGACGATGCGATGGTACCTAGATGGTTTCCGGCAACAGAGACGTACCTCACCAGTGATAGCTATAGCGCCCTGCAAACCGGATCACAGTAACGTTTGCATAGTTGTTGTGATGGTACCTACCTAGACATTCTCCGGCGACAGGTCTGGAAGGTCTTCCAGTAATAGCTACTTTTTTTTTTCTTTTTTGTTTAACGTGGGGGAAATGCTTGCGCATACCCATCCTCGCGGGGACAAGGACAGGTTATGTTGGACTTGCACTTACTAAAAGCCCCACGATGTTCCGCCTTATCGCCTCACGGTAGGGTTACGGGAACGCTTTCGCTCGCACCCGCGATCCTGCCGGAGCTGGCCGCTTTCGCAGCCCCACCTCGGGAGAGAGTGGTGAACCCTCCCTTTCCAGGGCGCGCCGGAACATGCAGCGCGCCTCCTTCTCGGCTTCCTGCAGTCGCGTGGGCGACGGGTTCCCCCAAACCCGTCGCCCAGAGGTCATGGGAGCCAAGAGAGAAAACTCTCCCGGCTCCCTCCGGCGGATCTGATGTTGGTCCCGCCGCCACCTGTTAAACGGCCGCGGAGGATAAGAAGAACGGAACATAGGTATACCGACACACCTCTTCCCCCGCGGCTCCGTCGCCGCCGCATTAGCGGTGCAACACCGGTTAGTCGCAGAGAGTACTCCCTCCGCGACTCCATCTCGGCTGCAAAGGGCAGTATGAAAACGCCCCCGAAACCTGGCCGCTCCGGTGAGCTCCAGTTATCCAACCGGTGCTGGAACCTGGAGCGGTCGCTTCGGCCGGCCCCCTTCGTCACTTCGCTTCACTGTGTGTCGGTCCACGGTTAGTAAGCCTCGCCGCCACGACAAGGTGGAAACCTATTGGGGGAGATGAGCTGTGTGTGTTACCTTGTATTACATATAGGTTAGTTTGTTCCACTAATCTATTGACAAGATCCTTTGTAATAAAATAGGTGAAACACTGGTATGGGGTTTCTAGTTGTCCCATCGAGAGAAGCAGCATTACCCAAGAAAGTAGTTTTGTCCATAACATAAACCATGTTTCTTTTTTTCTGTATCAATTTTCTATTGTCAATGGTATAACTGAGCAAATAATTAGATTGCTGATCATTTACCTCCTCCTGAACCCCTCCAACGGGTTCTCGCCTTGTCGTGGCGGAGGGGCTTAGTAACCGTGGCGCCCAACACGGTGAAGCCAAGTGGAACCCATCCGGCCGGCCCGCGGCGAAGGGCTGGCCGAAGCGGCCGCTCCCGGTTCGAGCACCGGTTGGGATAACTGGAGCTCACCGGAGCGGCCGGGGGTCGCAGGGGCGGCTGTGTGCTACCCCAGCGGCCGGCTGCAGGGGCGGTTTCATACCGCCCCTCGCAGCCGAGGTGGGGTCGCGGAGGGAGTACCCTCTGCGGCCAACCGGTGTCGCACCGGCGATGCGGCGGCGGTGGGGCCGCGGGGGAAGAGGAGTTTCGGTATTGCGATGCGCCGTTCTCCCTATCCTCCGCGGCCGTTAACAGGTAGCGGCGGGCCTAACATCTCTCCGCCGCGGGGAGCCGGGAGAGGTTTTCTCCCGTGGCTCCCATGGCCTCTGGGCGACAGGTTCGGGGGAACCGGTCTCCCGCACACGCATGAGGTCGAGGAGGGGGCGCGCTGCATGTTCCGGCGCGCCCTGGGAGGGTTCATCCCTCCCCCCAAGGTGGGGCCGCGCAAGCGGCCAGCGCAGGCAGGGTCGCGGTTGTGTGCGTACCCGCGTTCTCGTGACCCTGTCATCATGGCGATGAGGAGGAACATCGTGGGGGTTTTAGTAGGTGCAAGTCCGACATAACTCGTCCTTGCCCCCGCGAGGACGAGTATGCGTAGGCATTTCCCCCACGTTAAACAAAAAAAAAAAACCTCCTCCTGAACAAGAAGAGGATCAGTGTCATGAGTTTTATCTATTATATCAGCAACTACAGTTTCCTCAACTTCATTATCTTCGTCATTTTTTTCCTCTAGGTAACTACTTAGTTCATCAGCGTCGTGCATTTCATCATCAAAATCTTTGTCACCAATACTATCTTTGGATGGCCAGCCGTCTTCCAACCGAGTAAATTAAGCTTCGATTTCCTTTTCATCTAGGGCTTTCTAGAATAATAACAAATAATAAACAATGAGTAAAAATATTTTATTCCATACATTAGGAGATAAGTAACAGCATAGTGATGTAAAATTCTATCATGTGGGATTTTTTAAATTAAACTTTACTTTTTCAGAAAATGCTCTAAAATAACAGAAACACGTGTTACAAACATTTCTTCCACTCATTTTCATTTTTTTAGCGATAGAAACGCAAGTATTATAAAACAAAATTAAAAACTGAATGATACGTTTATTGCAACAGCAGACAACAAAACAGCCCAATGACAAGCTCGAGCTGGTCTCACCGATACATCACCGACACTTGCTCATTCATACACAGGCACGATCGACTTAAAGTGAACTCGTTCTTTTTTATAACTTTTGGGCATTCAATATTACGATGGAAATTTCCTCCATGCAAATAAGGCGTAATTAGCTCATGTTAACTGTTATTTCGTTGATTAATCTATCTCACTCACTCTCATTGTATATACTGTTGCTACAATGAGATACAATCATTATTATAATCCGAAAAGTATAAATTGTATAAAAATAACACTTATTGTTTAATAACAGACATTGGTACCTGTTATTATTGCGTAAGTAAGAGTAGCAGTAACAGTAATAACAGATATGTTTGCCCTGTTACAACGCACGTCTAGTCCGAACGTCTAATGAGCGGCGTCGCTCTTCCCTCCCCGTGCCCCGTCCCCGCTCACGTCCCCGTCCCCGCCCGCGGGCGCGTGCCGCCGCGCGTCAGTAACGAGTAGGCCGCGACGCAAGCAGTGTTTTTGTCTATCTTCGTCTCCGGCTTTATCAAAACTTTCGCGTTCCGATTACGCGGACGGAAATAGTTATGTTAATAATTATTTTTTTTATAATAAACAAACATCTCATCGCCTCGTCTTTAACGCCGCCGTCACCATCAGCCGGTTGTATGGCACGTCGAGCATCAATAACGCGGAAAAACAATTTATCATCATATGACATACGGATCGTGGGAATGGCGGACGAAAACAAATTCGCGGGAAACTGCGACGCAGCGGACATGCACGCAAGTAAACGCGCTAAACGCGCAGCACTCTACTTTTCCGACGGAAGTTAAACTACACTTGCAATCACCTTTTTTATTATTCAACAAACCGACAGGACGAGCAGAACGTTTACCTGATGGTAAGTATTACGCCCGCCCATAACAACATGCCGCTAGTTAGGATGTATACACAGCATCGTATTGTACTCATCGCCATGAAACATAATCCTCGTTACCGCAGTAATATCACTAGCTACGACGCATTTCAAACCGGAACTCATTTCCATAACTATTATTAACTTTAGCAATAGTTAACCCGACCGGCTCGTCGCTTTCTTCAGCGCCGAGTAGACGGGTGCCTTGAAGCCAGTCGCGTGGTGACAACCATCTACCACCTGCACATCCACTGCACCAGACAACGAGGTATAGCGACAGCGGCAAGCTGTGCGCGTGCTGTAACCCTCTCCAGCACCCTCCCTTAGCTACGGCAACGACACCTGTTGCTTGTGCACCTGTTCGAGCTCGTTTAGTGAACTTTAAGGGGTCCTGCCTTCAAAGTCCACATATGCGAAGACCAGGTTTAGTTGCCTTCTACAGGTTAATGAGGGAACCTTCAATCATGCTGGTGGTAGGTCTGTTGCTGATCGTTTAGGTACCGCCGCAGCTCCTATTGCAGCCGACGAATACTAGTGTGCTGACATTATCCGCGCTCACATGTTCAGGTTTGAAGGGTGCTGTATTTAGTGAAATTATTGGGTTAAAGAGACATCTTATAACATCTAACTAGCGTCACTTTGTGGGCAAGCGTATCACTTGTTATTAGGTGAATATTCCGCACAACTCACGGGACTCAGGCCAACCTCCCTAGCTCGCGGTGCACCCTGCTAATCCACAAACGAGGCTCTGGCTCCCACCAGCCCGCATTGGGCCAACGTGGTGTGAAGTGGCCCAAATCCCCCCACATGAACCCCGTAACACGTAAATGAAAACGTTTAATGTCAGGTTTGTGAGTAAACAATAGATCAGACGCCGTGATGCCGTGTAGAGCTGGTACCGGCGGGGTGTTGCACTGGCAAGGGTTTCTCCGGTAGTGATCGATAATATAGTGAGGGAGGGTTGGTGTGCCGCCCTACCGCCCTGCCGCCCTGCCTCCGCCCTTACCGAATGTACGGGGTGATATTTATCTAAATCGTTTGGTATTTGATGAATACATCCACAACGACGGACTCGTACTCCGAGCCAGGAACGGATGCATAAGCGACGTGACCATCGGGACGTTCACCTGATGTTAAGTGATACGCCTGCTTATTACACTGTGGAGCTAGTTGCTATGGTAACACTGCACCGTATTATGATCATCGCTTTGCGACATAAGATGTTGTCTCGCTATCTTAATAATAGCGTCCTTCAAAACGGATCACAGTAATGTTTGCGCAGTACTGTCTGTCGGCTGCAATAGGCGCTGGGGTGGTAACTACCTAGACAGTCTCCGGCGACAGGTCTGGAAGGTTTTCCAGCAATAGCCACTTTTTTCTTTTTTGTTTAACGTGGGGGAAATGCCTGCGCATACTCGTCCTCGCGGGGGCAAGGACAGGTTATGTCGGAGTTGTACCGACTAAAAGCCCCACTATGTACCTCCTCGTCGCCTCATGACGGGGTTACGGGAACGCTTTCGCACCATCCGCGACACCGCCGGCGCTGGCCGCTTGCACAGCTCCACCTCGGGAAGAAATAAAGAACTTTCACTTTCCGGCTCCGCAGGGGCACGCCGGAACATGCAGCGCGCCCCCTTCTCGGCTTCTTGCTGTCGTGCGGACAACGGATTCTTTCGAACCCGTCGCTCAGAGGCCATGGGAGCCGAACTCCCGGTTCCCTGCGGCGGATCCGATGTTGGGCCCGCCGCCGCCCGTTAACGGCCGCGGAGGATGGGAGTACGGCGCATCGCAATACCGACACTCCTCTACACCCGCGGCACCACCGCCGCCGCGTCCACGGTGCGACACCGGTTACTCGCAAAGGATACTCCCTCCGTGATTCCACCTCGGCTGCAAGGGGTAGCGCAGAGCTAGCCTTGCAGCCTGGTCGCAAAGGGCAGCATAAAGCCGCCCCTGCAGCTCAGGGCTCCATTTATCCAACCGATGCTCGAACCTGGAGCGGTCGCTTCAGCCGGCACTTCGCCGCGGGCTGGCCGGGTGGGTTTCACTTCGCTTCACCGTGTGTCCGTCCACGGTTACCAAGCCCCTCCGCCACAAGGCGGTAACCCGTTGGGGGAAATAGCCACTTGTGTTAGGATCAGCTAATCTGTCAGCGTTCGAGCACGGGGGTAGTGTGCAGTGCGCGAGATGCGGTAGTGTCGCCATGTTATCTCTGCATGCAGTGTGCGCATGCGCATGTGGATGCCATGACGTCACGGCACGGCCGCGCCACGTCACCGTGACCCTCGTAGCCCCGTGACCTCACCGCCGCCGCGATAGTGCCAGGGGTCCGTGCACTTGACCCCCCAATTATCGCAGCGTCACGTCCGCCGCCTGCAGAGTCCAAACTTACCAAGAATCATTTCATTCGTTGGTGTCTCTCTGTTCCACCGCCATGTCTCTAGATCTGCAGCCTTCTGCCCGCGCATCGGGAATTTACACCCTGACCCTTATTTAGGCTCAAGGCTAACTTGTATATTTGAACCGTGACCTCATGTTTCTGTTGGGGTTGAGGGAACCACCTTGCACATCCCGACATGCTCTCGAATCTATCCCGGTCAACACTCTCACCACTCCGTCTCCTCCTCATACTCCATCCTCCCACCTTCCACATGCAAACTTACCTAGCTGCCTCTTATCCGTGTAAGACGCGGAGTCAGCTTGCTGCAGCCCGGCGCTCCGTAACACCGCGACCAATTGAACCTTGCTCCGGCGGTCGTGTGCACTCCGAGCTGGTGGTACCAGACGGTTACAATGTAATCATCGGTACGTACCACTGGACCGTGGTTTGTGAGACACATTAGAGGAGACCTATGTCTAGCAGTGGACGCCCATCGGTTGGAATAATGATGATGATGATGAAGTACCACCGGCGGTGACGGTACGTGCATTACCAGTTCAGCAGCAGACGTTATCATCTTCCTTTTTTTGTACAACGAGACGACCTGAACGTTGATCTGATGGTAAGTGGTACACTTGTCCGTAACGACATGGCCCTGGTTAGGACGACGTCCACCGCACCACAATGCGCTCCTCGCTTTAAGGCACAGGATATTAAGTCTTGTTACTCCAGTAATTTCACTAGCTACAGCGCCCTTCAAACCGAGACACAGTGTTTTTTAACAGTACTGTTTGCCGGCTGCATTGGGCAGTGCGGTGGTACCTACGTAGACCTACCACCATTGGTGAGCTGAACATCCGGTTTGCAGCGTCTTGCAGCGCCGGCGACGCTCGCAAGTTAAACTTAATCACATTACACTTGTTACGGGAAATCCGGTGCGGCACGCGGCCAGCCCACGCTAATCTGTCATTAGTACGCGTACGAACATCAACCGCTGAGGACCTGATCACCGTCGAAGGTCCGCCGGTCACTGTCGATGTGGTGACGGTGTCGTGAAAAGAAATCACCTCAAAGTCAAATCAAACGTTAAATAAATTTTGAGAGCGCAGTAAAGGCAGTGGCGTCATTTTATAAAATAATCGGTCCTTCAAACCGGATTACGTTAGTTTCTCATCTAAATCCTTGCTTGTGGGTAGACTCCTACAACCAATAGAGCAAGTACACGTAAAAACGAAATGGAAACGGGCGTGAACTGCTCGCACTGGACAACGTGAGTGTAGTGCCGTAGTGCTGGTGCTGGTGGTGGTGACCGTCGGACCGGACGTGGAGTATGATCAACCGCTTCCGGGAGGCGGCCCGGCAGGCACGCCTCGGCGACCGCGCCGTCGACGGGCAGAAGGTCGCGCCGGAAGTGACGGAAGACGCGCTCGACGCCTCCGAGTACTTCGTGGAGGACGTCGCAGACCCATGGGAGGAGTCAGGTGAGGAAGCCGCCGGAGGACCAGTAGTGATGAGGAAAGCAAACACCAGACCATCAGTAGGACAATCCGGTATCGGTTTTGTCTGTTTTTCTTCTTTATTCAATTGAGCTATAAGACGAGCAAAACGTTCACTTGATTTTAAGTGATACGCCAGCCCATAACAACGCGGCGCTAGTTAGGATGGTATACACTGCACCACGTTGCGCTAGTCGTTTAGAGACATAAGATATTGGGTCTCATTACCGCAGTAATTTTGCTAGCCACAGCACCCTTCAAACCGGAACATAATAATGTCTGTCGGCTGCAATAGGCGCTGCGGTGGAATTTACCTAGACAGTTTCTGGTCACAGAGACCACAACAACCAGTGAAGTGTTTGGTCTTGGTCTGGCTTAAACACTTCCAGTCTTGGTCTTCATCTCGCTTACTACCTCTTGGTCTTGCATGTTCAGTCTTGCACAATAGGTCTTAGGTCTTTGTATTGTTCATTCGGTCTTGATCTTGTAAAATTGCGCCTGGTATGGCTTTTAGGCAAGATCAGGAGCAATCTTACTCATCAGTAAGGACTAGCACCAGCCGGGGCCGGCTTCCGTCTAGCCGAGTACTTCGGTATCCTGTCACCGAGGCGGTGAGGCAGGATAGGAGAGGAGTTCAGAATAAAAAAAATATATATATATATTCTTTTGAAGACACAGACACATACGCTCGTGTGTGTGTGTGTGTGCGTGCGACAGGTTCCGGCGGGTACCTGTTTATCACTCCAACTCCTCATTTACATAAACACAAGCTGGTCGCTCTCGTCCGGTTCCGCCGGCGCCGCGACCTTGGCGCGTCCGCCCGCCCGCTCGCCGCACCACCACGGCGTCCACCCGCGGTGTTCACTTGTTTATTTTTATATTCTGTTAAGCGACAACACTTGATAGTGAGTGATACGCCCGTCCGTAACGACTCCTCGGTACAGACGTGAGATCTCAAGCTTCGTTACCGCAATAATTAAACAAGCCATACGCCCTTCAAACCAGAACCTATAATGTCTTTTTTTTAATTTACCAAGGAACAAGTCGAACGGCACGTTCACCTGATGGTAAGTGATTGGTATACACTGCAGCACATTGCGCTCGTCGCCTGAGACATAAGATGTTAAATTTTGTTACCCCAGTTATTAAACTAGCTACAGCGCCCTTCGAACCGGACCATAGTAATGTTTGCACACTACTGCCTGTGTGCATTCGGCGCTGCGGTGGTACCTAGACGGTCGGCGAGAGACTTACCAGCAGTGGTTATGACTCCACCTATTATTTATTTATTGACATGGACGTCGCCCAACAGCAGATACCAAGTGACGAAGGGGTTGATAACAAAATAAATTACCCCAGCGGGCTCCGGCAATGTCTGCAGTTGTCCATAGTATACCGGGGGGGGGGATGGGGGATGAGGGTTTGCAGTGGATAGCAGTAGTACTTATAGTGAATGATATATTGTCGGTGTGTGTGCGGTGCGTGTGCAGAGGCGGTGGAGCGCGAGCGGCTGGCGCAGCACGCGCGGCTCCGCGAGCTGGTGGGGCGCGCGGAGGTGGGCGCGCTGCGGGCGGCGCTGGGCGCCCTCGCGGCGGCCGCGCCCGTGCTCGCCAACCTGACGCCCGGCGGCGCGAACACGCTGCTCTATGTGTGAGTGCGCGAGCCGCGGGTGCGCGTGAGTGTGCGTGCGTGTGAATGCGCGCGTTACGTGTGTACGTGTCGTGTGCGCAGGGCGTGCGAGGGCGGGTGCGCGGGCGCAGCGGCCGCGCTCGTGGCGGCGGGCGCCGACGGCCGCGCGCACCCGGTGACGAGATACGGGCCACTCTACATCGCGTGCTACCATGGACACCTCGACATCGCCAAGATGCTGCTCGAGCACTTCCCGGAGGCTGTACAGGTTGCTCTACCCTACTCTCTGTTATACCATCTTACGTAGCCGAATAAAAATAACATTGGAAGTAGACAATGTGATCAATGCCAGCACAGCACGACACGGCACAGTGAGCAGACGAACTTAAATCACCTTAGCTGCAGCAGCGGCACCGACCGCTGATCACGCCGCAGCAATAACACGCGCCCGCGTATCGTCCGGATGTGCGCAACGGCGAGCATGCTCGGCGCACTTGGACCGGATTTCACTTCGTATCGCGTGCTACTCGTCCGTGTCCGTCCGCGAATTAAGCCAATCTTGCACCGGCCACGCGGCTCTGCTTGTCGAGTGCAACTAGATCGATACTGTTGTAAATACAATAAGGTTCTTTTAAGAGAATCACAAATAAAATGCTAATGTTACACGCAATTCCAAGTGCTGCCTACACAGGAGCACCTTCAACGGATAAATCGCGTTATCATCATCAATAGATGGACTGCTGGATATGGGTCTTTAAAAAAAAAACTCACTGTGATCTATTGCAGTAACTTAGTTAAATTCGGCTTTAATCTCCCCCCGCCGGCAACATTGTCGTTTTGTTGTTGTTGTTGTTGTTGTTACCGGTTATTTGTAATAGTGTTGCACAACAGCAAGAGACGGTCGAGAAGTGGTTGCCGCTGCACGCGGCCTGCATCGGCGGGCACGCGGCGCTCGTCACGCTGCTGCTGGAGTACTCCTACCCGCAGCACCTGCTCAACTACTACACGTGAGCCGCCGATTGAGTATTTTATACGGAATAACCAACTACCCGCACTATAAAAAGGATGTAAGATGTCCAGCACAACAACTCACGAGACTCCAGCCAACCCTCACCTGCTCGTGGTGTACCCTGCTGATCAACAAACGAGGCTCTGGCTCCCCCGACTTACATAGGGCCCAAATCCCTCTATATGATCCTCTACGTACGACAGCCCTCTAGTGCACAGTGATACCGGAGACCATGCTGACGGTTTGTGGAGCTCTTTCGGGGGAGGCCTATGTCCAGCAGTGGAAGTATATCGGCTGATGATAATGATAATGATGATGAACCAACTAGCCGCGGTGTGACTTACACCACTTCACCTTGTTTGTGGCAAGTCGTTTCCATATTACCAGCTAAAGCATTCGAGGAAGCAGACCCTGGCTTTACATCAAAATGATGGTTATGTATGTGAATTATGTTTTATATCGGAGTGCAATTTGTTGTGTAGAGTCAGGATGTGCGTGGAGGCACTCGTCGCGGTCGCGTTGCGTTGGAGTGTGATTGGTGGTGTACGGGGCGTTGGTCAGGGCACTGTACTAGGTCCAACGCGAATGGTTCACAGTGACGCGACGGGGCTGTGGCGCTACCGGTGCGCGTTCGACGTGAACGCGCGCGACGCGAGCGGGCAGAGCGCGCTGTACGTCGCGTGCACGCTCGGCAACGCGGCGGTCGTGGACGCGCTGCTCGCCTTCTCGCTGCCCAGGGAGCGGGCGCCGCGCGACCCCGACCCCGACCCCGACCGCGACGGCAACCCCGACCGCGAGCCGCGACCGCGACCAGGTTGATACCGCAGTGACTCGCTTAGATTTACTATCCGATGGCCAGGCTTCTGAAATACTAACAATTAAAGAAAGTGAAAATTTTTCCTGTTAAAAATGGAGTCACATTGAAATGACTTTATATTCAATACAGTAATTAAGAAAACGTTCAACCCCTTGATTATAATATTGTTTCTGCTTATTGTGCGGTCGTATAACTGTAATGCTGCTGCGCAGCAGGCGGACGCCGCGGAGGACGCCGCAGCATCTGCCCCCGCAGCGCCGGCGGAACCCAAGCAGGTGCTGAGCCCGCACCGCGCCGGAATCTCGCTCGGCATCCACGCCATCGTCAGCAAGCTCACCGGTTCCAATAGCAGCAAAGTGAGTCGCGAACTCTGTTGCACTGCGATATAGAAATGCCTACTCCGACCATAAGTTCTGTTACAAATGCAATATTCCATTCGCAATGGTCACCTTTGGCTTTTACACAGACCTTTAATCTGTTTGACCACGAATCACGACTCTATGGATTTACGCGCTGTTGCCAAGGGAAATTTCCACCACCACCACTGCCACCGCCGCTGTTGGCTGTTTGCTCCAAAGATTTTTTAAGAGACTCAATGTCGCCGTGTCGTTTAGACCAGCAGCAGGCCATGTCCTCTAGAACTGACCGTAATTTGAAGTCTAAAGGGTTGAGGTCTGGGCTAGATGAGAACCAGTCTTCAGCTCTTATAAAGTCCGGAACATTGGTTTCAAGCCGGGCTTGGGTAGTTCGTGCCTTGTGACCAATGTGCCAGGTGCAGAGTCCTGCTGGAAAGTCTACGGTATAATTTTAAAAGGTGTATTGCTGAGAGGTTTCACCACATGATCCAAGACCGTATCTTGATACACTTTGGCTGAAGTTTTCTTTCTTTTTTCACAAAAATGTACGCGATGTTGCGACTCCTTGTTAAGACACCCCACCAAACCATCACTGACGCAGGATGATGACCATGACCGCGTTGTATCTTTCGGACCACTCGATCAGCTTCTTTAGATCTGTGAGCGTACATTTTATCATTTTGCTTATTGTAGTGTTCCTCTATCGTGAAAAAATTGTGTCTTTCAGCTGCCTGCTGCATCGCGACGGAAGGTTTGTTCGATTCGATCGATCCACTACATCCGTCTTTAGTTGTAAAGATTGATTTAGGGCATGTGCATGTCCGGTATATCCACGATAAGCACCGAGCGCCGAGCTTCAGGTCTTGTTTTATAATACGCGTTACGCGACAGAATCTTGGCTAATGGGGTTTCGACGAATTCTGGCTTTAACAGCATTAACAGCCTTTGTAGTTGTAACAGCACGCGGCCGCTTCGATCTTTTCTGGTCTTCTTCTGGACAGAGGAAGTGTTGTTGTATCTGTTCACAGTACGATACACGAACACTCGGCTGATAGCAAGCTTTTGAAGTGTTTGGAATATGACCGACCGGACCAGTTGCATACCCACACCCACTTTGTGTAAGGCGATCATTGCAATCCTATTTTATTTAACACCCCTCACCCCTTTCCATATTGTATTTAGATAATGAACACGAAAAAATATGCGAAATGGCGCAAAATCGAAACAAGTTTTTAAAATAATGTACGTGTTCCAAATTCAAAATAATTAAAAAGTTGAAAAAGTAAAAGTGTTTATGTAACAGTGTTTACGGGCGGACTAGTTATATTGCGAAAGGCAGCCTCGTTGTGTGTAAACATGAGCTCTCGAGCGCGGGCCGGCCGCTGCGGCGCCGCGTGCGTGTGCACGTGCGTTAGCCCGTCGCTGCATCTTTTGTTAAGTGCACGGGTGCAGCTCGTTCGGTTGATTACGCGAATGCACAAGTGACGAGCGTGCCGCCAGAGTCCCCCGGAGGCGGAGCGCCGGGTGCGGCCGGTGCGCGCGGACGCGTGCCGCGGCGCCGACAGCTGCGTGGCGGCGGCGGTGCGCGGCGGGCACTTGCGCGTGCTGCGGCGGCTCCTGGCGGCCGGCGCGAGTCCGGACAGTCCCGCGCAGCCTCCGCACGCCGCGGTCAGTACTCTCCCACATTTATTCCCTCCCGCGCTCCTCCAATATCTCCTCATTTCTCTATATGTTGCACTAATACAGGAGGATGATGTGCGCGACGCCCGGCGGCGCTCGCGCAGCGCCTCCGCGGCGTACAGCCGCTCCTCCGCCTCGCCCTCGCCGTCACCCGCGCGCGGCGCCTACGCCGACGACCGTAAGTACGACTCACGCTTTACATATTTAAATGTTTTGATTTTACGTGAACATAATTTCCATATTGTTCTACTATGGCACGCGGCCCCCACTTGACGCGGCGCTTTGTTTGCCACCCCGTCCGATTCAACTTTTCTAAGGAAAAGGTGTCAATAATTTCATAATGTCCGGATTCACTGTAGAAGGATTCGTAACTTTGAAGACATTACCTGCCATTTCTACTAGGTATTTATTGATTAGTGATGGTTTGTAGGTGGCGGTGGCGGTAGTAGCGACGGTGGATGGACCGCACTAGCCCTGGCCGCGCACGCGCGCAATGTGCCCGCGCTGGAGCTGCTGCTAGCGGCCGGCGCCACGGACCCTGGTGGGCGCGCGCTGCCGCTGTGCGCCCGACACTCGCTAGCTGAGCCGCTCGCTGCGCTGCTCGCCACCAAGGTAACACATTCTTTAAAACTAAGCTTACATAGTCACAACTTTTTGTAACATGAACTAAAAAAATACTGTTGACAACTGCGCCATACACCGTAATAGATCAGCAACAGCAGCACGAACGCATCAATCTGGAACGTTGCAGCATGCAGTCGGCAGTCGGTCTCCGACACGGAGTCTTGCTGCAATCGGAATCGTAGCGAAAATTAATCTAATAGTTGTGTTATTTACAAGGCACAAGTTGATGCTTTAAACTAGTGAATGCCATCTCGTTGGAAGTGTATCATGAGGCGCGTGCGCAGGCGTACCCCGACCCGGACTACAAGCTGAACAAGTCGTCGATGAGCGAGAGCGTACTGAGCGCGCGCGACGCGGACCCCTCGCTGTCGTTCAACGCGCGCTGCCCTGCCACGCCTGTGATGGTCAACTGGCGCGACTTGCATTGTCCGGCCTTGCCCACCATCAAGTGAGCCGTCGTCCCTTCACAATTCCTAACTACTCATTATAAGTTCATATGCTCATGAATTAAGCAACGCCTCTGAAGTTATCAGTGCTATTTTAAATTGAACACCCTAACTAGGACCAACTGCCAGGTGCACAGACTAAGAATGGGCAGATAAATCGCCCTTGGGTTGTGCACCCGGACCCGGGAACAACCACTGGTCCACACATCCACGTGTCCTTTGTGCTCTTGTTAAATAACCCAAAAAGAGATACAAAACAATTTTCTTAAAAAAAAAACAGTAGTCGTTTGAGAATAGCCCGGTGATGTGCACGATTTTCGGTGTGGAACATAATTTGTGCTCACTCACGGAGCGACGAGGCTGTGTCCTCTCGTGTGCGAAGTGACCACCTGCACGAGTGCGTCCCCGGCAGGATGAGCTGGCTGCGCGCGGCGGCGCTTCGCGTGAACCCGAAGCTGAGCGCGGGCGGCGGCGGCGCGCTGCTCGCGCTCACCCGCCTCGAGCTCGCCAACAACGAGCTGCGCGAACTGCCGCGCGAGCTGTTCTCGCTGCTCAGCCTCAGGTGACCACCACTTCAATTCCCACCACATACACTACTCTACCAGGTACTCTTGTATTGTTAATCTAACTTTACTCTAGCCTACCTATTGTAAAACTAGATTTTACTCATTTTATTGCATTTGTTTTTATTGTTTCCTTAATCTGAGAAGTTTTTTTTTATTTATTTATTTTTTATTTGATTTACTTCTTTTGATAGCAATATCGGCATTCTTCTTACTAAAATCAATAATCTTATAGTCTAGTCTTTATCTTCAATTAATTTATTCAGGTTATCTTGTTCTATTCTATCACCGATCTATATTTTCAGGTTGATTCTTACAGCTCCTGTCACTGGGCACTATATTACATACTGCAGTAACTAACAACTCGCGTTCATCGTGTTAGGTACCTAAACGCAGCTCACAACAAGCTGGAGCGCATGCCGACAACGGCGGATCCGCTGGAGGAGGAGCTGGACAGGGGACGGCGCAGCGGCAGAAGGCCGGCGCGCGCACTGGCTACCGTCTACACTGCACCGGTGCTGCACGAGCTGTACCTGCAGGTATCGCGGCTGCAGCTTTAAGTTTATTAATGGACGTTCTGCCAAGGTCTTGAATAATAGTCGATACAATAGATGGTTAAAGGTTCGGTCAGAGTTCTGCTACTTAGTAAGGAAAGCCAAGTTAGTCATACAACGGACCGTTTATGGACTGGTTATGGAATGGTAATGGTCACAGTTATTCCGATATAACAATTGGACCGTCTGTAGGACAACCGCCTGGAGGAGCTGCCGCCTGAGCTATTCGCGCTGCCAGCGCTGAGTAGCCTGGACGTGTCCAACAACAAGCTGCGCGCGCTGCCTCCGCAGATGTGGAGCGCGCCGAGCTTACGCGACCTCAACGCGGCGCTGAACCATCTGCGCGAGCTGCCGGCCTGCTGCGGACACGAGGTCTGTGTGCACATTACGCAGTAATGTAATGTGTGCACATTACGCAGTTAAGTAATTACATCACCTGCAGTTATATTGGTAACGCATGCCATCTACGGTCAGGTGGAGGGTGGCTGTACGACGGCAGCGAGTAGCGGCGCCGGCGCGTGCGCGGGCGCAGGCGCGGGTGGCACACTCTCCCCCAGTGAGCAGTCGCCGCAGCTGAGTTCATCGCTTTCCGCCCACAGCGGACAGTTCGCCTTCGCGTCGCAGTCCGTAAGTCAACTCTTTGTAACATAGATATGAAGCGGACAGCAACATGTCGTCGTACGTATTGTAATATAGAACTTGCTATCGGCCGCAGTAGTCCCGACTGTTAGTTATTGTGATCACCGACTGCTGCTGAATTACTGATCGGCGACGATAGGTTGCTGAAAAAACAGGTCTATTACCAAAGAATCACTTTAACAATAAGAGGAGATAGAGGAGAGCGTGTATTGAATGTGTCATGTTGACAGAAGTCGTCATCGTCGCGCAGCCCTTCGATAGAGGGAGCGGACAGCTCGCCGGAGGAGGAGGAAGATGCACCGTTGCCGCTCGGCGACCGCGCCGGGAACGCCGTGTGAGTACCGACCGGTGCGTCGTGAACGTGGACACTGCCCGGGCTGTTCAAGCTAAGTCAAATATATGACTCGTGCGTTCACCAAAGTTTCATATTTTCTGACGTTTCCGCTGACGGCAGCTGGTCGGAGGCGAGGCGCGCGCACGCGTGGCGCGGCACGCTCGCGCCGTCGCCGCCACCCGCCCGCCCGCACCTCGGCGCGCCTGGTGCGTCGGGTGCGCCAGGTGCTCCAGGCGCTGCCGCCGGCTCGCCGCTCAGCTCACTCAATCTATCCCACAACCAGTTCACCAGCGTGCCGCCGCCGCTCGCGTGCCTCGCGCCCGCCCTCACGCGGCTCAACATGGCTTATAACTCGCTCAGGTGAGTGCTGCGCGTGCGCAAAGTCCACGCGGTGTGAACCTGCAAAGCCTTGCTACAGTTACACCTGAACACTTTCCTTTTAGTTTGTGACATTGAAGATTTATACCAAATAAAGTGAAATTTTTGATGCGACATTATAGGTCGATGTCGTACGTGACGTCATACCCGACCAGCCTCCGGCAGCTGGACCTCAGTCATAACGAGATCACCTGTTGGCCCAGCCTACCTCAGGTTAGGACTTACGCAAAACAGGTTTTTTTGTTTAAATAAAATTATTATTCATGAAGACAACTTGCAAACTCTGGCCATAAAATATATAACCAAGTCATCATTTGTCTTTGTGTACTCTTCAATCTACCATAATATCGAAATAGTCCAAGGAAATATGGTGATGGTTCAGTACATTTACCAATGTCAGGTGGAGAGTTTCGGACTGTCAGACGGGGATCCGCTCGCCTGCTTCTGCCCCTATCCCTCTGGCGGTGGCGGCGCCAGCGGCGGAGGTGGTGGTAGGGCGCGGCCGCGCTCCGGCGGCTCCGTACGCTCGCAGCTGCTGAGCGCCGCGTGCGTTGCGCGGAGGCACCTGCGACTGGAGGGGCTGAGGACTCTGGTGAGGAGGCCGTTTTATTTCCTTTATGCACAACGAACTATAAAGACCCAGTAGTATATAACTCATAGAGACAAATAAGGACATTATATCCAATAAACATAAACTTTTGTCATTTAAAGTAATTAACCCTCAGATTCTGGCGAACAACCTGCTCACTAGGATCCAGCTGACAACCGACGACGACGGACTGGTGAGCGCCGCGCGCGAGCGCTGCAGCCGCGACGAGGAGGAGGACGAGTGGGTGAGCGCGCCCGCATCCACAAGCTGAAGCCGCGCAGCACACTTTGCGCTGCACAACGATCTTCTATAACTCATGTATCAGAAAACGGGTGATTGGTGCGAATATGTATTCACTAATTGTCACCGTGACAATTGGTTACCGTTGTAGTTTAGAACATTCAAGGGTCACATCAATACCATCAACTTTACAATGTGGGGGATAAATATATTTAACTAGGTAATAGAGATCATCTAGGTAAGGGGAGTGTAAGAGGTCTCGCGCATTTCACGGGCCCTAAGCCAACATCACCTGCTCGCGGTGCACCCTGCTAATCAAAAAACGAGCCTCTGGCTCTCACCAACCCGTATTGGGCCAGCGTGATGATAAATGGCTCGAACCACCACATATGAACCTTTACAAACGACGGCGCAAGGTAATGGACGTTGGCAAGGCATCGGGACCACGGCAGCGCAGGATCGATTGTTTGGAGATTTTTTTGGGAAGCCTATGTCCGGCAGTGCTCCCTGCCTGCGTACACAACAGCCCCTATTTAAATGGTGCTGGACTAAAGTTTGGTGCAGTGTATACTATGCGAATTAGCTGCACATCGTCATGGGGAAACGTTTAAGATAATACAAAGCTGGTCCGTGCCGTAGGGCTGCGGTTGGGGCGTAAAGGAGCGGCTGCTCTTTCCGCTGCTGTCGATGCTGGATGTATCGTGCAACCTGTTGCGCGTCGTCCCGCCAGCCATACACGAGCTCACAAACCTCTCCGTACTTAACATCAGCGGGAACAAGGGTGAGCATTCATACTAGATTCAGGTTAATAGGCTCTAAGAGAAGGTGCAGGTCGTGTGGTCATGCACCTCTTCGGAGCGCTTTTCAAGGCTTAACTTAAATAGGTTGTAAATGTATATCCAGAGTGATGTATAACACTTATTAATGTTGCTGTGCAGACATAACGGAGCTACCGCCGCAGATGGGCCTGTTGACGCGGCTTTGGAACCTGAACACGGCGGGGTGCTCGCTGGGCGAGCCGTTGCGCTCCATGGTGCGGGGCGCGCGCTGCCGCAGCGTCGACGTGGTCGGCTACTTGCGCTCCGTGCTGCAGGAGGCCAAGCCCTATGCCAGGATGAAGCTTATGCTGGTGGGAGTTCAGGTGAGCGGACGCCGCTGATTTTTGAGATAGAAATATCTTAAATCCTAAAGTCATTTTAATGTGAACTTCCCATTTATTGAAATTATTGGTACATCAAAACTGAACGTGAAAAAGAAAACACAAATAATCATAGACATACGTCAGACTTGTAGTTAATGGAGCTGTCGTTGCAGGGCATAGGCAAGACGAGCCTGCTGGAATGTCTACGGCAGGAGTCCTCCATCCACCACCGACGGAAGCCCACGGACGTGAGTTAATTTCAAAGTCAACCAGCCCTGGTAAGAAATTCTGCGCGACTTATTAGAGATATTGAAGACTTGTAAATGGTGAATATGAATTCTAATTCGTCCTCCAGCACTGGGCGCGACGGATGGGCAACAAGCCGCCGCGGCGCGGTAACGTGTCGACGGTGGGCGTGGATATCGGCAGCTGGCAGTATGAGAAGCAGCGTGCCGCACGCGGGCCCATCGTGTTCCGCACGTGGGACTTCGGCGGCCAGCAGGAGTGAGTACAACATTGAGCACGCGCATTGTTCAGCCTGTACGGCAGATACACTGACACATGCCACAGCAACAGCACACCACACCACATCGCATCACATCACATCACATCACATCACATCACATCACATCACACCACATCACACCTGCTGCAAGAAATTTATATTTCTAATTTTAAAAAAGAACTACTTGTTACACCAACCTTCATACTCCGGCGCCCGCTGGGGCGGTATACTACGACCTGAAACCAAATTACATATCAGCACATAGAGCTGGCCCCCAGGGAACTTGAATTTTAAGATATTCACATATATATATATATAATGTGTAAGCACTACCATATAAACACACATTAATGACTTAAGAACACCCCTCTGTTTCTTCAGCCGGGAATAATGTGCTCTCTTGGCCTGGTGTGCAGGTACTACGCCACGCACCAGTACTTCCTGTCGCGGCGCTCGCTGTACCTGGTGGTGTGGCGCGCTACCGACGGGCGGCGCGGGCTCGCCGGCGCACTCGGCTGGCTGCGGTGAGCGCACCACCTCCAGCTATTGACACGACCTTCGATTGACGAGTTCTGTACTGATACTTCGGCTATATTACCACTGGCCGAACGCCCGAGCTGATCGCAGCTATCGTGTGTCAGATGCTGCGCAGTTAATTTATTGTGTCGTACCACGTAGAGTTGATTGGAACGTCTCTTTTTATTTGCTGCAGGTCGATCCAGGCGCGCGCGCCGGGCTCGCCGGTGATAATGGTGGCCACGCACTACGACCAGGTCGCGAACGTGAGTGCACCATATATCATACTATGCACATATCGTACCGCGTGCTCTCGTGACACCGCTACTGGTTTATATCAGCTGCCGCACTGCTTGGTGCAGTGGTACATAGTTCACCAACGTAACTAACACTTCTGTACTGTATAAGCGTGTTAACGAGCGGATCCATCTCTGAGCATCAGGTGAAGGTCGGACCCGCCTCGACGCTGTGTCGCTATATTAAATGATGCTAACGCGACGCGCGCCCACAGAGCGGCCTGCCGGAGTGCGAGAGCCCGTCGGCGCTGCAACGGCTGATCCGCTCGGCGGTGATGGCGGTGCCTGACGCGGACAAGCTGGGCCTGCCGCGGGTCATGGACTCCATAGAGGTGACCTGCTACCATTATTTATCAACATGATCTGTGTTTCTCTCGGCTCTCGACTTTATATCGGGTGTCATTTATAAAAACAGAGGACAGGTAGCTATGGTTCGTGGTTTGATCCTTCAACAACCAACTTACGTCACCAGTGTTGGGGCCTACCCTCAGTATGAGGATATGATGAGCTATTGTCACCACGCGGGCCGAATGCCGATTGGTGACTTCACACACACTTTACAATAAATTTTAATTCATGTGCAGGTAACCTCGCGATGGTTTCCTTCACCGTTTGTATTTCGCTGTTCTTACTTAAGTACACAAATGTACATAACTTAAATATTAAAGTCATCGGTATATGACGAGATTGGAACCGGCGACGTTCGGATCATTAGGCCAGCGAGCTACACGTGCGAAGCTCAAGTTTTATCAAAATCGTTAGGAAGGTGTTCTCTTAGCCTAACAACGAAGGGCTCGTTGGCAGGTAATAGTCCACTGGAGTCCACCATCCGACATGGTCCTCTCCCGAGGAATGTCGATAAGAAGTAATAGTACTTGGTCTCGTACGAGTACTTACATTTATTTTCTGCTGCTAGGTATCAGTTCCAAGAGGTCGTCCGGATCTGCTGCCAATTGGTTGCATACCTCCACTACTACTGGTGATGGTCCCCGTAACACTGTAGTTGGTGTAATGGGCCATTGTATAAGCCACATCGTTAAATGTTGATGACGAATAAACACTGTGTACAATGTGCGTGCGCAGGTGTCGTGCAGCACGCGCCACAACGTGCGCCTGCTCGCGGACATCATCTACTCCGTGGCCTTCAGCGTCAAGCCGCCAGGTGAGGAGCGCGCGCTTGACCTCAGAAATAGAAAGATACGTAATAAAACGTACTTTGACAAATTCTCTCAGCAGTTTGTGGTGCTTGCGGCGTTGGGTCACACACGCACGTTGGGGTGCTCTGCTCACAGGAACAGATACAGATAATTGCATATATTTAGCGAAGATGTAGTTGTAAATATATTAAAAACATGTGTTACGCGAGGGATAGCGTAGCTGTAGTGTAGCGCTTTTATTCGCACCATTTCTATAATGTGGACCTGACCTTCGCTGCAGGCAGCAAGGAGCCACTGCTGGAACAGCGCGTGCCTGCGACGTACCTCGCGCTGGAGGAATGCGTCAGCGCGCTTGCAGCCGAGTTGCGCGAGCCGGTGCTGCGCCATGAGGACTACCGTCGGCTTGTGAGTAACGATGTTCTAGTACGTCCCCGCGATACCCTCGCGCCACGCCTCCGCTGACCGTTGCCTCCTGCCCGCAGGTGACGCAGTACATGCAGCAGCGCAACCTGAGAACGTTCCGCGACGCGGCTGAGTTGCACCAGGCTACCATGTTTCTGCATGAAAACGGTGAGCGATAAATTGTCGAAACACTTAAACTTTGGTTGGTGAATAAGTTTGTTGCCGGAAACCGCAAGGGCAGGTAGCACTGCGGAGCTTAGACCTGGTGTTAAGCAACATTGAAATACAGTGTGGTAAATAGAACCATGGGATATAAACACGGCAAGGTACTCCAGCTACACGGCAGGTAGTCGCTCTGATGCATAACAAGAGCTTCTTCAAGGTATTCAACGTCTCTTTATGCCGACTCTCGCGTTGCAGGCGTACTGCTGCACTACGACGACGCGACCCTCAAGGAGTTGTACTTCGTGCGGCCGCAGTGGCTGTGCGACGTGCTCGCGCACGTGGTCACCGTTCGCGAGGTCAACCCGTTTGCCAATAACGGTAACACCTGCCTTACAAGTAGAATTTCTCGGACCCGCTTGGGATGATCATGCTTTGTTACATGTTAATTGGCGACGTTGCGACGCAGGCATAATGAAGGTGGAGGACCTGGCGCACGTGTTCAAAGCGTCCCCGCTGCTCGCGCGCAGCGAGGAGGCGCGCTCGCTGGGCGTCTCGCTGCTCAACAAGTTCGAGCTGGCGCTGTGCTGGGACGCGCGCGTGCTGCTCGTGCCGCCTCTGCTGCCCGAGCGCGAGCCGGCCGCCGCGCAGGTCGGTGCTTGCAGCTGTTCACTGTTCACTGCTTTGTAGTAAAAGCTAACAGACCAATCTTAAAGGGTTGAGAGACATTTGTGTAGCGTGCTCAAATTATATTGTATTTTTTTTATAAAATTTAATATTTTGGTTGCAACAGCTAATACAATTGATTTTGGAAATGTACACGAAAAAAGCCGTGAAGCTCATGTGCACCGTTTGCCCACAGCTGGCGCTGCGGTCGCGTGCATGGCCGGGCACGCCGCGGCACGCCCGCGCCGCCGCCCTCGCGCCGCTCCCCGTCGGTTCGCCCACGCCCACTCGTACGTCCATGTAGATGTGTATCACACAAACGCGCTCCTAGAGTTGGGCTTAAACTTTGGTGATTTCGTAATGACAAGTCGTTACTTTATCACCATTGCAGTCCATCGCGTGCAGGGTAACGCATTGTGTGTGTGAGAGTGTGTGTTTGTTAGCAGCGGCGGAGAGCACGGGCGCGCAGGTGTCCAGTCGGCGCGGTGGCTCCGCGCTGCGCCGGCTGCTGCTGCTCTCGTACGTGCCGTGCGGTTTCTGGGCGCGGCTGTGCGCGCGCGTGTTGGCGGACGCTGCGCTCGCGCACGCCGCGCTCGGCCTCTACCGCCCGCCGCCGGAGGTGACGCACACACCTACATTTCCTTTGTTCTCAGACTGGATGGCACCAATAGTTTTAATGTTAATACATTGCAGAGTTTGTTTACTATATGTACATAGGTTGGAAATAAACAGCAATGATTTCTTCTCATAACTAAAGAATACGTTAAACTGCTGAGTTTTCTTACTTCCGGTATCTGTTCAAAGTATCTGGATCGGAGTTTAATTTACAAGTGTTTATTTGAATTGTCTCCTCATATCATTAGGGATTATTTAGTGTCTTTATAATGCTGATAACAGATGGAGGTAGACGAGGCGGTCTCCAAAGCGCTGGACCTCAACTGGGGCTGGAAATTGTGGAAAACAGGAATGAAACTGGTCTGCGGCGAACTGACTCTTGTGGCGTTGCGGGAACTGCCGCCCAAGTTTGACCCACTGCTGGGGGCCATGGGCGATGAGGAAGACCACGACGAACTGTACCATTACGTACGGTAGGATTAACTTCACCTAATTTTTAAGAGATGCTCAGCGTCGCATTTTTTATAACACGATACATGATTAAAAGTGATATGATTCATCAATTTGAGACTTGGTATTACCATACGTGATCAACACGATGTGCCCACGAATAATACCGGTAGTTACAGGAGGAGATACGGCAAAGTTTGAATGTCTGTTGCGTCGCGCAGGTTCCGCGCCCGCCAGGAGGGCGCCTGGTGCGAGCTGGACGTGCGCTCGTCCGCGTGCGTGGAGCTGCTGCTTCCCGCGCAGGTGTGCGTGCTACGCGGCCGCGCCGGCGTCACGCTCGGCGGGTACCAGGTAAGTTCTCGTACAAAAGCTACGGACTTACGTGATGAAAGGTCAGGCTGCGATATTGTTCTGGTCCATCACACGCCGTACCGCAAAACAGACTACATGTCGCCACACTTAAGTTCAGATCAAAATGCTCATAGATTCATGCATCTCCCATCTGATGCTGTTGTTTGTCTCCTCTTTGCTCCTGTTGTGTGTAATTATTGCTCTAAATTATATCGCAATCAGTATTAGTATTTTTATTGATTACCAATTTAATATAATCGATTTGTCTAGAGCATCAGCTTGGAGCCGAACCCTGAGGTGCTGGCTAAAGTATTGGCGCTCACATCAGACCACGTAGATCTCCTGCTCGAAGATTGGTATCCATCACTCGGTACGTACCATACACTGGATTACTCAATAGCGTTGCAGCTCATTGCGATGAGAATTAATAACAAAGTTCCGCGTTGGAAGTAAAACGTAATTAACATTATGTATATAGAAAAACATTAATTAAATGAGTTAACAACATTTACTGGTGGTAAGTCTCTGTTGCTGCAGACCGTCTAGGTACCACCGTAGTGCCTGCTGCAGCCGACAGTACTGTTTAAACATTGCCGTGATCCGGTCTAAAGGGAGTTGTAGCTAGCGTAGTTACTGGGGTAACGAAATTTAACATCACATGCTTCAAGGCGACGAGCGTAGTGTCGTGCTGTGTATATTATCTTACTAACTAGCGGCACGTTGTTGTGAGCAGGCGTATAACTTACCATCAAGTGAACGTCCTGCTAGTTTCGTCGCTTCTAAGAAAACGTAACTCCTATAGGAACTACAACCTAGTAGTCGACTGTAATTTACTACACCTTTACGATAGTAACACACCCCTGTGTTACTATCATAATAAGTAGACAACATCCCATGTTATCTACTTCATCTGAGATAAAACAGGTTTATTGATCACCCTCTTTCCCTTTTTGTTCCGGTCCGCTCTCCGTGCCCTCCCCACTGCAGGGACCCGGTTCGTGCACACGTCGGAGGGGCGGTGCCTGATCACGCGAGTGGTGCCGTGCCCTGCGTGCCTGCGTGACGCGGCTTCCCCGCACCACCCGCCGCCTCACCCGCCGCCCACCTGCCACGAGCCCCCGCAGCACGAGCCCCCTCCGCATGAGCTTCCGCAGCACGAGCCGCCGCCGCACGATCCACAGCTAGCGCAGGTGATGCATCCCAGATTCTTTTAAAGTCGACGCTGTTCCTCACGGCCCAAAATAGTTGTGAAATTGTGCTACTTAAGCAAGACATTGGCAGTAAGAGTTAGGCCGGTCCAGGATCTGCAGCGGAGTGCCCGCAATACTTCACGCTGCATCCCGTCATATGTAACAACACCACGAGTGGTAACTGATTAGTTATCGGATTTTCACGCGCAGGTCCCGTTTCACATCATTCACATTTTGTCACTGCATTAGATGCTGCGCCGACTGGAGCTGGAGCAGGCGGAGCCGCGCCCGCAGCGTCTCTCGGAGGAGTCGCGTGCCTCCGACGGAGACAGCGGCGTCGACGCGGAGTCCAATGGTACGTTTATATGGAGCTCAGAACTCGCAGATCACTGTCATGAGCAGACGAAATGTCTGGTGCTTCTTGATTCTGATGGTCTTGGTCTCTGGGATTCGGCGGCGGTTTGTACTCGGCCGCCTTGGCCACCAGAGGGTTGGGGTGAGATGAAGCCTTGCCGAAGCTTCGAAGCACTCTCTAAAGTGTTTCATTATAGATATGAGTTCGAGGTAGCTGTGGAGGTCATCTTCGCGCTGGTACCATTTGGCACCGGTAAAGATTCGGGTGAATCGATTTTGGAGAGGCTGCAAGGGTTTGAGGCGTGCTTTGGTCGAGTATGCGAAGACTACGCTGGCGTATGGCACTATAGTTTTACGCATACCTTGTAGAGGTGAAGTTGGTGTAGGAGAGAGCTTGTTCTTTTTGCACAGCATGGGGCCTGGTGCTTACTACAAGGAGCCCTGCACGGTAAGAGACCTGCGCTTGCCCACGAAAATGTGATAAAACGCTGAGCACATTCGTGCGTCGTTAAGTCTTGCTACTTCAAAATTTTAACACACTACGACACCTTTGAAACTGAAACGTAGCACCAACTAGCTGCTGTTCCTGAACCTTGAGTAGTTGGAGCTCCAATGTGTTCCATTGCTTCATTTTACTTTAGTATTTATTCACTTCGGTTGCTCTCTCGCCGTAGCGTCGTCGCGCATCGGCTCGGTGGAGGGCGTGGCCAGCGCGAGCTTGCCCGCGGCGACGTGCTGGACACTGGAAGAGTGCGTGCTGGCCGGTTGCAGTGGGCGGCAGCTGCACTGCGCGCAGCACGGCCGCGTCGAGCTGAGGGACGTGGCCCCGGACACGGTACGCGCGCGCTCCGTTAGTCGTATGTTACGTTTTATTACATGAAGTTTGTTGTAACCGTAACGTGCCGTAGCTGCTGCTGGACGTGGAGGAGGAGAAGCGCGCTCGTTGGGAGCACGTGCAGCGCGGTGCGGTGGCGGGGCGCGGCGCGTTCGGCACGGTGCTGGCGGGCAGCTGGCGGCGGCCAGGCCGCGACCCGCTGCCTGTCGCCATCAAGGCGCTGCAGCCGGTGCCGCCGCCCGCGCCGCACCGCCTCAGCGCGCTGCAGGCTTACAAGGCGAGCAAGTGAAAACTATTTGTTTTGCGTTTGATCGCAAGTATGTTTTAAATAGCTTTCGATTGGATTCCTTGCTCAATATTGGTTTTTGAGACGTTCTACTCGATAAATTCTATCGCAACAACGCCTGTCGATCTGTTTGATAGCTTATATACTCACTCATGCGCAGGCGGCGATGTCGCGCTGGGAGCGCGATCCGACAGCGGCCGCATGCCGTGCGTACTGCGGGCTGCGCCAGGAGCTGGGCATCGTGGCGCGGCTGCGGCACCCTCACGTGCTGCCACTGCTCGCTGTGTGCCACGCGCCGCTCGCGTTACTCCTCGCGCTGGCTCCGCAGGTGACCGCGCGCCCCGCCCTTTCATTTATTTTACAGAATCTCCAACATAAATAGGATAATTGTATTTGAGCACCGACTCATGTTCATGCTCAAGTGGTGGTTCAATCTAAGTTGCGACTTACCAGGGCGCGCTGGACGCGGCGCTGCGCGCGTACCGCGGCTGCGGCGCTCGCGTCGGGCCGCGCGTGGTGCGCGCGCTCGCGCTGCAGCTCGCGCGCGCTCTCGAGTACCTGCACGCGCACCGCGTGCTCTACCGGGACCTCAAGGTATACCGCATGCTTGCGCGTACATTAATCCATCATCTAGCAGAAGCTCTTGTCATCTTCTGCAATGACAAGAGCAAATTGTTTGGTAAGGCTCGCTCACTGCGATTTACCTCATTTCGGAGTTGATCATTGTCTTTTGATCAACAAATCTTGTTTGGATGAATACAACAAAAGTAGTGGACATTATAAACAATTTTAATAAAATCTATTATAACATGTGCACGTTTAAGAAATGGTGTACTTTATATGATGTGAGATGCGCGTGCGTGTGCGTGTTGCAGTCGGAGAACGTGCTGGTGTGGGAGCTGCCGCGCGCACACGAGGCCGCCGCCGCGGAGCGCGCGCCCGCGCCCGTGCCCGTACACGTGAAGCTCGGCGACTACGGTCAGTGCGCACCCCACTTACCCACCCCATTATACCTGTCTGCGAGGGGCCGGTGGCGTTATGAACACACAGCATCGCATTGCTATCAGCCTCTCAGACTTACGATGACACATCCTCTACACTAAAGTAATTTCGTCTGAATTCTCCATTCATGGGTTCGTTATTTTCTGTAACTTTATTGCGTTTGTTCTCGATGCCCGTATTGCGTGCGCGCAGGCATTAGTCGCCTGGCGCCGCCCTCCGGCACGAAGGGCTTCGGCGGCACGGAGGGCTTCATGGCGCCTGAGATCATGCGCTACAACGGGGAGGAGGAGTACAACGAGAAGGTAAGAAACAAATAGTGGTTGAATAACGTAAGAATTATTTGCGGACTATTAGGTAAATTTGACAAATTGCTATGTAAACGTTGTATATGTGTCAAAACGGAGCTGATCAAAAGGGTTCTCTTATATCTACCGCCGGTCTTTGGAGGGAGGTACGTGCCGGAGGTCGTGTGTCAAGTTGTACGCTTCTCCGTGCAGGTGGACTGCTTTTCGTTCGGAATGCTGCTGTACGAGGTGATGACGCTGCGGCAGCCGTTCGAGGGGCACGAGGCGGTAAAGGAAGCTGTTCTGGAGGGCGCGCGCCCTGCTCTCACGCCCAGGGTGAGTCCAGCCATTTTATTATCCTAATTACGGAGCCTTTCTAATCCGAGCTCACTGTATGCGGAGAGGTATTACCCAGCTTACATCCAATATTTGAATGAACAAATAACATATATTTATTTACTGACCACAAACGCCGGTGCCGTTAGGATCTGCAATACCCGTGCAGCATGGTGGAGACGATGCGGCGCTGCTGGAGCGGCGCGCCGGAATTGCGACCCTCGGCCGCTGCGTTGGTCGCCGTGGCCGCGGCGCCCGAGTTTCTGGCGCTGGCGGACGCGGCGGCTGGGCGCGCCGCCACAGCCGGCATCGCCGCCGCGAGGGTGCTCATGCCATCAGGTAAACCCTTTGGTGTTATCACATTGATCAGGATAAAGTTTGTTGTATATCAGTAGAACAGAGTTGTGAGATGTGGACATATAGACGCATGTTGTCCATTAGCTGGACTCAGAGAACGACCAATGTCAGTGTTCTTCAAAGAATTGGCCAAAAGCGCAACCTCGTGCTCACGGTTAAGGAAGGTAAAACCTCATTTCTCGGTCACGTACTCCGTTACCAGTGATATGATTTTCTGCAGCTGATTATAATGGGTAAAGTTGGTGGAAAACGAAAGGTGGGGAGAAGGAAAAAGTCACGGTTGAAGATTATCAGGGAATAGGCTGGTACGTCTGGGGCATCCGAATAGTTCCGCCGAACCAGAGACAGAAAGGACTGCACCACGCTGATCGCCAACCTTCACTGGTTGGAGAGGCACTTTAACAAGATGAAGAACAGAGGTTTGCAATCGCCAGTGTTTTCGCTGAAAGATATTGCTACCAGATAATTTTGAAGTAGGCTTTGGGACCGAGCTGGTCCGTGGTGAGGACGTGGGAGTCGTATTAGTAAAAATGCTGCTAGACTAGCTGTAATACTAGCCCGTCGTGCCGAGGGTTCAGCTGCGATCAGCTACTCAATATTTACACGGTGTCCCCGCTCAGAGCAGGGCGGGCTCGGCTGGGAGGTGTGGTTCGGCGGTGCGGAGCCGGAGCGCGCGCACACGCTGCTCTGCAACACCACTACCTTCCTGCACCAGCACACCCTGCGCGTGCCGCCAGGTGCGTCAACAATTCAGATATTTTATTTAACTAACAAAAAATCAATGCCGTTAAATGTGACCGGCTCCTTGTAACTTATTAAATCTGCTGTTTCTTGTGTCTTCGGGTACACAGACAAGGAGGCGGCGGTGCTGGTGACCGCGGTGTGCCGCGTCGGCAGCACCATGTGGCTCGGCGACTCCGTCGGCAGGATCTCTGTCTATTCGTGATTATCCACCTCTTATTAGTTCTTCCACCTTCTTGGTTCAATCAATCAATGAATAAAATCCAGGTATCAAGGTACCGTTTCCTGTGCTTATCGTATGGACTACGAACGTAAATTGCTCCAAGATCTCACTTACCGAAGGTTCCTGCCGCCTTAATGTGTCGCGGGTACACGCTGCTGGGGCTGCTTCTCTTGATGGTTCGCATTAAATTTGAACGTGAATATCACCAGGATTTCGACGTGCGCGCTGCTGTGGAGCGTGCAGGTGGAGGAGGCGGTGGGTGGGTCGGTGTACGGCGTGCGCGCACTGCGCCACCTGCCCACACTGCGGCGCGTCGCGCTCGCTGCATCCGCCGGACGGTGCGTGCCACGCCCATTGCCCCGTCGCGTACATCATCGTCATCATCCGACACGCGTCTTCTCCTGGACCTAGGCCTCCTCCAAAGATCTCCACATTTGTAGGAGTTCATATGGAGCTGATATGAATTATTTTCCACCGCCCTGGCCCAATGCGGGTCGGTAGGAGACAGAACTTTGTTTGTTGATTAGCAGGCTGCACTGCAAGTAGGTGAGATTGGCGTGCGTCCTGTGAGTTGTTGTGTGGGACCCCCCACATTCCTCGCGTCACCACCTTTATACCCTGACTATCATCTGTATAAACCCTCAACATCAGCGCAGCGCAGCGCCAACTAATCAATACATTGATTAATGTTCGGTTTGTACGTTCGCGAGCACATGCTTCCACACACATTCTAACGGATTCCATCAGGTTGTTCCTGGTGACCGCGCACCAGCCGGAGGCGGAAGGCAGCTTCGTGTTGACGGAACTCGGCACCGCCACGGAGCTGTGCTGCCTCACCACCGTACCCATCGACGGCGGGTCAGTACAAAACATCACGAGAATATATCGAAGCTGATTTAAAATCCTGTTCGTGAGATCACTCCTCGAGTGAGTAGCAAAGTATCAAGAGGAGCTGGTTGAAGACAAGCGTGTGACGCCTCGCCTCTCCGTAATGTACTTGTGCTAACTTTTTTTTATTCTATGAAACTACAAGAAGGCGGCACGCTCACGTGATGGTAAGTGATACGCCCGCCCATAATACCGTGGCGCTAGTTAGGATCGTGTACACTGCACCATTACACATTGTGCTCGCCGTCATGAGACATAAGATGTTGGGTCTTGTTATAGCAGTAAGTTCACTAGCTACAGCGTCTTTCAAACCGGATCACAGTAATGTCCACACAGTACTGTGTGTCGACTGCGATAAGAGCCGCGGTGATAACTGGTGGTGGTGAACTGTCTCCGACAACAGACGCCTGCCATCAGTACATTTTGTCTCGGAGCAGCTTGTTCAGGTGTAATATCGTTGTCATTGGTGTACGGTTGCGAGTGCAGCGTGGAGCTGTGGGCGGGGGGCGACGGGCTGAGCGCGTACCTGGTGTGCGAGGAGGGCGTGAGCGCGGCGGAGCAGCTCGCGGCGCCGGGCAAGGTGGCGCTGCTCGCTGCCGCCGGCGAGCACGTGCTGGCGGCCTGCAGGCCCGGTCAGTCGCTTCCTCCAACCTATGTGTACCACTCAGTAATCCAAAGTTGAATCGTGGCTATACCATGGTAATGCCATTTGGTATTTAATACCCTGATTGCCACACTTTGCCTATGTGCCCAGGAGTGAACTCCCTCGTGAGGTAGCGGAGCCCACCAGCGACTTCAAATAAAATATGTGCAATAGTGCATTTGGATGTAAGGGATCCCTCACAACAACACACGGGACCCAAGCCAACCTCACCAGCTCGTAGTGCAGCCTGGTAATCAACAAACGAGGCTCTGGCTGCCACCAAGTCGCATTGGGCCAGCGTGGTGGGAAATAGCCCAAATCCCGCCATATGAATCCCTACAAACGACGGACCCTAGTGCCAGGCGATACCGAGAGCCATGCTGACTGAACCGATCATGTCGAGACATTTGAGGGAGGCCTATGTCCAGCAGTGGACGTCTATCGGCTGATGATGATGATGTCCATTTGGAACTAATTAGCGCCAACAAAAGTCCACAAATTACATATTTGTTATTTATGGCGGAGCTAATGAGTAACCCGCTGTGCGCGTAGGAGTGTTCGTGTACCAGTACAGCGTCGGCAGCAAGCAGCTGACCGGGCGGCTGGACTGCAGCAAGCTGGCGCCCTGCTCCGAGAGCCTGCAGTCCATCGCGATTGACGAGCGGCTCGCGGAGGACCGGTGCATGGTGAGTGCACGTACACGCACGCTCACATACACAGACGGCAGAAACTTCAGCGAATGTAGTCCTGGTGACTTGGATGGTCTCCCGCAGCAGCACGGCGCTCTGATGATAACGACATAATTGATTTCATACATGACATAAAACTCACGCCAACCCAAATTGGGCCAAATCCCCCCATATGAACCCTTACATACGACAGCCCATAGTGCGCAGGGGTACCGGAAGTCATGCTGACAGTACATGGAGATCTTTGGGGCAGGCCTATGTCCAGCAGTGGACGAGTATTCCCGCTGATGATGATGTAACAAAATTTCACGATAACCTAAAGATTTAAGAGGAACTGGGCGCGCAGATCACCGCGCTGTGCACGCTGCGCGGCGAGGTGTACGTGGGAACCGCGTGGGGCTGCGTGGTGGTGGCGGATGCGGCCACGCTGCGCCCGCTCACCGTCTTCCGGCCCTACGAGGAGGAGGTGCTTACCCATTTATTAAATATAATTCATAAAACGCTCTCGTGTGCATGCGATAAAACAAACAAACCTGAGGAGTCCAGTCTCCAATACCTGAACTAACTCCGAAATGCTTTATGTGATGTGGTGTGGCTTTAGGTGCGCGCCATGGTGCCGCTGCCCGCGCTGGAGCCCGGCGGCAGCTGTATGCTGGCGACGCTGGGCGGAGGGTACCGCCCGCTGCTGCAGCGGTACGCGCCGGCTCAGGTGACCGACCGCTACCCCACCATCTGACGCTGATGACGAGAAGACGATGTACTTGCGCAATGCGGCACTAGCTCAGAAATGCTCGGTGGACCCTGTGCCCAGTAGTGGGCTGCTCATCGCAATATATACGGCTGTTAGATATTCCTATACAATTAATTAATGAATCGCCAGAGGTGATCGCGTGCGGCCGTTGTTTTGACAATAAACTGCTGATAGGTCTCCATTGGTGACCGTCCAGATACCACCACAGCTCCTATCTCTGCTGCCGAAGTAACCCGGTTTGAAGGACGTTGTAACTATTATCATCTTATGTCTCAAGGCGACGATCACAATGTAATGCTGAGTATATACCCTGAGTTGCGTCAATTTGTTGTGAGCAGGTGCATCACTCGCCATCAGGTGAACGTCCAGTCCGTCTCGTCGGTTCGCATAAAAAACAAATAACCAATTTGCAGTCGAGCAACGCCACCAGCCACAGCGGCGTATACTGCTTGCTGTGGAGGGCGGAGCACTGGCTGCCGGACTAGCGGCCGCAGTGCTTGCACACAGCCCCGACTACCGGGGGAGGATCGCTTCGAACACCATCTCAAGGAAACAATTCGACCAATGGGGGAGGGGGGAGAACACGCAACGGAGGAGAAGATCTCATTGATTTCATTAAGTCTCGTGCGAAGAAGTGCAGTATGCACCATCACACCAACTCTAATGATTAGGATTAATTTATTGTGAAGAAGGCTTCGGAGCGTCTGTCAACTGGCTCGGAGACACTCCTCATCCACTACACTTGTAAATACGTGTTGTCTTTGCAAAGCTCCATAGAGTTTAAAATGTTAATTATATACATATGTATATATATGTGTGTGTATATATATGTGTGTGTATATATATGTATGTATGTATATATATATATGTATATATATATGTATATATATATATAAACATTCCTTGGGAACGACCGCAGCAGCAAATGGCTTTAGTAATAGCAACCGTTACCATAGCAACTGCGTTAATGATACCAAATGACAATGTACATATAAATTTATTAAAAATAAAACGTTGAAGTATCTATGGAATTCAAAAATCTCATAACCATTTGCAGATCATACCGCGTCGAATGCTCGTGTTCCCGTCTCGGTACGTTCACTTGTTTTTACGTGATTGGTGAAGAAACGAAACCAATTATTATATATATATATATTTACATATATTTACAAAGAATGTGCGTTCGTTGAAGCTGTAGTCGTATAGCATTGTATGGCGACTTGCGCTTTGACAGCAGCAGCTCTGCTAGAGTCAACATTGATTATGATCACTTAATGATCAATTCTATTAACAGCTGCCAACTAAAGCTAGAATCGATACGCGAACACACTCTGCCCGTACGCTTGTAAGATGCGCCCGGTGTGCTCGTCGTCAGCAAGAATAGAGAAATGTAGTAACTGACTGAATGCAATTTTGTTTTGTTAATTAAGTGTCAAGACGAGCGGGACGTTCACGTGATGGTAAGTGATACGCCGATCTATAACGTGGCGCTAGTTATCATGATATACTATTTTCTGCTCGTCGCCTTAAAACATAAACTATTGATTCTCGTTACTCCAGAGATTTCACTAGCTACAACGTCCCTCAAACAGGAATACGGTAATGTTTGCACAGTGCTGTTTGCCGGCTGCAACAGGCGCAGCGGTGGTAGCTTTTGTGATATCGCATACTTCTGAGGGAAAAAAAGATTATGTGGGATTTGTACCAACGAAAGCCCACCCAGGGTTGATCTTCAGTACGTTGCACACTACTCCTAAAGCACTTTGGTACGACAAGCACTAGACCACCTCGTACTTGTTCATCCCGGACTCCGTCAATTGACAATGAGCCACCTACAAAACTCATCAACATCAGATTTTTTTTACAATTGAACTTTTGTCTGCGTTAAATGTGGGAAGTGCCAAAATGATGTAAACCGTAGCGGTCTCTGCGGTTCAGCGCGTCTCCGTGGGAACCTTCCAGTCCTCGGCCGAGCTTCACCGGAAGCTGGCATATGTTAGTTGTGCTCCGGTTCGCGTGCTGTTTCTGGTGGTGTAAATATTAGCTCCTTACATATGAAATTAACGTTTTGTCGTATTCACCTGAACTGACTTTGATCTGAAATATCTCCTAAGTTAAGTTAACAATTCCAAATTCAAATTTATAAATTCATCTAGCTGCTACATTTGAGTTTTGAAAACAGTCACTCATTTGTGTGACCCTCAATATTTCTCTTTGGCGTCGCTTATTGCCCGCACAATGGGAAACATGAAATATCGGTATATTTACGAGTACGAGCTCTACCGCGGCACCAGCACCAGTGCTGCAGGAACAGCTCGAAGGATTAACGATGTGTACGGCGCTGGTGTCGCAAAAGAAACCACGGTACGTTTTTGGTTTCAACGTCTTCGTTCTGGGAATTTCGACCTTCAGAACCAACCCCGTGGACGGCCAGACACCAAAGTGGAAAATGAAGAATTAAAGGTTATTATTGAAGCGGATCCATCATAAAGCACTTCAGAGACAGCTGCAGGCTTCGGGGTAAGTGACAGAACTGTATTAATGCACTTGAAGCAAATCGGGAAAGTAAAAAAACTTGAACGATGGGTACCTCATGCATTGAGTGAATCGAACTTGCGAACACGCGCCGACTGCTGCTGCTGTGTTACTTTGCTCAGACGACACAATGATGAAGGGATTTTAAATCGGATCATTATTTGTGATGAAAAGTGGATATTGTACCATAATTGGAAACGATCGTCGCAATGGCTGAACCCTTGAGACCCAGCCAAACCCTGCCCTAAACGAAAATTCACTCAGAAAAAGTTACTTGTCAATGTTTGGTGGACTAGCGCCGGGGTCGTTCACTGCAGCTTTTTAAAATATGACCAAACGATTACGGCAGATATCTATTGTCAGAAACTGCAGACCTGCTGGATGAAGGAAGAACTAGATGCTGAACAACCGAGATTGATCAATCGCTCTAGGCCACTGCTGCTTCACGACAACGCAACACCACCACCACACACTGCATAACAAACCACTAAGTTAGATGAGCTACAATTGGAATGTATGCGACATCCACTGTACTCCCCGGACCTTGCCCCAACAGATTACCATTTTTTCTGGAATTTGGACAACTTCTTACAAGAAACAAAATTCAACTCCGATGCCTCAGTCCAAACCACCTTCGAAGAGTTTATTAATTCTCGCCCCCCATGAGTTCTTTAGTAAATGCATCAATGAACTACCTATGAGATTGCTAAACTGCATAGATAACAACGCGGTGCATACTTTGAGTAATTAAATATATTTTACGAAAAAAAAAATGACTTTATATTCCTCGCGTACAAAGCGCCAATTCATATGTAAGGAGCTAGTATTATATATCGACTGTCGTGTAAACTGCTGCTGCTGCTGCTGCTGCTGCTGCTGCTGCTGTTGCTGTTGCTGCTGCTGACACGATCCCACGTGTCGTGTTCGTCGCTCCCGAGTAAATACCTGTTAGAAATAACCAGTGACACTTAAAACACGGTGAGCTTCGAGTCGGTGCTCGCGGAGCACACCGACCTCAACTCGCAGCAATGATACGTGTTATCTTTATAGGTATCAGAACAGCTGGAACATTTGCATCAGAGGTTGTCGTCATCAGCCGCTAGACGTCCGCTGCTGGACATAGGCCTCTTACAAAAAATCTCCACATCAATCTGTCCCGCGATGCCCGCATCCAGCGGCTTTCTGCGACCTTCGCTATATTGTCGGTACACCTTAGGGTCTACCGGCACTACGCCTACGCGGAAGCCACTCGAGGACCTCACTGCTGCATCAGCTGTAAGTCCATCGAGCAATGTACTCCGCTCACTGCCACTTAAGACTAGCAATTTTATGACCTGTTTGTGACCATGTTCTTCTAATGATCTCCTCATTTCTCTATCAGAGGTTGCAAGAAAAAAACAATGGAGAAATTTGTTCCAGTTTTTACAGGAGGGACTTCCGACGGATGCACTAACGTTAGGCATTCCAACTGATGACACGTTGGTTAATGCAGTCCGCAGCGAGTCCCGTCAGCACACGGCCGATGAGGTCCTTTGATGACAGTGACCCATGTGGTAAACGGGATTGTATTAATGTGAACCTTCAGGTGACCCATTCCCTGCCTGACACCATGTATGATAAGCGCTACACGAGTACAATAGTCACCAAAGATTTATACGTGCTAATAAACGTTAGTACCGCATTGTTCGTGGTATTATTTACCATCACCACCACTATACTACCAGCAGCGCACTATTGCTCTATTCACACTCAGCCGGCCAAAAGGGCAGGTTTACTTTATTTAATCAACGCAGCGATGTCACGAGCGGGACGTTCACGTAATAGTAAGTGATACACCCGTATATAACCATATGGTGGTAGTAAGCACGATATATTCTGCACCACATTGCGCTCGTCGCTTGACGTAGATGTCGAGTCTTGTTACCTCTGTAATTACACTGGCTTCAGCGCCCTTTAAACCGGAACAGTAATGTCTGCACAGTACTGTCCGATTGCTGCGGTGGTACCTACCTACACGAGTCTGTAGCAACAAGGAACTACCACCAGTAATAAGAAGGAGAAAGAAATATTTTTTTTGTCCATAACCTGCTTTCTTTATATATATATATAAAATAATTTGCACACAATGTAACTGGACAAACGTGGACTACGCTCAGTCTACACGTGGGCATGCGTGGGCATACATCCACAAAACTGACATTCAGCGCAGCCGCTCGATTGTGCCCGTACACACTGCTATGACTTAATATTGTTGAATGCAACGGATACCACCAAAACGGAAACAGAGCAATACAAAGGACAGACACCTAATATATTTTATATATATATATATACACATGAAAACAAACGCCAGCGGAAAGTGTTGGAACTTACCCTGAGAGTAGTTAGATTAAAGCCATGCTTTATATCTGGCCTTGAAGCTATCAACTGTCTAAGTCTGTAAAGGGAGGAGAGGAATTGTTCCAACACCTTGTGGTGTTATACTTAAAGCTGCTGCGGAAGGCGGCCGAGCAATGTGGAGGTAGTACGAGCATGTTAAGGGCAGCTCTTGTGTTATATGAAGTACTCTGGTCATGCGTCCACTTAAGCTATTTGTATAAACCTCTAGGGTTTCTATGTATATCCCTACGTTTGTCCATCTCGAGCACCAGTTGTATCAGCCTCTGAATGTGACAATAAAGCAGACCAATGACTCCGTCTGCGCAGTTTAATTTAGATAAAACAAGCGTGTCACTTAACTTTACACTTAACTACACAGACGGCTTTTGATTTATTGCCTAATGCCATAAAGTAACTTAAGCCAACAGAAACAATTTTTGACCACGTTTCGGATGTGTGTCAAAAGTCACGCCCAGGTTTCTCAATTCATAAACTCTTTCTATTCTTACACCCTTTATTTCTATCTCTGCATCACAACCATTTAGATAATCTACCTGTGTTTTAGGAACTAAAACCATAAATTTAGATTTTTGTGGATTCAACGTATTTATGTGACATCATAAAGCTACCCTCCTTTTTTTTTCTAGTGGGGAAATCCTGCATCGGATACTCTTCTGCTGCCGGGTCAGCAGAAGAGTTATGCCGGACTCTTACCGGCTAAAACCCCACGGTATCCTTCTCAAGACCCTTGGTCGGAACTAAGGGAACGCTTGCGCATACTTCCGCGGTTCCACCGGCATTGATCGATTATAGGATCTCGCCTCAGAGTTGAGCTGCCACTCCCCACCTTTCACTAACGTACAGACGCACCTGTACGCGCCACCTCGAGGCTCTTGATATACGGCAACAAACGACCCCCGAACGCTGCCGTAACCTCTCTTATGGGGGTTGGAGGCAATTATTCATTCTCCTCCGTCGCCCAGGTCTCTGGCTACGAATAGGGAGAAAAGAAGTTCTTTCTCTCTCCCTCTCCGCAGCCTCCTTTTGCGACATCACTTGTTCGCAAAAGGCGACGCCAGCACTCCACTCCTTCTCGCTTCCTGTCATAGCCTTCACAAAAGCTTGAAGAGAGAGGTCTGTCCCTATTTCAGCGATGAGATCTCGACACAAATTTGTCCAACTGAGAGAATCCTCCAACGTATGCTGCGCCGAGTCCTCATCGCTGCCACAATGATGGCACATAGCTGTTGGCTCTCTTCCAATGCGGCACAGGTACCTACCGAAACATCCGTGCCCGGTCAGCACCTGTACCAATCGGAAGGTCAGCGCGCCATGTGGTCTGTTCAACCAGTCATTTAAAACTGGTAACACAGCATCTATAGTTCTGTGGCCAGCTCGGGGATGTGCCAGTCTGTCCTTCCACCGTTCAATAACAGACTGTCGAGCGTGTAACCTCTGAAGAGCCAGTTCTTTTGTGGAGAGCTGTTGTCCTTGCTTTGGATGTTCCGAGCGCCACACATAAGTCGACGCTAAAAGCTCTGCCTCCAAGTCCCATGGAGGGGACCCCGCTAATAAAGCTACCCTCCTAAGTCAACATTTGATTTTGTTACAACTTCCTTAACATTATTTGCTTTGAAATTTATTTACACTTGCGTATCATCGACATAAATATGATACTTACTGAACTCCAAAGACTGTAGAAAATAAATAAAATAGGCCCCAAAACTGACCCCTGGGGTAAGCCCCTTTCTACTTTCTTGCATTCTGATCTTTTTACCGTGCCTTTGTTGTTTCCATTATAACTTGTTTTCTATTGCTTAGGTACGAATTAAACCAACATACTGCTTCTACATTAAAACCGTAATAAGACATTTTAGACAATAGTAAGGGAATATTAATAGAGTCGAAAGTTCTAGAAAAATCCAGAAATACTAAAATTGTTCCCTAATCAATGTCTTATGCAGTCAAAATATGATCTAAAACGACTAGTGCTCCGGCTTCGGCTAAAACCTGATCGTAAATCAGGCATTACATCGTTAGATTCTAGGAAACCTGTTAACCGAGTGAAAACAATTTTTTTCAAAACTTTGGACCAGCTTGGTGTAATACTTAAGCAATGCATGTCCACTATAACCTCCTCGTGTCAACAGCCTAATGATCCCCGATGCCGTAGTCCAATCCTCATTTTACAAAAACTAGATATTGTTGTTAAATTGGAAAACAAATATTTCTTAATAAATGAAATATTGCCTAAAACATCGTAACATGCAAAAATATAAACTATTGTAATTTTAAAAGGTTTTATATACCCTTCTGCGGTAACAGAAATAATAAAAAAAATTATACATTATAGAAAAGGCAGTAAGTATCAATTTGTTATGCTAGGTGCCATAATTGTTAGATATATTGACAAAGTTAAGTAACTAACAAAAATCTACCGAGGCGTAAGAAATGAATTTAACTTGTACTGGTACTGTAAAGCGATCAAAATATGCGGGCAATATGCGGGCAATATGCACGATTACATAAATAGAGATGTAACTTCAAATCGCCGATTACTGATCGAACGGACGATAATCTTAAATTTAAAACGAAAGGTAATTTATCCAAGAGACATGACAATTATTCTTAAATTATTGCATATCAAAATAAAGTTCCGCAAAAACGTGCTCAATGTCGGTGTCGTCCCGTGTGCGTTGCCTGTTGGAGGTCGGACTACCCCTCGCATATATGAAACCGGGTCTGGTCCGGACGTGGCGCCAGTTGCATAGTTTGGCTTCCTGTCGCGCTTTGCGAAATAATTGCTTGTTGAGAAGTGTCAGACGCTCTTTGACATAGAATCGTGTTGTTTCTGCATCGATGTTCAAGCCGGTAGTATCGGCGCGACGGCGCATGCGCGCGTCGCGCAGTATCTGGTCGCGGAGGGCGCGCCGCACGACGACGGGGCGCGGGCGCGTGCGCAGGCGCGGGTTTCGCGTTGGTGGCGCGCTGCCGCTCGGTCAGCAACCACAATCTCTTGCTCATCCAGATAACCACCCAACTTATTCGCCACCCGACTTAAAACGTGGATTGGATTGTCACCATTCTGTTTTAGTATTCCAGCCAACTCGAGATCATTTAAAAGAGCGACTTGATCTCTGTTATTTATGTCACGTTTTAGTTGAGATATCGTATCCGATAACTCACTATTTAGTGAAGATCTTTGTCTTTATTCTAGACGACCAAGACGATCTTCAACACCGTTTAATCTTGTACTAAACTCCATCATCATGGAGTTTAGTTTTGTAATTTGTTGACGAAAGCAAACCATTTCTGTGGACAGAGTTTGTATTTCCGTTCAGAAGGTGTACTCGCGCAGGAGATAAACCTACTCTGTACGGAAATACAAACTCTGTCGACAATCGAAGTTAGACGCTACGGTCCCCTGTACATCCTTCAAGTCTGACCAGTAATTAAGTCTGTGGCCTTAGAAGCCTTATTTTTGCGCATTTTACAAATCCATTTAATACTAAGTTTTGATTTTGTGCTAATATTGACACGGACGATGATAAATAATGAAACATTTACAACTTTTTGCTCCATTACTCTGTGAGGAAAATATTTCCACAGTGAGCACACTCATTAGCCATTGTTGTAAAAAACGAAATTATTTATTTTAACCGCTGGTTCCAAAAGCCGTTAATAGATGGCGCTGATGTTTATATTCTGATAATTATTCCTTTTGTGCCCCAATACTTTTCTTTAAATAAATCTCTCAATTTCTCAATCACACATACAAACACATTAGTCCACTATACGGCGTACGTCTGCTCCATACAACGCCAACAACTTCACCGTTACCTTCACGATTCTGGACTTTAACTCGAACATAACACTTGCACTAATTAACTACAGTGTTATGGTAAAATATATGATGTAAAAAGTACTATTACACGATATTCAAAATTATAATGGCCAAATTGAACGGATCAGTATGTTAACCAACTATTTCTTTCTTTCAAAAATACTACATGTTCCATGGTGGGTTCTGTTACTGGATCAAGGGCACGGTGGACCTACAGGGAGTCGGGAGGGTTTTCGCTCTTGGCTGCTATGGCCTCTGGGTGACGAGTTCGGGGTGATCGGTTGCACAGGTGACTATAAGCGCACCCTTACAGAGGTGGAAAAGAGAAGGTTCTCCTCTCGAGATCGACCTGCGCGGCGCAGTCAGCGCTGGTGGGATCGTGGACGATTGTGAAAGCGTTCCCATGGCCCCGCCGTAAAGCGACGAAGGTTGAACATCGTGGGGGTTTCAGTCAATGCAAATCCGTCATAACCTGTCTTTGTCTTGGCAAGGGCAGGTAGGTGAAGGCGTTACCCCCACGTTAAAAAAAGGGCACGGCGGACGGTCACCGGCCGGCTGGTCGTGTTCAAGACGGTAGCTACCTCATGCTCCCAGCAATTACATTGCCAACAGTTCTCTTCAAATTGCTACACGAGCTGTACTTAACTTGATATCCAATTAAGTAAACATCTCCAGTACACGTTAAATATAAGTGAATACATTCAGCGGCGGCGACTCCTCGTGGGAGTACGACTTGCTACTGCTCCAGCGCCGGCGACTGGCGCGGCGAGTCCACAGCTTTTCGGTATTTTTTTTTATTTCATCGCGCGACGCGAGGCTCGGGACGTGCTGGTGGTAAGTGACACGCCCGTCTACAACAACGTGGCGCTAGTTGGGATAGAATGCACACGTGTGGCTCGCTGGCCTGACGGTCAGAGCGTGCGGCCTACTTTGCGAAGGTCGCGGGTTCGAATCTCGGCATGTAGCGATGACTTTGATATTTATGTACATTTTTGGACGGTGAAGCCAAACATCGCGAGGAAACCTGCACATCAATTAGAATTTATAGTAAGGTGTGCGTGAAGTCGCCAATCCGCATTGGGCCCGCGCGGTGACTATAGTCCCATCGCCCACATATTGAGGGTAAGTCTGTGCCCCAACAGTGGACACGTAAATTGGCCACATTGCGCTCATCGCTTTGGGACATAAGACGTTGTCTCGTTACCTCAGTAATTACATTAGTTACAGCGGCCTTTAAACCTGAACACAGTAATGCGTGCACAATATTGTCCGACGGCTGCAATAGGTGCTGCGGTAGAACCTACGTAGACGGTTTCCGACAACAGAGACCTACCACCAGTAATATCCCCAAACCGCATCCGTATATTCGGTTCAAGTTTCCAGTTTCCGCGTCACATGCTGCGGGCACATCCGCCGGCGGCTCGCGCGACCACCACGTTTTTATTTTGGTGGAAGATAAAAAATGTTTCGTGTGGGATCGCTCGCCGAGTGCTCTTGATTAGCGATTACTAGCTTGTGGGGAACGGAACGTGTGGTGAGGAGCTGGTGTGTGTTGAAGTATCCTTATTGATGGCCGCGTCGCGCGACACGATAATAGGCTTTATTAGAATGTTCCAATATTTCCCTTCGTCGTTTAGTTGGTGTTTATAAATAAATAAATCACTTGTGAGTACATGTTCTAAACGTAAAATTAAATTATTTGCCTTTATTATTTGACAAATAAATTATTATACACCTAACACAATTCGTAAAACTGATTTGTAAACGTGGCGCTGGTCTGCTTTTTAAAAAAAATCAAAAAAAATATTTCTCCTCTACCTCCATCTTCTTTTTCTTCTACCCGTGGCACTGCGGTAGAATCTGTTTAGACATTCTCCGGCAGCGGAGACCTACCAGCAGTAAACCCGTAAACTAGTTTTACACTTACACAATGTCGGAGACTCGTCTGGCGTGTCCATCGTGCAACGTTGGCGGCATTCAGGATCACAAAATGACAGTAGTATTCGCTTCGAAAGTGGTAACTGAGGTCTGTCAGCCGATTTCATTTCACTATACGGCTACAGACGGCGTCTGAACATGATGGTTACCATGAAATTAATAGAACTTTGCAAAATATGCTATGCTGCAAAAAAAACTGGTGGCACAATTAAAACAAAGTGGATAAAAGCTTATATAAAAAATGAACCGTCACAAAGGTCGCTCGTTCCTCTGCCACGAAGCTGCAACTTTTTCCCAGGCCCTTACTTTCTACGTCACTGATGCCGATTCATGGCGGCTCGATGCGTATCGCATACATGTTATAAACATTATATTTATTCAAATACCGCGTCTCTAAATAAAAAGTGTATGTAAAAGTCTAACAATTTATGACAAACCTTGAAAACACGCAAGCGTTAATGTTCACGTCAACATGCAGTAATTTAATATGAACCATGTCGATAAATGGAACTTTAAAGCCCTTTAACAGCAGCTCAGTTAAATTTGAAATGCTTTGCGTAGTTGCGTGGGCGCAGTGAACCGGTTCCCTTCATGTCGGGAAAGTATTTAAGGAATGTACGCAGGTAAGCTCCAGTGTTACCAACAACAAAGTAAAGTTTTAATACATAGTTTGCATCAATTTTAGGGAAAATATTGATAAATTTTATTGATGATTTTTCATTAGAATCTGTTGGAAACACAAATCGTGAAAAAATAACCAGCTAAATTAACTGTTAGAAAATAAATGCAATAATACACGCTATTCGTTTGGACTCTATATTTACAAACTTGCAAACCTACAATGAAGAAAAAGTTTCTTGATCAACAAATTATTTTCCAAATGCATTGTGTGTGTTGTATGAAAAAAGTTTCTGTCAATTATAATATGGAGACTTTTGTTGGTTAAAAACGAAAAAAGAATTAATAAATGTAGAAAGGACGTGAAGGCTTCTGCAAAATTAGTCTCTTCTTGTTGAAAGTAGTGACAAGTTTGCAACCAGTTACATATGTTGAGAAAATAAATTATAATCATATTCATGTTAACCGTGTGCGTGCACTAATAAACGTATTTACATAATTACTACATCTTGAAGTGACTTTAAATTTATTTAAATATTATGCACGAAGAGCACGCTCGATGTGTTATCTGTGCCCGCCCGCTGCCGTTGCCGCCGTTCCCCGCGCGCGGCGAGTGTCGCGGCGCTGCGCCGTGTCCGCGCGGCGCGTATACGTCCGGCTGTCAAACTCACAGGTTTCCCAACTTCTCCGAAAAAACGTCGACTTGTTTTCAACTAAAACAAGTTTTTTTTTTCTCTTTTAAAACTCTTAATCAGTGCTCCGAACGCTATAAACAGTACACGAAGTGCCATCGAGTAGTGTTATTTTCATGTTAGAATAGTTTCAAGAAATGTTTTATTAAGTTTATAAAGTTAAGTTCAGTGCGAAGTGATCTTATAAGTTGACGCTGAAGTAACACGCGTCGGCTGCACTAAGGAGGGAAGGAATTCCGACGCCCTTTAGGAGGTGAGTCTCTTAAAGCAGTTAGTGCTTTTTGAAAACTTTTTAGCAGCAATTTTCTCGGACAACGCTTTGATCAAGTTGCGAAACATGTTCTACGCATAGATTGAATGAAAGTAGGCTTCTCGGGTTACTCGTGTGTCCGTTTCTCTCACCGGCCCTGCGTAATACTTTTAAAATTGTTACTACATTTTAACTTAATTTATAAAATTATAGCATACAGTAAATTGCACGAATGGATGGGCACTTAATTAATCTAATTAAGCATTGTGTTCGTAAGCAGTTCTTTCGAGGGTACACTCGTACAATGAAACGATAACTTAATTAATGCCAATTATTTTTTCTTTTTCTTTGTTTAAAAATAATGTTAAATTATTTATTTACTTTATTACTTTACTTATTGGGATGATTGAAATGTTTGTTGGAATGTGATAATGTCATTGTTTAAAGTGTCAACATTATATTTCTGTAATAGTAACAGATATAATTGACTGTAGGGTAGGAATGTGCTTACTAAATATTTTATAATTGGTCTTAAAATTTTATTCTTATGTTTTTTCATTATCAATCTTAAATCATAAAATCATTGGAAGTAATAGTTAATCCTTGTTGCCTAAATTTATTTTAAATTACCTACCATACAACTGAAATGCTACATAATGTATAATTTACTCATCTAACTATTATAGTACTCGTGTAACTTTATAGTAACATACGAGTTCTTGTGGTCAGCTTGTGTATGATGTATGTGTATTGGGCAAATATACTTTACAAATCAGTTATTATATTAATTTTAAATTAGAGTCTTTAATTTACGGAAAGTTAAATTACTACAAAAAATTTATAAAGTTATGTTAAAATAATGGAAATACCCTCAACAAAAACCTGAAATAGCCGATAGTTATTAAATCGTAGAATCAATTATATTGTCCTCAAACAGAGGAGCTGTTTGTGCGCAGTTACACACCACTAACTAGATAACAGTACTACTAATAAATAAGTTATTAATATTTCCGATGAGGAAGTTTGGTTCTAAATTTATCCTTTTACATTCCGTGGAAGTCAAAAAGTTCTCAACAGCAGTTCTGCAGACAGTGTTCAAACAATGTTATCAGCGTAACTAATTGTGCCATAGTTGATTTATTGTTGCACAGTGTGACGGAGAGCATTGATTGGGGCTCTCACGCTACAATGTCGCAGTACTGCACAGTTATATAAATAGGTTGTGTTGCTGATATACAATTGGCACTCGAGCTGATTGTCAGTGTGTGATACATGTATAAATTTATGAAGGAAAAATTATATGCACACTCAACAAGCTATCAATATACATATTAAGTGTGCTGGACATTTTCCAGGTTCTGTATTTGGTAGTCTTTGAATAGATAGGCAAGTTAAAGGTCTCCATGTAAGCTCTTGCTAAATACTCACTTGGCAGTATGCACTTTGCCTGAGCTAGTCCTAGGGAAGGGTGAAGTCCTTTTTAGTATGCAAGGACTTTGCAACAGTAAATTGATGACCACTTTATGAACACCTTTCTCTTCGATTCTTGTATCCTAACGATTGACTTTTATCCACAAAGCCTCATCTTGTGAGTCTTGCCTTTTATAGCCGTATGTTTAATATCCCGAGACCAGCTGTGAGGTCACCATGACATGACATATTCATACATAAGTCACAGGTTAATAATGGACATCTGATCTCGAGCAGTTCCGAAGAGTAATATGTTATGAATGAGCGGGTCGTACGGGGTCGCGTGGGGGTCGCCGGCGCCGCGATGATTGGTGGGGGTCAACCAACTCGCAATTGTTGATCAATTGGCGCCAATTGCATTGATGTGTTAATGTGGGTTACCAGCACTCGTGTACAGAACCTAGTCAAAGTGTGATGAGCTCCACTCCTTGCTGTTGGTACTGTTTTAAGATTTTGTATTGAGTTAATATACTAAGGCCTATGTCCAACGGTGAACTTGTATCGGCTGATGATGATATACTTTGTAAAGACGTTAATAAATAAATTAAATATTAAAAAAAAACTTGCAAAACGTTAAGGCAGTTTTCAATCGCTAAGAGACCGATTCGTAAACAATGTGGTGATAAGCGCGCTGCCACATCAGCTCCGCGGCGGGACGGGGCTGTGGAGGAGGTCGGGGCGGGGGTTGAGTTTTACCTCATGTTTGCGGTGAGGTAGTTAATTTGTTCAGCGACACAACAACCAGATGACGTTAACAATGGTTGCGCGAGCGCTATTGAACAACAACAACGTCAGGAAGCAGGAGGCGTGAAATAAAAACACCCTCTTAGTGTTATCATAAAATTATTAAAATATATTGTATTGGTAACCACCCACCAACCCGCACGGGGGCGGCGTGGTCAGGCTAAGGCCCAATACCTCCCCAATGAGGAAGTTAAGGAAGTCGTATGCCCAGCATCAGGGCGGTATCTGTCTAATATATAGAATGATAGTAGGTCTATCTATACCTACTGTAACTGGTAACACTATCTTCGATAAAAATGTGCAAAATTTCGAACATGGCAACACTGAGTAAATGTCAGTATGATTTACGGGCAGTCTGTCGCGAGTCATTCGGGCGTTAGCTGCGGAGACGCGAGGATCGCTGGTTTGGTGGTAGTCGTTCACAAGTCATGAGTGAAATCGTAACAATCTATTATTTATCCATCTGGAGGATATTCCAACAATCCCATGCTGGGGAACTAGTCACCTGTGTTATCCGCTTCAGATCCGGGACTTGCCTGACGGAGGAGACGACCGATAGCATTTTAGTTGATTTTTTTTCCCGAGCAAGCGATGAGATGAGCGAGAAGTTTACCTGATGGTACGTGGCGCTAGTAGTAGTGGCGTAGAAGGATGAGAAGCACTGCACCACATTGCCCTCGTCGCCTTGAGATATAAGATAAGTATCGTTCCCACAGTAATTTCACTAGTTACAGCGCCCTTCAATACATAGTACTGTCTGTAGTTGCGCTGGTACCCACCTAGTACCTCGCCTTGCTAGGTATCAAGCGTACAGCACCCGCGGTAGGTAACCGCATAACCTTGATCATCCTGCAGAAGCAGTGTATCTTTTGATGTGCTTCCGACGACAAAGTGAAAAAACAGAAAAGTAAAAAAAATTAAAGAATATTGTTTCATATTAGTCATCCATACAGTAACCCTTCACCTCCTCCAACCGGTCTACCCGTTTTCACTCCCTCTCCCCGTGGCCTGGTGGGAGATAATCACCACTCGGCAACGTCACGGTCGCGGTGCAGGGCGAGCGAGACGGCCACACACAAACGTGTGCACTAGAAGACTTACTGGTGGCAGGTCTGTTGTACGCTACCGTCTAGGTAGCCACCACCTCTCAGCTCCAAGCAGCAGTGTAGTTACTGGTTTCACGAGAATGTCTCAAGGCGATGAATTTATTATCGTGCAGTGTAAACATCCTAACTATAGTACTTTGTTACGTGCTACATCATCGATCTGGTGAGAGTCGCGGGAACCCACTGGATGCGAGCATCGCGGGACCGATCGATGTGGGGAACTTTGTGGGAGGTCTATGTCCAGCAGTGGACGTCTATCGGCTGGTGATGATGATGTATGTATTGCTCGTTTTGTCGTTAAATGGAATAACGAAAATGAAGAGAATCTGTTGTGTGTGTGCGTGTGTATGTGTGTGTGTGTGTGTGTGTGTGCGTGTGTGTGTGTGTGCGTGTGTATGTGTGTGTGAGAGCCGCGCTCAAAACTCGCTGATGACATCACCGTCCGGTCGCGGTCTCAGTCGGCCGGCGGCGACGGAGCGCACGCGACAGTACACCCTGTCGCCTTGACGTTAGGAGCGCTGCTACTGCTGCTGGTGCTGCTGCTGGATGCGGGCGGCGTCGGTCAATGCATTCCGTAAATGTGAAATCGGCTCGTGTACGTGTGCGCGTGTGTGCGTGTGCGCGCGCATACACCGATCTGTGTACGTGCATGTATAAGTTTAAATATTGAATGCAAATCGCTCTATAACAATAACTTTAGATACGTCACAGTAAGGCCGAGTAGTGTACAATCGTTGACGAGATTATTCGTGTATCGATTGTTCTATGGGCTGTATGTACGAATCACAATTGATTTTTTTTTTTAATAACCATATTACGTTTTTATGTAGATTGTTTGTTTGTTATGCTAATCATCAAAGTGGAGCGTGTCTGGTGGTAGATCTGTTACTAGAGACTATAGTGTTCAAACATTGTGTTCCGGTTTAAAGGACGTTGCAGCTAGTGAAATCACTGTGGTAATAAGACATCTTATCTTAAACTGATAAGCACAATGCGGTGCAGTGTATGTCATCCTAACGCTGCGTTTTTGTGTACAGGGATGGTACTTACTACTACTACGAGAACGTCTAGCTCGTCTTTTTGCTGCATAGAATAAAAACAACTTTCTTAAGGATATTTTTCTTATTCATCATCATCATCAGCCGATAGACGCCCACTGATGGACATAGGCCTCTCCCCAAAGATCTCCTCATCGATCGGTCACGAGTTGTTCGCATCCAGTGGGTTCCCGTGATTTCTTATTGCATGAACAAATTTAATTAATTTTTTTTTAATTTTATTTTTACATTTAATATAAAATTTTAAATTCCTGTCCTAAAACTTAATTATTTACCAATAAATAACATAAGTTTACTTAAATGTTATTTTTATAACATCGATTTATTTTAATTATCTCAAATCGATTCTTCTTAATCTCCGGTTGTACGTTGCGCGTTTCACGTCACTGAGTGGGCGGAAAACATTTGCGATGTACCAAAATGTAGAAAAAAAAATTAATTCGCGCTAAGTGAATTAATAATGAAGATTAGGCTGTATGGAGATTTTTAAAGTTGTAAAACTAGATAATTAAAACAAATATAATAAAAAAAAAACGAAACTTAATGTGTATGGTCTGTAAGGTTATTATGACATCAGATTGGGCGGGAACTCCAAGAAGAGCGCGCATACAATTTAATTATTTTTTTCATTTTAATTTCAATTTTATTCTTATTTTATTGAAATTAAGTGTAAATAGTAGAATTTAGAAGTAGTGACTCTTAGAAATGGAGGGTAACGAGGGGGCGGGGACCACCCGCCCATCTCAAATAAACTTCCTCGCGCTGAGGACCGTGGTGGTGACCCCGAGGCGGACTTTGGCGTTGGCGGTGGCGGTGAGCGTGATGACTGCTATTTACCTTTTTAGAAACCGAATTATAAAATTCTTTATCTGGATAACTCTGTTATAACAGAGTTTAAAGTATTTGTTGAAGCGACTAATAAGGACAGACTGGACAACAAGAGCCCCATTTGTTAGACCACATTTTTGCAACTGAAGTTGTGTGACGGCAATTGAAAGAGTGAATGCCAGTAAAATTGCAGTAATTTTTAAACAGTATAATACAATAATAAACTTATTAACTACTCATCTTTCTTAAAAAAATATGAAATGAAAACTTTCCCTTCTGCTGCGCAGGTGGAAAAGACTGGAATCGTAAGAGTAGTTCCAGCTAACATTTCCAATAAAGAGTTGTACAGTAGGCTAGCGTCAATATATCAAATTATTGCAATCAGATGATTCTCCAAGGAAGTAGGACATGAGCATGTTCCTTTACAAACTGTGAGCATTACTTTTGTATGTAATATTCTGCCAGATAAAGACTTATTCTCCTATAGAGTTTTTGAATATATACCACCATGGCAATAATGTTTCAAGTTTAACCACTCGGCTAAAATCTGTAACTTAACAAATATGTTCAATTTGTGGAGGGGTGAGCACTTACATAAAGAATGTGACAAGTCCATTGAAAACTTGTACAAATTGCAGAGGACCTCATCTTGCCATTTCAGAAGTATGTCCAAATAAAATTAAAAAACTTATAGAAAAACTACTTATGCAAGTACTATCTCAACTGAGCAAGTGAACAACAATGACCTTCCCCCACTTCCAACATCAAAAACACCTCTATATAATTCTGTAAACAAGCCTGTAAATACACATGTAGATAATGTAAATACACAAGATTTATTGCCTTTAGAAGATATTAATAATAAAAATAGTCTCCAACAACAATGTACAGACATCGGTGGAGCTTATTGAGGACATCTTAATTAAAAACCTAAAATAAGGAATCTAGGTCTTACACAGTCCAAGTTACATATTGCTCAGTATAACAAAGTGCCAATAATAAACAACCCTTCCCCATCCAATTCTTGTGACAACAAACCTCAGATATACGCTTCCTGGTACAAAGGTAAATCAAAAATACCAGCTTACAATATTTATGATGGAAATGCAAACACCATACCTAGAGTACAATATAATTAACACTAGATCTATGAGGACATTCGAACTGCTGCTCGGTCTTTGTCAACAGTAGGTGGAAATTTTCTTCTAGAAAGTTCTTTGTGTTTATTGTCCACCTACTAGTCGTCATACCAGATAAAGTAACATAGTATAATTAATAATCTTCCAAAACTAATACTTGTATCTAGCATTTGGTTTACCTAGTACTAGTCCAGGCCACCGATTATTTAATATTGATGACTTAGATTCATGCATTGTGAATGATGGTAGATTTACAACTGTCGACCAACATAGACGAAATCCTTCTGCTATTGATGTCAGCTGCATCAGTGCTAGACTTGCATCTAATCTAGGTGTGAGTGGAATCAAGCAGGAGAAGGAACCATCCATCACATTATTTCCGATTGCCAGTTTCCTAATTCAAAGGGCTTGTGCTGGCTGGTGAACTGAGTGTTTGTCACCAATGCATTCGAGTGTTTCTTCCTGCCGCCCGCCGCCATTTAACTTTTTACTAAAACATCCAACATCCTATAAATTTAATGAAGTGAAGGGTAGCTACTCCAAACTAATGACCATGTTTCAAATAAGATATGACCCAAAGGTCTATGGCACCAAGTTATAAGACTTCAAAAAAATCACGACATCACAAGGTACAGTAGTGGTTGCGCGGTAACCATAGTCCATACGCAAGACCGATCGATGTGGAGATCTTCGGGGAAGGCCGTGTCCAGCAGTGGACGTACATCCGCTGATCATAACAACATATCGATATGATTGGTTTAAATGGTTTGACATTAGGCCACAGTTTCACAGGATGTTAGTGCAGACCGTGAACGCTTTGCTCTTCTATCTATCTATCCTATCATCAGCCGATAGACGTCCACTGCTGGACATAGGTCTCCCCAAAGATCGCCATGTACAGTCGGCATGGCCTCCGGTACCGCTGGGCACTGAGAGCTGTTGTATGCAGGAGTTCATATGGGTGGATTTCAGCCATTCTTCAACTACGCTGGCCCAATGCGGGTTGGTGGGAGCCAGAGCCTCGTCTGTTGATTAGCAGGGTGCACCATGAGCAGGTGAGGTTGGCTTGGGTCTCGTGAGTTGTTGTGCGGGATTCTTTACACCCCATTTCTTATTGCAGTCATTATAATTAGATTTTGTTCGTAAATTACCGTGGTAATACATATTCGTAGTATCGTTTATGGTGATGCAAGGTGATTGACGGGAGTCGAGAGCGAGAGGTGAAGAGTTCATCTCTTCACATGCTCCTAGATCAATGGAGTGTTTTAGCTTGGTAAGTTATATGTAGATATCTGAATCATTGTCCGTGATGTGCTGTCGGTGCTGATAGTGCTGGTGGCTGCGGGCGGCGGGCGGCGGGCGGCGGGGAAGGCGGAGGTGACGAGTCGCGATAACTTGCATACCTCCGCTATCAGCGCCGCAAGCGTCTCCATTGTCCCGCCGTTTGACAAATGTCCACTAATGTCCGACCTTCGGGCGACATTTTCAAATGGTCCGTGACGTCACCGCAGCTCCAAGACAATACATCTCCGATCAGCCAACAAGTGATCGAATGCTCTGCTCACGTGCCCGATGCTGGAAAACGTCAATATGATGAGCCACCATTGCAGCCGAGAGACAGCAGTGTGCAGATATTACTGTGCATTGAAAGGTCCTCCAGCCAGTGACTTTACTGGAGTAATGAAGATCAACCTCCTAGGTCTCAAGGTGTTGAGCACAGTATGATGCAGTGTATATCAACCTAACCAGCGCCACGTTACTATGGGCGTGTCACTTGAGCTGAACGTCCTGCGTCCGTCGATTCTCTTCGTTAAATAAAAAAAGTTCACGACTAGCTGACCTTCACCATATTGCAGCGCATAGTGCAGCCAAGGTGCTGCTAAATATCTTCAATTGATGTCGACGGAGACACCGATGAAGACTTCCACGATGAACCGTTGACCACAGCGCTTGTATCATGAGAGTCTTAACCGGTGCCTCCGCCGACATCAATTAATTAGGTCAGCCGGAAGTCTCGCATTACCCTAATTCAATTGTCCATATCCTTCTTCGTATATTGTACAGAGCTGTGTACTGGTGTGTGGTGGTCGTTACTAAATCAGTTGCGGGTTCGATGCCCACCGTGTTTAAACTTCCGGTGAAGCAACCAGTACATTGGTTGTGTGTTCACTGGTGGTAGGTCTCTGTTGCCGGAGACCGTCCAGGTAGGTACCACCGCAGCAACTTGCAGCCGACACACAGTACTGTGCAGAAGTTACTGTGATCCGGTTTGAAGGACGCTGTAACTAGTGAAATTACTGGGCTAACTTAACATCCTTTGTCTGAAGGCGACGAGCGCAATATGATGTAGTGTATACCATCTTAACTGGCTGTATACTGTTATGGGCGGGTGTATCACTTACCATCTTCTACCCTATCATGAGACAAACCCCGAGTCCCAATAGTGGGAACATTAAGAGGGTTGTTCGTTCATAGTTATTGTGATGCAGTGTAAATATTTTAGGTGACTGCTTAACATTATGGACGCGGCTTATCACTTATCAGGTAAAAGGTCGGTTCGGTCGCTTCGCCATAACTTGGAGGATATTCGAGGATACACTGCGAGCCTTGCTTCCTGCGCGCTGCCGCTGTCTGAGACAATTATAGACATCCCTCCAGCAGATGTCCTCCCCGCCTACTGCCGGCGATTCACGAAACCCTCACCTCTATGCGAACATTCAATCCCGACGATACGGGCACGACACGATCGCATAAATAAATCGTCACTAACCGTCTGGGTACCACCGCAGCGCCTCTTGCAGCTGACAGACAGCAGTGTGCAAACATTACTATATTCCGGTTTGTAGGGCGCTGTAGCTAGTGATTAATACTTTTTCTCATTAGCTTGATAACGCTCACTGCTGCGCATAGGCCTCCCTCAAGGATCCTCATTAGATGGAATTGGTCCAGTGCCGGTAGGATGGTCAGAGTATTGTCTGTCGATTATCAGGGTGCACTAATAGCAGGTGCGTATGGCTTGAATAAAATTAATTAATTTCTATATATTATAATTATCAAAGGGGTCCCGCACATCAGCTCACGGGACCCAAGCCAACCTCACCTGCTCGTGGTGCAGCCTGATAATCGACAGACGAGGCTTTGGCTTCCACCAAACTGCATTGGGCCAGGGTAGTGGGAAATGGCCTAAGTCCCTCCATATGAACTCCAACAAACGACGGCTGCTGTTGCCCGGTGACGCGGGACCGATCGGTGTGGGGATCCTTGGGCCAGGCCCATGTCCAGCAGTAGACTTCTATCGGCTTGTGATGTTGATTACATTGAATATATTTAAGCGGTGCTGGAGGTCGCGCGGTGTAAAGGTGTCCGATACTAGACGCGGCCGTGTGGTGACCACGTGTTGCGCCGGCGCACCGCCGCCGGGTTCCGTACATACGGCAGCTACGCGCGTACAGAAACACTATTTTACATTTCACCCAAATGGTATATTGTAAAGGGAGGAAACCCCGTATTCAAGATTCACACGCAGTTACCAAAAAAATAGAGGAATTACAAAATAAAACTGGTGGTAGGTGTCTGCAGCTGGAGAACGTCTAAGTGCTTACCACCGCAGCATCTATTGCGGCGGACAGACGGTATTGTGCAATCATTACCGTGTTCCCGTTTGAAGGATGTTGTAGCTAATGAAATTACATTTTTACGTTTTTAAGCGACGAGCACAATGTGATGCTGTGTATATCATCCTAACTAGCACCATATCGTTATGGCGAGGCGTATCACTTACCATCAGGTGGAAGACGAGACGAGACTCCATCGACTCGTTTCTTTGAATAAAAAAAATTATATCTACTATACATATGAGAGTCGAAAAATTGATCAACCCTTAGCTGGCTCATCATCTTTTCACGTCGCATGACGTGGTGGGGAGTAGTGTTAGTGTTGGGAGACACCGCGCCTGTGTGAGTGTCTGACTGATGTATCCTGAGCCACGACTCCAGCAGTTTCTGTATTTACTTAATATCCTTAACGTTCATCTTTTACCAGCAGGCGATGTGGTCAATGTTATTTCTGTACACGGATAAACTTTATTACGCGCGATGTCACCGGGCCGGAAGTGGCAGGCATCAATGACGACAAGGTGACCTGATTGATGTGTTACCGCTTTTACAATAATCTGTATGTAATCTCAGTAATACCAACGCCTTTCCAGCCGGATTGCAGTGATGGCTGTACCCTACCACTAGTCGGCTGCGACAAGAGCTGTGGTGATGCCCAGATGATCTTCGGCGACAGGGATCAATTTTTGAACGATGTAGCACTGTTATATATATATATATATATATATGTGTGTGTGTTCTCGAGGAATTTGAACAAAAATAGTATCAACGGATCGTCAACGACGTTCACGTAACCCTAAATCTCGTATGTGACGAAAACGCGGCCGTTTACGGCGCAAGCGGCGGCGGACGTTCCCGGGGGGTGGAGAGGGCTGCGCTTTCGGCGGGGGATGCAGGATGGCGTCATTCAGCTAGGCACGAGTCGTACTTGCGAGCCTCCATACCGGCCGCACCGCTTCACGAGTTCTAAATACTAGCCGCGGAGAGCGGGTCTTGGAATACTTGCAAGTATTTCCAATACTGGCCATATGACATTTGAAAATTAAACTTTATTTCCCATTGATTTAAAGAGCAACATTGATTGATCGCGTCCGATACACTGCGCAGTACTTGCGCTTCATTTATCTCCACTCGCGATAAAGTATAATACCGGCGAACAAATTGTGCAACATGAATAGAAATCTCCAACGAATTTGTAACTGCGTACAGCGGTATAAATAACGTTTAACAGTACGTTAAATACTTGGAAGTATTCGTCCGTGCGCAAGATACTAGGTCTGCGCGAGGCGGTCTGCGCGCGGCGCGCGGGCAGTCGGCGAGCGGGTATCGGCGCGTGAGCACGCGCGCGCGGTGTGACGCGACAGTTCCGTGGTGTTTGCGAGTCACATAAATATAAGTGTGTGGTGAGGTGGGGGATGTGGGGTGTGCGCGGGGTTGTGGTGGTGTTCGTTTTTTGAAATTTGTTCGGTTGTTCCCGGCGGTGTGGCGAGCGGTTGTCGCCGCGCCGCGCCGACCGTTGGCGATTTCGAATCGGATTATTTGAATTATTTCTAAGTGTATAACGTCGCGTGCGTCGCCACGATATCGTGTCGCACTCGTCGCGTGACGCCTGCCGTTACCCGTTTCGTTGCAGGAACGTCACCAGAGGGTGGTTTCCCTATTAGTATCGGTCCCCGTGCGTCGCCGACACCTAAACTCCAGCCGCTTCGCGATTCGCACCGCGTAAATGAGAAAGTTTGTCTGTCTGCTGCTCCACGGCTTACCCGCTGAACCGATTCGGATTTATACACGATAACGCACCGGAGGAGCGTGCCAAGCATCACGTTTAATCTCGGAATAAATATCAATAGTTAGTCAAGTAAGATCCTAAGCATTGTAAAAGTTACTAATGCCATGACTTTAACTGTTTAAAGATATTGCTTACTTCTAACACCCGTACAAACATAGTTAAGATGATATACACTACACCACGTATTCGTGAGATATCAAGTGTTAAGTCTAGTTACTCCAGTAATTTCACTACATACAACGCCCTTTAAACCGGAACACTAACGTTTGCGCGCTGTTGTTTGGACCTACCGCTAGTATCACGTAGTAATGGTATGTAAGCGTTACTGATTCTGTAATAATTATTGTTTCAAGTACTAGTGATCCCACCGCTGGGCAACATTTCTTCTATAACACACCGCAGCAATGTAAATATGTTATGACTTAATTAATATTTGGTACCGTCAGCATACACTGCCGCCTCCCCAAGGGAAGACACCGCGTCCTACAAATATCCAATGCGATGCAGTGTTCATCATCCTAACCAGCGCCATGTTGCTGTGGTTATATAAAAACGGTGTGCGAAGTGGTGAAGTAAAAAGTTTCACCACCTCCACATCTCGAGGCGACGAACCAACTCGACCAATGTCACCAAGTGCACATCGTCCCGACTACCATCAGACGTACCCCGCTTAGATGCATATAAGAGTATCGCTTAATCATCAGCTGAGTCAAGACGTCGGCTTGTGTCATCGCTCGTTAATCACGACGCGAACGGGGCTGCGGGCGGGGCCAGGGGCGGCGGATGGTGACGGCAGACTGACGGTGATGTAACTTATTTGTGCAAGGAGGAAAACACAAACTTAATTGTGGTTACTTATGCACATTGACTGTAGGCATCTATCTATATATGCTAAAGTATATGCAACAGTATTGCAGTGTAAGCATCCTAACCTCCGGTCACGTCCAGCTCGTTTCCTCTCGCCTGCTCTCGTCTGGTCTCCTGATTATAAGATTTACATTACTTCATATGAAGCGATCGATCGTCGAATTTTTTTATTATACTAAGTATAATCAAGTAAATACGCAACTTCGTATGTATATATGTGAGCGGTAGATCTTACTATATGGCAGTAAGTGCAGCGTGAAAACACCTTCCCAACTGCATATCATTACTATATGTACTCCCGCGATACGAACCAGACGTTCGGGTTATTAAGCAAGCGGTTAACTGCTGCGCCATTGGGATAGCCGTAGTAATCCAGTTCGATACCCACCGAGCCCCGACTTCCGGTGATGGATAACATCACGGGGAAGTTGATATGCTCCTATAGCGGAAGTCAATATGAACATGTGACTTTCACCGGCTGGTCAATAGCCTTGACTCTTACGTGAGAAGGCTTCGAGTCCCAGCTGTGGGAGCATTAAGTTGGATGCTTCTATATGTATATATATGGCGAGTTGAATAATGCACGAGGTATTCGCATTCACATCCGCATCCGCGAATGTCTAATGTATTGGTGGTAGCTCCACCGCCCGGGAGCGTCTAATTATCTCGGCTAAACAGTAGTGTGCAAACATTACTGTGTCTACTGGACCGCGTTGTATCTAATGAATTTATTTTTTATCCAATTACGCGACGAGAGCAGCACCACGTTCACCCGATGGAAAGTGATATTCCTGCCCATAACGACGACTCTCTGCCTTAGTAATTTCACTAGCTGCAGACTCCTTCAAACCGGAACACAGTAATGTTTGTTTGCACACTACTGTCTGGCGGCAGAAATGAGCGCGGCGGTGGTAGCTAGCTAGACGGTCTCCGGCGAAGGGACCTACCACCAATCAGAAATTACTGCGGTAATGATACTTACATCTTATACATCAAAGTGGTTAGTATATTATGGTGCAGTGTATATATCGTCCCAATTAGCGGCAGGTCGTCACGGAATGTACTATGCTACCATCAGGCGAACGTCACGCTGGTGTCACAGAACCGTACACTTACCAGATGACTAGCACACACTCGTCTGCTACCGGGGATGTGGTCACGAGCTCGCCGCGCCTGCCGGCCGGCTGCTGTCCGTTCAAGGTGTATCTCATCACATCACATCGCATCACCACATCACCACCGTCGCCCCGCAACTGGTAACGTAATGCCGTCGGAATGCGACAGCGGGAAACATGTTAACAAAAAATTGACGGCCTCTAATGTGTATTTGCATTGTGTCCACGATCGGTGCGTGATGGTGACGTCACCACGCGCACACGCACGCGCACATTCGCACACACACGCACATTCACACACACACACACACACACACACACACACACACACACACACACACACACACACACACACACACACACACACACACACACACACACACACACACACACACACACACACACACACACACACACACACACACACACACTCGCACACTAACGCACGCACACAGCGCATTTTAAATAAGCAATTAATCTTTAAAAAGATTTTATATACATCAGGCGAATATTGAAATTACACGGCAACGCGGAGTTTATTTACATTTCCATTTACGGCACGGCACGGCACGGCACGGCACGGCACGGCACGGCACGGCACGGCACGGGCGAGACATTCACCTGATAGTGAGTGATGCAGCCCGTAACGACGTACCGCTGATTAGGATGATGTACATTGTACCATAACATACTCATTGTGTTCATAAATAGGATTTTAAATTTTGTTACCGCAGTAATCACTAGCACAGTAATGTCAAGTTAGGATGATATAGTAATCATCGGCTGTGCCTCCCTATCTCCATCTCTTTCCTGCCGCAGTCGTGACTCGCGCGAACCGTGATCTTTCAGATGCAAAGTTCAAGGTTCTGTTCCGCAGACCGTCGCTACCTCCTTCCGCACGCAGTCTCCGGTTTGATACATATTTTAATATTTCAATATATATATGCAGGGAGGATGGTGTACACAGCACCACATTGTGCTCGTCGCCTTCAGACAGACAAAGATGTTGAACCTTTCAAACCGGAACACAGTAATGTTTGCACAGTACTGTTTGTCCGGTGCAATAGGCGCTGCGGTGGTACCTACCTAGACGGTCTCTGCCAAAATAGTAAGCTCTTATAATTGTCGGTTAGCGTAACGACTTCCGACGACGTCCGAACGCTCCGGCGGTCGGCGCGCGACTGTCGGCGTCGCCGTACATTTCTGTTTATACCCGCATGCGACATTAAAACATGATTAATTATTTTATTATATATATTGTCGTTTTCTTTAAATCGAGTTACTATTACACTGTGGAAAAATATGTTTTATTTATACAATTAAGCGACAAGACGAGTGGGAGGTGCACCTGTTGGTGAGCGATGAAGTACCGGTCATGCGCTGTGCCGTCAGGTCGGGTGGTGCGAGATCGGTTGTAAATGGCCATGCGGTCGACTCTCTGTAATTGACCATCGTTACATTTTATCATACAGCGGAGCTTTTTTTAATTCAATAAAGTGATGAGACGAGGGGTACACAACCTGATGGTAAGTAATACGTCTGCCTATAACAACATGGTGTTAGTTAGGATGATACATACTGCACCACCTCGTGCTTGTCGCCTTGAGATATAGGATTTTATGTCCCGTTACTGCAGTAATTTTATTAAAAAATTCACGAGCTGGTTAACAATACGCTACATTGAATAGTCGTCTTCAGATGTTTACACTACTTGTCAGTAGGAACGGTCGGACGTCGAGAACAGAATAAGTTACTCTTATTACAAATGCGTATGTAAAGACTGGACCGTGTCACCGTTGCCAGCTTGTAAGCGACGGTGACATTATTATGTGGAGTGGTAGCTCATGACACTCGAGGCTGATAGCGGGGTGACGTCAGCACTGACGCCCGATACCACGCTATCAGCAACTCGCCGGGCGCAGTGTGCGTATACGAGTATATACATACACCGTACTTTAGAACAAAGCATCTGGCTGCACCACATTGCGCTCAACTTCCAATTAGTTATGATGCGTTTGGACAAGTCTCTTAAGAGATCAAGTGTCATTGAGTTGGGGTTGATGGTAGTTTCTTCGAACCTGCCGTCTTAGCTTATCACCATATTGTAAATCCGCCGTCATGACATGTAAGAGTCAGGGTATTCTGGACGAGGTCACTTCACGTCGCTTGTTACCATGGTAGCAGTTACACAGACGGTCGGGGGTAGGAGACAGCTATCCACAAGTAACAGCCTGCCGTTGTCGATTGGCTTTCTCCGTTGTTTGTCAGAAATATTCATATCCTGTACCTTCTGAAGTCGTATCTCATGAAGACAGCGCCGTGGTGGTCATGGACCGCTTAACGGCAACATCAGCTGTCTTGCGATTATCAATAGTTAAGACAGTCGTAGACAGTTACCACATAGATTGTTTCAAGCATAAACAAAGCCAGCTCCAGATCCTCTACTTCCGCAGCTCCAGGTCTGATGGTGTAGGCCTTTGTTGACGTTCCTCTCGCCTCATCACTTCATTGAATAAAAAAAGCGTCGCAGATATGATAAAATGTAACGATGGTCAGGGTACCATCAACCGCGTAATCAGTGATGAGTCGTCCGTATGACTATGTAGACCCGATCCCGCACCACCCGACCTGGCACAGCCAATGACAGGTACTTCTTTCAAGTAATCAGCATCCGGAGCAATTAAATCTCGATTAGCAACTCATTAAGTTAATGTTAAGTTGAATTACGACTTAAACCGATGACGACCGGATGATATTTTATCTACACGACTAGTTAATGGTGAGACGGTCACCGTCGGTAGTCCCGAAGTGATTGTGCTGTGGATACTCGATACGGCCGTCACCTGGTAAGGAGTCCAGAGGATAATACCTTTTTTCTACAAAGCGACTAAGCTATCGGTACATTCACCTGATGGTAAGTGATACGCCTACCCATAACAACGCGGCGCTAGTTAGGATGGTATACACTGCACCACATTGCGCTAGTCGCCTTGATACATAAGGTGTTGAGTCTCATTACGCCACCCAGTAATTACTCTAACTACAGCGCCTTTCAAATCGGAACACGGTAATATTTGCTCACTGCTGTCCGCTGCAATGGGTGATGCGGGTGGTACCAACTTTCACGGTCTGCAGCAACAGAGACGTGTGCCACCAGTAAACAGTGAGAGAGACGGTATGCGGTACAGCAGACGGTAGACGTGGTGGTGGTCACAGCAACGCTCCTACGGGTGAGACGCTACTAAAATGAGTTGGTAATAATTTGTAGTTGGTAGTGTTTAGTGTAATATTTTGATGACATGGTCTACTGATTCTTTTAGAGTACGTCTGTTTTATCATCATCATGATCATTACCATCAACAGCCCGCGGCAGTTCACTGCTGGACACTGGAGACTGGATGCAGGCGTCTCCCAATATACGGCACGGTGTTCCTGCTTGAAGCTACTGCTTTACATCTAGTTTTAATTGTATATATTAAAAGACACACACAAATATACAAGTTGTGCTTTATACCCGATGGTTGTGGTGATAGGTCACCGTCGCCAGCCTCTGTGCAGTAACAGCGTGTAAACTTGATATTACTGTGGTAATCAGGCTCAATATGTTATCTCGACAAGAAAAGCACAATGTGTTGCAGTGTACGTTTGTAAGGAGCGCCGTGTTAGCACATTACTATCACAAAACAACAATGTACTGTTGGAGGGTTGGAGTGGGGGGTGCGGGCTCTTTGGCGTGCAGAGCAAGTCAAAGTACAGAGCAAGTTGCTAAGTACAACAGTATTTCCGAGATCCAGAGAGATCTAGTAGACGGATACAGTTGTGTACTCCGAGATAGGCTACTTACTGTCTCGACACTGACACTCACGAAAGTGGACGAAGCGAGAGAGGTGTGCCAGGATCGTACCAAGTGGAGAGAGATGGTCTCTGTCTACCCTGTAGGGGACTAGGCTTGATATATATGTATGTCCGTACGTTTATGTCTGTCTGTCTGTACAACGAACAATGTATAGAGAGGCTGCGCGCGCGCACGCCGCGGCGCCCCTTACGAGGAAGGGCGGTGGGGGGGGGGGGTCAGGATGTGGGGTCGTTAATATAACATCACACATCGAGTGTACGTTTGGGCTAAACCTATTGTAAATATACGAGTTATATACAATTCGTGGCGGAGGTGTTATTGAGGGTAGATCAGCGGGTCAGTGTGCATACGTTACTATACTCCAGTCCGCAGTAAATATGATGCAGTGGTAATTAACATGTAACCAAATGGATATTACAAGAGAGCTATGTCCAGCTGTGGACGTCTATCGGTGTTGATGTTGAAGTTGAACAAGGTGGACATGGCAAGCCGACGCCGCTGCCGTTAGGGACGTGCTGGACAACATCCTATGGAGGTAGACGACCTCACTTTTGGTTGTAACCCCAGCTCTGGTCACGACCCTCGGGAGAGATAACAATGGTGCTGTGAACACATGTAGCTCGACTTCATGCTTCGAGCGGTTCCCGAGGACTGATCTGATCAAGGCCACGCGAAACTGTTGCACATGGACTTGCAGATCTTTGTGTAAAGCCTGTGACCAGCAGTGGGCGTCTCACAACCCGCGATGCATCGTAGTGTGCTAGTACACAAAACTTGTGTAGCTGTTTAGGTGACACTGGTCTTATGTGTGGATATACAGACCAGCGGAAGATAAATACATATATAAATATATAGGAGGGGTGTAAGGGTTTAACAGCAACTCGGAGGATCCAAGCCAACCTTACCAGCTCGCGGTGTACCGTGCTAATCAGCAAACGAGGCTCTGGCTCCCGCCTACCCACATTGGACCAGCGTGGTGGGGAACGGCCCAAATCCCCCCATATGAACCCTTACATACGACAGCCCCCAGTCCCCAGCGATGCTGTATATGGAGATGTTTGGGGGAGGCCTATGTCCAGCATTGGACGTCTATAGGCCGATGTAAATGATATATTTATGGGTCGAACACATTGTGTTGCAGTGTATATCATTATCATCAGCAGAAATTCGCTCGTTCACAAGTACGAGGAGTACGTACACACATGTATGTACATATTCCGGTTTGATTTATTTGTATAGACGTAACATTTTCAAGGTGATGAGGACGTCCGGTGGGGGGGCGCCCGGCGGGGATGCCGGGCGCGGCGCGGTGCGGTGTGGTACGGTGCGGCGCGGCGCGGGGCGTGCATGTGGTGAGGGGTGGTGACGGTCTCGGGGGGAGGTGCGCCGTCGAGACCGGTTCGAGTTGACACACTAGTGCGTTATGTCGTTGCGCAACCGCACCGCCGCGTGGCGTCTGGCCGAGCGGCCGCAGCGCGACCCACCCGCCGGCAAGGAGTGCGGTGTATATTAAAGAAATGCGGCAAATAGTGGGGTTGGTGGGTGGCGGCCAGCACGTGTTAAGTAGAGCACGTGAGTTTGAATTTTGGACTCCTAGACATTAGCGCGCCGCTACCCACAGGGCCGTAGCCGTGGCAGCCGCTGTCACCTGGCGCGAGAGCACACGCGTTACCCTGCAACGGGCGCTGGTGACTTCACACTTATATTTCACTTAACGATCTCGTGGGGAATAAATACGGCGGTGACCTTCTACAAGGCCTCATCTTCATGCACTAAACACCAGCAGCGAGCAACACACAAACACACATTCACAGCACCAGCCACTGCTACGGTGCTACGGCGCTGTCACCACCTAACACGGTTCACACTACTGCCGGAGATCGTCCAGACGCGCCTATTGTAGCCAAACAGTACTGTGCAAACATTACTATGTTCCGGTTTAAAGGGCGTTATGGCTAATGTAATAGCTGAATTAACGATACGATGTGATACGAGGCGGACCGATGAACTGGTGAGAATCGCGGGAATTCACCTGATGCGAGTAACGCGTGACCGATTCGATGTGGAGATCTTTGATGTAGGACTATCCGCTGATGAGGATGTTGGTGAACGATACTCAACATCTTATACATTAAAGCGATGAGCGATATGTGGTCTGATGTATACTTTCCAAACTACCGCCAAGTTGTGATGGGCGTTGTCTCTTTACTCCAGTAATGACACTAACTAAAGCGCCCTTCAAGCCGGAACTTTGGTTTGACGGCGGAGTATTTCGGTGTCTGTAATAAAAGAAATGGTAGAAAGTATGGAATTCCATCAGCACACACAATGCACACCCGCAAGGTAAATGTACTGTGTGTAGATAAGGACCCGCCCCGCGGTGGGCACTCCCCACTCCTTATCAGTCATTGTCCCGGCGCGCAGCCGTGTCTCCGCATCCTGATGCAGTCAGCTCGAGGTCGGCACACAATTGGTCATTATTCATCAATTCCATTGGAAGACACTTGCAGAGATGAAACTGGCTTAAAGTGATTTACTTAATTACTTAAATGCTTAACGTCATTACCAGCGTTTCTTAATCCACTGTCGTGTTCTTCACTACCTTCCACCAGATACGGTGCTCAGCATTTCGCATCTACCCCGGATTGAAAAGCTTAGTATGTTTCACATATGTGATGATGACCACCACGCTGGCTGCAGTCGGTGGAAAAAATCCGTATCGAGCAGGAAGCAATATATATAATAAATACATGAGATATGGTGCCATTGGTCTGAAGGCTTACGGAAGAGGTTGAGGAGATTATGAGGAATTGGAGACGGGTTGGATTCTTTGCTCGGATGGATGATAGGGTAGAGACCGCGAGCACCCGAAATGAAGACCAACCGAAAGCTGAAATGATGATATCTGTTGAGCTGGTAAAGGATGGATGCAGACGGGAAGTGAGCGATAGGAATAATGGAGAGGAGGCCTTCATAAGCAGGGCTGATGTAGATGGATTGCTGGCCGTTGTCACCTAATTTAAGGTGTTGCTATTATAGTCATTTAAATTCACTGGTGGTAGGTCTCTGTTGCTGAATACTGTTTAGATGGTTACCACTGCAGCGACCTGCAGTACTTCGCAAACATTTCTGTGTTCCGGTGTGAAGGGCGCTATGGCTAGTGTAATAACTATAGTAACGGGACTCAAGTACTTATGTCTCAAAGTGACGATAACACTGCGGTTTATTATAATAGGAGCAATCTTCTGATGAAGATCATCGGAAGCCGCTGAACGTGTACACGGCATTGCAGGACCCATCGCTATGCGAGGCCCTCGGTCCAGCAGTGGTCGACGTCGGTATGATGACACAGTACATGAATACAATGCTTTACAGCATTATGATGATGATGAATCGATTTTCGAACTGAACGTCATCTCGGAGCATGATGAATCTGCAGTTGGATTACTTCCGCTTCCGCTGTAAAGACGGCAGCGGACTGTCAAACGATTCACATGCGCTTTGACGGCGAGAAAGCGGTGGGAAATGCGCGGCGATTGTTTACGCACACGCGCACGCGCACACACATCCACAGCCACACAGTGTGCGTAAGATTGCGGAGCACTGGAGATGGATCGGAGCTGGTGGTAGTGTGGCTATGATTGGAATTCGCAATGAAATCATTCAGTATAAAACCGGCGGTGTGCTGCTGCCGAATGTTTAGTCAGCTGATATAGCAGCGTTTTATTATGTAACGCGCAAGCGGCTCACTTGACTTTGAGTGATACGCCTGCTCATAACAACGTCGCGCTAGTTGCGATGGTATACATTGCACCACATTGTGCTCGTCGCCTTTAGACGTATGTTGTTGAGTCTCGTTACCACAGTAATTACATCATCTGTGACACCTTTCAAACCGGATCATAGCAATGTTTTCAAACTGTTTAGTGGCAGGAACGGGCGCTGCGGTGGTACCGACCTAGACGATCTGCTGCAACAGAGAATGTCTACCTCTGTACCAGTAGTGTTCTACTGTGTCCTGGTTTGAAGGACGTGAATCACTTCACACCATTTTACATTGTATGAAAATAAAAGAAAATTAGTGAACACTTGCAACGCAGTGAACGGTAGAGCGAGCAGCCGGCTCCGTGACCAGCTTATGCAACCCCACGCCAATTAGCACCGATTACAAACATTGTGCGAGCGGCCGGGGTGGGGGTGGAGGTGGTGGCGCACCGCCGCGTGTCACGCGGCACGCTACCGCGTCACCACTCGATTCAGCGCCCTAAGGCTCAGCGGACAGCAGCCTGCACCGAGTCTGCCGTTCGATTTTGAAACCTTATCAAACATACGAGATGACGGCGACTGCAGTCTTCTTATATAATAACTAGGATTTGTTATTGGCTAGCTGTGCAAGGCGTTCCGCAGAACAACTCGCGGGAGCCAAGTCAACCTCACCAGCTTGCGGTGCACCCTGCTGATGAACAAACGAGGCACTGGCTCCCACCAACGCGCATTGGGCCAGCGTGCTGGCTAATGGCTCATATCCCACCATAAGAAACCCTACATGCAGCCGCCCCTAGTGTCTAACGACACCGGGGCCCTTGCTGACTGTATGTGGAGATCTTTGGGAGAGACCTATATCCAGCAGTGGACGTCTATGGGTTGATGATAGTGTTATTAACTTACTGAACCCCGCATCAGCCGTTAGACGTCCACTGCTGCACATAGGCCTCACCTAAAGACGTCCACATCGATCGATCCCCCATTGTCTTCGTTTGTAGGGGTTCATATGGGAAGATTTGGGCCAATTACTACCACGCTGGCCCAATACAGGTTGGTGGGAGCCAGAGCCTCGTTTGTTGATTAGCAGGCTGCACCGCGAGCAGGCGAGGTAGGGTTGGCTCCTGTGAGTTATTATACGGGACTCCTTACACCGCTATTGTGAACCCTATTTTATTAAATTTTCGATAAAGAACCCCAAAGCGCCTCGCCAATATAAACATCCAGTGAAATAAGTACGGAATTAATTTGCCGTTAAGTATTCGATACGGAACTCTAATTTCTATTCAAGTTACTTTATGTTATACTCTTTCTTTGTATCGGTCATCTGATGGGAAGTGGTACGACGTCTACCCATAACAACGTGACGTTAGTTAAAATCTATACACTGCTCCACATTACGCTCATCGCTGAGATAGAAGATGAAGTCACATTACCCCGGCCGTGTCACTAAATACAGCGTCCTTCAAACCGGAACATTAATGTTTGCGCGGAAAACTGGCACCATTAAATGTAGTGGCTGCTTTAAAAGTTAGGCTAAAAAAAGTTTACTAGTAAAATCCAATACCTTGCGTGTTTATGTGTTAAGGGAGTGTCACGTAAAAACGAGTGTCCGTCGCGACGAACAGACAGACAAACTTTTCTGTTATAAATCTGAACTCCGTCACGCGGGAGCACTTGATGGCCGTCGACGCGATAATTATATTTATTTCTGTATATACTTATTTATTACTGTTTTAATTGAAACATTACTAATCATTAGTAACATTATTGTAGTAAGCCTAAGCGATCGGACATCAGTCAGTAAAGGCAGCAGCAGTAACACGAGGACCACACGCGGCGGAGTGACGGGCCAAAGATAACCAAATAATCTGCTGTAGTGTAGTGTAGTGCAGTGTAGTGTGGTGCGGTGTGGTGTGGTGCGGTGCAGCGGCGAGGAGTCGCATCCATGCCGTGAGCCATGCAGAGGCAGCTCAGCAATGTCAGCGTGCACTCCTACCAGGACTACCAGCCCACCAGGCGATTCGGTAACCGCCAGCTTATAAACGTACATCGTCTGTTCATCGAGGTCCTTGTAGGTCGGCCGACCCCAGCGGCGCAGTGGTTGAGCGCCACACGGAGCTCCCTGCTTCTGTTCCGAAGCAGACACGATCTACAGTCGAACTGGTGCCTGTAGGCTACCATTAAATCTAGCATCGCTGTGCTTTGACGAGCTCACTTCACTTAACACAGTAATAATGCGACATAAACGGCCCCCGTGATGATCCCACTGTTGGGACTCTGGGTCTCCGATATCAGCAATGCTGTGTTAACATTTAATTGTTTAAAGTCCGACCCACTGTGAGTGTTCGGTTATTACATATAAGTGTGAAGTTGAACCACTGGAGTACTGAAGCTGTTCCAACTCCTCGCTAAACCCTTGTCAATTAATGGTGAAACAATAGTTAAGTGAGAGTGGAACAAGTTCATGTTCACCACAATCCTACCAGTCCCACTACAGACGGTGACCGGCGGGGTTGTCTGGTGGTACAACGTATCCTCATGTCTGAGGATCGTGATGCTGCCTATAAATCTATAGCTACTTATTGTGCTGATGATTTCCTTGCACTGACATGTACTCTGTTGAGGTCGCTTTAGAACATGGCTCATGAGTGAGGGTTAACAGGCAGAAGTCACAGGAGCGTTGAGCAATTCCTTATTAATCCTCACACCCTCATCTCCTCACTTCTGAGGAGTTTGACCACGCACAAGCAGTCTATTGGGTGTAATCGACACGGTGTACACTACCACCCAGTTCAGTATCAGAACTGTAATTTTATCTGGATCAGATGGATGTGCAGTTCACCGTAGTGGTGTGGCGGGTGTGGTGGTGTGGTGGTGCGTGGTGGTGACGGTCAGTGTTGTTGCAGGGGCGCAGTATGAGCCGGGCGGGTACGCGGCGGCGGTGCAGCAGCGCAGCAACATGACGCAGCGCGAGGACGCGCTCAAGTTCGAGCAGGGCCGCATCAAGGCGCTGCAGGAGGAGCGGCTCCACATACAGAAGAAGACCTTCACAAAATGGGTCAACTCGTTCCTGCAGAAGGTCAGTCGGCTTCGCCAGCTCATTATTTTATAAACATCGCAGTATTACCATGTTGTACGCCGTCGTCTGTTTCACAAGTGGGAAGCTGTACGAAGCGACGAGACTCGCGGGACGATCACCTGATGGTAAGTGACGTGGCGCTAATTAAGATGGTATACACTGCACCACATTGCGTACGTCGCTTTAAGAGGTAAGATGGTACGTCTCGTTAGCAGTAATTGTAATATCTACAGCGCCCTTTAAACAGGATCACAGTAATGTTTGCACAGTACTGTGTGTCAGTTGCAAAAGATGCTGCGGCGGTACCTAGATGTTGACCGTCAACAGAGACCTACTACCAGTGTTATCTACAGCGCCCTTCAAACCGGATCACAGTAATGTTTGTCGGTTACAACAGGCGCTGCGGTGACACCTGGACGGTCTGCAGCAACACACATCTACGAGTATAATGTAGGGATTCAATCTCCCCCCCCCCTGCGCACCTCCCCCGCGCACCGCCCCGCGCCCCGTCTTATTCGAATACAATTAATTAAATGACGAGGCGTCGCGCTATCGCGCCCTCACAACTAATTTTAGCGGTGCAGTCAGTAGATTGCGCGCAGGAAAACATGCACAAGTGATGTCGCCCGCTCTCACGCCGCCTGCCGTCCGCCGTCCGCCGCCCGCCGCCCGCCGGCGCGTGCGCCGTTCCGCCAGGCCGTCAGCGGAGCTGAGCGTGAGCTGAGAGCTCCTCGCCGGCGGACGTTTTACCGGACGACGCTCGGCGCCGCTGCCGTTAGCATTAACCGCAACTACGGAACCCTTTCCGCGCCTTGTACGAGTCCTGACGGAAGTACGCGCGAGCCTTCCGCTACATGCGTACATTTTTTGTTACTATACAGCGACGAGACTAGCGGGACATTCACCGGATGGTAAGTGATACGCCCTGACAGAACAATGTGACGTTAGTTAGGATGTTATACACAGCACCACATTGAGCTCGCCGCCTTGAGAAATGATATGTTGAGTCTCATTACCTCGCCAATTTCGCTAGATATAACGCCCTCCAAACCTGACAACAGTAATATTGGGCGGCAGAAATAGTCAATAGAGATTTATTGGTGGTAGGTCTCTATTGTCGGTGACTATCTAGGTAGGTATCACCGCAGCGCCTGCTGCAGCCGACAGACAGTACTGTGCAAACATTACCTTGATCCGGTTTCAAAGACGCTGGAGCTAGCGAAATTATTGCATTATTGAGACTCGACATGTTATCTCTCAAGGCGACGAGCGCAATACGATGCAGCGTATAACATCTTAACTGGCGGTACTTTGTTATAAGCGGGCGTATCACTTACCATCAGGTGAACCGCGCCGCTGCACTCGTCGCTGCGCGGAAATAACAAAACAAAACGACCGCAAGCCCATTGCTGGGGAACATACGTTGAGGTGACGGAGCGGCCTGCTTTTGTGTAAACTTGATCGTAACTTTAACTGCACTCCCCCTTATCTCCTGGCTGAGCGCAGAGGTGACTCCGTGGTGATGTCACCCCTGTGTCCCCCTCCCCCGGCGCCCCGCGCATCGCCCGCGCATCGCCCGCGCTCCGCCGTCATCTGAAACCAACGCGTTGCTCTATTGTGTAAACACGACGCCACGAAAGTAAACACAGTCCAAATATAGCCCCCCAATCGCTCACCAGATGATGTTAAACAGTTTTTTTTTTTTAACTTAACAATCCTTCCATCTCGGCGATCAAGTCAACTATTTCCCCTCGCCCGTAGTACACACCGCTCACTGTGGTAGGTTTCTGTTGCCGGAGTCCGTGAAGGCACGTCCCACCGCAGTGCCTATTGCAGCCAACATACAGTATTGTACAAACATTACTGTGCTCCAGTTTCAAGGGCGCTGCAGCTAGTGTAATTACTAGTGTATCAATACTCAACTTCTTACTGCTCAGGCGACGAGTGCAATGAGGGTGCAGAGTGTACCATCCTAAGTTGCTGTAACGTCCTGATCGTCTGGTCACTTCGTGGAATAAAAAAACTTGACGGATACGCTGATGCCGGCAGGCTACAATCCTTCGCTGTTCGCATTATGAAGGTGGAAGGGAAACGAATCGTGCTGTGTGCGCGGTCTGCCGACGCTGCTTCCGGTCGATGTAAAGCGAGCCGCGATATGTAAATAGCCAAAAGCGGTGCAGAGAAACTGCAGCGCGGCGGGGAAAGTGGGCCGGCGGCCGTTCACCGGAGCGCGGCACCACAGCGACACCGCCGCGACACATCCGTGACATGGCCGCAACACCTCCGCGACACCGCCGCGACGCCTCCGTGACACCGCCGCTACAACACCGCGACACTTCCGCGACAAAGCCGCGACACCTCCGCGACACCGCCGTGACACGGACGCAACAACGCCGCGACACCTCCGCGACAAAGCCGCGACACCTCCGCGACACCGCCGTGACACGGACGCAACAACGCCGCGACACCTCCGCGACAAAGCCGCGACACCTCCGCGACACCGCCGTGACACGGACGCAACAACGCCGCGACACCTCCGCGACAAAGCCGCGACACCTCCGCGACACCGCCGTGACACGGACGCAACAACGCCGCGACACCTCCGCGACAAAGCCGCGACACCTCCGCGACACCGCCGTGACACGGACGCAACAACGCCGCGACACCTCCGCGACAAAGCCGCGACACCTCCGCGACACCGCCGTGACACGGACGCAACAACGCCGCGACACCTCCGCGACAAAGCCGCGACACCTCCGCGACACCGCCGTGACACGGACGCAACAACGCCGCGACACCTCCGCGACAAAGCCGCGACACCTCCGCGACACCGCCGTGACACGGACGCAACAACGCCGCGACACCTCCGCGACAAAGCCGCGACACCTCCGCGACACCGCCGTGACACGGACGCAACAACCCCGCGACACCTCCGCGACACCGCCGCGACACCACGGCGGACCGTTAAAGCCCATTCCCACACAGCCATGGCTGCTCCACCTTCACCAATTGCATATAGGATCTAAATGTAGATCCTATGTACAAATCATTCCAGCCGATCCGACATCAAACGTGGACTGATCCATTCCATCTATGTTCCCGTTCGGCTTGATGGGATAACTATATTTTTCTGATGATCTTCAATATTGGAAACCGACTCGTGCCGAAAACTAGCTTTCTAGACCACGCGACACGTGCCACGCGCCACAGCACGCACTCCGCCCGCGTGTCACAATAAGACCTTCACTCTCTCGTGAGGGAGAGCTCCTCCACTTTTTGCGGAGTTACTTTTATTTTATAAAGTTTGCGCGTTGAGTTATTTGGACAACTGCAACGGCTTCTCCGGACTCAGGGATCCCGGGCTTCGCGAGATAAATACAAAAGAAAAGAAAATGGGAAGAAAACTAGCTCACAGACACAAGCACTAAATATAAACTAATTTTATGTTTTAAGAGGGAGGAGCAAGGTGAGAGGACATTGGATGAGGAGGGGGTGAAAATCCTGTTTTAGTTAATTTCTGGTAGAACTAAACGTAAACAGAATTTAAATTTTTTTTAGATCCGCATTTGTTAGAAGACAGTTTACTTTTTCTGGAAAACAGCTGACTCTCTAGGTCATGCTTGCGGTGGCAATGTGGCCCTCACTTACCGTTATATATTGTGGCTCACACTCGAACTGTTGTTCACAGGCCCGCATGGAGGTGGAGGATCTCTTCGTAGATCTGGCGGACGGGAGGCGGCTGCTCAAGCTGCTGGAGATCATCAGCGGTGAGCGGCTGCCGCGCCCCAACTCGGGCAGGATGAGAGTGCACAAAATCGAGAACGTCAACAAGAGTTTGGGCTTCCTGCACACTAAGGTAATGACTATGCATTTTAACACACCGAACGGGCATGCAGCTCGGATATATGCTGCAGCTAAGAGCTGCAACGCTGATTGTCAGCTGGCGCCAGAGATAACAATAACAACGATCGCTACATTTACATTGAACTGTTCACTGAATACTAAGAGCAGCACAAATCTGGGGGGAAACGATAAAAAACAAATAGATTAAAACTATATAAAAGTAGATATAATAATAAAATAAATATATATACATATATATATATAATAAGCGGAGAGCTATAACCACAAAAAAATTTACAAAAACAATGCAATGGAGGAGGTCTTCGTGTCAAGCGGTGCACGTCTAACGGCTGATGATGAACGCAATGGAGACTTGCCAGCTATACATTTACATAAATCAAGGTCATCAATCATCATAAGTGGAGGTGCATATTGTTTAACATTTCATTTGTTTTACACAGTAGGGTGTATCGGGTAAGGGTGGGGGTGGTGGTGGGTGGCGGGTTGTTCCACATTTTGCCGACGCATACATAAAGCTCCCTCGGAGCGCAGTGGCTGTGTGATGGGGCACTGTTAACGCGATTGTTTCGGCGAACTCTGCTGGACCATGTCAGCTTATCATATAAATATTTTGACTCGGTGTTCAATAATGCCAAACAGAAGGGTGCAATAGTGGACATAACTACTGTGGGACATCTTTAAAACCTGATCTCTGATGAGGTATAGAGTGACAGGTTGCCGCAGAGGAATGTTGGAGCCAAACCAGGCACAGCCATTTTGTACACGTTCAATGAAATGCTGCGTGTTGACTAGTAGTCGCGGACCGTGCATCGTGCACCGTGCACCGTGCACCGTGTTGCAATAAATAAATTTAGTTAAAACCAAAGAATCTGTCGACACGACACCTAACGGTGTATTCAGAAAATTGCGATATTTATAAAAAAATTTAAACAATAGAAATAGTTGCGTACCGTTTCTTTTATGTGTGGTACTAATCGGACTCCAGGGTCTACAGTAATGCCAAGATTACGTGTTGCAACAGCTCTATCTGCCGTTGTATCTCACACAAAGTTGAGGCTGACATGATATTATTTTTATTTGCTTAACTGTTCCAAGAACCATAAATTTTGACTTATTATACCATATTAACGATTAGTGCATTGTGAGAAGCCTATTTTTGTAATCATTCCAAATCTTCATATGTTTTATTAACACTTTGTTTTGTTGCATTTGGATCAAAGGACATGCAATTGCATGACATGTGCACAAATGTGGTATTTTAAATTTTTAATGTTATTGATAATATCAGCAGTATAGAGCGAGAAGAGAATGGGGCCCAGATGTGAACCTTGGGGAACTCCGCTTTTAATTAGAGGAGAAGTAAATACTTGCGTTATCATTTTTAATATTGACTGACAATTTGGGACCTGCCGTGTAGTTGGCTTCGTAACCATTTTCCTACTTCTAGAACAAAATTATAATATATCATTTTCGAGATGCACAATGTCAATATGTATATGTCGAATGCCCGGGAGAAATCGAGCAAAACAAGAATAGTACACATACCTAGATCTTGCAGTCATCGAGTACGATACATGTAACATGACGTTTAAATGTAAGCTGTGCTGCTGTGTGTGGATTTATCTCCGGGAAAACGTGCCGTCTATTCACTGACGACACTTTCAAGTGCCTTAGACAGACATGACAATTAGCTGATGGGTCGTAAATCTTGATAAGACGGAGAGGGTATTTTTTTTTTATTTTTTTTTTATGGCAGCGGTTTGACGACTGAAATTTTCCAGGCTTCAGGAAATGATGCAAGTTGCTAAACGTTTCTTAATAACACAGATAGTAAGCTCTACGCTGTAAGGTAGTACCATTTTTATCAGGTCTACCGAGGTAGGTATCCGCGCCTTTTACATTAGACCTAACACTATCTATAAGTTCAGCCCCTCCAACGGGTTCTCGCCTTGTCGTGGCGGAGGGGCTTAGTAACCGTGGCGCCCAACACGGTGAAGCTAAGTGGAACCCATCCGGCCGGCCCGCGGCGAAGAGCTGGCCGAAGCGGCCGCTCCCGGTTCGAGCACCGGTTGGGATAACTGGAGCTCACCGGAGCGGCCGGCTGCAGGGGCGGTTTCATACCGCCCCTCGCAGCCGAGGTGGGGTCGCGGAGGGAGTACCCTCTGCGGCCAACCGGTGTCGCACCGGCGATGCGGCGGCGGTGGGGCCGCGGGGGAAGAGGAGTTTCGGTATTGCGATGCGCCGTTCTCCCTATCCTCCGCGGCCGTTAACAGGTAGCGGCGGGCCTAACATCTCTCCGCTGCGGGGAGCCCGGAGAGGTTTTCTCCCGTGGCTCCCGTGGCCTCTGGGCGACAGGTTCGGGGGAACCGGTCGATATCGACCACATGAACAAGTTTTAAAATAAACTGTTCACTTGCATATCTCTGCTATTTGTAGAATTTATAATCCAATTCATCTACAGTTTTGCTACCGGAAATATCTGTAAAATGTTTATTTAATTCATCTAGGTCACAGAGATAGGTATGCTATAATCTGATTTGTGAGGAAGAATATCCTTTCTTAGATACTTCCATACTTTCTTTGGTTGATTTATATTTGTATTTAATGTATCTTTTCATTATAAATAGCAATGTCGACATAAATGTTTAGGTCTTTGTATTTGTAATACATTTGATGACAATGCTTTTTAGTTTTAATGAACCTTCTTGTATGTGCATTGTTCCTTTAGTGCACCGGAAATTTAGTATTACTTGTCAACCATGGAGGTGTGTGTTTAATTGTAATATATTTCATAGCAGCATGGAGATCAAACAAGTTTAAGCTGAAATCAGTAAAAGCCTTAACCACTTCATCATTTAGTATTTTATGCCATGGAGTACACCGAATATCTTTGGATGGAGGATAGGATAGGTGATGTTTGAACAAGCTTCTTTCCTCGCCATTGTCTACGCGGCGTATTACGAAGGCATGATTTGTTTGTTTGTACGTTATACCATCTATGCCTCCGTGTTTAACTAGTGCATCTGTAAATAACAAATCGATAAGCGTTTCACTGTGTTCAGTAAAACGAGTACGCCATTTTACTGCTTGTGATGTAAGAATGTTAAGACTGGAGTCAAATTGTTCTTTGTTAGCATTGTTGCACTTTGACAAGTCGATATTAACGTCGTCAGCGTCACAACTAACGTTTACCTCCGGTGCACGGGACGCAGGGCCTATAATAATATTATTCAGGTTTAATTTAATCCACATCTACTTGATAGTTGGACAAGTACGATATCTAAACCCTGTTTTTATATATAATGTAACATCCCCATCTCGACCACCACGCTCACTGGACGAGCGCAATTCCGTAATAAGTAATTTGCTATTTTCAACATAAAGTATAGAAAAATCATGTTAAAATTAAATCGTACTAACGGTTTCCACCCAAAAACCTTACTTATATCAGGTATCTCGCGAATATGTTGACGGGGAGCTTCGGTTTTCTGGCGCGTATACACACATTCATCACGGGTCCAACTGTACTTCCACTTAGTGCAGGATGCAGCTTCTCATGCCTTAAAAAAAGGTGGCGGTTGACTCGTCAACCGTTCGTTCACGTAGAATAAGTTTGATGGTCCGGCGAGTCCCATGTCGGCGGTGGAAGCACCGAGGTGTGCAGCAGGTTAATTGGTCGCGATATACTCTGCATGTTGAATGTAACAGCACCTGTATGTCGACGCGGAGGCCTCGCACGTTCTGATCGAGCCGTACCTTCCTCCTCCACAGGCACACCTAGCTTCTTTGTGATGTGTAACTATATGCGTGCGAACTATGTGTGTTATGCTTTAAATTTTTTTCTCAGCAACTCCAGAGATTTCCACGTCACTTAATGTTTGGTCACGATCATTTAATTCCGATTTTAGCTCCTCAATCGATTGCTCAAAAGTAGCCACACCGTCATTTCGTTCATGACTTTCTAAAGTCTCCACTCTTCCACACAGCTCATCATCAACTTCGGAGTTGCAAATATTAAGCGTCGAGATGAGATTTGTTGTTATTTTTAAAATCTTTAATCACAACGCGAGCAGAGTGCAACTCTTCACTGAAAGGACGTATTTCTTCTTCCAGTCTCATAGATTCCAAGAGAGCTGGTCCCGGAGTTGTCGCAGCAGTTAATGGTGAACTCTTGTTCTTACGAAAGGTGATATTCTCATGTTCCCTGTTGTCATCATCATTGAATAACGTAGTTCTGAATGTTCGTAATGGTGTTATGGAATTGTCCATTCTCGGCTTCTCTTTTCTACTCTTGGCGTTCCGAGTCCACTTCTCGCTCCTTTATCATCACATCATAAACCCGTGTTTCTGATACGTTTGTACATGCCAAGTCTAGGTATTAAGGCAAAGGCACCTTTTTAGAAATTCAGCACAAGAAATATTTTTTGAGATTATTTTAAATTAGAAAAATAAACCAAAGGTATAACTAAAAAGTTTGCAGAACCACTCCGTTCCGTTTCCAGGTGGGGCTTCATTCAGAATTAACTTCCTAGTAATTCTAATTTTCCTGACGCTGGTTCGACTAGCTTTTCTCACATTCCAAAGGTTTCCTCCGAGGATTCAGGTGAACTGTTCTGGAAACAACGGTATCTATCTAAGTCAAACGACTCGACATTTTATGTCTCAAGACGACGAGCACAATGTGGTGCAGCGAATACCATCCTAACCAGCGCCACGTTATGGGTAGTCGTATCGCTTACCATCAGGTGAACATCCCGCTTCGTATAATTGGACTTTGCCGTACCTGTTAGTGCAACAGATTTTCCGGTTGCATGTAATTGGCGTGTAAAGGAGACGTCGGTAGCCACCAACACGCTAATGCGCGTGATAGCGGCCCGCTCCAGTGATAACGCGCTGATAACGCGTCCTTGCGCGCGCTATCGCCGATAACGTAATCCCTGTGGCATGTGCCACGTCACCACCACACCACCTCACCACTTCACCACTTCAACAATTCACAATTGCTGTTTGTGTACAAGACGAGCTCTATATATAGACCGGTTAAACCGGACGTCATCCTGCAGCGTGTCCGTTTTACCTTGACGGTTATCGCAGTAAATATATCTTAATCTATAGATCGTTACAAACGCTATCAGCTGATGCGAGGTGTACACACCACATCCATGATGTCCGTATCCTCATTCCAACGTATTCATACGTCTGTTGGTGCTCGGTGCTCGGCATGAGGTCGCTGCGCACAGACCAGTTGATATGCACCATCGCGAGCCATACGCTAACCCACGCAGGTTCGCTTATTGAGCGATAAGGGTCATCACGCTCAAGGCCCGCGAAACTTCTAGACCCTTTTAGTCGCCTTCTACGGCAGACAGGGCTTATCCAAGTCCTATTCTTACCAGCCCGAGACTAAAGGGCTAAAGGTACCGACTTGCACCTGTGAACGGAACAGCTCCTTACAGAGGTGGTTAACAAACATACATGTGACAAAACGGCTGCCCATGCTTTTCTTTCTGAACCCTGGCACTTTACACCACGTCATGTTACCAATTGCGCATCAGGATCCAGAGTATCTAACTCAAGCTTACATAACAGTATACTTTCTAATTGATCAACTTATGATAGTAATAAAATGACCGGTTGAAATATGGTGAACTGACCGCCTGCCTTCGCTGGTCGGAGAGAAACATTGAGAAGAAGAAGATGAAGATGTAATAAAATGGTGTACAAATCAAATCATCAAAGAACTAACTGAAGTAATTAACTGACAATACACACGTCATCTTCCGGCCGATGTTGCTGATGATACTTATGCTACCGGTACCTTCGAAATTTCCACCAAGCTATTCGGATTACCAGACTTGTGTCCTGGTAGAGGTTTTAGTAAGAAAAGAATTTCGTAGACAGGAACGGAGAGATTTCTCTTGACTGCAAGAGAAGTATCTCCAATTCCTTTTATCTAATGAATCCTGGTCTGGTGTGGCAGTGGCAACAGACAGCTACTGATAACGTCGTCCGTTTGCAGGTACGCCTGGAGTCGATCGGCGCGGAGGACATCGTTGACGGCAACCCGCGCCTCATCCTCGGCCTCATCTGGACTATCATCTTGCGCTTCCAGATTCAAGAGATAGAGATCGACGTGGTAAGCAGTTAACACTATACAGTCCCGCACGTACTATGGCTTTGCCCACATCCAGAGTAGATGGTAAAGCTTCAGAGTTGATGTTAAAACACCTTTATGAGACTTCATGTTGGTATAATTGACTTTGTCTTTGTCCACAAGATTTGATCGACTGCTCCCGTTGCTGTAACTTGATTAAATCTTTCGCCAGGACGAAGAGAATGAGTCGTCCGAGAAGAAGTCTGCGAAGGATGCTTTGCTGCTGTGGTGCCAGCGGAAGACCAGCGGCTACCACGGTGTGCACATACACAACTTCACCGACTCCTGGCGCTCGGGTCTCGGGTTCAACGCGCTCATACACGCGCACAGGTGACGTTACGCTTGAGATTGTGCTCATGAAGGAGCGTGGGTGCAAAGGTCAGAAAATATAGATAAAATGTGAATACTTTCATCTGCAGACCGGACCTGTTCCGCTGGGCCGAGGTTCCACAGGCGGATCATGTGGAGACCTTGAACCACGCCTTCGACGTCGCGCACAAGCACCTCGGCATACCGCGCCTGCTCGACGCGGAAGGTAAGCACTCTCCCACGAGGAAGCCACCGGAGTATTCCAATAAAATGCTCCTTATCAGTCAAATATTAAGGCAACTGTAGACTGTGTTTCACGGCGGCAGGAGGAGATAACAAAGGAAGCAATCGGAAACTTGTCCTCTCTGCGAGGAATGAGGACGCGCCAAATGTATAAATAATATACACCATATTATTCTTGTAACCTGGTGTACCGAGTATTCCTGTCTTTGTTACTCCAGTGATTTCACTACTTGCAACATTCTTCAAACCGGAACACAGTAATATACAAACTGTGACCGGTAGAACTGCTCCCGGCGATGTCAGTTCAGTCATCAGTTGCTAGTAATGAATTTCAAATACTAGTAATTATCTAATTGTGGTGTAATGTAACAATCTGATACCCCGCAGACGTGGACACGAGCCGGCCGGACGAGAAGTCGGTGATGACGTACGTGGCGAGCTACTACCACACCTTCGCCCGCATGAAGAACGAGCAGAAGAGTGGCCGCAGGATAGCCAATGTAAGATCTTCACGCCTCCTCTGTTACTTGCTACCTTCAGACGTGAGCTGAACTCATTACTACTGACGGAGAGTCAGATATGAAACGAATCGGCTAAACCATTTTTGTTGTCTGAACATTTCGGGCTATAAATAGTTGAACAGCCAAGCTAACTTATTCTATCACCATCAGATCATCGGTCAACTGATGGACTGCGATGGGCGTAAGGCGGAATACGGGCGGCTGATGAGCGCGCTGCTCGAGTGGATCCGGCTCAAGATCCTCGAGCTGAACGGGCGCGACCTGCCCAACTCACTGGATGGCATACAGCGGCTGCTACTCGCCTTCAAGCAGTACAGAACTGTGGAGAAGCCACCCAAGTGAGTGCGACGCCCGGTTAATCGCGCAGTCTGATCTCGGCTTGAAGGTTAGGTTATTTTCACAATCGGTCCAAAGAACACCTGAATAAAATACACAATACATTGTTTAGATACAAGGAGCGGTCGGAGGTGGAAGCGTTGTACTTCCACATCAACACCATGCAGAAGAGCCTGGTGGGGGAGACCTGGGCGCCCAACGAGGGACAGCTGCCCCAGGACTTGGAGCGAGCATGGCAGAAACTGGAACAGGTCAGCTTTATTACCCAACAAAAGCGGTACACGGGAAAACCCTGGCGCGATGCGGCATGCTCAACTTCACTATCGGGCGACAATCAGATAACACCGCGTCTTGTTGCAGGCGGAGCACGCGCGCGAACTGGCGCTCAGGACCGAGCTGTTGCGACAGCAGCGCCTGGAGCAGCTCAATTACAAGTTCAACACCAAGGTGGGTTTACTCCTTCTCCACCTAAGATCACTAAAACCATTCAATTTCCTTTTCTCAGTTTAAGGAAACTGCATTTTTACGGATTATTTTTATTAGGCGGACGTTCCGACAAAGATGTTAGTTATAATGATCGAAGTTCATTTGGACAGTGATCGCAAACACAGGGAGTATCTAGAAGATCAATAGCAATTAAAACACATCAGGGGTGGACCGGGATCGCGGGAGACACCCAACTGCTTCGCTTCGCAGGAGACCGGACGTAATGTGGTGAACTGACCGCCAATCTCGACTAATGAGAGAGGCACCTTAAGAACAAGGAGAAGCAATTAATTAAGAATTCTCTGCAATAAAAAGTAACGTGATGTTTGTTAAGATCCTCACCAGAGCCTGGCCGCGTGGCTGCTGAACTGGGGAGCCTACCGTTATTGTATAAAGTAAATAACAGTTTCTCTAACGCTACCTCGTTGTTGTCACACAGTCGGTACTCCGCAAAGGCTACCTGAAGGAGATGATCCAGGTGCTGTCGGACCCGCGCTACGGCTCCAACTTGGCGCAGGTCGACGCCACGGTTAAGAAGCACGAGGCGATATCTGCCGACATACTGGCTAGGTATAGTTGTGCTCATGGAATGACAACATGTACATGTTCAGGTTTACATTCAGCGCGCGGCCTATGACGTAATTTTATCACCACAGGACAGAGCGTTTCGAGGACCTCTCAGCGATGGCGGCGGAGCTGGTCCGCGAGAACTACCATGGCGCGGAGGCGGTGTCCCGCACCGAGCAGGCGGTGCTGCAGCGTTGGCGCGAGCTGCTGGAGTTGTTAGAGCGGCACCGCGTGTCGCTCGCGCGCCTGGCACACCTGATGGCGCTGCTGCGCGAGGCGGACGCCGTCGCGCATACCCTCGTAGAGATGAAGGTGAGGCAGAGAGCGGGTTTTTGTCAGCTGTCTGTTACTCAAAAAAAATGTTCTAAATGCAATGTATTTATTTATACTGCAAAGGATTATGCTGAGGATCCATATTTTTTTAGGCACAATTCCAATCTGAAGAGGTTGGCCGCCACCTGGTGGACGTGGAACGCCTGCTGCAGGCGCACGCACTGCAGGAGCTGCAGTTGGGCGCTCTTGATGAGAGCATCCGCCGACTAGTGCGGCAGGGCGGTGCTGCCGAGGGTCCTCAGCAGCCGCGTCAACAGCTCGCCGCGCAGCTCTCCAAGCTGGAGGATGCGTGCGACAGGTGAGAACCTGCCGACCGGATGAGCCGGAGCACGCGCCTTCAATTAGTTTACATTTAATGTTAATGCTTGCTGACTAATTATCATTATAATAATAATGTTATTTTTACAGCTTGATGGCTGCAGCTAAAGACCGCAAGGCGAGACTGGAGGATGCAAGGAACCTTTACCAATTCTTGGAAGACCATGATGAGGAGGAAGGTAGGTTTTAAATTTGGTAATAATGTGACCTCGCGATATGTTTCCTCTCTGTGGTTTAAACAAATTGCAGACTAGTTAGTAAAATGTAATTTGTATTACAATACAGAGAAAAAATTTGTTTGCTATGATCATTTCGTTGTGGAGGCAGCTTGTGACGGGTTGTGTTTGGTCCGTCAGGCTGGGTGACTGAGAAGCAGCGCATCTGCCGCGCCGACGTGGCCGCCAAGGACCTGCGCGGCGTGCTCGCGTTGCGCCAGAAGCACACGGCGCTGCTGCACGAGATGCGCGCGCGGGACCTCGTCGCGCAGCGGCACCGAGAGCGTGGCCAGAGGTACGCATCCATACGCAGCATACTCTGATGTTAAATGATTATTCAAGTGAACACACCGCTACGGGGACATACATTTTCGTCTCCCAGTTACATCTCATTGGGAAGCCCACTCTGTGTTAAGTGAACACTATCCATAAACTTTTATTGCTGGTAGTAGTGTCTCTGTTGCTGCAGACTGTCTAGGTAGGTACACATTACTGTGTTCCGGATTGGAGGGCGTTGCAGCTAGTGTAATTACTCGGGTCATCATCATCAGCCGATAGACATCCACTGCTGGACACAGGCCTCCCCGAAAGATCTCCACATCGATCGGTCCCGTATTGCTTTCATCCATCGGGTTCCCGCGATTGTCACCAGATCGTCGAGTAACGAGACTCAATCTTAAGTCTCAAGGCGACGAGCACAATATGATGCAGTGTATAAGGTCCTAACGGGCGCCATATTGTTCTGGACAGGTGTATCACTTACCGTCAGGTAAACCTCCCGCTGGCCTGGTCGCTTCGCTGTATAAAAAGAAAATGTATCTGGTATAACGTTTATAAGATTCATGATGCTTTTATAAACAATTGTTTGTTTATCTTTCCGTCTTATAATGATACTGTAAGATGAAACGTGGGTAATTGCCGGCGCATCGCCTAGCAACGGGGTGTGCTTATAGTTTTGTGTCTGTGTTCCAGCCTAATCGACGCGCAGCACCCGAAGAGCGCGGAGATCGAGCGGCGCTTGGCGACGCTGAGCAAGCAGTGGGAGCTGCTGCGGCAGCTGGCGGACGCGCGGGACAAGCAATTGGCCGACGCCGCGGAGGCGCATCAGGTCCGTTCAGCAGTACAGAGATAAGCTTAATAGATATTTAAAAATAACCATCATCCAATAGACGTCCTCTGCTGGACGAAGATCTCCACACACAGTCAGCATAGCCTCTAGTGGTGCCGCTGGGCTACCACTAGCGGCTGTACGTATAGGGTTCAGATGGGGTGGATTTGACAAATTTCCCACCACGCTGGCCCAATGCGGGTTGGCCGGAGCTAGATGCTCGTTTGTTGATTAGCAGGCTGCACCACAAGCAGGTGAGGTTGGCTTGGGTCGCGTGAGTTGTTGTGCGGAAACCCTTACATCCCTTCTTTTTTTTATGTTTAAAAATAGATGTCAAAAATTACAACGCGTAGTTATAAAAATATAATTTATGAATATTATATATACAGGGTGTATTTAGCTTCAACGTAAGCTTCATTTTAAAATAATGTCTGCTGCCAGATGATATGGATAAGAGTGGTAAATGTTCAGTAATTGTTACACTAGCAGTTGGCTAATTTCATTGTTACGTATGACATTGTGATGAACTTGAATGAATGAACGAACGAATGAATTAGATACACGTGTATTGAGATTGAACAGAACACATACATTATACATACATGCGTGATGTATATATATATATATATATATATATATACATCACGCCTAGTTCCCAATGAAGTAGGCAGAGACCACCTCTCTCCACTTGCTACGATCCTGGCGTTTCTGTTTCCTCCACCCTCATGAGCGTCTTCTTACATGCTCCTCGGTTGCAAGCACTCCTGACCTGGGCTTTCTTTAGGACATCTTCGATTTCATCGAAATATGTCTGTGTAGGAGGTCGACTGTCCAATCATTCTTACCTTGTATACCTCTTTCGTTAATCTTCTTTCAACATGGTCGAACCAGCTAAGCATACCTTTTTCTACCTTTGACACTACATCTTTAACCACGCCGCACCGCTCCTTTATCACACTGTTTCTCACTCTGTCCATCGGTGGTCAGGGAGCACTACGGCCGTCTGTCCGGCACTATCCGAGCTACTACTATATCCTTTCTGCTCTTTCCGAGTCAGTAGTATCCCCTCTTATTGTTAATCCCTTCCCAAAGTCCGCATTCCTTTACTTTTCACATTTCCCTACCTAATCCTTATTTCCCTTCCGCCAAGCCAGTGGTAAGCCGTGCTCAAGTGCTGCCGTGCCTAGAGGCGAGTCTAGAATTAGCGTGCCATTGCCCAGGGTTCGGGTGACCCCAGAACAAAGTCAACGTTGCTCAAACCTGCGGGGCTCTATTTGGGTCGACAATTTTTTTTTCGCATGCCAGTCGTGGGAGCGCAATGGAGGTATACATTATTTCGTGTCAGAATGGCGGCGACGAGGTTCGCAACCCATCGTATCTCCGTTTCCCGTGGGAGCGAAGTGGGCTGCGGATAGCCACTTTGCTACTTTGAATGTCAGAGGAGGTATGAAAGATAAAATTGATTAAGTATGTAAGATAATGAATAAAAGATTTGAAGTTCTGTGTGTGATTGATACCAAGCGGAAAGGATTCGACACCACCACACGGACCTTACTCAGCCTCCTGGTCAAGAGTCCCTGAAACCAGGAGAGGCTGTCAGGGAGGCGGTGTGTTGCTTTAATGAACGAATGTGTGAGTCCTCGACTCATCTAGGTGAGGTTGATGATTCGCCTTACCCACATCTTCATTCTAGGGGTGTATGCTCCACAAGATGCGGGATGGGCCCGGTCCTCGAGAGCCAAAACCGAAACGGATGAGTCTTGGCATAGTTTGAAAGATGTTCTGAATGAATGTAAGCATGATGAAAGAATTGTAATGCTTGAAGATTTTAATGGATGAGTTTGGAGCCGGTTGCTTTTACACTATTTTAATTTATTGATTATTTACCATTATGCGCATTAGTTGTTGAATGTCACATTGTCAACACTGACCGACAACTTGTTCTGAAAGGAAACTCGACATTTTTTTACATAAACCTTTTTTAATCCAATTAGCTTCACAAATGGCGCGAATGTCAACATTATAACCGTGGAAACAAAAAAGTCTAAAAAGCAAAAAAAATTGAGGCAGGTTTTGACGAATTACGTTATAATTACGTTTGCGTACAGGAGGGGTGATTCATTGCAACAGTTCGTGGCTTGATGTCGGATAGATATGTACGCGTACTTCTGACGCTAGACCTCTCCTCTCCAGAGACGCGCCCAATTTTATTTTATTAAATAAATATTCTGGTGTTTTAATTTAAACCTTAAAACAAAAAACAGACAGGTCAAATGTAAATGTCTACGGGATTCCATAATAAGCGTCTTGCATCTAACTTGCACGTGCAGTTCTACGGCGACGCGAACGAGGCGGAGTCGTGGATGAAGGAGAAGCGTGCTCTGGTGGGTACGGAAGACTGCGGGCGCGACGCGGCCGGAGCAGGGGCATTGCTGGCACGGCAGCGGCTGCTGCACGGCGAGCTGCAGGCGTACGCGCCCGAACTGCAGCAGTTGCGCGCCGCCGCCGCGCGCCTGCAGCAGGCCGGCATACACGAGCTGCAGGTGCGTCGCTCTATCGGCTGAATATTCTTTTTATGTTTTATACAATTTCTCGAATATCATTAACGTGTGGTATACCGATAGCTGCCCACGGAAGTTGAATCGGGGCCAGCACTGGAAGAGGAGGAGTGGGTGAACGAATCGCGGCTGGTACCCACTGAGGTTTGGGAAGAGGAGCCCGTGGAGAGACTGGAGCACCGCACGGTCACTGAGGAGCGGAGCGTGCCGCAGGTCAGTCACGTCAAGTTGTAACAAACACGCGGCGACGAGAAGGTCGTATTAACGTTGGGCTGTATTCTGCAGGTCAAAGCTCTGTACGCGTTCAGCGGGCAGGGCATCTCGATAGCGAAGGGCGAAGTGATGTTCTTGATGAACAAGACCAACCCGGACTGGTGGTCCGTGCGCAAAGCGGACCGCACCGACGGCTTCGTGCCCGCTAACTACGTGCGCGAGATCGAGCCAAGGGTGGTGCCCGTGAGTAGCAATACTTCAAGCGAATTTTCAATATGCAATGTTATTTTCATCCAAAAATACATATCTTTTCCGCCGTCTTCAGGTTCAGGTCCGTCGCCCGGAGAAGGTGCGCACCGTGCAACGAGTGAAGAAGACGGTGCTCGTGAAGCAGGTGGTGCCGGTGCGCCGCGCGACGTCCCGGCCCGCTCGCAGGGCCTCCCGGGCTCCGCCCGACGCGTTGGCCAAAGCGCCTGCCGTCGGGGAAAGAATGGATCATATTGAACAACAATATGGTGTGTGCTTTAAGTTTTCTGTGCTGGAAGATATAGAATGACTTTGATTTGGTCAACCTTATAATGGTTAAATATCTTTCTAGTTTGTCCACATAGAATGTATAGTTGTATTCAGTTATCTACTTCTATCGTGCAACAGATATGGACTAACGTTTCCTCGTTTCTCCCATTGTCAGACGAACTGCTCAAGCTGTCTGAAGCGCGGCGCGCTCAGCTCGAAGACGCAATCAAACTGTACAGCTTCTTCGCGGAATGCGACGACTTCGACAAATGGATCAAAGACAAGGAGAAGATGCTGCGCTCGGACGACGCCGAGGACAGTGTGGACACCGCCAAGAGGAAGTATGAGGTGCGGTACTATTTAATGGCTAGAGGAAGCGGAATTTTTACTCCTCTGTAGAAAATTATTTAGTTAACCAAACTTATTAAATTTATTTAATTGCCTTGCAATAACGATTATTAAAAATTAATTTATATTAAAATAATGTTAAGAAATTGTTATTCGATTGTTGCTCCTTCAAGAAAAGTGTCATTTACTTTTAGAAATTTGTGACGGACCTGTCCGCTGCCTCCAAGAGGCTAGAACACATCGAGGCCGCGGCCGAGGAGCTAATAGCCACTCAGCATAGTCAGGCCGCACGCGCCACCGCAAGGCGGCAACAGCTAAGGCAGCAATGGGCTAAACTGCTGCGACTCAAGCAGCAGAAGGAAACGCATCTGGAAGGAGCCTCAAGGTTAGAAGCTGCTATTAGTAATGCACTAGTTACAAAAATTTTGGTTTATTTTTAACTGTTGACATGGAACTGGTGTTCTATTTACACAGCAGGTCAGCGCTGCTTTGATGATTATTTTTTTGCTGGTGAGTGTGTGTATACTTACAAAGTTGTTACATTACATGTTTTGGTAACGTATTCAAATAGATGGCGGGAAATATAATTTTATTAAATTCACGTTTCGTGAGTTTTTTCCAGTAGTTAGATTTTTGCAAAAAAAAATTTGAATTTTTGCATAATTCTCAAGCTTGGTTCCCACAGCGTGGAGCTGTTCCAACGGACGTGTGATGAGGCGCTCGACTGGATGTCGGAGAAGGAGCAGCAGCTGGCAGGCGCCGCGGGCGCTGCGGGCGCGGCGGCGGACCTGCGTACGGTACGCGCGCTCCAGCGGCGGCACGCGCAGCTCGAGCGCGAACTGGAACCGCTGCGCGAGAAGGTCAACACCGTCGGGCTGCTTGCAGACTCGTTAGTAGTTGAAATTAATTTCGTTTTTAACTTACAGGGATGACAATGTATCGTACTTAACAAATAAGTTTACCACTAGTAGCTGCGTGATGCGGTCGGTCCAAAAACATCAATTTCAACACAGCTTACCCTATATTTTAAACATAACTCGAGTAAGTATACTTAGCTGTAATTAAAAACAAATATTTCCTACAGTTTTAGGGTCTGCTGTATTGGTGTATTCGTTTTTAGAGGGCACTCTTTCTATGAAAGGTATTTGTTCAATTTAATGTTTGAAGCCTGGACGTACGGGACAGATATGTGAATAAATTCCACACCGTGTAATGTTCACATTTTTATACACCATGTGTTATAGCTAATTTTTAACGACAAAGTGACATCTCCGCTGCATCGATTTTAATGAAATATACACAAGTAATATTTGTATGTACTTTTCACGCAGCCTCATTTCGTGGTACAAAATGAACGGGTACGTCGCCGCCCCTTCCGCTCGCTAGCCCGCCTCCACGCATCATGTATCATGTGACACATTTTCAACGTCAATTTACCTTACTCTATAAAATTCTATTGCATTTCTCATCCATCACAACAAAAAGATGCACTGGTGATGGGATCTTTTTATAGCACTACACTGCGCTCATCTTGTTCAAGCATACGTAACTACAGTTAGTTTACAAGGTACACACGCAGCGTCTCTCGAACCGAAACAGTCATGTTCGAACACCTCTACTTACCCGCTGAAGAGGCGCTTAGCTTAGCTTCTAATAAAAGAAACTAGTTGACAGTCGGCTGCTGTGTTACTGTATAGATTTAACATTTGAATTAGTTTGTTTATCTGTTGGTTCGTTCCAGAAAAGCAGGATGTATTAACATAGATTAATAATTCTTATTACATAACAGGTAAAATAAACTAATCCTTAATAAATTCCTTATCTCTGGTCTTTAGAGTCAAGTCGCAGTACCCGAGCGAGCGAGCGAACGTCGAGACCCGTCAGCAGCAGATCCAGCAGGCTTGGTTGCGTTGCCAAGCCCAGGCTGCTGAGCGACGCAGTCGTCTGGAAAGCGCTGTGGGCCACCAGGTTTTCGGCAGCAGCAGCGCCCAGCTGCACGACTGTCTAAAGGTTGTTATCACGTATAACACATATCTGTGAAATGTAGGGCAAAAGTTATGCAACTGTTTGTACGATTATAAGGGGTACCGAATTATACTTTTTCTACCCGAGGCTTTGAGAGGCATACGGTTATAGTTACGCACGTTAAAAATTATAAAGTTAGTCCAGTTTACTGAGGAATATTCTGGAGGTAGCCTACCTCCAGACTAAGTGGTAACAAGGCAACACATCAGTTCATACTGATAGATTAGGTATATGAACGTCAGCTGATGACTTCTTAATAGAAGCTATTAATAATCTCCTCACAGAAAGTGCGCGAGCAGCTCTCGCAGGAGGTGACCGCCAAGGACGTGGCGACAGCGGAGGCTCTGTACAAACAGCACCAGGAGCTGGGTGACGACATCAAGGGACACGACGACGAGTTAGTATCAGAACCATTTCCTCGACCGCTACTAATGCATCTATTTAATCTTTTATTCATTAGTCTTCCTAATGTCTGTCTCACTGCTGAAGATGCTGGTTCCGCTTCTCCCTGTTAGTAGAAGGTAGCGTGGATTAATATTCGGGTGTTGTATTTATAAATAATTGTTTATTTCAATGGAGATGGGATTTTACAGAAAGCACCTGATAGCCTTTGCTATTGCAACGGTACAGCGCATTATAACCCAATACCATAAAAAATATTTACTTGTTTGATAGGTTCAAGGAGGTGATAGGGCTGGGCAAGCAGCTCCTGGCCACTAACCCTGCACTCACTGACGTGGCTGACAAGATCCGCATCCTGGAGGGCGAGCAGAAAGCTATGCACAAAGGTATGACGTCATTGACATTTTTGTCAAACATTTACACAAAGACACTCGGTCCAAAAATACTCCTTGTATTGTCCCGCTGCAGAGTGGCAGGAGCGTGAAGCGTACCTGAAGCAGTGTGTGCAGCTGCAGTGCTTCAACCGCGAGGCGGACCAGATCGACGCCTCCAGCGGCGCGCACGAGGCTTTCCTGGAATATGACCAATGCGGCGTAAGTATATCGCCACGTCTGCACCGTCGAGGGTAGTTTGGTGTTTTTTTTTCATAGTTATTTACAAGTTACACGACGGTCACCACCTCTGTTTTTGGCCTAGTATTTATTCTGTAAAAATAATTATTAAACTTTACTCTTCAGTCATCTGTAGACGAGGTGGAAGCACTGCTGAAGCGACAGGAGGAGCTAGAGGCGCGGCTGGCGGCGCAGGACGAGCGGCTCGCTGGTTTCGTGCAGCGCGCCACCGCGCTCGAGCACCAGCAGCCGCCACACTACGCGGTCAAGCAGTGAGTCACCTCGTCCAGTCGTGGACACCAGTTGCTATTACGCCGTAATGTGTATACAGCTTACTGCTGCACGCAAATACAATGAAACGGATCGAAATCCACTATAACTACATAAGTTACATAATCAGTAAATAATATCGTATTCAATGTTCAATAAAAGTATGCAATGGAAGCCCAAAGTTGTTATGTTTGCGACTTATAACTGCACAACTGCATAGTCTTGAGAATATTATAATACATAGTAACTAGTGCGGTAGTGCAGTAGTGCAGTAGTGCGGTAGTGACGGCGGCTGTTTGTGCGACAGTGTCGGCGCGCGCAAGGCGGCCGTGCTGCAGCGGCGCGACGGCGTGCGGCAGGCGGGCGCAGGGCGGCGCCGCGCGCTGCTCGCCAGCCTCGCGCACCAGCAGGTCAGCGCCGCGCCCCACTCCACGCTTCATATAACCTATTAAAGCCCTACCTAAATATTTTATAAGAAATCTTAACATTTGCGGACTTATTTTTGCCTTTTATTTTTATTTGCATCGAAATCTATTTGTTTTTCTCAAATATGTTAGGTAAACGAAATTTTCTCAATATCATCCGAGCAGCTGAATACTAAGAGGTTCTTGTGCCTATACCACACCGCAATCATTGACCACATGGAAAATCCAACGTCTCTTACTCTATTAAAAATTTTACTTATGAGAAAAGTATTATATGCACACTAAATGTATTGCAGTTCGTGGCTGCGTCGGAGGAACTGCTGGCGTGGATACAGGACAAGACAAGGACTGCCAAGGATCAGAGCTACAGGTATAACTGAAGCTTAACGCTATTGCCTAGGTGACTGTGCAGTGTGCATGGTGCGTGTCGTTGACATGCCTCTGAATATTGTTTCATACGACTGTCCTTATGAAGTTGGTAACGAGTTCATAAAATATTTAACTTTCATATGTATTAGATCCTTAACAATAACGTAGAAGATTTGATACATTTAACACCGAAATACAGGGACTTGGCCAACTTGGAGCGGAAGCTGCAGAAACACGAGGCGTTCGAGAGAGAGCTGCAGGCCAACGAGAAGCAACTCAGAAATGTCGAAAGTGTAAGCCTCTAATTTCAATTGTTTTAATATTAGATCCTTACATATGAATTGGCGTTTTGTACGGGAGAAATATAAAGTATTTTTATTTTGTAAAATGTATTTAATTAATCAAAGTATGCACCGTTGTTATCTATGCAGTTTTGCCGTCTCATAGGTAGTTCATTATTCCTTTACTAAAAAACTATGAGGGCAAGAATTAATAAACTCTGAAGGCAGTTTGGACTGACGCATCGGAGTTGAATTTTTTTCCTTGTAAGAAGTTGTCCAAATTCCAGATAAAATGATAATATGTTGGGGCAAGATCCGTGGAGTACGGTGGATGTCGCAGACATTCCAATTGTAGCTCATCTAATTTAGTGGTTGTTTGTTGTGCAGTGTGTGGTGGTGGTGGTGGTTTTGCGTTGTCGTGAAACAGCAGTGGCTTAGAGCGATTGACCAATCTCGGTTGTTTAGCAGCTAGTTCATCCTTCATGGTTTGCAGTTGCTGACAATAGATTTCTGCCGTAATCGTTTGTTCAGATTTTATAAAACTGCAGTGAACGACACCGGCGTTGATCCACCAAACATATACAAGTAACTTTTTCTGAGTGAATTTTCGTTTAGGGCAGGGTTTGGCTGGGTCTCAAGGGTTCAGACATTGCGACGAGCGCTTCCGATTACCGTATAGTATCCACTTTCCATCACAAGTAATGATTCGATTTAAAATCCCTTCATCATTGTGTCGGCTGAGCAAAGTAACACAGCAGCAGCAGTCGGCGCGTGTTCGCAAGTTCGGTTCACTCAATGCATGAGGTACCCATCATTCAAGTTTTTTTACTTTCCCGATTTGCTTCAAGTGCATTAATACAGTTTTGTCACTTACCCCGAAAACTGCAGCTGTCTCTGAAGTTCTTTGTGATAGATCCGCTTCCACTATAGCCTTTAATTTTTAATTTTCCACTTTGGTGTCCGGCCGTCCACGGGGTTGGTTCCTAAGGTCAAAATTTCCAGAGAGAGAACGTTGAAACTAAAATCGTACCGTGCCTTCTTTTGCGACACCAGCGCCGTACACATTATTAATCCTTCGAGCTGTTCCTGCAGCACTGGTACTGGTGCCACGGTAGCACTCGTACTCGTAAATATACCGATATTTTTATTATTTATTTTCCATTGTACAGTAATAAGTGACGCCAAAGAAAAAGATAATAAGGAAAAAACAAATGAGTGACTGTTTTCATGTCAAATGTACCAGCTAAATGAATTTAACAATTTGAATTTGGAATTCTTAATCAAAGAGAAGATATTTCAGATCAAAGTCAGTTCGGGTCAGTACGACAAAACGCTAATTTCATATGTAAGGAGCTAATATTTACTAGTGATTATTATATAAAAAATATGTTTTGTGAAACAAAACATATTGAAACTGAAAATTAACCAAGAAAAATTGGTGCAGATCGGGCAGTCGCTTCAGAAGTCGGACCCGGCCCGCGCTACCGAAGTATCTGAGCGGCTAAAGAGCTTGCAGAGCGCGTGGGAGGAGCTGGTGGCAGCATCCAGGGACAAAGGCAGCAAGCTGCGACAAGCTGCACAGCAGCGACAGCACAGGAGGTAAATAGTGTTTTTTTTTCATAAGGAATACTATATGCTCTACTGTCTACAGCCAAGGTAAGAGTAACGTGTGAAAATATTTAATTTGTACAAAGTGGCACAAACTTTCCCAAGGTCAGAAATCCAAATCGCAAGTACCAATAACGTATATGACTTGTAATCAGGGCGGTGGAGGACGCGAAAGCCCGACTGGTAGACTTGGAGCGCGCGCTGAAGAGCGAGGAGATCGGCATGGACCTCAGGAGCTGCAAAAGACTGCTCAACCAGCACCAGGTCGGTAATGCTGAATTGGGATCTTGCTTTCACTAACGCTAATTATGCAGAAGTCGTATACAAATGTTATAATTCGCAGACATGTTTTTTTAATTTGCTGTGATGGTAGGTTTTGTATAATAGCTGGTAATGAACAAATGTTGATAGTCTTCCGATTAACAGTGCATGGTATCCTTTAGGCTCTGGAGCAAGAGCTGTCGCAGTGGGAACAGCGTGCGGGCGGGCTGGCGGCGCAAGGCGAAGACCTGGTCTCCGGCGGGCATTTCGACGGCGCGGCTATCGAGCGCGACAGTGCCGCGCTGCTCGGTGCCCTCGCGCAGCTGAGACCGCGTGCGGCCGCACGCCGCGCCGCGTTGGAGACTAGCATGCGGTCAGCCTCGCCTTGTATAACTTTTAATAAATGCATTGTTCTTTGTGTTATGTACTAAACATATGATAAAACACGAGTAGGTACTATGTGCTGTTAGGAGCTGCGTAGCTGTGATGTAAAGTGACATCATGTGAATATATTATTAAAGACCCATTTAGTTGACATTATTTGTCAATAAACACATACAAGACAAATACCCACATATATAACACTTTGTATTTAGAATTATTTATTCGTAGAGTTATTTTATTTAAGTTATTATCGTTTATGAGTTCTCGATACTGTCTGCAGCGTTGTGTCGATGTCGTTATGTTTTTGCACAATAATTAAAGTACAACAATTACGAGCGCTATAATGTTTGCATACTTGAGATTTTCAATGATAACTTTAAAATATTTCCTCAGTTTCCACAAATTCGCTGCGGAAGTATCAGGCGAGTTGGATTGGCTGCGCGAGCGGCAGGCGGCGGCTGGTTCCGGCGCTTTGCCCGGCGACCTGCACGCTGCGCAGTCGGCACAGAAGAAGCACGCCAAGTTACGCGCAGAGCTCGTGGGCAGGCGCCCGCTGATAGAGCGCGTACTGGCACAGGGCCATGCTCTTGTGAAGGACGAGCACCCGCAGAGCGAAAAGGTAATCCTCTAGATGTACCCGCAGCATTCGCTATATATGTCAGTTAAAGATCCTATTTAGAAATTTTAAATGTGGTCTCGTATTTAGTATTTCCCTGATACTCTAAACTTAAGTAATCATCATCGCATACAAACTAAAGTTTGAAGCATAAATGAAAGTATTACGACGTGGTTGTATTGTTTAGATCGAAGAGCTGTGCGGTGAGCTGGAGGCGGCGTACGGAGCGGTGTCGCAGGCGGCAAGCGAGCGCGCCGCGCGACTGGAAGCGGCGCTGCGCGCGCAGCAGTTCATGCACGACGCGCTCGAGGTGGACGCGTGGCTCGCGGATAAGGCGGCCGCGCTGTCCAGCGCAGACGTCGGCGGCGACCGGCACCGCGCCACGCAGCTGCTCACTAGGCACAAGGTACTATTCACACATGCACATGTGGTGTGTGTTTAATTTACAATAAAACAATATACTTTGTCAGCAGACAGTGTCTCCTTGCACCAAATACGAACGGAAGTTATTCTTTAGCAGTAACATTGAAAATAGCAATTTAAAATGTGTATTAGTCGTTTAACTTGTAACAAAATCTTCAGGCGGTGGAACTAGAGCTCGATACGTACGCGGCCATAATAGCAGAGATGGGTCATGTGGCCAACAGCATGGGCCAGCCGGAGCTGCTCGAGAGACATGCGCTGCTGGCTGGCAGTCTGGCCAGGCTCCAGCGCCTCGCGCAGCAACGACAGGGCGCTCTAGTGGAGAGCGTGTGCAGGTACGTGTCACACACATAACTGCTGCTTCTTTCCGAGCCGGTTCATAGAAAACTGGTTAGTTATTTATGATTTATTGAATACATTGAAGGTTAAAAACCAGTGTCATCCCTATGGGGGCGTGTGCTCTGAGCCTGGGACCTTTGCAGCACTGTTTATTATTTAAGTAATTGTCTCAAATTTAAGAATTAGTAATTCTAATCATTCGTTACGGATACTGTTGTACTACATTATAAATATTTGATTTATATGAATGTTAAATTTGCAAAGAATTTAAAAGTATATCTCAAGTAATTTTGGCGTGATTTAGTGTACATGGTACATACAAAATTAATGTAACAATATATTATTATGTTTTTATGTATTTACCTCGATCTGGAACATGAAATTTAAAACGCCTGTAATTGACAGTTCCGTTATGTTAACACTTTGTTATTTCCGCTAAAATCAATACGATTAACGGTTAAATTAATTAATTAAGACTTTTAGTTTAAATAAATCGTAATTTTATATTGATCTTGTAATTACAAAGTGTGAAAAAGATAATATATATATATATAAGATAATATAAGATATATATTTGTATTATTATTAAAAATTATATAATCGATCGATAATACAATTAAGTTATAAAATACGCCTGACTGTCGCCGAGGGACTCAGTTATTCTGCCTTATATCCTTTGCAGCTTTTTCCGTACTTCTAGTTTTTTATATAGAACTTGAGGATAAATTCTCACAAAGAGCTTTATTTTTGTGAGACATTTAAGTAAAGTGTGTATTTGTAGACACGAATACCTCGCGGAGAGCGCGGAGCTGGAGAGCTGGATCCAGGAGCAGTATGCCGCGGCGTCCAGCGAGGACTACGGGCAGGATTACGAGCATCTGCTGGTGAGTGCTATGATAATTAACCTGGTTATATTACGGAGCATTTTTCACGTAAGAGTCACTTTTTCGGTACTCAAAGCTATTTTGGTAAGTAATCGCAAGCCATACTAATGACGGCCATTAAGTAAAAATGTATAAAGTTTATATGATATTACAATCTCTGCTCCAGATCCTTCGGTCGAAGTTCGAAGAGCTGCGTCACCGCGTGGAGAGCGGCGCAGAGCGGTTCAACCAGTGCGAAGAGCTCGCCAAGAAGTTGCTCGCCTCCGAGAGCCCCTACATCGCTGACATCGAACGGCGGCAAGAGGCGCTGGGGTAAGTGCAACGTGTATCAATCCCTACTGAAGTTGAACTTCTAGTGAAAGAATATATCCTTAGGAAATCACAGAGTTCTAAGAACACTAGTTTTCCTCGACATGTGATGTCGACAAACACTCAGTTGGCCTCGTCAATTTTACTTTCTCCTTGTTGAAGAAGTAAAAATGATAACAAGGTTATTTGATTACCGCTAGCAACCATATTTTTGTATTTTGCTGTAAAAGTATAATCACTTGTCTAAAATTAATCGCTAGCTGCATGAATCGTAAAGATGAAATAAATTGATCTCGTGTGTATTGTTTTTAGGGAGTCGTGGCAGCGTTTGGTGGAACAGATTGGATCGCGCGCACAGCGGCTGCACGCGGCTGGTGAAATCCATCGGTTCCACCGCGACGCCGGCGAGCTGGTGGCGCGCGCGGGCGAGCGGGCCGCCCGTCTCGCCGCACCTCCACCTCCACGCGATCTTCGCGCCGCCACCGCGCTACTCCGCGACCACGATACACTTGAGAGCGACCTTCTTGCGATCGACGCACAGCTGCAGGTGACCACAGCGCTGATAATTTCAACCTCGTTTCCATTATTCCTCGTCTTCATATGCCCCCCCAACAAATGAAAATTGGAGACCAGTTCTACGGATCCCGTTTTGCTGGGCGAGTTGCATTATTACAAAATTTATAATAATTTAGAATAGTGGACTATACACTGTAGTGAATACATCCACGAGCCAAAAGTCAGCAATCACTTTCTAGTTTAACCCAATACAAAAAGGCAGTTATTACCTATTCACCGACGACTGCGTATAAGCATGCGGTAATGTTGTTCTCAAACAGCTGCACAATAATGACTAGGTAAGGGAGTATTTCGGGTTTGGGCTATGATTTCAAAAATAACTTTTAAAACTTTTTTGTCACTTTTTTCGAAAATGTTTTAATCGTAAATATCGCTGCAGGTGCTGCAAGAAGAAGGTGCGCGGTTGCAGAAACTATGCCCGGGCGGCAATGAGCAGCAGATAGCGCTTCGACAGCGCGCGCTCGCAGACGCATGGACGGCACTACGCACAGCCGCCGACCAGCGCCGTCAGGTGCTACAGCAGCATCTCGAGCTGCACCAGTTCCTCTCAGAGGTACGTCCATTGGGAGCTGTGAATTTGTGCATCCTTATTTTCTTTCTCTTCGTTTAAATCGAACAATTGTTTTAGTTATAAAATATACACATAACATTTCTTATAAATTGTTAATGTACACTAAACTATTTAAAAGCAATCTGTTAATCAAAACTTATCATATCATCATATATATAATAACTTATTTTGTGTATTCTTTTTGTAAATGTTTTATTAGCGATTATTATTTTGTTTTTGGGCTACAGTTTTGATTTTAATAGCATTATGATGTACACCATTACATATATATATATATATATATATATATAATACGAATATTCAGGCAATGATTTGTACGAAAAATATTGATTTCATATATAATAAAGCTTGCTAAAATTTGTTTGTTAGGTGCGCGACGTGCTAACGTGGTCTGCGGCGCTGCGCGGCGGTATGGCCGGTGCGGCGCGTGCGCGTTCGGCCGCTGCGGCTCAGGCGCAGCGCGCGCACCACGACGCACTGCGGGCGGAGATAGACGCTCGCGACGACGGCTTCCGCGTCGCACTGGAGAAGGCGCAACGGCTCATCGACGCGGGTCACCCCGCCGCGCAGGTTCGTGAGCTGATTTACACACCTATTTATATTCTTTAGTGTTTTTATTTTATTGCTTAACTGTTAATGTTTCTGAACCAATTAATTATCTGATATTTACAATTTTAATTTGCAAAAGTAAACAAAACGGCAAAAGTTATAACAAACCTTCTACGGATATTCAAATGCAGACAGGTCATTTCGATGGTTTTACTTCTCTAAACGTCTCTCTAAATCGCACATTTAACCAAAAGTATGTTTGAAATTTCTAGATTTAAGTATTTTTTTATGAATAGGTAGTTTGTTTTCAATAAAAATTTTCTAATGTATGTCTTTTATTGCAGGAAATCGCGGAGAAGTGTGAAGCGTTGCTGGAGGAGCGCGCGCAGCTACATGGGGCGTGGGCGGCACGGCAGGTTGCACTCGACCAGCTGCACGACCTACATTGCTTCCTGCGCGATGCGAAGCAGCTGCACGAACTGTGCGCTTCGCAAGAGGCCACGCTCAGTGAGTAGAACATACCATTTCGAGAAATACGTTACCTGGCGGTAAAACTATGTGCCTGCTCATAACGATGTCGCCGAGAGCCTTACCCGTATTCTGGAATTGCTGTAAATTTACGAAATACAATAGATTCTAACTGCGGCATAAAAATGTATCTGTTGTAAAACTGAGGGTAATTTGCCACTAATATTGCTAACAGGTACGGAAATATCGCCGACGTGCAGCGTGGAGGAAGTGGACAACCAGCTGAAGAAGCACGAAGCCTTTGAGAAACTGCTCGCTACACAGGTATGTGCCAGCGACCACACAGGTGTGAAGTTGTTTAATTAAGTAATGCTGTCCATCTCCAACTTCACGGAGCCTTGTTGCCATGAAATATTGTCAGATCCCCACTGTAAAAAATTACATTAAGTTGCTGAATATAGTAGTTAGAAGGCAAAAGACAACTTGTGCGCGTTTAGTAAACATTAAATGGATAAAACCATTTTTTTTATTACAAACATGAATTTAGTTTCTTTAGCTAGGTTTCCGATTTTTTGTTCTGATCTACCGATACATGTATATATATATACACATATATATTCATACATATATAATAAAGTCGTTCGTGTCGTTTAGGACGAGAAACTGACAACATTAAACAACCACGGCGACAAGCTGCTGCAACAAAACCACGTGGAAAGCCAGCGCATTGCCGACGAGCTGCACGAGATCAACGCTAGGAGGAAAAAGGTCAGTTTGCGTGCAAGCTAGTAGGCTACCTTAAAAAGAGGTCAAAGAACACTGAAAGTTTACTCTTTCTGTTTCCGGCATAATAAATCTCTCTTTCTCACATCTTTTCGGTATAAGTACGGTAACATTTATTTTACAACACTTTGTACAAAGATATTTTCTTTAATTATTTACCATTGTTTTGAACATATCGTCATCAACAGCCGACAGACGTCCACTACTGGACATAGGCCTCCAACGAAGATAACTACACCGATCGGTCCATCGTTGCGTACATCCAGTGGTTTAAACATATATTTACTTAAAAAAATTTTTGCTTAACGGTAATAGACATTGTATGTAAACATAAAACATACAACAGCATTATTGAGATATACATTACCAGAGCCTCAGTTTAATTTTTTATGATATATATTAGCTGTACGAGGCAGCTGCAGCGCGGCGCGTACAGCTGGTGAGGTCGCGTGCGCGGGCGCAGTTCGCGCGCGACGCCGCCGAGGCGCGCGCCTGGGTCGCTGATAAGCTGGCGCAGTTGCCCGCGCAGTCCGGTGAGCTCACCGTTCACTACTTCTCAAACGCATCTGAAACTTTATACAAAACCAGTTAAACCTTGAAGACCGGCCCTGCTGTAGTGTGATTATTTATCAGTATATATCGGTTGTAGAATGTTGCGGTTGATATACAACGACGCTATGTCCTGGTTAAATACCATAAAAAGGATATTGCGTTATTTTTAATTTATTATAGTTTGTGTACAAAATCACATGTATTCGTATTGTTTTCCATGGCCGGATATTTTCTTTCAGTTTTCTACAGTGTCATATTAATGACGGGTTCCAAAAAAAAGTAAACTATTTTCTATTAAAAAATCAAATGTCAATTTAATGAGAATAAGGCAAATGTGGCTGATGTTTGGTAAATGCATACATGTAAACAAACATAAAATAACCGAACAGATGATTAGTTGAACTTACACAAATTTCCAGGTGAAGTCACCGACTTAGAAGACAAGATTAAAAAGTTAAAGAAGCATCAGGCGTTCACCGCGGAACTGGCGGTCAACAAGGCGCGTTTGCAAGAAGTACAAGAACTAGCTAAGCAGCTCAGTCCCGACGAGGAGGTGGATAAACAGCTCCAACAACTGCAGAACGACTGGCAGCTGCTCGAGACCGCTACAGAGCAGAGAGGTAGGACATGATGACGGGATCTATTTTTTAATGATGTTTTTGTTAATAATATGATTACAATTCAACATAGTCTACCTGATGGTGAAGAAGTACATCAGATCCACGATTAATACATAACGCGCTCCACTTTTGCCGGCACGGCTGAATGGCTTTGCAAGTTACCAGCCACTGCACTATTCAGATCGATACAGAGTAATTCTCGCAAAGTTTACGCTGGTATAAACCATAACGGTCTGTATCAAATTTGTGGTAACGGAAGATGAGCCGTGGCAGGTGTTTGTACTTTTTAATTTGACATTGAAATATCCCATGTAATAAAGCTGTCTCTCTTCTCGTAAGGTCGAGGTCTTGAAGAGGCACAGGACATTTTGGAGTTTAATCAGCACTTGGACAAGATCGAGGCTTGGATTCGAGACAAGGAGATGATGGTATGGGTTTGTTAAGCATAAAGTTATTAGGTACTTTCGCTTTGTACTTCTAAGACAGTCATAAACAATTTTTTTTGCAAATGACATATCGTAACTGGTTCCAATAATATTAAGGTTACCTAATAAGTTAATACCGGTAGAGTGAATGTGCGGGTACTTGCAGTATTCCGTGCATTCGCTCGCTAGTCCTCCACTACAACGGCTCTCGCTTGTGCAGGTGCAAGCGCACGAGTTGGGCCGCGACTACGAGCACTGCAGCGCGCTGCTGCGGAAACTGGATGACTTAGACAGCGATATGAAGGTGGACGACAAGCGCGTGCGCGCCGTGAGTGCGCTCGCCGACCGATTGCTGCAGCAGGTGCGTGGGTCAACCGACATACCACTACCGAGTTACTAAACGCTTCGGCTGTTGATTGCTCCAGAAGTGGAGATGTTTGCGTATATCTCCTTTTTGTGGTACAAAATTGGGCTGTTGTTTATGTTAACCGTATTGGTTAAAATCGTTAAAAATAAAACAGTAAAAACAACAGCGAGACCTATTTAAATTTCTTCATGCCCTATCGTTAGGTATTGGAGTTTAGTTCGTTTAGTTAACACGTGACGTAGTTGTGTATTCATTGTGCTTTAATTTAATTACATTAAATATGCATGTATTATCTCTTGTAAACTTATTCAGTCACATAATTCGCGATACAAAGAAAAGTTTTGGGCGACAATGTTGCCAACGTATGTGCATGTGCAGGGTCCGACCGCGCAGGCGGGCGGTGTGGCAGCGCGACGGGACGCGGTGCTGGGCCGCTGGCGCGCGCTCAGCGGCGCCTTGCAGCGCTACCGGGACAGGCTCGACGCGGCGCTGCTTCTACACTCCTTCAACAGGTTCGTACGAATGGTGGCATCGATGGCAGAAAGTAGCAGTTATGATATTGTAACATGACTATCTGACGCGCGGTGCACGCCTTCCACCTACAATTAGGTAAACCCTACGCACACTACGTATTCTTTACATTTTTATATTTTTCATCTTTCGAGTAATTTCTTAATAAGGAAAAGAATGCGAAAATAGTGTAAAGTAAAACTAAACACCACCATCTGGCGGGGCGGCGCAATGTTACAAACAGCCTGCCAATGTATATCTTATTCTAGCTAATTGCGTTGGACAGGGACGTGGAGGAGACGGAGGAGCGTATCGCCAAGAAGGCAGCGCTCTTCGGCAGCGCGGAGCGCGGGCGTGAACTGAGCGCCGCGGAGGAGCTGCGCCGACGACATCTCGCGCGCTGGGCGGAGGCGAGCGCTGTGTCGGATAAGCTGCGCGCACTTAAGGAGGACGGCGCACGCCTTGCTGCTAGGTGATAATTCCAATATGTCCCTTAAAATAGGTGACAGCGCCGTTTAGTAAGGGCTAAATGAATAAAACCCAAGAAAACCATCAGGTTATTATAACGAAATCGTTCGATGATTATTTTCTGTAGCCATCCAGAGAGCGCGAAGGAGATAGAGGCGAGCCTGAAGAGGCTGGACAGCGCGTGGGACAACTTGCAACAACTGGCCGCTAAGCGCACCGCTATGCTGGACGAGGCCATTGCAGAGCATAAGTTCGATGAGAGTCTCAAGGTTATCCACCATTTTTAATTAGTCTATACTTTTTTAAGAAACACATTCATATATATGTCAAAAAAAAAAGATTGCGTCCGTACGACCAATTTACACATATATATAATTGAATTTGAAGAGTCAAACCGTTATAGCTTCTCAAACAATTCCACCCAATCGTCGACAAGCGTCCTGAACCTGGAGGCATTGTTGTAATAATCATCATAGTAAATCATTGTATTGGTATAATAAATGGTGCACAGGAGCTGGAGCTGTGGGTGTCGGAAACTGTGAAGCGCATGGACAGCGCGGAGCCGCCAGAAAGCGTAACCGATGCGGAGGCGCTGCTCGAGCTGCACCAAGAGAGGAAGGTCAGCATCAAGTGACAAGTTTTATTAACTATGCTAATAAGAATAAGATGTTCATATACGAAGCTAACTAGTTTGCAGTCAATCTTGCCTTGGCGCTAACTTCTGTGACGGTGACATAATACGTATAAAAACTAAAAAAAAATATTTTTTACGGGAAAAGACTCGTCTTTTTTGTAATCAATTCAGATAGTTTCCTGATCTTGTAATCCCAGAGTCACACTGTAACGCGGAAGATATATACTATATTTAATTATTTTAGTGTCACAACATAACAGTAGTCGTGTTGTGTCCGCAGGCGGAGATAGACGGGCGGCAAAAGGCGATCGCGTCGCTGCAGAAAGAGGCAGAGAGCGGCGCGCAGCCAGAGAAGATCCAGCGCGTAACCAACCTTGCCGCTGGCCTGCATCAGGCTTGGCTCAACAAGAAGCAGTACCTCACGCAGGTCCGAATAAATAAAATCAGTTGAGCTGCAGTGAATATGTCAAAGCTATAAACGTACTACCATCAGCACCTTAATAATAACGTAATGCGGCGTCAAACGGAATATGTTAGAAATGTCGAATGACAATAATTCTAAATATGAAATGATGAGATCTTTAAGCCAATCGTGTTTTCTTCTTTCACGTTTTGTTTTGAATATATTATCTTGTTTAATTTATACTACATCTATTTCAAGATAATCCCTTTTCAATAAAATATTTTTTTATAGAAATTAATCCAAAAAAATATATCCATTTTTATTGGGGTCCTCGTAATAACCTAAAAGGATACCCGCTTATCAATTGAACATGTGCAGGCGCACGAGTTGCAGCTGTTCAAGGAGCAAGCCCAGCAGACGGAAGATTGGCTCGCGTCCAAGGAGGCCTTCCTTAACAACGACGACCTGGGCGAGAACCTAGACGGTAAGGAGCTTACCTATTATTATTTTATTTGCTTTGAGACTGCCTAACCAAAATTGTTAGTCCCGCAGTATGGGAGATGTTCTTTCATTATTATTTTATTTATTTTATGAAATAAAATTTTCAAGTTACTTTCAATAATATATATTACTTATAAGAGTTCAGGAGATGAATGATTCATGGTGTAGCCAGATGTTGACATACTAAAACCCCGTAGTAGTTGCAGTCAGTACGTTGTAAGCAGGGAGATGGCGGTCTCTATTATGAATTATAATTGTGAATCACTTGCAGCCGTGGAAACGCTGATCCGCAAGCATGCCGAATTCACGAAGCTGTTAGAGTCACAACTGGGGCGCGTGGACGAGCTGCAGCGGTTCGCGGAGGGGCTTCTGCAGCGCGAGCATCGCGACGCTGTGTACATCGAGCGACGCGTGCGCACCCTGCTCGAGCGCGCGAACAAGCTCAAGGTACGTGTGTATACAACATATTCAACAATACTTCTAATAGGAGAAGATGGAAACGCGTTGTGCGTATAAAGTATTGTCTCGCGATGGTATAATTTTGTTGTGTGAACAGGAACGCTGCCGCGTAAGGGAGAGTACACTGGTACAAGCGAGACAGCTGCAGCAATTCCGGCGCAACCTGGCACACGAGCGCGAGTGGATCGAGCTTAAGATGCAGATAGCGAACGATCAGAGCTATAGGTACGTGCGTAGAAGGTTGTGGGGGTAGGAGGAAAAATATTATTTAATTAGAAAGGTTTAGTTTTTCACATTCTTCTATGTAATTGTGGTGCGCAGGGAGTTGTCCAATCTGCAAAGCAAGATCCAGAAGCACGCGGCGTTCGAGTCGGAGCTTGCAGCTAACAAGAAGCGCATCGACGACGTTGCGAACACCGGCGAGGAACTTATCGGTATGCGCCTCCAACCCATTGCCCCCACAATTACTCTACCAAACTTAACATTACCAAACTTCATACAAATCCGATAAATTAAATCATCAAAACAAGCGCTCCGATAACACCATTATACTAATATACACTTGTCAAATGCGACCAAGATATTTAATGTAATAGATAAATTTTTACCAGACGTTCTGCATTGAGGAGAGAATTGACGGTTATATGTGTATATTTATTTACCACAAAACATTATTCGCAGAGGAAAAACATTACGCGTCCCAGGAGATTGCGAAACACGTGGAAGACTTGGAGAACTTGTGGAGAGAGTTGCAGGTAGGACCAGAGCATTATTTTTTCCTAACGTAAAAGCCGTAGTGGCTCAATGGCTATGAACTCGGACATCGCAATCAGATGACGAGGGTTCTAATCCCGACCAGGCCATGCACCTCGTAGGCAGTTTTTCAATGGCTGATGTGCATATTGTTACAATTATCACGTACTTAACGGCGAAGGAAAACATCGTGACGAAACCCGCACACTGAAATTATCTTTGTATGTGTGGTGGCCCCAATAAAGTAGCAACAGGCTCGGCCTCGGTTACATGGGACCTAATCTGACCACATCTGGCGAAAAGTGGGTGTTTTTCCGCCTTTGCCTACTCCTACTGGAAAAAGGCGTGATAGTTTAAAAAAAATCCTAACAAGTCCTATAATTTCGACAAATTGCAATGCGTATTTATAATGAAAAAAAAATTTTTTCACACTCCATGGAGTGTCAAAAAATGGAGGAGAAATTTCTATATAAGATTATCGACAAAAACAAATTAAGTTTTTACTAATTAGTATCTGAACGTTAGTTACTGCCACCTTGTTCTATGTAGATTACAATTTAGCTCGTTGCCTTTGTGTTTATGAATGAATACCATATGTACATACTCAAATGTTCTTTTACGTATGTTCTCTAAACGGGAGTATAAGGAAATCAGTTGTTGATGTGATGTTTGCTTCAACTGAACGGTAGGCGGCGGCCAAGCTGCGGCGCGAGCGGCTGCAGGAGGCGTACCAGGCGCGTGTGTACCTGCGCGGTCTGGACGACTTCACCGCGTGGCTGGACGATGTGGAAGCCCAATTGCTCAGCGAAGACCACGGTAAGCACGGCCCCAAACTGTGCACAGGGTTTTACATTGTAAGCTGAATCTACCCTCAAACTATCAAGAGATCAATCCATTCATTATGGCCAGATTATTGCACAGTATATAGTTTGAATCCTTTCTTCGATCCTGCGGACAAGTCTGACTCCAGAAAAGTTATTTAAACGAATTTATATTTGATCCTATGCTGCAGGTCCTCTTGTCACGAGGACATTACTTTTGATTTGAAATTAAATTGAACTATGAATTAACACCAATGCTATTTGGAAGGCTGTTACAAGCTGTGAGACATCACTTATGAGTTCTTATCAACAGTGTAAGATGCTCGCCTACTGCACGTAACAATATATATTCACCATCGGAACTGATGCTGCAGGCAAGGACTTAACGACGGTGACCTCGCTGCTCAAGCGACATTCGCGGCTCGAGCAGCAGTGCGCGAGCAAGGCCGACACCGCCGCCCAGCTTGCGGACACCGCGCACCAGCTCGCCAGAAACGGGCACTTCATGGCAGACGATATTCTCGAGCGGGCCGAGCGCGCCGTCACTAGGTCGGTTTAAACACACCTACACATACATGTTACATATATAGTCATTTCTTATTTCACTCACGTATAAAAATGACCACATTGGATGTACTAAAAACAACAAACTTCATGAGTTTGTCGACGCGCAGGTATCGGCAGCTGCAGGAGCCGATGCAGATTCGGCGCGATAACTTGGAGGATGCAGCTCTGCTGCACCGCTGGGACCGCGACGCCGACGAGGAGTTTGACTGGTATTGATCATACATACCTGACTTTCCTTAACATTCCGACCTAATGACTCGGAGAGTCACTCTCAAACGACAATTTCTCACATTAGTTCGTATCTGCAGGTTGCGTGAGCGAGGCGCCGACTTGGAACAAGAGAATGCACCGCTTGGAGAGTCGCTACCGGAAGCACAGGCACTGCTCAAGAAACATCTCGCTCTCGAGGCAGAACTGCTGGCCAGGTGATGATATTTGAATTATTACGCAGATCCCGGAATGTAAATCTCATTTTAATGTTTCCACATTATTAACGTTGAAGCGAGTTAGTACGTTTACTTCTCTCACAAATTAGTCGCTAACGCAGGGCTGTTGCTGGTTCACTTGCAGGGAGCCATCTGTAAAAGCGCTGTCGGCGCGCGCGACAACCTTGGCCCGGCGCGGACACTTCGCGGGCGCTGCGCTCGAGAAGCGCGCCGGCGAGCTGTCCAACCGGTTGCAATTTCTACTAGAAGCAGCTGGAGCTCGAGCGTGCTCGTTGCGCGCGCGCTCCGAGCTGCTTGCGCTGCTAGCGGAGGGGGCGGAGGCCGCTGACTGGCTGTCGGCGCGCCGGGCTCCTCTAACCTCCGGCGACATCGGGCGTGACGAAGAGGACGTGTTGGCATTAACCAGACGGCTGGAGGCGCAGTTGCGTGAACTGGCCGCGTTCGACGCTACATTGGCCAAGTTGGAGAAGTCTACTGCACATACGGTAAAATAACCCACACCACACTATCTACAGAGCGAACACATTTAGCATACACTTTCTTATATAAAGTTTATATGTAATATACACTAAGATTTATTTACCTTTGTATAATCTCGTGGTCAGGATCGATCGCCGCAGGACGCCGAACAGGTGCGCAAGATGATGGACGATCTAAAGAGTTCTTACGAGGAGCTGAAGTTGCTCGCGGCTAAACGTCAACAGCGGCTGCAACAAAGGCTGAAGTACTTCAAGTGAGTTGCAATTCAAATGTCGATATTAATGGATTTGGAGGAGATTCAGAGCGTATGTTATGACCTTCCTTCCGACTCCCAGCTACTCTTTCTGGCCCGCTAACAAACAAGGGTTAAGGAATTTGGAAGGTTGTCAGCGATCAAGCAATGTTTTATAGATTATTATTTCAAACATTATACGAAAATTTTGATATTATTTTTTCATAATTTTAAAAAACATTAGTTATTATTTATATTTACATAAAAAACTAAGTGAAAGTTACCATAAAAATGGGTAAAAACAATTGTAGTAAATAATTCTTTCGAGTTGTGAAGAAAAAAAATGTAAATCATGTATATAACAATGTGTGCAGGTTCGTTCAGGAGTGCGCGGAGGTGCAGGAATGGATCGGCGAACAGATGACCGCTGCGGCCAGCGAAGACTACGGTTTGGACGTCGAGCACGTGGACACGCTACAGCAAGCCTTCGACAACTTCCTCACGCAGTTGCACGGTGAGCGACTGAGTCGTGTTTAACAATGATTGTCAAATTGTTTATCTGATAATAACTAAGAATAATCTATAGTGTTAATACTAATGATGCGGACGTGTAACTTGTAATGTTCCAGCGAACGAGGGACGCATAGAAGCGGTGTGCGAGGCAGGCCACGTGCTCATAGAGGAGAATACGCCCGAGGGCGAGAGGGTGCGGCAGCGCATCGACGACATACGCGGCTTATGGGATGATCTCAAGGAGCTGGCCGTCGCGCGCCAGGAGGTAAGTGACGGGGCAGTGGAGAAAGTCTTATCAGTCATAGTTAATCTTTTTGCAATTGGAACACTACATTTTAGCACATATTTATTATTACTCTATGTAGATAAAACTATTGAAATACTTCTTGAAGTAATTTTGAATTTGTGTTGTGCAGGCGCTGGCGGGCGCGCGGCAGGTGCACGAGTTCGATCGCAGTGCGGAAGAGACCGGTGCGTGGATCGCGGAAAAGGAGGCTGCGCTGCAGCTGCACCGCCAGCTACATCAGCTGCACCAGTTACGCGCGCTGCGGGCGGACCTACTAGCCATACGCGATGCTCATACCAACCTGAAACTGGAAGCGGACCGGTGAATACGCCATTATTTTTAATTTACAAAATATGATATTGAGACCTAGAGTCGCCCGCGACGCCTGTTACTGATGACACTCACAATGCCATGCGGTGTTATCGTGCGGAACTGCTTCGAATGCAACCAGCGCCTCGACGTTATTCACGAGCGCTGTACGTAACTCGGTTATAGTGTATACAGTATTTATAAATAGGAAAACAATTTCCTATGCAGCCTGGGTGCAGCGTTCCCCGACGCCAAGGAGCACGTAACTGCGAAGCTGGAGGACGTGACCGAGGCATTGGAGGCGCTCACCGCGCAGGCGGAGCACTGCGAGCAGCAGTTGCAGCTCGCAGATCAGTTACAGGCCTACTTCCATACCTACCAGGACCTACTGTAAGTACTACTTTATTTAAATTATTCAATCATTAATATCGGCGGCATCTAGCTCCTCTCTGTTTGGAACACAGCGCCAGTGGCCTCTCTAACGTTATGCTCCTATCACTAGTGCGTGGACCAATGAAATGCTGGCCCGCGTGACCGCGCCTGGGCTGGCCACGGACGTGGCCGGCGGGGAGCGACTGCTCGCGCGCCACCGCGATATGCGCGCCGAGATCGACGCTAAAGAGGACGCCTTCCGCACGCTCTACAGCGACGGTGAGTAACTGCTCTGTCACCGTCACTGCGCACAGATCTGCGCTACCGGAGCCCTCCAACTGGATACCACGGTGGACGTAGTATTTAGAGTGTAAAATCTAATAATATTAAGATATATAAGATGTACGAGTGGGAGGACAGGGAGCGTAACTTCTTATGCTTCACCACCCTGTGTCATATTTACATGAAAACATGCAATTCAAAAAGTATATCATTGCTATCCATTCACGTTTAGGCGAGAAGCTGGTCCGCGAGGGTCACTTCATGGCTAATGAGATAGAGGAGCGCGTGGCGACACTGCGCTCGCGCAAACAGGCGCTAGAGGCGGCGTGGCGTGCACGCGCAACTGTTTACGAGCAGCACCTGGACGCGCTCGTGTTCCTGCGGGACGCCGACTCGCTCGAGCACTGGATACTCAGCAGGTATGCTTTGAACAGAACATAAATAGTATAAATACATTGCTGTGACGTTCCTGGATGATCAGAATACTGGCGTTACGAGAACGTGTTATATAATACGTATATGTGGGCACGTTTGTGACAGGATGCCGCTGGTACGCGACGGCAAGTACGGCGAAAGCGTCGCGCAGACCGAGGAGCTGATCAACCGGCATCGCGATCTCGAGGAGACCATCGAGGCGCAGAAAGATCGGTTCAACGCGTTGCGTCGCATTACCCTGGTGAGTGATCCATGCGCTGCACAGCAGGCTCATTTCAGATACATTTCGTTAATCATCAGAAAACATTACCAGTTGCACGTCCCCGTTGAGTGTCGCTCGATCACTTTATACTAGATTCTGTTTTAAAATGAACTGGTATTTTAGTACAACTGAGTGACGACCTGATGAAGGCGGGGTCACCTTTTGTGATACACACCTGAACTAAAGAATTTAGATTTTATCACCCCAGTAATGTCAGTAACTACGCATTTAGTAAAACTGAGACACGCTTGGTGACAGTATCAAGCGCCGCAGTGTTAGTAATATTATTGGCAGTGTAATTCGATAGGACTTAAGTGAAGTAAGTAGGAGTGAACAGGTGTAGTACAGTTTTGGTTGTTAAAGTACATAAATGATTGAGGATTCATTTTATTCTGCAGATCGAACAGGCGTTCAAGGAACAGCAGGACGAGGAAGAGGCCGCGCGGAAGAGATACGCGGAGAAGCAGGAAGCGGAGCGACTCCAGCAGTACAGGCGGCGCGAGATGGAAAGAATTACAGAGGAGCGACGCCGCGAGACGGCGCCCCCCGTGCAGCTCGACCGCGAGGTGCGAACGGCGCGGCCTTGGATATATATATAAAAGAAATCTTTTCAAATACTGAAGTATGAAAAAAGACTTGCAATTCTCACATGCTGATTGTGAACTGAAGATGAAGAGCACACGCAGACGACATCTTCCTAAAAAAAATTATTAAAATCAAATATTGTAAAAATGTATAGTTCTCTTTTGCCAAAGACTGTCTAAGGTTTTATTACCGCAGCGAATATTGCAGCTGACAAAATAGCACTGTACAAACGTTCCGGCTTCAAGGGCTGTTGCTAGTGAAATTACTGGGGTAATGAGACTTAACATCTTACATCTCAAAGTGACTAGCGCAATGTGGTGCTATAAACGGCCTCTTAACAAGCGCCACGTTGATGGGCAGGCGTATCACTTAATATCAGGTGAACGTACCGTCTCGTTGCTTCATTAATTAAAAAAGTAAACTTTTTGAAGCCGGAAGCAAAACGATTGTTACTATTTCAACGTTCTCAGGTGGAGCGTCTGGGCGCGACCGGATCCGCGAGCTCAGGCGCGGGCGCAGGAGGCGCGGGCGGCGCCAGCGGCAGCGCGAAGCCGTCCGCTGCCTCCTCGGAGGAGACGCTCGCGCCGGCGCCGCAGTTCGAACGGCTGCCGCGCGCGGACCCGCACGTCAAGAGGGCGGAGAGCATGAGCGTGAGTATCCAACCGTCTCCTCTCACACCGTCTCGTTTTACTGGTGTAAATAGGAACGAAAAATACTGTATGATTATGGTTAAATCATTTGGTTAATAATATTCGGGACCCAAGTCAAACTTACCTGCTCGCGATGCACCCTGCTAATCATTAAACGAGGCTTTGGCTCCCAAAAATCCGCAATGGGCTAGTGTAGTGGGAAATGGCCCAAATCCTCCCATATGAACCCCTGCAAACGTGGAGATCTTTGGATGAGGGCCTATGTCCAGCAGTGGACGCTCTATCGGCTGATGATGATGATGAAATGATAACTACATGTCTCTCCTGTTGTATCACACGCACAATCTATTCACGAGCCTGTTGCATCTTACCGCTGCATGCTTATGCTGACCCATGTCTTCGATCTTCCCCTCTTTAAGTATGACGTTGCATTGCGAGGCGCTCCTATTCATTGTATGCGTGTGCTGCATGCCCGTGCAGGTTGTAAAGACGCCGAAACGTACGCCCTCTTTCACGACCCGCCGCCGGACGCAGAGCTTCCGCCGTCACCGGCACGACATGGACGAGCTGCCGCCTGTCGAGATAGAGGGTGAGCGTGGTTCTACTACTTTATAGCTTGCTTTGATATTCATCATATCCTTTTGCAAATATGTGTGATATTGGAAAAAGTCCGGTTTGAAGGACGTTACAGCTAGTGTAATTTCTAATGTAACGAGACATAATTTTCAAGGCAAAAACACGTGATGCCGTTTATAATATCTTAACTAGCGCTTAATTTTTATAGCTAGGTTAAACGTTTACTGTCAAGGGAGCTTTTGTCTCCACGTCGCATCGACGAAGGAAAGAAAGGATTTAGCGGCTTCTATTGAACATTCTTCATCATCATTAATGCCTAGCGGCCAGGATGCTAAAAGTCTGCTGCCTCTGTCTCGCAGGCTACCTGGAGCGTAAGCAGGAGGCAGGGTGTGGCGGTAAGCGGGCGACGGTGCGCTCGTGGCGCACGTACTACGCGGTGCTTTGCGGGCAGCTGCTATGTTTCTTCCGTGACCAGCAGGACTTCGGCAGCGCGAAGGCGGCCGCACCGCCCGTCGCCATACTCAACGTTAGTCGCGTGCTCTTTCCACACAGCGCGTCCCACCTACTGCGCCTGCCTCGAAGCTCGCTGCACCTTTATTTAATACACTTATATTAAGTCTTCGCCACTGAACTTTTGTCAGCGCAGTTCTGCCAACAATTGGTAAAGCGTAAATATTGTTCCGCACCAGTTTCATTGACGCCACTTTTCGTAACTTATTCAGAACTTAATAAAAACAGATAAAAGTACGCGGCGTCACTTGGCTGTGCTGCACAAAGGGTACTGGTCAAGGTACATATACACCAACACGATATGGCGATCGCGTTGACACAGGCTATAATCCTTAAACACGCGATACATTCTCACGAGTGAACCATTGCGCAGGCGCGGTGCTCGGCCGCCGGTGACTACACGAAACGCGCGAACGTGTTCCGGCTGTCTTGCGCGGACGGCGCGGAGTACCTGTTCGCGTGCGCCAGTGCACAGCTCATGGCCGACTGGGTCGCCAAGCTTGCCTTCCACGCAGACCTGCCGCCCGAACTACAGCTCACGCCTTACAGCGCTGCCACCACCGCCACCACGCCCACCAGCACCAGCAACAGCGCCACCTCGGTCACCACAGACGAGCTAAGGAGGAGGCTGCATGAGTAAGTCGAGATGCATTTTTACTCGAATGTTTGCTCGTGATCAAGAACGAATTTTCCATTTAACGCTCTCCCTACTCTTGTCTCAAGTTCATTGAAGTAATGTTCACCTCTCTAGGAACGCCTCCTCATCATCGTCAGCTGAGTCTTCACCTGAGCCAAGGCGCGCGGCGCGTAGCCAGGCGGAAATCCTGCAGGAGCACAGGAGCTCGCAGCAGCAGCGCTCCTCTGCCACACCCGAGAGAAATATAGGTGAGATCGTTGAGCATCTGCCCAGTGTGTGACTAGATTTATATCTGTATAAAGTTCTTGACACACTGCTGACAGACTAGGCGCACCTCTTGCCCTGGCTCAAAGCAGCAACCTTTGTGACTGCTGGAGATCTTGCACAGCCTCATTAACTGGAAACTATTACGATGATTGAACAGAATCGTCGGTGTTGCCGTCGCTGCCGCCGCGGCAGCCGCCCGCCGCGCACGCCGCACCACCGCCGCACACCGCGCTGCCGCCGCACGGCGCGCACGCCACGCACGCCGCACACGAGGAGTCCGCTGACGTGGTGCTCAGGTAAACGCGCGCTCTATCGTCGACCGCGGCGCCAAATTGTCATGAATCTGTTGTAAACAAATAACCTGCGCTTCAAGTAGTAGCTTCAGTACGATCGCCTGTGCGCAGGAACGTGGCGGAGCGCAGTGGCAGCCCGTGGGGCCGCTCGCGCTTCTCCAACGGGCGGGACCTCAACGCGGAGTTCATCAGGTCACAGCGCGAGGGTAAGATATCGCACTAACCGAATATCAATGCGCCGAGACCAGTTGACCGTACGTTAACCGGATGATGAGTGACGATGCCCGCCCGTAACCATGGTCCAGAATTCAACATTATTCACTTACTGATGGTAGTTTGTCTGTTGCCGCAGTCCGTCTACGTAGATCGACAGACGGTACCGTGCAGACATTACTCTATTCCGACTTAAAGGGCGCTGTAGCTGTAGCATTACTGGAGTAACGAGGCTTAATATTCCATGTCTCCAGGCGACGAGCGCTATATGGAGCAGTGTATATCACCTTAATTAGCGCCATGTTGTTATGGGCGGTCTTGTCACTTACCATCGGGTGACCGTGCCGTCGCTTGAGTAAAAATTAAAAGGTACCTTCTGTAGTAACCGGGTTACGAAACTTAACATCTTTTATCTGAAGGAGATGAACGTAATCTCACGCAGCGTTAGCAACTTAACCAGGCAAGACAATATGGTGAGAACGAATCCCTTACCATCACTCGATTAATTTTTTAACTACACCGAAATAAAGGTGATGTGTACGCAGCCTTTGATAATCACTTTAATCCAACTTTATCACTTAGGACGACGAAGAGGAAGTTAGACGCTTACACTCCCCAACTCTTATTACCATGTAAATTGGTAATTGCCGGTGGTATTGTCCGCTGAGGTGACGTCTTTGCTTCGTGCTGTTCTGTTACCTGTAACACGCTGAACTGGTCAGCGGGCACCTGACGGTTTTCTTGTGTGTGTATGTCTGTGTCGTGTATGTATGGTCGTGTTGCGTTCACTGTTATCCTGTTCCCATTCTCACATTAAATAATGTATAATTTATTAATTAAAAAAAAAATGTCGCCAAAGTTATTTGTGGTGTGTAAAGCTTTAATTATAAAACTAAATTTTATTTAATTAACTAATTTATTAAAACACGACCGTGAGTGAGTATCCGAGCTAAGTATAAACAATACGCAGAATACGCCACATCCTGGTACAGTTTCCACGTTTAAGTTGTATCGAGCAAGGAGTCATCGTACCTAACCCCATCGAGCTGACTCCGCGCGCTCCGCCGCGGCGCCCCAGCACGCACACACTAACCACACCCTAACGAATTGCGAACACCAGCCGAGGGCGCGGCGCCCCCGCTGCCGCAGTCGGTGCCGCCGGCGCGCCCGCCCGCCGTGCCCGAGCGGCCGCCGGCGCTGCCCGAGCGCGGGCCCAACCTGCCCGAACGGGTGGCGCACACCACCGAGCGGATCCTCACCACCGAAAGAGTCGAGAGGGCCGAGCGGGCCTCCATGATAGCCGAGAGGGGCCTCCTCGAGAAGAACCCGCAGCAGTCCGTAACCGCGCTCGTGAACAGCTACCAGCAGAAGATGACCAGGAGCTGGCAAGAGAAGGATCAGAACAGGAACCCCGGCTGGCAGCAGGAGAGGCAGAACAACAACTGGCCGGCGGTGGAGACCACCTCACACTTCTATTCGGCCAGCGAACTTGGTCAGTGCGGCGCAGGCGCATGCTGCAGCGCGTCCTCCAACGTCTCACGAGCGTATACGACGATTCTGTTATTTTGTCTATGACTCTGCCTATCATTGCTCTATAGGCAAAGGCAATATTGTTATACAGCCACATCGGTAGGCACGCGTCGAATTTCCGGTTTCGATCAATAGAACAGAGCAAGAGTAATATATTTTTATGATTATGAGATCGAAACACGAACACACGACCGGCTACAAAGAGAAGGACAATCAGGTTCACACTGCTCCACAAAATTTGTTGCAGGAGTGATACTCTTACATTTAACCGTTTCCTTTATATATAAATAAATAACTATGTCCACCTCGTAACAAGCAGCGCTGGTCCACTTGACCAGCACTGACAGCTGCCGTGTGTCAGTTTGTGTCAGCTTGTCGTAACAAGAAAAGGCGCAGCTGATGGTTACGCTCAGACGTTGGAGGATGCGCGGCGACGTAGTGTACATTGTTGCGCGATGGGAGCGGGAGGAGCGAGAGGAGCCGGGCGTGGGGCGGCTTGGGGTCTGGCTTCGAGGGCGGCGCGCGTGTGCTAATGCAATGCGCATAGCGCCGTGCAGTGCGGACACGCGGACAACTGCACCAATTGTTTCGATGTTATTACGAAAGCTTGCTGTGACGAGCAGCCGGTCCACCAGCGAGAACTGCTCCACTTCCTCAATCCCAAATTTAAACATGCATTGTAATTACACTGCCACTCGGTGTCCGATGTCAGATTCTGTCTAGGTAGGTAACCACCGCAGCTCGAAATAGCAGTGTGCAGGCATTACTGTGTTCCGGTTCGAAGGACGCTGTAACTAGTGATATTACTGAGGTAACGAGACTTAACATCTTATATGTTAAAGAGACGAGCGCAATGTGTTACTGTGTATGCGAACTTAACCAGTCACGCTATCATTCACCATCAGGTGAACTGCCCGCTCGTCTGTATATATATATGTGTAACTGGTGGTAAGTCTGTTGCCGGATGCTGCTGTGGTACCACCACAACTTCTATTTATGCCGCTGAACACGGCGCAGTGTATACCATCTTAACTGGCGCCGCGCTGCCGCGAGCGAGGGTTGCAAGGGTAGGTAAGGGTAGGAAGCCACCAGGTGAACGTCGCGCCCGCCTTGATTAATAACCAAGCATATTGGTGCAGTTGTAGTGAGTGTAGCGTAGTCGATACATTATTGTAGCGTATTGTTGTATCATAAGTAACCACTAACCGGGCGGTATAAGTCGACTAAATAATTCCAACGGAAGTGTACTAAATAATATCCTCTGTCGCATTAAGAGATCCTTACGAATGTGCCGTGTACGTTGTCTACGGAGTTATTTTGTTTGTTTAACATTGTTTATTTATTTATTTATTGTTATTACATTAGTGTGTTGTTATTGTTTAACTTGTAACAAGTGATGTGGTGGAAGGTGACCGCCGCGTAGCCCCAGCCGGCCAAGAGTTACCAGTGCGCGAGATGGTGCAGCTCGGGGGCAGCTCGAGTGAACCAATGTGCTACATTGGTTTTACATAGAATATCAATTAGCCGATAGTCGCCCACTGCTGGACGTAGACCTACTCCAGAAATGTCTACATCGATCGATCCAGTGGGTTCCCGTAACCTTCACCAGAACGTCGGACCACCTGGTGGGGTGTCTGCCGACGCTACGTCTTCCGGTATGCGGTCACCATTCGAGCACCTTGCTGCGCCATCGGCTGTCAGACCTTCGAGCGATGTGTCCACGTGATACGTCACTTCTGATAGGTGTCTCGTGCCGGAGACTGCCTAGCTCCACCGCAGCGTCTACTGCGGCCGGCGGACAGCACTGTGCATATATTACTGCGTTCCGGTTCGAAGGACGCTGTAGCTAGTGTAAATCATCCTAATTAGCGCCACGTCGCTGTGTCACTTGTTATCAAGTGCACGTATCTCTCGTGTTGACATATAAAGGTTCGCCTTCCGCCACATCACCGGGTATTGCCGGGCTATATCCGGGCGCGCCACCCGCCGGGCCGTGCGTACAGATTGTAAAACAACAGACACTGTTCGTTTAATTGGTGTTCAGTGACGTCCTGGTATACTCTGTGCCGCGCCGGCGGTGGCGGCGCCCGGGGCTGCGGTCGCGCCCGTACTAACCCTCGCATTACATTACACGTAACACGGTGCTGGTATCCGGCCAGGCCCGAGCCACCTGCTGTACGTGCTGCACCGCGTGCAGTGTACGTACCCTACGGGCAACCTTCCGTGAGTGCGTTGTGTGAGCTTCGCTTCAGCGGCTTCTTGGATGGTGTTGTTGTTGTTGTTGTCAGCTTGCCGTTCCTATTAGCTGCGTGTGGCGCGTGCGCGCTTGTGTTGTCACTTCCGGTGAGGGTGTTCAGATTGTGTGCGCGCGTGTGTGTGGTAGTGTATATATATATATTTGAAAGTATCCTGTATATGTATGTATGTATGTGTGTATGTAGAGTAGTGCATATCCTCCGTGACTTGCTTGCCTGTCTCTGCCGACGTCGCGTGCTGTGTCCAGTTGTGTAATAATGAACCCGCACCCCGCAGCGTACGGCGAGGGCGGTGCAGGCGCAGGTGCAGGTGGCGGTGGTGCCGGCACGCGGCCCGCCTCCGTCGCCGGCAGCGGGGGCTCGCCCGCGCTCGACCAGCGCCCGGCCTCCAGGTTTGTCAACAAAACACATTCACTGTAACCAGGCAACGGACGCCCCCTCGCCTCACCCTCGTCACTACAACTGCCGCCGTCAGACACAAATATGGTAAAGTGTGCTAAGTAAGTGGACCCAGGTGTACTGCTGGAGCAGTAATGGCGTGGTGAGGTACGCCGGTAAGCGGCGGTGTACACTGCCCCCACGCTCACCTCCACCCCCACCCCCACTCCCACTCCCACCGCTCACAGCCATGTAGTACAAGTCTCCGTCGCTCTAGTAGTAATTTCTCCGCTTACTGTTACTGCAGTAAATATATTTTATCTTAGTATACTTTATATTAACCGTTCATTCCCGTGTACAGTAATTATTATTTCCGGTTTCGTGTTAACTCAGGTCATCCGGTGAGTCCGAGCTGTCGGTGACGAGCGTCAACAAGGACAAGAAAGACAAGAAGGGCGTCTTCGGCGGACTCTTCAGCAGGAAGAAGCGGCCGCAGAGCCACATGTAGCGCGCCACGCATGCGCCCGCGCGGCAGCACCGACCCGCTTCGAGCCGGACACATGTCACATCCGACGTGTCGGAACGTCCCGCTGTTCGGTGCCGCGCGACTCCATTGTCTATGGCGCCCGCGCTTCGCCCGTCCGTCGATCGGTGTTGCCACCGTCGCAGTTTACTTTAATGTTGTTACATTTAATTAATCGCAGCGCGCACGCGCACACCGCGCGGAGCTCGCGTTAATGTTGAATGTGTAATGTTTTAATTAAAATTTTAAAAAAAAACAGTGCCTTAAAATACTTGAAGTTGTTAGTATTTACTTTTTTAATATTTTGTTAAACGACCGCCCGCGATACATTCCACGCCAGCGTCGCTGAATTTGTGTTCGGGGACCAACTCGTGCGCGCTGGCAACATTTTAACGAAACAGCATACAGATTAAATATATTGTTCGATATAATAATTATTACGATCGATTCCTACCTACGGGACCAAATTATAATCAATGTTGCCAACATAAGAAAATACGTTGAAGTATTGTAACACCGGAAGCAATAATCTATAATAAGTGTAATTTTCCGTTATATTTTTTTTTTATAATTAAGTATTTCATTTACTATTTAATCATTCTCTTTATACTAGTGTTAAGGCTTCCTTGCATAATGTGTCATGTGGCTGGTGGAGCAGGGGTGCGCTCGCCCGCACCCTGGCAACATTAACGGGAGAACAAATTTGTAAATCGCCGTTGGTTTATATAACGAAATCATTATGTACCGATATAATCGTTGTTATCATTATGTAAATGAATTATCTAGTATTACTCCACTCGCGCCGGGTCCGCCGCCCGGTTGCGCTCGGCAGGTGGTGGGGGCGCTCCCACCCTCGGTACACAACCAGAGCGCCGCGGTGTATATCCGCTGTGTGCCTGCGTAAAGTACAACGGAAACCGCTGGTAACAACTCCCACTCCTCTCCCACCCTCGTCTCTTTCTCTGCGCGTACACTCCTCTCTCTCTCTCTCTCTCTCTGTCTCTCAGTTATATACAATCGTTGATTTTGCATAAGTTTATTAGATCGTTGTTTTTTTTTAATATTTACCCCGCGCTTCCCGTTGGCCATAGACAAGCCGGAACCGCGTCGCGCGAGTGTAACCGCAGAGCACTCGATCAACAGACAAGTGTAACAACAAAGTGTGTCCAGCGCGCGCCGGCGCCTCCTGGAACTGCTCCAACCTGATTACCTTGATCAATATATTTTTGCATAATTCATTTTGTTGTTTTCATTTGCATCTGAACCTCAATGGAAAACTTGATGCATCAGCTGTCACTGCTGGTAGGGCTCTGTTGTCGGAGACCGTCTAGGTACGTGCAAGCATTACTGTGATCCGGTTTGAAGTGCGACGCAGCTAGTATAATTACTGGGGTAACGAAGCCCCACCTATTTCAAGGCGACGAGCGCAATGTAATGCTATCCACATTATCCTAACTAGCGCCACGTTATGGCCGTGTCACTTACCATCAGGTGAACGTCCAGCTCCTCTCGTTGCTTTGTAAAATAAAAAATAATGCTTTTCTAAGTACATACGTCAATGCACCTCCCCACGAGCTGGCGGGGTGGGGGAGGGAGGCTAATATGTTTTTATTAAACGTCCACACGAGCGGCACGGTCACCTGATGGTAAGTGACACGCCCGCTCATATAACGCGGCGCTAGTTAGGATGGTATACACTGCATCACATTGCGCTCGTCGCTTGAGACAGGCTGTTGTCTGCTTACCGCTGTAATTTAACTAGCTACAGTGCCCTTCGAACCGGAAAAGAGTAATGTTTGTCAGCTGCAACAGGCGCTGCGGTGGTACCTATGTAGACGGTGTGCAGCAGCAGAAACCTGCCGCCAGTAAATCTTTAGTATGCAGCTACGTCAACGTTCTGTACGTCGGTCGCGTAACAAACAATAAATATGGCGGCAAGCGACCGGCACCACACGAGCTCGAACGAGGACCTGCACCCGGCACCGCATTGCGCTCCTCCTCAGACCTGTGGTGGGGCACCGTTCCTCTTCCACAGCACTTCCTAATATTTCGACAACGAATTACTGAATTTGAGCCGGCGATAAGCAGCTCCTTACAAGCTGCCAAGCTGCTGCCCACACAAAGCTACTCCGCCGCCATCACAGCAGCGCCGTGCTCCGGTTGTCAACTCCCGAGTTCGGGAGCCGGAGTCTTGCAGCCGCTTCCTATCCTGGTGGTAACTGCACACCGTCTAGGTAGGTATCACCGCAGCGCCAGTTGCAACTGTCAGCCAATAGTGTACAAACATTACGGTGCTGTGTACTTGGAACAGGTGGAATTGTTGTCCAGGTCCAATTGACAATTCCACCGAACCTGCTGACCGCTGCCGGACCCGAGAATAGTGAAAGTTTGATAAATGAAAAACCATTTGCTTTATTAAAAATAATAATGAATTGAAATGTGATGATGATGTATTGCACGTGGTGAACCCCTGCGGCTCTCGTACACCTGGGTGCAGGCGGCCAGGACTCGGAGCAGGAGGGAGTGGGTCGGAGCGGTGGGGGTAGTGCGTTACATCACATCAATGTTAACCAATAGTTGTTTTTAAATGTCGGAAATAGTTTTCAAGTCCCCAAACAACAACGTGGAGGGTCTAAGGGGGTTGTGGTTGGCGCCGGAGTGCCGCACCACCTCCATGTTGTCGGTCTGGAAGATGCTCTCGAGCGCCAGCTGCACGCGCAGTTGCTGCGCCACCGACGGCGCGACGTTCGTTCCCCTTTTGTTCTTCACGTAGTAGCTGATGTCCTGCACGGGGTCCTTGGTCTCCCGCACCACCACCGACCGCTTGGTGGGGGCGGTGCGAGCGATGGGGGCGCGCCCGCGGGGCTTGCCGAGCCGTCGCGCGACCGCCCTGCCGCCGTGCGCGCTGCGGACCTTCGCCAGGTAATGGCTCAGCTTATCCGCGCGCCGCCCGCTCGCCACGCGTGCGCCCTCCGCCTTGTACTTCCTGTGGCTGACCTTGTGGTGCTGATCCTTGGGCATCCGCAGCAGGTACCTCTGGCCGACCGGCTCCGATCTTTTCGTAATCGTCTTCGTTAGGTCGTTGTCGACACTGTAGTCGTTCACGTTCGTTTCCGTCTCGTCATCACTCCTCGCGTTGGTGGCGATCCAGGCTTTCTGTTTCAAGTAGTAATCCATGAATTGTCTCACGGGGTTGGCCAGCGAGCGCTTCCGCACAGACCTGGCGGACCTGGCGGACTTGGCGGGCCGCGGCGACGGCGGCATCTTGGACCACATGTCGGTAACGATGAACAGCGTCTCCAGCAGGTTCGATGCCTGCTTGTCGGAATCCGCGCGGAGCTGCGCCGCGGAACTCCCCGGGCGAGCGCGGAGCCCGGGTGCCGCCGGATGTACATTCGCTGATGTCGAATTGGCGGATGTGATATTATTGCCTGTGGAGGACAAAGTTCTAACGTTAAGTCGCATCACGAAGCAGCAGAGCTGGTATACCTGCAGCGCGCACATTTTATTCACAATTATCTCGCGCAGCAGGACATTCCTCCGGATCCCCTGGGTAGCTGTGATCTTCACAGACATGCTTTGAGGCCAGATGATACAGCTCGTTACCGGCTGTAAGCTTCAACACAGTAAACACTGGTTACGTAGATTCGTCAAGATGTTCTGCGCTGCACCACATTGTGCTCGTCCTCTTGAGACGGAGGATGTCGTCTTTTTATGCCAATAATTACACTAGCGACAGCGTCCTTCAAACAGGAACACAGTAATGTCTGCATACTACTGTTTGGCGATTACCACAGGAGTTGCAGTGGTACCTGCCTGGACTAAAGCTAAACCTACCACCAGTGACTGCCGTGTGGTGTGATGAAGTTCAATACATTTCTCATCACTTCTTCCGTCTCACACATTCACATCGTCCGGTAAGCCTTCCCCACCGGCAGGCTTTGGGGGAGATGTGATGCAGTTCCAGGGAACCGGGAACATCAGGAGTATGTGGTTAGGCACTGCTTAATGCTGCGCGGGGATGCGCGCGCCTGCGAGGCTTCGTCACGTTACCTGTCATGTTGAGCGCCATCATGAACATTGGCGACAGCTGGAACGGGAAGCTGCAGCGCAGCGCCGCCGGCAAGCTGGCGTTTCTCTTCACGCACTCGATCATCTGTCGCTTGACGTCCTCCGGAACCGGCACCGCCACCGGCCTCAGCGGCGCGCGCGTCGTGCTGCTTGTTCCTGAAGAGGAGTGGAGCACTTGAGAATGCTTACCCTCAGGTCCCTTGTTATGGTCTCAATGTTGCAACTCACTCTCGGTCTCGTCCACGAACGACTTGGCTTCGGGCTCGTAGCCGGTGATGTGCGCCAGCCTGTCCAGGAACCACGCGAGCCGGATGATCAGCTCCCTCTCCTCGCCGTCGTGGCCGGGGTGACCCTGGCGGGCGCGCAGGTTTACTTTCATTACAACATTATTACACACACACACACACACACGTATCTAAACGTTCTGCACTAGAACTGCCTTCGGACCTTCTTATGACCTTTCTATTCAACTCCTGGACCGGAACTGCAGTCCAGTGACTCGCTGCGAGACCAGACAACTCTTTGTAGCATTACACATATTTAACGCAAAGTATCAAGAAGTGGCGGGCGGCCGCCGCTGTGCTGGTGAGTGCTGCGCCGCCGACAGATGCTGTGCAGCATTCCTCTGCACCGTGCACCTCGACACATGCACTTCGCTCTGTGACCAGCTCGAGGCTCGTGAAACCAAGTATTCAAATCACGTAACAGCAGTTCTACCAGCCAGTCGCCAGCATGAGTCCAGCAGACATTGAACAGGAACCTAAGTACACATTTGAAACGGATTTACATCCAGCACGTCACTGCTCACATGATTGTGAATGAAATGAGGAGTTGCAGAAGAGGTACCGTTCACACGGAAAAAGACAGGTTCCCTTTACTGTTATCCCGGAGCTGGTCGTCGCGACCTACGCACCGCATAGATCATCTCCTTCATGGCGCGGTCCTGCAGCTGCCTGGTGGTGTAGAGCGCGAGGTCCACCAGCCGCCTGACGTGTTCCCGCTCGCGCGTCGCGTTGGCGCACCGCACGCGCTGCAGGTCGGCGCGCGACAGGTTGCGGCTCGGCCAGGTCTGGTTCGCCGGGCTAAATTTGAGCACGGACGCGGTCAGGTTCAGGATCCGCGGCCACTGCGGGTTACCGTCCAGTCCGGCGGTCGTGCTGCTGTTGAAGAGGCCTCCCGGTGGCGACTCGCTCCACTTCACTGGCGAACGGGACACGTTGCCCAAGTTGACCTGATGATCATCAAGTTTATGAGGGACCGCATGTTAAAAACAGTTCATTACTGCAGCAGGGCTGACCAAGTTCACATGGCGATATTGTCACTGCGTCGAAGGTAATTGATACGCACTTGACTCAGTTGTAACGTGGTGCAATTCTCCAGGGTCTGCTTGTAGTTCTCCAAGGCCAGCCGCAGCCCGTCCAGGTACTTCCCGCCCTTGCGCACCACGCCGTGCACCTGGTGATTGATATTTATTAAAGCTACAATTGTACATAAGATTGTCCGTCGTATCACCGTCGTCCAGGACTACCACCCAGTAACCAATACATTTCAAATGATAATCACCATCTTCATTGCTGTCTGCTGAACACTTGTCTATATCCGCATCTTCCCTCATAACCTTCAACCACGTGGAAGCGGGACGGTCGCGGTATTGCCAGTGAACATAAAAACACTTTGTATAAAATAATTGCGCGCGCAATAAACTAAATAATTGTTCGTTGGCGAGCGGCGCTGGTGGTGCAACCAGGTCAGAACTTGCGCAGCCGGATGTCCCAAACATTCTGCACCACGCTACCAGCTGGTTTCGTGTGGCGTTGCAGCGCTGTGAAGTGAGGGCACGCGCGTCAGGGTATATAAAGTTATGAGGCCACAACGTGGTGCTGAGGTTGTGACCAGGATCACCAAGAAATGGTTATTACTACTATACCAGATATTTACTCGTATACTTATAATATTGCCAGCTGGAGGACCTGCAGCAGCTCATTTCTAAAACCGGAACCGAACTAAGTACCGCTGTGTCGCAAGGCGTGTGCTGAGCTGCTGTCATCACAGGAAGCGGACAGGCAGCACTCTTGCTATCAGCTGATGGAGAGGTCTGTCGTACCTTCCTCTCCATGTAGCCCTCGTAGCCGTACTCCTCCGCGTACTGGGCGCGCGGTCCTTCCGGCGCGCCGTCGTACTCGTCGAACTCTTCCCCGTAGTAGTTACTCAGGTGCTGCTGGTACTCGTCGTGCTTCTTCTGGTTATCAAAGAACCGCCTCACCGCCTCCAGGTCCACCGTCCAGGCGGCCGCATGCGCGAGCGCGAGCGCGGCGAAGAGGCAGCGCGCGGCCGCGTTACCACTCATGGTCACCAAGTGCTCCGGTTCCTCGCGTCAAGTTCAAACGGACAGCTTCACCTGACTGATGTTGCAAGTAGACGGTTTGTGTTTAAATGGGGCGCGGGCGGTGGGGGCGGCGCGGGTGGGGCGGGCGGCGCAATGCGGCTCGCGCGACAATGGACGGGTTACGCCTCCGCGAAGGTATCTGGTGATAGCACTCATTGTATCTGCGAGCAAGCTGATGCGAATTCCGAATATTCATTGTTGGGGCGCGCGGTGAGCACGCCGCGCGGAATCCGGCCCCCGCGCCGCCGCGCATGCGCACCGCGCCGCCGCGCCGCGCGTGCGCAGCGTGCCCGCTCTCCCGCGCCCCAACCCGCCCCAACCCGCCCCAGCACGGCCCAGCACGGCAGCTGACCGAAGCAGACTGCTTTTCAACTGGTGCCTTCATTAGCTATGTAGTATTTGTAACAGGTGCCTGCGTGCTGGCGGCGGGGCTGGGCACCACCGCAGCGCCTCGTGCAGCCACGAACAGCACTGAGCGGACATTACCGGGTTCCGGTTTGATGGGCGCTGCAGGTAGTGGAATTAATGGGGTAACAACACTCAGTGACTAAGGCGAACAGCGCACACGCACGTCACATTGTTATGAGCGAGCGCATCGCTTACCATCACGTGAACGTCCCGCCGGTCCGAACGGTCGTTGTACAAATATATATATATAGATATATATATATATATACACACACATATATGTATATAGTATAGAACCCGTCGCGCAGAGGCCATGGAAGCCACGGGAGATAACTTCTCCCAACTCCCTGCGCCGGATCCGATGTTGGGCCCGCCGCCGCCCGTTAACGGCCGCGGAGGATGGGAGTACGGCGCATCGCAATACCGACACTCCTCTACACCCGCGGCACCATCGCCGCCGCGTCCACGGTGCGACACCGGTTACTCGCAAAGGATACTCCCTCCGTGACTCCACCTCGGCTGCAAGGGGTAGCGCAAAGTCAGCCTTGCAGCCCGGTCGCATAAAGCCGTCCTTGCGACTCAGGCTCCAGTTATCCAACCGGTACTTGAACCTGGAGCGGCCGCTTCGGCCAGCCCTTCGCCGCGGGCCGGCCGGATGGCTTCCACTTAGCTTCACCGTGTACCGGACCAAGGTTACTAAGCCCCTCCGCCACGACAAGGCGAGAACCCGTTGGAGGGTAGTTCTCGAGGAGTGACTAATTTAGAACTCCTCAACTGTCAGCCATTGCATTTAATAAACACCAATTGCATTTCTCACAAGTGTCACACTTGGCATTCATAACCCATTGCTCATGAAGCTGACGCTCTCATTTTGCTGAGCTTTCCGAAAAAGTCGCCGATTAGATCCAATGGTAGGAGTAGAGCCTTGCCGGCGCAGTAAACCACACATACCATTGTGTAAAACCCAGCAACCTTGCCACAACCCCAGTTGACGCAGTGGGGTGTATAACAAAATGGTCTATGCTTCCTTCTCCCTCTTCAGCACCGTAGACGCGCGCCCTGCCTGCGTCACGTCGCCTCTTGATCGCTGCCAGTTTCCCTGACGCGTTGGTACGCCGCAGCAGGAGAGACTATGACTTGGTAGGTGACCATTTGGACAACGTAGCTGATGATCTCTTCGCGCTTGTAAACAGTTTCCATCACCAAGTGCACTACGATACAAAATGTCCGCGTGTTCCCGTTACCGCATTCCGCCGGTCAAATTCAATTAGTTCAGCGTGGAAAAGAAGAACTATTCAGAATTAAGAAGACAGCGACAACGTACGTCCGCCCCCGGATGTACTTCAATTTTAACTGTCGTCCTGACTCCTTACTTAGTGTTTTTTTTTAATATTTTAAAACACTTTAAGTACTCTCTCACTCCTGGCGCTGGCGCTGGATGCTGGAGTGGGGCGCGTTGTGTGTAAGTAAAATTTAACTTTAAGATTAAATAAAAACCTAAGTACGACCTTATTCGTTACTGTCGCGACCTTCACAGGACCTGATGTAAACCTGTTGGTCTCTAAGTGATCATTATTACTTTAATTCAATAAAACAATAATTATTGCAGTAAAATTTGTGTAGAAATAAGTAAAACATAAAATCATCGAATTTACTTGAAAAATATTTAAAAAATGAAGCATTGTCTTTAGATGGTGTACTCCACGCATAGATGGATAGGACACGAGCTAGACTTTAGCCCCTCCACAGTTTTTACACCTGTTACCTTCCACTCTGCATATGCAATACATATTTAACACCTCCTTATTACGGTTGCACAATACTGCATCCATACCCTTGCACTCTGCTACATCCTGAGAATGTCATTAGGTATGCGCGATGTCCGCCTCTCGTGTAGATGTTTTTGAGCGTTCAATTAAAGTTTTTAATTAAGAGTCATAGGAACGATGGTGGGGTCGGAGGGGGGGGGCCGTCAGCCTCACCCGGCCGTACGGATGTCGAAACAAGTGTATAATAACTCGCACGTGATTGTGAGGAAAGTTCGCAGTGCAGCAGCAGCGAGCTTGCGCAACGAAGGTCGCGCATTGTTAACCGTGCGCCTGAGGTGCAGTGCAATGCACCGGACGTCCGGGCATGTCCTGGCAGCCGCGCCGGGCGACGGCGGGGGACGGAGAGGGACGGCCTAACCCACGAGAACCGTAAAATAGGAAGCCGATGTTTACGAGCAGCGCTTTCAATCTACACGGGGCTGGGGCCCGCTGTCCCCAGGCAGTCCACCTGCAAATACGAGTCGGTGTAGATGCAGCCGCAGGCCGCTGTTACTACACTTTCACCGGAACTTCACGCTGAATGGGCTCCGAACCTGCGCCTCTGTGCACGGCACTGCTAACTGAACCAACACTACAGCATCAATCAATATTTAATCTTGTATATACTATCACTGTTTCCGGAGACCGTCTTTTCTTTGTTTCGTAGGGAAATCTTCGACAGATATCCTGCTTCTGAAGAAAATCAAGGTTATGTGAGATTCTTACTCCCTAAGTCCCGCTCGATGCCCTGCATCAGCGCATTCAGAGAAGCTCCGGGATCTTTTATAGAATGCACCGGTGCCCCTCTCAACACGTCTCTGAGGAAATGCCTAACCCCTCTAGGCACCATCCCTGACCCACACGCTGTCCCACGCAGGTTCGCTTGTTGAGCGATAAGAGCCCCCACCCTCAAGGCTTACGGAACTCCTTGACACTTTTAGTCGCCTTCTACAACAGGCAGGGCTTACCTTACTCCTATGCTTACCAGCCCGAGACTACAGAATTTCCGGAGACCTTCTAGGTATATAGAACCGCAATGACTATTGCTGCTGATAGACAGCAGTGGGCAAACGTTACTCTGTTCCGGTTTGAACGGCGCTCCAGTCAGCGAAATTAGTGGGCTATCGATACTCAGCAGCGTATGTCTCAGGCTACAAGCGCAATGTGGTGTTGTATATATCATCCCAAGTAGCGCCACGTTGTTATGAGCGGGCGTACCACTTACCATCAGGTGGACGTCGCTTTCTAATGATCGGTTTGATATTTCCAAGAAGTATCAGCATTACCCGTCGGTGCTGATGCTGGAGCTGTAACAAGAATGTTCACCTGTTATTAAGTGAAACATTCTGTTATAAAAACAACATGATTCACTTAGTGGTAACTAGCGCCATCACTGAGACACCGTGCCTAGACTCGTGACGACGTCAGCGCTGCAGGCCTACTGGCACTGGGCTCGTGGACCCGGAGCCACGGCCTGTAACATACCGTACGTACAAGTTGGTGCCCAGCGCGTGCGCATGCGCGTGTGTCTATGTGTGCGTGTGTGTGCATTAAACGGCTGAGCCGATATTTGAATAGGTCTCTTGGTTGTGCATGTGTCCTAGGTGTTTCGCTGTCAATCTATCCACACAGCTTCCACATAAGCGCGCCGGTGAATTGCACAACTCACTGATGCGCTGCAATGTTCCGTTAGCGCGTATTACCGGTAATCGGTCGGGTCGGTAACAGCGTTCGGTTCAAACGAACAGCTCAACACCGTGGCGAAGCGCGCGACGCTCACTCACTAGAAATCGCACAACTAACGGACACGCGAACTGTTGTTTCCGCACCACCCCGCACCACCCCGCACAGCACACGCACCCCGCGCCGTGCCAGCGCCCGCCGAAGGTCGCCGCGCACCAGCAGCCCCACCAGCGCGGGCCTGCCTTGATCATAATCAAGACGATTTCATTAGCTGTGAATTCTTTACCTTTTTCCATTAGTTTTTATTAAAACGAGCGGGACGTTCACCGGATGTCAAGTGATACGCCCGCGCATTACATTGCGCTCGTCGCCTGGAGACAAGGTGTGCCGTTCCCCGTAATTAAACTAGCTTCAGCGCCCTTTAAACCGGAACACAGTAATGTTTGCGCAGTGCTGTCGGCTGCTGCGGACACCAGTCACATTTTTTTTTTAATATATCCCCCCTGCGTGTGGTGGGTCCAGGGCCTAATTATACATTTGTCACTCAACATCCTAATTTTGCTCATCTCTATACATTTTATTCACTCTACACTCTTTCATCCTTTCTTTTCTATCATCCTCTACTTATCTATCATACTTTTCATCTCCTTGCATGCAGCATCCCATTTCCTTCTTTCCTACCTCCCGCAAGTGGAGACAGTCGCCTCGTCATCGTCAACCTGAAACAAATCATCCCTTTGGCATATTTCGTCTTTTCTTCTTTCTTCTTCTCCTTCTTTAGTTTACTATTGTTTACATTATTTATTTACACTGCTTTAATTACTATTTACTATTTTCTTCTTTGGTCCATTATCTATCTTATTTATTTATAAATAATTTTTTATTATTATTTATTTATTTCTTCTGATAGCTTCTGCTATCACTGTTTTGGAAAAGTTTATGAAAATTTGACGACTTTCGTCTTCACTCATCAGGGAGGCAATGGCTTCCTCTGTGAGCTGTCTCCTCAGCTGCAGTCTCTGCCTCCCGTATAAGGGACAGGAAGTCAACAAATGCACCACGGTCTGGTGCACCGCCGGGTCACAAAGGCGCGCGGGACTCTCCTTGAGCTTGAACCTGTGAAGGTACTCGAAGAATCCCCCGTGCCCAGTGAACACCTGGGCCAAGACCGTGTCGAGCTCGAGCCGGCGCAAGCGAACGATATGCCGACGCGACGTCTGGGAAGAAAATCCTCGTTGTCGAAGCCGTCGTACCTTGCACGTACCTCCTGTTCCATTCGTCAAGCGTCTTCAGCCTGAGCTGACGCTTGACGAAGGAAACGGGGCAGTCCTCGTATACCGGTCTTCGTTTATCCTTCAGGGCCGCTTCATTGTCCAGTTGGTCCGCCCTCTCGTTACCCTCCATCCCCACGTGCGCCTTCACCCAAAACAGCTTTACGTTTGTTCCTCTTGCTCGCGCTTTCATTATGTTCTCTTTCACTTCGAGCGCCAGGGGGTGGAGGGTGTCTGATTTTGCCACAGTTTCAAGGGCGGACGTTGGGGTTTCACGCTGGCCGCGTACCCCGTCGCTTTCACCAAAGCCAGCAGCTCTGCCTGGTATACGGTGCAGAAGTTGCCCAACTTGAGTTTCTTGTTCGTAACCTCTGCGTCGCTCCGCACATCCGCCGGTCACATTCACAACCACCGGAAAATAAAATGTATAAAGAGGGCAGACTACGTCGTTAATCACAGTGACGCCCACCTTCCCCTGCGTCAGGTAGTTTCATTGCAGCGGCAGGTGACCACGCGTCACATCCAGTTTTAATTATCAGGAATTTGGGTTCAGAACAGTTACCAGGTGCCTCTGCAATATACCACCAAGTATTTAACACTTTCAACTTAGACGTAACTAAATTTTAGCTAGTGTCCCGGAGTCTCCCCTAATGCCCACATAACCTTGTCTTCCCCCTCAAGCAAGGTATATTTTAAGATTACCCACGCGATAAAAAAAAGGTAGTGCAATTATTAAGGTAACGCGAGGCTCAACATCTCACGAGTCAGCCGACGAGCGCAACGTGGTGCAGTGTATGACATCCCATCACCACATTGTTGTGGGCGGACGTATCACTTAACATCATCAGGTGAACGTCCCGCTCCTCTCGTCGTTGAATTAAAAAAAAACTTACTAGTATACCAATACAATTTATTATTACAAATGATTGATGTTTACACATTTCCTCGTAGTTCGCCAATCCCCGGCGACGGGTCCAGGTACCAGCGCCGCAGCATCAGACCCGCCGCGGGGAGGCCGGTCCTACTTGTTGCATCTTTTAGTTCTAATTCGTATTCCCTTTTCCAGTAACTGCGTGTGAATGTTAAATAATGTTTTCTTTTGTGCGATCAATTTACCCAGCGGTGGGAATGTGACGTGGGCATTGCAATGAAACACAGAAGCAGTTAGAAAATTGTATTTGTCGCAGTGTGCCCCGGCGGCGCTAGGGCTGGTCGGGCGCGCCGCCCAGCACGGCGCCGCTGTACGCCAGGTCCCAGTAGTGCTCCACGCCGTGCTTGTGGAAGTGCTCGCGCGCCTGCTTCTCCGTCGGCATCACCTGCGGCACGCGTCGCACATCAGCCGGCTGCACGGCAAAGCGAACAACACCACAAAACACCGCAGCAGCATCGGCCGCCAGCCAACGCGCGCATACTACCTTGAACTTGATCTCGCCGAAGGCGCGCTGCTTGGTCACGCCCTCCCACACCAGCTGGCACGTGTTCGGCACCTCCGCGCCCTCGGCGTCCTTCACCATGTCCTCCTCCCACTTGATGCGTTGCAGCATCAGCCTGCGACATTTGAAATAACTTCAGCCTCCACTTTTTATATCACAAGCGTCAAAAGAAACCACAAAATCAAAAATCATTTATTTGACAACGTCCATTACACAGTGACAACAGTCATCGGTGTCTACTTGTAGTCATGACAACGCCTGCGCCCATGCGCGTGCGCGTGCGCCATGAGACACCCCGCCCTTCCTTATCATGCATGATTTAAGTTTGTCGTAATAAGTTGACGAGTGCTAAAATCCCCACCCTTTTTTGTTTACAAATGTATACATGTAAATAACACTTTGCATAAACAATTCAATATATTCATAACATTTCGTTTTTACCATCTCGCAGTCAGGATAGCTTCTGCTACATATTGTTAATTGTTTATTTATTTTATTATATATATATATATATATATATATATATATAATAAAATAGCGTAGAGACGTACGTATAGACGTCACACGTATATATATATATATATACGTGTGACGTCACGTGCTACGGTTTTATTGAGTTTTAAAGTGGAATATAATATATACAGTTTACTAACGGATAGTACATTAGCAAGCTCATAGAGGCAGTCTGTGGAGTACTTCCGGTTTTTAAAATGCATAACCTTGAGAAGGGCCCTTTGAGCTGTTTCCATTGTGATAAATTGCGTTATTGCCACCACCCCATGTTGGTAGACAATGTACAATGTTAGACTGTACCAGAGGCATGTGTACGTACTTTAACAAATTATTTGTTAAACAAGTGTTTGTGGTACATCCCCGCTGCAAGCTGATCTGTTCCGGGACACCGGGACAATCTTGGATCAAGTTGAATAACTAAGTATTTTGTTTGACTAACTGTATTTATGATTGGACAGTTACTGGAATCATTTGCGACATCGGAACGTTTATGTATTTTTATATTATAATAAACTTTTTGGGAATTGTTACATCTACAAAAACCATATGAAATTTGTTTTGGTCATGTTTAAGGTTAATAAATTATTTTTTATCCGAGCATCAATCAGGACTAAACCTTCCTCAGCTCTTAATTTAACCTCGTCCCAGTTTGATTCTGTGAAGACGGCAGAGGTATCGTCGGCGTACGAATAAATATTGTCATGAGGAATACTCATGCTGCACAGGTCATTTATGTATATTAAAAATAGGGTGGGACCGAGGACACTACCCTGTGGTACCCCACAGGATATTCCGATGTCGTCACTGTTACCTGAATCCAGCTTAACTCGTTGACTACGACCATGAATGTAATCTTTAAAGATACTAAGTTATTCGCCTCGAATCCCAATTTTCTCAAGTTTTTGCATAAGGATGTCGAAGGAAGCGGTATCAGAAGCTCTTCCTACGTCCATAAATACTGTTAAACATTCTTCTCCTTTATCGAGATGTTCTATTACCGAGGCTGTTAACGATGTAACAGCATCTTCTGCAGATAAACCGCGTCGAAAACCAAATTGTGACGTCGATAAAATATCAAATTTAGTTGAATAGCTGAGTAATCTAGACTTCGATAACTTTTCTAAGATCTTCGAGTGGGCTGGTAAAACTGAACTAGGCCTGTAATTGTTTACACCGTCTCCGGCTCCACCTGTATAAACAGGGCTGATAATAGATTGTTCTAGCGCAGCAGGAAGTGACAATCCTGAAACAGATTAGCTGGACGTGTCAGAACCGGCGCAATTTCCTGTTTTACAAATTTTAGGCAACGAGTTGAAATGTTGTCCAATCCTGGCCCAGTGTCCATTTTTAGACTAGTGATAATACCATCTACTTCACCAATGTCTGTATCAGTCAGGAGTTGAACGAATATTTGGTGCAAGTTCATCACCGACAGCAGCAAAGTAGTTATCTATAAAGTTACCGATGCCAGGGGAGTCCACTTAATAAGTAACAGTTATTTATTATCTGTTGTAATTTTATTAGTGCGAGTAATATTAGTTTTATGTTTACCCGCAGCATGTTGTTGTTAATCGAATTTGTTAATTTTTAAGTTGTCCTAATTAATTGTTACAGTAATTACGATGACGTGTGTATGTTAGTTATTTAGTTTCATTGTTAGGCTCATCACTTAATTGTGTTTGAAGGTTGTTATTGGTTTCTAATGCATCTTAACATGCCGATGGTAACCCATGGTTTAATTCGCTTACCTTTAGGGATTCTATTTTATAATAGGGATATCTAGTTCTGTAAGTGTAATAAAGAGTGTGGGAGTGGGAATACAATTTGTGTTTTAGAGGAATATTTATCGGTTCTTCCGGTCTGAATCTAAAACGTTCTCACAAGTATTAAACATTTAGGACAATAGATTTGACAAGTTGTGAAACCCTGCTCTGGAACGTTACTTGTGCAAGGTATTAAGTTAATAAGTAAGATGTTTGGTTTCGCACAACGCGACCCACGCTATCAGCTGGTCGACTCGCACTGCAGTCGTTGCTCATTCACAAGTTTTTGTATTTCTAATTCGCTTTGCCTTGATACAAGCTGGGAGTTATCCTCTTTCCTTAAGTAGATTGTTCCACAAGCGGTCCAGCAGCATCTGTATTTCTTGCTCTTTACCAGATCGCGAGCAAGAAAGTGCAACCTGACTGCTTTACAAGCGAGATGTTCCGTAATGTACAGGTCCGTCTTTAGGAAGATTTCCCCCCAAGTGCTGAGTGGAGAAGTTTACTGTATGTTTTAAGTTAAACAGTTTACATGACTTCACTGTATCAGTTTTATTTAAAGGTGGATTTATTTCTCCGCCAACAGGTGTATTCTTTATATCAGCCTCATGTCCACGTACTCTGTGAGCATCCTTGATGTCATATCTGTTCTATTGACAACCAACGCTCTCGGATAGACACAGGATTGTGATCCTGATCCAACAAGTTCCTCCTTCCTCTCATTTGGAAATTTGTGAACATTTTTCATTTCAAATTTGATTTTCTACTATCTTGTTGAAAACCTATTTTTTCTTCTAACACAGTTATGTATTGTCGGTCTGCTTTTAATGTGTTTTCCATCATCTCTATTCTTTATTGAAATTCTTCGTTTTGTGCAGATAAAAATGCAACACATGTTTCAATATCAACACTCAATTGCCGTATTCCTTTTAAAACACATGCATTTTTTTTGAATTCCTTCTCTCGCGATTTCGCGAAATCCTGAAACATGTTTCGCATCTCTTCACGAAGTTTAAGAGTTCCTTACTAAAATCGTTTTCTTTCCTTCTCTTATCAAGTCTCGTTACAAAGTTAGATGAAGTTGAACTCAACTGGCCCGTCCGATGCATCTCCGTGTCAGAGTGCGACAGACGAGTCTAGTAGACCGTCCGCTGTAGCAAAGCAATGCGTCGCACTGCAACCCTAGTGCAAACAATTGTCGGAGACCTGCGATACCGATCAAGAGCGGCGCTCCTATGTAGACGAATGCCGCTGCGATACTGCCCGTGCAAATTTTAATAGAGCGAAAAAGATGCGCCCGCGCACGGTTATAAGCAACTGAACTAGGAAAGCATGAATCAAGGAGCTGCGACGGATAATCGGTGGGCGGAGCTAGGAGCAAACAGTATATTGGGACGTGTCCGCTCCAATGATTGATTGGTACACGTATATGCACACATTGATGCACGGAGCGTGCGTGTCGGCTGCAGTGCGAACGCTGCGCGCGCACTACACACTACTGGTATTTCACTCGATTGTCGTATATTAGAATTTTATTTTAAATTTTTAAACTTTTAAGTGGCGTACTAAAATTAGGTCTGCGCCGTGCGGCGGCAGCCCGGGCGGAAGAGGAAGTGTGTTTCAACAGTTAAATGACAAGTTAGTATTTGACACTGCTGCTACGTCTCAAGAAGACGAGCTCAATGTGGTGCAGTGTATACCATCTTACATAGCGCCACGTTGTATGGGCGGGCCTATCCCTTACCATCAGGTGATCGCTCCGCTGGTCTATTAGCTTCATTAAATAAAAAAATCTACAGAAATTTTTTTTAGGTGATAGTAGGTTCTGAAGATGCCCTCTGAACACTCCTGTCTGTCTCTCTCTCTCTCTCTCTCTCCCCTCTTCCTTCTGCGGTTCTTTTCTCCCCACCTAGAACACCCTTCCGGTTGAAACTATGTTTGCAGCGTTGAGAATGCCTTTCCTTTGTTTCACAGCTAAGATAGCTAAGGTAGCCGGCGTGTCTCACCTCTTGTACTTCTCGTGCTGTTTAGGCCCGCCCTCCACCACCACCAGGCAGCAGCCTCGGTGCAGCAGCACGCAGCCAGTCATGTGCAGCTGCTTGGCGTTCACCTCCACCTTGAACTTGGCGGATGCGCACTCGAACAGGTCCTGGACTCTGTGGGTGAACATTCGTATTACTAGTGCCAGCTACCGCTGGGGACGGATTACAGTGCCATGCTCCACCAGGTCACAGCTACGAACCTGTAGACGGCGACGTGGGCGCCCATCGTCGTGTCTTCTCTTATTTTCCTGTCGATCTGGAAACAGATGTCATTACATGTGAGTGGGAGAGACGGATAACAAAGTTTGCAATGTATAGATACATGTAACATGGTTCAGCCGGATCTGTCTGCAGCTGGACTTAGCTCCTGCGAATTTCGATCTTACTTCCCACGCTGGGCATCAGTTGAATTTCACAACACCGACGGTGAACGCCTCCCGCACCGCGCACGTGCAAGAGCTGGTGACGCAGCGCGGGACCAGCGCGAGGGCTGACACTGCAGCTCTGTGGTCGCGGCCTCACCTTCTCCCTCTTCTGCTCCTTGGTGAGCGCCCGCGCCTTGTTCGCATCGAGGTGGGTCTTCTGCCGCTTGGCTATCTGCTCGCGCACCTTCGCCTCCACTGCACTCGGGTCCTGCACTGCCTCCGTGCCCAGCGCGCGCATCAGGTTCGATATCCTGGCGACAGAAGCACCATCATGAGCACCAGCTCCACATTGTGGCGCCAGTTAGGATACTGTACACTGCACCACATTGTTCTTGCTGTGAGTCATGAGCTCGTAAGTTTCGTTACTGCAGTAGTTCCACCAGCTGCTGCGCCCTGCAGTCCGCACAGTAATATCTTCACACTGCTGCGAGGCGACGCGCAACGTGAACCGTACCTGAGCTTGGGTTCGGGCGGCGCCTCCAGACCAAGCCTGACCTTCTCCTGCTCCTCCTTCCACGCCTCGCGGCGGCTCTGCCGACGAAGTTTCTTCCTCTCCTTCTTCGTGAGGAACACCGGCATGTACGTCGGCTTCAGAGGCTCTGCTGTTGAGGAATACGCCAAACATTATATATACATACGCGTTGATATTTTGCCCAACTGTTCACCACATTTCCACTTCATGTTAAAAGACAATAAGACTGATGATGAGGAAACTCATCCAGAATACTCTAGCTGTCATATATAGACAGCTGGGACTCAGCGGTGCTGATGCTGGTGGTAACCAGTAAGATATATATATATATAAATACCCAATGCGTTGTGTGTGCGTAAATGGTTTATTTATCGAGCCGTCGAAATATTGAAGGTCATGTGAAGGTGACGGTCATCCTCCTATACACGTGCACGTTCCTGGGCGGCCGCGTCATCACTCTCCAGTGAGATCACACACCAGGTCGCTGTATCTTAACATATATATGAATGGAGGAGGTGCGGGTTCGATCCCTGATTAGTTTGAACCACTGATGAAACTGTGGAAAATGCTCTGCGACATACATCAGCTGTCTTTGTGGGGAAAGGGCGCTTGTCCCAACAGTGGGAACAGTAATGAGGGCTCGTTCATGTTGTTATATTACAGTATGTCTTCTTTTTACCGAGTTAGTGTACATTAAACAACTTTGCCACAGAGTAAATATATTTAAATAAATATATAAATGTGTGCAATTTATAATAAAGAAATATAAAATGCATACTGCGGTTCCTGCGCCGGCCCAGGGACGACAGCCTTGCATAATGATTTACTTGAGCGACACTATTTGTTGCAAAAATATAATCTTATTAGACTTTAAATTAATGTCACACTCACGGGAGCCAAGCCAACCTCACCAGCTCGCGATGCACTCTGCTGATCAACAAACAAGGCTCTGACTCACACCAACCCGCATTGGGCTAGCGTGGTGGGAAACAGACCAAATTCCCCGTATGTACCCCTACCGATAGTGTGGGAATCTTTGGAAGGAGGACTATGTCCAGCAATGGACGTCTGTCGGATGATGATGATGATGACACTTAAGTTGATTTGAAAGTGAAGGACATACAGCTGCGCCCCGCTCTGAGACCGTCTGCGGTCAACACCCACTAGTAGTGCTACCGTGGCGTCCCGCCCAATAAGTACATAGTAAATAGCGCGGCTCACGGCGGCCATTCACCCCGATACAAGTTACAGGCAAAGATTAAGGACGAGGTCTGAGAAGCCCTGCAGGAATATGGAGGCTCAAGCACAACAACGCCTTACTCTTATTTACTTGTGAATTTCTTTACAATGAATAAATATAAAGTTTCTATTGGCACTTTTCGACTCGCAACCCAGCATCCCTCGCAGTACCAATAGAAATGCATACAAGCGTAATAAATATATTTTTTTTATATTTGTATTAACAAAATCTGTAGAACCTCCTAGATAGATAGATATTAGGTTAAATGAATACGTACTTTACGCACTATCATGTAATGTCTACAACAAAAAATAACTGTTACCACAGCCGAGCCACCGCGAATAAAACAATCCGTGAAATCATTCTCCGGAAATAGAAACATTGACAAACTTTCAACTTCGAAAACCTATAAATTATATTCCAAACAGGAGTAACCGCGAGCGCGCCAAGTAGTCCCGGAAGTGAGATAAATCCGAATTAAACCGCACGCGCGACATTTTGCGGACAATATCCGCTGCGGTCGGACGCGACAGTGAAAATGTTGACGCCTTTGGTGCTGTTGGCGGTGGTGATCAACATCGCCGGCTTGCTGAACAACTACAACATAAAGCACCACCAACTGGACATACGCGTCAAAAGGGACGACCAAGCAGAACTTCAACATGACGACCCGGTGCAACCACACGACGAAACCACCAATGACATTCTGGATCGGAACACGTCACACGACGCACCTGAACATGAAGAAGTTACTAAAGAACACGACACAAACATGGATGTAGCTTACACCGTAGAAGATGATCTATTGTTAAATTATACTGGATACAATGAAGCAGAAAATGATGAAGTTATCAAAGAAGAAGATATTGCACCAGAGAGGAATACCTTCGATGATAATTTGGCATCCGATAGTCTGTTAAACGAATCAGACAACAGGTTTGAAATAAGAGATGAAATGATCAGAAATGAAAGTGACTTCATGACAAACGCTACTGAAGAACCGTTTCAAGAAGAACTGGATAAAGAACTTATGAACTCCGTCCCCGAATACAACAATAGTGATTTACCGGAAACTGTAGCTATAGGTGTAAAGGTACTGCTCATAAACAAAATTGCAGGAAATCTATTCAAAGAACAATCGGATAGAGAAGATGACAATTTGGATGCGAAACAAGAAATAGAAATTATAAAAGAACTCGAGGAGAAGTTGACAAATTTAAAAAATTACGAAAATAATAATAAAGAGGAAGAACTGACGAAATACGATAACGAAGTGTTGGAGTACAAGCGCGCGAGCATATTGCTCGACATCATATTGAATTTGCGGGATGACAACGTTGATAGGAAAGAGACAATTGACAGAGGGAAGAGATACGCACCGTACGGTGGTGGACCATTTTATGCACCACCAAACAATATGGAGAGTGGTGATGGATGGAACAGACGCGGCGTCGATCCAGGACATGTTTGGAACTACACTGCATACGGCGCCTTGTCGAATTTCAATACCAATTATAGACAATACACACAATCTTATCCAAACAATGTCAACTTATATCCGAACAACAACTTTAGTGGACGGAATACTAACTACATACACTACAACAGAAACTCCACGCACCAATACAGTGTGTACAATAACCAACGGACTTACAACAACAACTTTACAAACCGAACCTACTTTCCAACTTATCCCATAAACCGGAACCCAACCACACATTAACCAAACCCACAGGGCGTACAATTCATTAGCACCTTACAACAACCAAGCGTACTTCTACAACGGTTACCCAGGTTACTACCAAAGTTACCAACGCATGAACCCATACGGTGGAAACCAGAATGTGCCCGCTCACAGCGCAAACGGAAGTGGAATTTACACGAGCAACCTCTACAACAACTATTATCCAACATACAATCAAAGCAGTAACGCCAACCGGAACGCGTCTGATGGTGACCGAGCGCCTGGATCTAACGGTAACGGTACGCTAACTACCAACTCTACAACAGCTGCGCCGGATATAATGAGAAGCTGCATCATGTGCGGATCAGTCGGATGCCCCAACTTCTTCAGGAAGATGGGATTCTTCTGTGTTCCTTTGGACAAACAATAATTCTGGTACTAATTCAGACTCTTTTATAATGATATCATAACTTGGGTGCCCATGATCTACCTGATAGTAAAGATCCAACAATAATAGTCATAAGTGGACACAGTCCCTGGATAAAGTACTTTTTGGCCCTCTCTCAAGAACTATCTACTAAGCCAACTTGGCAGAAAATTTATTCCACACCGAGTGTTTTTGGAAAGTACAATAAGCTTAGCATCTTCCACCAGTACAAGAGTGCAGATGAACTCCATGTTAATGTGATAGTGAAAGTGAAAACTCCAGTAACAACAGTAATATTTGAAGATTCTAATAAGGAATGTAGAAAAAATAAATAAATGTGCCTCCATTCCATGGTCTTTTTATAAATTTCCTCTTCATCTTCTCTTCATGAAGTATTCTCTCTGGTCTATCTTCTTATCACTCAACTCTATCACAGCACTATATATACAAATCCTATTCCAATAAAACAATCCGCATTCACTTCCACTTCCCACCACCTGTATATCCATCCACATCCATGCAAACCACTGGCGTTGTATCAACAGCAGCTCAGCGGCATGAGATCCGTACATTATATCAATTACATAACAAACGAACTCGGCTGGTAACAACCATGTTCAAAGACCATGCTTGTACCAATCACAAAATATAAATGTTGGAGCCTACGCCAAATTATGTAAGAATGGTGTCGATGGACCTGAAAGTATAAGATCAGAGGTTTCCAAACTTTTCTCATAGGTTCACTTTTAAAATTTAGCTGGCTCCGGTGGACCCCCTGCAGGAACATTTCTACCATATTCCTAAAATTCGACAAAACATGTAAACAATAGAGCAAATGAAGACGCCCACTGAGACTACCATGGAACCCTGAGGGTCCACCAGGAGCACGTAAGGAACTAAGGACCTAGACGAAAGTCAACACCATGCTTGTTGGTGTTCTAATTGGTATTAAGGCGATAGAGGAAACTATTGGCTTGTGACAATGAGGTGTTTATAGTGGAATTGAGACAACCGGAAGTACGTTTATTTATATTCCTCGAATTGTATGTCTTATCAAATATTATTTAGAAACAGTTTCCTGTCCGCAGCCAACATTGCGTTATCTACATAACATAGTTATGACTGTCCGGTATTTATAGCATTAGCTCGAGGTAGTGGATTTATATAGTGTGAGCTGGCACTGTATCCTCATGATGTCAAATAAAATGCTCCTCTTCAGGTTGCGATGGGCAGGATGTGTACACAACCACATATTGCCTCAACATATTATACATGGTACATCTGCTAATTCCAATAATTTGTTTTAACTACAGCACTCTTCAATATATTATGTTATAGTATTAGACTACATTTTTGTAGTAGTGTATATATTTGATTGCTGAATGATTTCAAGTAATAGACAATTGGTAGTAGAATAAATACAGTCATCAACAGCCGATAGATCACTGTTGGAGTCTGGCCTATCCCAAAGTTCTTCACATCGATCGGTCCTCCTCTCCTCTGATTCCGGGGCTTTGCCAACGTCCGTCACAGTCAGCATGGTCTTTAGCACCGCCAGGCATTGGAGGCTGTTGTTTGTAGGGGTTTATATGGAAGGATTTGGGTCACTTCCCGCCTCCTGGTAAAATGCGGGTTGTTGGGAGTCAGAGCCTCGTCTGTTGATTAGCAGGATTCACCACGAGCTGATGACCTTGGCTTAAGCCCCGTAAGTTGTTGTGAACATCCAAAAGTAAATACAACACTCACTGCAAATATTGGAAATGTGGAAAAGTGTTTTAATACTAATAATATCTCTAACTCACTAGGTGGCCTCAGCTGCTGCGGGTGCTCCACCAGATTGGTGATGGCGTCCTCGTTGAGGTTGTCGACGATGTCATCCTCACCCACGTTGCACGAGTCCACACGCTGCGTTTCGGTCCGCGCGTCACCCGAACCTGACCCCTTCTTCCTCTTCAACTCCCTTTCCTCAGGTGTCATCAGGATCACGCTGTCCCACCTGATGTAGAAGGCGTTGATACAGATACCGTGTAGTTGGTACACTTGCTATTATTAAAACAACTTGCCATGGTCATGAAAATAAGCTCTTTCTGCAGCGGCTACAGAAAGAAATGCTGCGCTTGTATAACACGATTTGTTCCTATCATATATGTGATTACTGAGGGAGTACTTCTAATAGCGTTATATGACAGAACTTCACTGAAGCTGAATCCTGCACACTGCAGCAGCAGTAGAGAAAGTGGCGCAGAAATACCATTACAGTCAGTGTGCAATGTCCATTTACCACTCGATGTCCGGCACGCGGTCGCTGTCCGGCGTATCGGCCGCCAACAGCGCCAACTTGGTGGCAGACGAGATGCCGGTCTTGCGCGCTATCTGGCTGATCTCGTTCTGCAGCTTCTCCAGTTGAGCCTGACGAAGAAATGGGAGCGACGAGGGCGAGATGAGAGATTGATATTAATAAAACTAGCAGTCAGAGAAAATAAAATTGGCAGATAAGATGGACTGTTGCTGACAACACAACTGGAAACATTGTCATTATTATCAAATACTCTTTTAAGAGAGCATCAGCTCTCTCTGTGTTACAGCAACCGTAAGACCATGACCACCATGTTAGCCGTCCTCAACAGGTTTCAAAATCTGCTAGCCCGACGCCCTTATTTCTTACCATTCAACAATAGACAGGTGATGACTCCTATTGTGCTTGCGGAAAGTCTCCCCTCCTGAAGATCAGTCCGTCACATGATGCTTTCACTAAACTGCGACTTTGCTGGAGTAACACTAAAGTCCATAGCAATGTGGTGCTGTGTCGTTAAAACATCGATGTTAATCAGCGGCAGGTCACGGCTGACGTACCACTTACAGGTGAACGTCTCAGGACTGTCATACCATGACTGCGTCAGTTTTGTAACCCACCTTCATCCTCAGCCTCTCGGCGAGCTGGCGGAACTTGCCCGGCTCGTGGAAGCGGAGCGCGCGGCGCGTGCGCATCGGCGGCTTGCTGGGCACGCGCTCATCGAGCCATGGAGCGCTCGCCGGTACCGCACCGGTTGTAGCGCCGCTCGACAGCTGCGCCCTGAACTCCTCGCGGCGCAGCGCCCGGATGTTAGCCTGGTGGTGAGCGCAAACACGTTCAGTGAATGTTCGGATTTGTAAAAATCTATAGCTGGTTAAATTACTGAAATAATGAGTTCCATTGTCCATATCAAAACCGACAAGCTAGGTAGTAATTACACTAGTTACAGCATCCTTCGAACCGGAACACAATAATGTTTGCATACTATTTTTCTGTCAGCAGAAATAGGAGTTGCAGTGGTACCTACATAGACGGTCTCCGGCAACAGAGTATATATATCAAAGCAATGAATGTGATCCCATATAGTGGTAAAAAACAACTTCACCTTCAGGGTAGGAACGACGTGAGTTAACTGCACCCGCTTTCCGCTGGTGTCCACCGTGCGCCCCTCCCTATCTAAAATGAGAGGGGCGGGTCCTGATCCGCCCACCGCTGCCAGAGCGCCTCCTGAAAACATTTACAGTTACACAAACCATGCATAAGCTTCTACCATTAGGTGTGGTCATACACTGAATGTCTACCATTAGGTGTGGTCATACACTGAATGGACACCGCGGTGCTTGCTGTCACCCACTGCCTTCTTAATAGTATCCGACTCTCTTATAGATTCTATGACTTTTACATGTCTGCCTTACCTAAAATAATGTGATTCTCCACACAGCCACATGAATACCTCATCTGCCTAATGGAGATATTACATTATAAATAAAAAAAAAACTTAATACAATAAACTATGGACACTCATATGCATTTGCTTGAATCCCTATAAGAAAGAGCAACTTCGTATGACAACCAACATTCCAAAACTCTAAGAGTGCCAACTCACCTGCCAATTTCCTCTGTATCCTCGCCTGCAGTTCCGCAATCTTCCTCTGTTTCTCCAGCTCCTCAGCACTCAGCTGTGTTGCAGCTGCAAGTGTTATGTTAATATTGAGGTACTTAATATTGCTTATGAGTCTCACGCACAAGGATGTATACTCCAATACTTTATTATTGCAATAGAGTAAGAAACTCTCAAATAATACGCTGGTGCTTTACACAATCAAGATGATACTGAATTTCTCACCACTGTCTTCCTCTATACTGATTTGAGTAGATGAATTAAATGTACCGAAAAGTGAATAGAGACTGTTGGTGTGTTGATAATTTTGTATACACTTACATGGTTTTGAATATAACACTGGTTTAATCACGCTTGGTGGTGGTATAGCATTGTTCTGCTGCATCTGAACCTTGAGCTGCTGCGCCGTCGCCGCTGCAACGTTTACCCCAGGCCGCTGCTCACCTTTCATAGCGATCAGAGCCCTTTTCCTCTCCTCTATCTCCTTTTGTGCATTCGCCATCATCAGCTGCAAATATATTTTTATTTACTGCTAACAATCTCAATTTAACAAAAGCTCAGTGACAATGTGGCAGAAAAATTCATAGTCATCATCGTTACCATCACCCTATTTCAATTCTGAACCTAAAATAGATCCCCAAGTTAGAGTGATCCCTCAAAAGTATAGAATATGTAAGTGACCCTTAGGGTTAAAAGTTTCAAATCAGAATAGTTTAACAGCAAAATTTTACCTTAATCTTGTCAGCACTGAGTCCTGCCATCTTGGATCCCACAGTCTCCCCATCAGGCAAGCCAGATGGCAGATCCATGCCATTGCCAAGCTTTTTCTCTTTGTCTTCCCTTTCTTTCTCATTACGAGACTCACGCTTCTCCTCTCTACTTTCTTTTTCATCATGACGTGATCTAAAATATGTGATGTTTAAACATGTTATAAAAATTAATAACTTATGTGCTTTAATTTTTGGAACATTAATTTGATTATCCATACAAGACCCTCCGATCTACTAGTAATTTTTTATTATCTCTAATGGGAAATTTCTTGACTTAAATTTCATGTTTTACGTTACAACTAAGTTAGGGAAGTCCCTGTCGGGAGTCCTCTCGCTTTATTAAGTTGACAGTCAAAATATGAAAATGTTATTGTAGATCTATAATAAAAGAAAAAAATAATAATTGCATACTTGCATGATGGGTTCAAAAAAACCATATCACCAATCAAACTCCACAACACTTAGCTCTGAAATAGAACCAGAGCCTCAGTGTTACAAAGCAAGTGCTTAGCCACTGCGCCACAAAGGTAGACAGTAAAGTTAGCCAATTTGTGTATCAAATATTTGTTTACCTCTTATTATCCCTGTCCTTGTCACTTGAGGATTCATGTTTCCTCTTTGATGTTTTAGAGCTGGATATCAACTCCTGTGCTAAGGCCAGCACCTTGTCTGCAAGCTTACTTGCTTTCTTTGAGTCTATGTGTGATGATATTTTGTCAATAATTTTGCGACGTTCATAACTGTAAATATTTTTTGTTAATTTAATTATGACAATTTTCTATTTTCTACACTTTCACAAATAATTAAAAAATTCACAATATAGTAAATTTTATGTGATACTTTGAATATTTTTAAGACTAACAATATAGTTTACCAAGAGGATAACTTAAAAAGGAATAGGTAGTCTAACAAAAAGTAGTGTCTACAAACAAGGCCATTACAGGGTTGAATGAGGCTGGATATTTGGGTATCTACACAGACACAAACACCCTGTCTCATTGTATTATTATTTTTTGTTTATTATCCCTTTTTTAATATCAAACAACATACGGCAAAGATCAATTTGCATTTGTCTAATAGAGTCCTACGACTAATACATCGCCATAACCGCTGTACAAACGCATAGCCTTATTCTATTCGATATTTAAGCGTTTTAAGGAAATTAGCACATTTAGAAAATAAAGGTATTTTATCAATAAAATTAAGGCTATTTATCAATATAATTATACTAATTATTGCATACCCGTTTGTCAAACAAGAAGAGACAGTTGAGAGTAGGGAACTGTCCGATTTTCCAATCGTCCTATAAATAGCCCGGTCCAGCGAAGATCGCAAATCCTCTACCTCCCGTCGGGATAATTGCAAAGCCATTGCTTCACCAAAATCTTGCAATCGAATTTGAAATGCAAAACTTTGAGGTTATATTTGTTATATCTCATGAAAGTTACATCTGTCACATAATCACTATTATTAAAGGGGGTTTAATCCGAACCGTCATTATTTTAAATTCGTTTTGTAAAAATTAATAATTTTAGTATAATGATTTGTAAATATAGGTAATATTTATTACGTTTGACGTAAACAATAGACAATTTAACAGTGTTGCTATAACCAAAATCATTACGTCTCGCATCATTTGAAATAATTTTAAAGAATGATTTAAGAAATGTTAAGTCAGAAATTAAGCGGCAGAAGATTATGATTTCGCAAACTGTAAGCTAGCAGAAACAGCAACTATTTGTTTGTTTCTGATACCAACACACTGTTTTCAGATCAACAAATTAATAAATGATTCATATGACGGGATTTGGATTATTTTCCACCACGCTGGCTCAGTGCGGGATGGTGGGAGCCAAAACCTCGTTTGTTGATTTTTTTTATTACTCGTTCCTTCCGGACATTTTTAGGCTTGGGATTTTATTCTTACCCTTTATACAATTATTTATTTCCTACTTTCTTTCCTTTCATCTTTCTTTCTATTCTTATCTTTCATACCGTTCTTTATATCATATTCTTTTTCCATTCTAATTCTTCCTCTCATACTTCGCGCCCGCAATAAGGGAGATCGCCGTACTTTATTGTCTTTCTTTTCATATTCTACTTTACATTTTGCCTTAACTATTACATTTTCTTCACTCTATTTATTCTACTTTTGTTCTACATTCTTTGTTATTGTAGTGCTTATCTTATTTCTATTTTACAATTTAACATTTCTTACTTCTATTGTTCTGCACTTCTTTTACTTCCTTTACTAGCTCTTTTGTATTTTGTTTTATTTTACGTTTTAATGTTTTCTATAGTTTGGCTTATAATCTTTTTGCAGAACTGTATAAAGATTGGACGACTTTGTTCCTCCCTTATCAGAGAGGCGATCTACCTTTGATTCTTTCTCCTAGCTCGATCTCCTTTTCTGCTCTCTGCGCCCTATATACGAGGCAGTCAGTGATTAGTTGCTGCACGGCCTGATCCATACTCGGATCACATGTACACAAGGGACACTCCGTGAGTTTAAACCTGTGAAGATACTCCGAGAATCCCCCGTGCCCCATAAGCATTTGGACCATGTACGGCTCCAGCTGGGTCTTCCGGAGCATAGTATGAGCTGACCTAACTTCCGGATAAACATCCGCGTAGTGGACGCCGCCACATAGCGTCTGTTCCATTCTTCGAGCGTAGCTTGAGCTGCCGCTTTACGAATGAGACAGGGCATCTCTCATATTCCGCTCGTCTTTTACTCTTCAGGTTTGCATCCTTGGCCAGTTGATTTGCCCTCATGTTACCCTCCGTCCTCGCGTGCGCTTTCATCTAAAATAACCTTACTTCCTTCCCTTCTGGTTTTTCTTTCGATACATTGCCTTTCTCTCTCATGGCTAAGGGATGGACGGTGTCGGGTCTTGCAACTGTCTCCAAGGTGGATCTGGAATCGCTCAGCATAGCACATGACTGATGAAGCACCTTGGCCGCGTACCCCGTCGCTTCCGCCAGTGCCAGCAGCTCAGCCTGGTAAACAGTGTAGTAGTTCTCCAACTTGAGTTTTTTGCTCTTCATCTCTGCGGCGTCCCGCATGAAGCAGAATGCCACACCGACTTTGCCTTCTATGCAGCTGCCGTCTGTCGTGAGAAGCTGGTCTCCCAGTGCACTCTCCACCAGGCAGGAGAACTCCACACCAACTTGACCAGACGTCTGTGGCAGTCTCCTGTAGCTTACCGGTGCCTCCAGGTCACGGTCACCCAGCACTTTCCGGGATTGGCCAAGCTTTATTTCTAATAAAGTGGCTGGTTCTAGGATCCGAAGGTCCAGAGGAAGCAGCCTGGAAAATACTAGGGTCGAGTGCAGCGACGCGGTCCGATGCGTACGCGCAAATTTTGCGTGAATTCGCATTAGACCGCGTCTAGTTGCTTGCGAACCAGCAACTTCTTAGCCACCGGCGCCCATGCACTCGCTGTATACAAAACTATCGGCTCCACCACTGCCAGATACTTTGTCCTGATTATCTCCGGGGGCACGACACTTTCAAGGCCCTACACAGTTAGCGATAGAGATTCTGCACCTTTTTGCTCACGTTCTTCACGTGCATGTTGAACGTGAGCCTATCGTCAATTGTGAGGCCAAGTATCCAGACTTCCCGAGTTCGACTAAGGGCTTCCCTCCCATGGGACAGTATTGGGTTGTCGTACTTCAGCTTGTTAGTTAGCACAATCACGTTTATTTGGTAAGGTGCGAACTTTAGCTTGTTTCTGATTCCCCAATTATGCACATCGGCGAGAACCGCGTTAGCCTTCCTCGTGATGTCCCTGGTGTCTTGCCCCGTGAAGACCAGCATGATGTCATCTGCGAACGCCTAGCATTGTGTCCTGCCCTTGGCCACCGCCTCCAGAAGTTGGTTTAGGAGGAGGGTCCAGAACGTTGGACTGCCTACGGATCCCTGCACGCAACCCCTCGGTGGTCTCTGTGACCTACTCCGCCCCTGCGTACTTAACGGCCACCTTGCAATCGCTAATATAGCTATTCGCAAGGTGCCGCAGACTTGCTAGGCAGCGTGTTTCAATCAGTCAGTACCGTATAGCAGGTCACCAGGACTTGTCAAAGGCTTCCTCTATGTCGTTTGTTGATTAGGAGAGTGTACCACGAGCAGATGAGGTTGGCTTGGATCCCGTGAGTTGTTATATGCATATTATTAAAAGGTATTAAAAAGAATATTTGTTAACTTTTCTTCAAGAATGTGATAGGCATTATTTTCACAATAATCTTTTCTAAGAACTCAATAGTTCCAGTTTATCCATAGATTTTAAAGTTAAGTCAATATGTTTGAAAATCCATTATGGTCATTAAATATTAATATAATAAAAGGGATAATAATATTCGCTAGTAGTAAATTCTTGTATTTATGTTGTAATGTATTTATTGTTAAAAATGACGGTCTTGCGTACAAAGAAACGTAACAGATGTTTGTTTAGTTTTTGACTTAATGTGGTAAACATTAAAAAAAAATTATATTCCGGTTTTTATAAAATAAATATTTTATAAGTATTGGTCATCATTCTTTATAAGTATAATCTGGGCTATAAAAGAAATAATAAAAAGAAGATAATTATATGTTAAAACAAACATAACCTTAAAATGTCTGATGATGAAGAAATCTTGGTGAAGAAAAGCAAGCAGATACACTATGGCTCTTTGGAGGAGCAGGAAAAGGCGCGATTGGCGGCACTTGCCGCTGCCGCCAAGGAAGGTGTTGAAGATGAGGGCGAGCAAGAACTTGGTGATATTCAGATATCTAACGGTAAGTCTCCGCCACACTAAAGTATAATGATATCTGTTAAAAGCAAAATTACTGAAATTGTTCAGGTGCCACTACAGTTTTCATTTCTTGCGTCCATTTACACATAAACATTAATACTGTTTTTTTTTTTAACAAGTATTTAAAAGACAGGCTGGAATACTTCTTCATGGGGAACCACCCATGAACAGTTTCATGATTTCAGGTTCATGAGAATAGCTGCCTCTTGAGCATAACTCAGAGTGGTCTTATCAGACTATCTTGTTTTAATCTATCAAAATAGATAACTGAATCTACAGTTTACCTTTTTGGGTTTGACCTTTTGCACTATGAATCTTTACCTTTTCCATCATTTTAATAATTTACTTATTCTTCTAAGACCTCCAACATAAACAAATTTTTTTTTTGCTGTACCCTCTTTTTGAATTAAAATGATTTCCTCTTACATAAATAAATTACTTTCTAGAATATATGGAGTTGGAAGAAGAGATGTCTAAAGATAAGAAAGCATTACTCGAGGAGTTTGAAAGGAGGCGGAAAGCTCGTCAGTTGAACGTTTCTACTGATGATGATGAGGTAATGTTTTATAAGAATCTTGTTGCAAAATAATGGCACAAACTACTAACTATAAGGTGTTACAACCATTATATCCTGTATGATGGGTGTAACACCTTGTACAAATCAAAAAAGAGTAATTCACTCCCCTGTCATTTTATAAGAACCATATAATATATCAGTGCTCCCTTCTTCATGAAATATTTTTCCATTTTAGAAAGCTATAAGGTTAATGTTAATTATCACTACTAAAGGTACGAAGAAGTCTGCGACAACTAGGTGAACCTGTGTGCCTGTTCGGTGAGGGTCCAGCCGAGAGAAGGGTGCGATTGAGAGATTTACTTAGCTAGTAAGTAAAAAGGAAACTAGTTCAGTATTGTTCTATAATTAGTAATGGACTTTGGCATTTGGTGCCGCCATATAGCTTTTTAACTTTTGAATTTGATTAATAAGTATTTCCTACTCTATCTCTATTTACTACTTCAAAGTTCCATTCATCTCGCTAACAAAATACTACACTCTACTTTTAGATCAATAACATTTAATATAATGTAAATTAATGCAGTATAATTTAGTCTAGGTGAAGATGCTATTCATAAGAAATTGGAAGAGGAGGAGGCAAGAATAGAGAGAGACAGGGGGCGTGAAGGCACCTGGTATCATGAGGGACCCCCGGAACTGAGAGATGCTAGGATATGGATTGCCAGATACTCGCTTCCAAGAGCTAAACAAAGGTAAGAAATTAGTTTAGAAATATCAGATCCAGGCGACCTAATTTTGTTGTTATGGATGAGTTCATCAAGTCAGGTCTTAGTCAAAATACTCAGTTCAGTTAATTCTAATAAGATATATCAAAGGAGTTCTCTATGTAAACATTTTTATCTCCTTTTGAGCCATCATCATACTAGATGTATGGAAATCTACATAATTTGACGACTCTGATCTGTAACCAGGTTAACAAAGGCTCGTGAGGAGTTGAAACTGCCCGGCAGCGTACGCGCGGCCGCCAAGCAAGAGTCACAGAGGAAAGCATCTGCCATGTCCATTTATTGCAGTCAGGTAAGAAAAGTTTATAAGCTAAGCAACAAGTTGCATATTCCCCTGATGGTATGTTATACAACTGATTATAGCAATGGGAGTATTTGCCTCAAGAAATGAGAATAGAGGAGTGTCAAAAGAATGAAGAAGAATGTAAATAGAGTCTAAAAGTTGGGAATTTTGAAACTACTAACTTTATGCTGATTTCTTTGTATGGCTTATTGTTAATTGTTTTGCTACTATCAGTTCATCATCACCACTTGTTCCAGATAGGTGACACCAGGCCTATTAGCTACTGCCGCTTCAGCAACGACAGCCAGATGTTGATCACGGCGAGCTGGTGAGTGGCATTCTACCCAGTTGTATATGTGCTTGTGTACTTAAAACAGGTTTTATAAATTTCACATGTCTCCATCTCTGACATGGTTCCCTACGATCTCATTTTACTTCTCTTTAAAGGTTGGTCTCATATGAAGATTTGTTGTGTATATATACCGATTAGGATTCATTAAGTGTGAAAACAAGAAGCAGCCAGACTGCTAGCAGGTCACTGGAGAGCCTCTAGGAATATACCACCACAGCGCTTATTTCAGCCCACATACGGTAATGTGCAAAATACAATACCATGTTCCGGTGTGAAGGGCGCTATAGCTAGTGAAATTAGTAGGGTAACAAGATTTAATAAGCGCAATCTGATGTAGTGTATACAATCCTGACTGGCGCCGCGTTGTAACGGGCGTGCGTATCACTTAACATCAGGTGAACGTCCTGCTCTTGTCATCACTTCGTAGAATAAAAAAACTGTTCAGTGTAGTTAAGACTAAACCAGCAGTTCCTACAGTTGTTCCCTGTGACATTGTCATCAGGTCGGGTTTGATCAAGGTGTGGTCGGTGCCGGAATGCACGCCGCTGCAGACCCTCAAGGGTCACACGTGCAACGTCAGCTCGGCGGTATTCCACCCGCAGGCGACGCTGCCGTCGCATTTCCAGGACATAGTGAGATGAATGATGTTACATAAAACTTCAATGTCAATACTGCAGTTGTGCCCAGTCCATCTCCACCATGAGACCCATCTTTTAAGTACTTTGCCATAGTGATCAAACGGTTACAAATTGGCGAAAGAGGCAGCAGTTCATGTAAGCACAAAAGCTACCCTAAAGGACACTAAATGTGGAACATATCAATCAATCATCAGCATCAGCCCTAGACAGCCACTGCTGGACATAGGCCTTCCTCAAAGATCTCCACACCGATCGATCCTACGTTGCTCACATCCAGCAGCCACCACCGGGGGCCGTCGTTTGTAGGGTATCATAGGGGAGGGACTTGAGTCATTTCTCACCATGCTGCCCCACATGCGGGTTGGGTTAGGGTGCTATATGCTAAAGTACTAATTTCAAAACTGGACCGTTTAGTGTCAGTCTGTCACACCACGTATACCCGAGTGTAGACATTTTTGTGAGATATGGTCACCTTGAGTCCAGCTATATTATAAATAAAGAAACCCATCATATGATGATGCAGCTTCAATGGGATTGTAGGTGTAAAGCATTTAAATTGGACTTCAATAGGAGATGACGTGTCCGAAGCGAAGGTCCGCTTCGGAAATTTAACTTTCAATGTGTGATGTTGACATTCAGATAAACAACGCGAAAGATGGCAAGGAAGCTGACGCGATGGAGACGGAGGAGAAGTCGGAGGTGTGCACGATGGCGTCCTGCGCTTACGACGGCAGCGTACACCTGTGGAACTTCTCCAGGTAAATGATGTTTCTTCACAATGCGACGACACGGACAGGAGGTTTCATTATCGACCGTCAGACGCCCACTGCTGGCCTTAGACCTTCCCCAATGATCTCCATATCGATCGAACCCCCGTTATGATCGGCACCGGCGCCGGTCACGCCAGTCACTTGGGGCCGTCTTTTATTAGAGTTCATCGAGGGGAATTGGGCCGTAACCCACCACGCAGGCCCAACACGGGTTGGTGGGTGGTGAGAGCCTCGTCTGTTATTCAACCGGGGGTCCACCGTGTGCTGGTGAGGTTGACTTGTGCTCCGTAAGATATTGCGCGGAACTCCTTACACCTGATCCTAAGTGATACGTGGCTCTAGTTATGATGATATCCTATGCAGCACATTCGCCTCGCGGCTCGTGGCTGGCCATGAGTTACAGGTTACCTCTACCGCAACACACTTTGTAGTGGAACTTGACAATGTTGGTGCTCGCTGTTCATTCATCGTTTTGTTGCAATAGGGAACTAATCATGGTAGACATCATCCTGACGAATGGATTATAAATACATGAATGAAGGAATAGAATTATGTGAGAAGGGATCCAAGGGGTTAGAGGTTTGGATGATTCCATTCATCATTCATTCTATCCACAAGTGAGGCGCCGATAGCGTCACTGGAGGGTCACAAGCCGGCGCGCGTGGCTCGAGCGGAGTTCCACCCGTCGGGGCGGTTCCTCGCCACCACCGTGTTCGATCACTCCTGGAGGCTGTGGGACTTGGAGACCGGTGAGTTAGCACATCGAATACCTTCACCTCCATGATGGTACTATGTTTTGAGACAAAAAAATAATTACATCAGCAGCAAGTTCAGATGGTGATAAGTGTGTGCCTGTGAGGATATTTATCATCTAAAGTAAGATGGTATACATTCACTCTCTATGCGGGAAGCAGTAATCTTTGCACACTACTGTTTGACGTCAGAATAAGGTGCTGCTGTGGTCAAATCCACCAGCCACAGTAGTGTCATAGTAATTGTGTTCTTTGGAACAGGTACGGAGGTGCTGCACCAGGAGGGTCACGCGAAGCCGGTCTACAGCATCGCGTTCCAGGGCGACGGCTCGCTCGCTGTCACCGGGTGAGTTAATAACTCACTTTAAATAAAAAACATAACTCGACCAAAATATATAATTTCGATCGGTGGAGATCAGTTTGCATTGTTTTCCCACTAGTGGGTTTAAACATTTTTTATTTGAATTTTACAATGTACTCTTACCTGTACTATTTAAATAATATTTATTGGTGGTAGTGTCTCTGTTGCCGGTAACTATCTAGGTAGGTACCACCGCAGCGCCTGTTGCAGCCCACAGACAGTACTGTGCACACAGTACTGTGTTCCGGTTTGAAGGGCCCTGTAGCTGTAATTAGTGAGGCAACGAGACTTTATATCTTATGTCTCAAGGCGACGAACGCAATGTGGTGCAGTTTATACCTTCCTAATCAGCGTCACGTTGTCATGGGCAAGCGTATCACTCACCACCAGGTAAACGCGTCCCGCTCGTCTCGTGTCTTCATAGCATTAAAAAAAATAATTAGTAATGACGGTACGGTTTTCTGAACTATAGTGTATACAAATTCACTAGCCAGGACTTGACTGTTCCCTTATTGGAGTAACCAAATCGGCGGTGAATCACTTACCATCAGGTGACCCGTCTTGCTCGTTTGCCTAGTATCTTACATAAAAAACCCTAAAGTCCCAACTGTGGGAACATTGTAAAGTTATTAATTGTTCATGAATATAAAAATAAGCACAGGAAAGAGTTCAACGACTGGAGCCAGCTCCAGCTTCCATTGACCTCCCGCCTTGTCAGCTGTTGGAAGTGTTCCGTACTAATGATGGTTCTGTTCACGCAGTGGCATGGACGCGTTCGGTCGCGTGTGGGACGTACGCACCGGACGCTGCGTCATGTTCCTAGAGGGGCACTTGGGACCGGTGCTGGGCGCGGACTGGTCTCCAGCCGGGTACCGCCTCGCCACAGCCGCAGCTGACCATCAGGTGCGACAGACGGCGCCGATTCCATTTAATCAATCACATTTTTGTACTAATGAACTAAATGGATGATCTGGTGATACTCTATAGTCAAATTGAAGATGTAATATTGATTAGTTGACTGTCGCCATCACTACCTTATACTTAAATTTCACTTAATATTAAGTGAAAATTAAGCTGAAGATGAGAAGAGTCGTGCTCGCACTGAATATTCTGACTATACCGATTTTATGTTCGCCGACTTTATATGAGGGTAGTCAGCTAGTCTACGGGATTGATTAAAACCCTACTACCATCCTGACCCGACCGCCGCCACAACCTGACCACCACTACAACCACAACCCGATCACAACTCGACCACCACCACCACATGTAGTACAACAACCATCGCATATAGAAGTTGGCTGTCACATACAAGGTAGAATAGAGAATATGGAGTTTTAAAGAAAAAATGATCCAAATGATATCAGATCTTAAAATATATCCTTCGACTGCTCTCCCTATCCCACTGCTGCACAAAAGCGAGTGGGCAAATTTTGATGAATTTTATTTTGCAGACTAAAATCTGGGATCTGAGGAGGCGGGCGTCTATCTACACTATACCAGCGCACACGCATCTAATCAGCGGTGAGTATTGCTGCTGGTACCACCACCGCAGCGCCTGCTACCTGCTGCCACCGTACATCGGGGAAACGGCCACCATCGCCCGCTCTGATGGAGTTGTAATTTGTGAAAGTATTGTAGTAACAGCTGTGGTACACTGGTGGTAGGTCTCCGTTACTGGAAGCCTGCTAGGTAGGCACCACTGCAGTGCCCATTGCATCCGACAAACAGTACTCTGCAAACATTACTGTATTCCGGTTTGAAGGACGCTGTAACTAATGAAATTACTGGGGTAACGAGACATCGCATCTTGTGTCTCGTATACCTATATCGCTCAGTTAACCAACGTTACTGACTTGGTAGAATTACTACCATCACATTGTGGAAGACACCATTATTTTTTATTATGAATCGAAATTATTGCATTTTTATAATAACAGGCAGCTTGCTTGTAAGGTGAAGATCCTCAAATGACTATTAACAGAGGCAGAGGAAGAACTCCCACGAGGTGGAACTAATAATTGGTGGATGCTGTTGGCCGTGCTTGATGTATGATATGAAGTTATTAAGTTACTGTTCATTGCCACACAGACGTCCGGTACCAGCGGAGCCCCGGGCACTACCTGCTCACGAGCTCGTACGACGGGACCGCGAAGCTGTGGTCCGACCCGGCATGGCACCCGCTGCGCACACTCTCCGGGCACGACAACAAGGTGACACATTCTGGCGCAGTAACATTAAATCGGATGCACTGGTACGGGTACGCACTCACGCGCGTGATACGCAATCTGAAGCGAGAATACGCACCATTCTATGTACACTGGTCATTGGTTTCACTGCTGCTCGGTCTCTGTTGCTGGAGACGGTATAGGTAACGACGAGCGCAATGTGGTGCGGTGTATACCAATCTAACTAGTACCACGTTGTTACAAGCGTATCACGTACCATCAGGTGAAAGTCCTGTTCGTCTGGTCGCTTAATGGAATAAAAAAAAACATATTTACCAAAGATATATCATGTCTTCTTGCGTATCTATACACAACTTATATCTTAGGACTTCAACCTATGTAGGTACGTAGTTCTAGTATTATATATATATATATATATATATATAAATATATATATATATATATACAAATATATATATATATATATATATACATACATATATCATCATCAGCCGACAGACGTCCACTGCTGGACACAGGTCTCCTCCAAAAATCTACACATCGGTCAGGCATTGTACGCATCCGGTGGATTCCCGCGATTATCACTAGATATGGTCGGTCCACCACGTGGGAGTCCTTGTGTGTGTGCATATATATATATATATATATATACATATGTGTGTGTGCGTCGTGCGAGTGGAGGTGGACGCTTCTCGTCGGCTACGGTGTCGTTGATGTATACTCATGTATCGTTCCGGTTGCCCGTGCAGGTGATGAGTGCGGACATATCGCACGACAACAAATACATCGCGAGCTGCTCGTACGACCGCACCTTCAAGCTGTGGGCGCCCGAGCTGCAGTAGCGGCGCCGCGCGCCACCTCGCCGCACCACCTCACCGCACCAGCTTGACCCACTACCTCACCGCACGAAGAATGCTATTGAGGGATTTTATTTTAACGATCAACCACGCTGCTCTACTACTTACGGGCGGCAGGTCTCTGTTGCTGCAGACCGTCTAGGTAGCAGCCACGGCAGCGCCTATTGCACTCGACAAACAGTACTGTGCAATCATTGTTATATTCCGGTTTGAAGGGCACTATAGCTAGTAAAATTACTGAGGTAAGGAGGACCTGACATCTTATATATTAACCCGACGAGCACATTGTGGTTCAGTACGCCATCCTGACTAGCGCCACGTTGTCATGGGCAAGCGTATCACCTACTAGCAGATGAACGCCCCAATTGTCTCGTCTTGAATTGAATAAATAAATAAAATACATTGCAAATATTTATTTCGTATCTATAATGTAAATAAATTAGCAAAAGTAACAACATTAGTCGTAAAAATAAAAAAAAAGAACATAACAAAGCTTCCATTTTATGTAATCAGTCGACATCTAGCCTGTAAAATAAATCGTCCACGTTGTGAGGAGGTACTCACAGCAGGCACCTGTACAACCTGCCACGGCCCCGGAAGAAGTCGCGCATCAAGTTCTCCCACTCGACCGCCTGAGGCGCTACCGTCTGGACACCAACATCCTTGTACGTTCTCTTGGGCGGGGGTTCCTCGGAAATGAAGGAGCTGCTCCGTTTCCTCGACAAGGCGTTAAAGCAGGAAGACCATTCGTTAAGCAGGAACGAGTCGGATGCGGTGTCTAGTTCCATTTCATCCGAGGTACTGCTCAGGGCCCCCGCCCGTTTCTGTGAACTGGTCTGCAGCAATCTGCTGTCGTCACTGAAGTACTGGATGTTCTGAAAACTACTGTGCAACGCCGGTACAACCGTTAATCTCCTCATCTCTTCGATCTCTATCACTCGTTCCTTCTCGCTTCTGGCTACGTGGGTTCCAGCTGAAACTAGAACATATTTTTTTAATCAAAAGAGCAACGAGAGGAGCGGGACGATCACCTGATGATAAGTGTTACCTGCCCATAACAACGTGGCGCTAGATAGGATGACATATTCTGCACCACATTGTGCTTGTCGCCATTGAGACACAAGATGTTAAGTCTCGTTACACTAGTAATTACACTAGACACGTTTACAACGTCCTTCATACCGGAGCACAGTAATCTTCGCACACTGCTGTTTGTCCGTTACAATACGCGCGATAGTGGACGGTCGCCGGCGACAGATCTACCACCAGTTGTGGCGCAAATAACAAACTGTTCGGATACTAACAGGAGCGCTAAAATCCAAAAATAAAGATGGCGTTAAAAAATTCATCACTCAACTTCCGTTTCCTCGGTCATCCTGATGAAAATAACATCCATAACGGCCAATTTACGTTCCCACCGCTGGGGCACAAGCCTACCCTCAATATGAGAATAACATGATATCATGAAAGCATTGTATTATCACATTATCAATATTATTACTACAAACCTTGTCTGTCTATCAGTCCGCCATGCCCTGACCTGTCCTGGTGTTCTCCAAATTGACCTTCACTGATCTCTAATCCACTAACCCTCTCCCCTCTAATACGTTCTCTTCTAATCCCTTCTTCACTAAGATCTTTTCTATTAACTACAACATCATTAAGGTGATCACTGTAAACTTGATCTTCCCTAATCACTGCTTCACTAGTCTGATCTAAATTAACCTCATTACGGTAATCACTGGTAATTGGATCTTCACGACTCTTATCTTCATTTACTATAACATCATTAAGGTGACTGTCGTTAATTTGATCTTCACTAATCACTGCTTCGCTATAGTGATTTTCACCAAATTGATCTTCAATTATCATACAATCATTAAAATTATCACTGTTCATTTCACTTTCGCTAATCCCTCCTTCACTAAGTTTATCTTCACAAGTCTGATCTCCAATAGCATCATCATCATCACAAATGCAATAAACGCTTCCTAGATCTTCAGGTCTCTCATCATCAGCAAGATAACTACTATTAATATAAGTTTCCTCAATCACATCTTCATCAATCTCTTCGTCACTAAGATTATCATCACTTTCTTCTAAGTGAAATATTCTTCTATATAATCTCAACATTCTCGCTTCAAAGCCTTCATAGAATTCTTTAGATTCATCGTGAGGATTCTCCTCTCTCTCAATGATGAGGTCTGGCAAGGGACTCAGCGATCTTAATGTCGGCTCTGCAATTGCGCTGGACGACAACTGGTGCTCTTCCTCTATCGGTGAAAAAGCTGGACGGGGAAATAAAATACATTTAATATTCCCACGTTTTATGAAGCTACCACATGGAGCAGCTTTCAAAGTGGGTAACAATGGCCTCTAGAGGAAATTGGTAACCAACTGAAATTCCAAATGAATTATTGCTTTTAATTTGTTATAATTACTATATCCAGTTTATGCAAAAACCAAATGTAGAGTTACAATGGGCAAATCTAATTAAATGTGTATTTTGGATACATTCATAAAATTCTGTATCGATATCTTGGGGGTAGGGACTATCAGGGGACGTCTACCGGCCTGTAATGATGAGCGCAATAAAAATCCTACGTCATGCCATTCCTTCACTCACAGGCGTTGGTCCAATAACGTTTGGTCACTACTGACTGAACCAGAATGAGAATTCCCAATCTACCAACTCGTGTTAGCCACTCCCACTGCTGCGAGTGAAGAAAACATGAAGCTGTCGTCGGCACCACCAGCACCTTGCGTAACAAAAAGCCGATTTACGAATCTTGAAAAACTTTATAATATAGAGGACTTACTCTCAAATTTTTTCTCGAACAAACTGTGCACCAATTGTGATTTCCTCTGAGCCCATTCCCAGCCCCATCGCCTCGGCATATTTTAATAATAATTCTTTAAAGTTCTTTATACTTTAAATAACTTTCACATTTTGCTATTAGAATGGTCGTGTTGCCGGTTTTCAAGAGCAACGACACATTAGGTTAATATATAGGATGCATTAGTTACGCTGATGCACGCTGCATCCACGACAGAATAATGCTTTCCCTGCTATCAACTCCACGTCGACATCCACGCTAAACTAAATGTATTGTTATTGTTCAAAACCGGCGATGTGTGCGCACTGTTAGTTTAAATATCGAATTAATAACTTGAAGGTAGTTATCTAAAAATAATAGATTTAAAAAATTAATATTTTTTCAATGTACCCAATAATATTTTAACACGGAAAAATCGAGATGTGATGCGACTAGGTTTTAAAAGCAGGTATTTGCTTACAATAAGGCATACTAGGTGTCCGAGAAAAAATTAATTTCAAGTATTTAAATATAAGTTTTTAATACTGTCTTAGAGATACAGTTATCAAGTAAAGATTTATATGCTGTTACCACAGTACGTAACAAGCTACACGAGTTAAGTTTATGTAACGCTACAATGATAATCCAAAATATCGAAGTATGTCTCAAGAGATATTTCAGTTTTTACTATTGATTTCTTCTATTCCTTTCGAGATCAAGTTTAATTTTTATTGTTATTTGACAAGTATTGACCATACTCTATAGTATTTATTTAGTGACTTGGTTTCTAGTGCGTAAAAAAATTGTACGTACGAATCAAGAAACAGAATATAAATAAATTAAAACTATTTTTATTTTCACACATTTGTATAGCTAAACAAATTTAAATAAAAAGTTATGTAGTATCAGTTTAAAGAAAGTTTAATGTTTTTCTCAGAACATTAACATATTAACGTTATAAATAATTCAGCTGATACAACGGGACGTCACTAAAGAGAATCAAATAACAAATGTCAATGACACAAGGGAATGTTAGTTGCGTGCGAACTGGACGCGAGCCGCCATCGGAGATATAATGGTTGCGTAGCCTCCGCGCCCGTCAGTAGCCCCAGGCACAGCAGTCCGCGTCGCGCGCCTCCGCAGCGTGCCATCTCACGTACCTGATAACTCCCATTAATGCTATAGCCCGGAGACAATACTTCGAGGAAGACATAAATAGAAACCGTTGCACGTTAATTCGACAATTTAAACATAGTGAATCCTCCGTTTGCTTAAAACGAAATTGTTAAATAATTATTCGCGATGGTTATACAGAAAATATGTTGTCTCGGCGCGGGGTACGTCGGCGGCCCAACCTGCAGCGTGATCGCGATGAAATGTCCCAACATAAAGGTTACGGTGTGCGACAAGAGCGCCGAGCGCATCAGTCAGTGGAACTCGGACAAGCTGCCGATATACGAGCCCGGGCTGGACGACGTCGTCAAACAGTGCAGAGGTAAAAACTTATTCTTCTCGACCGACATAGCGCAGAGCATACAGGAAGCCGATTTGATCTTCATCTCCGTCAACACGCCGACGAAGACCTTTGGCAATGGAAAAGGTAGAGCCGCGGATTTGAAGTACATTGAGGGGGCTGCGAGGATGATTGCTGATTTGGCCACCAGCAATAAGATTGTGGTCGAAAAGAGCACCGTACCAGTGAAAGCAGCAGAGATCATCATGAAGATTCTACGCGCGAACACCAAACCTGGTGTAGAATACCAGATCCTTTCTAATCCTGAATTTCTAGCTGAGGGTACTGCTATTGTTGATCTTGTTGAGGCTGAGAGAGTGCTTATTGGTGGAGAAGACACACCAGAGGGACAAAAAGCTGTTCAAAAGTTGTGCTGGGTGTATGAGCACTGGATCCCTGCCAAGAATATTCTAACAACAAATACATGGAGTTCTGAGTTATCCAAGCTTGCTGCTAATGCATTCCTCGCTCAGAGAATATCCAGTATCAACTCTCTGTCTGCTGTGTGTGAGGCTACAGGAGCTGATGTGTCAGAAGTGGCCCGAGCAGTGGGGAGAGACTCGCGTATTGGTCCTAAATTCCTTGAAGCTTCGATTGGATTTGGTGGGAGTTGTTTCCAGAAAGACATCCTTAATTTAATATACTTATGCGAGTGTTTAAACTTGCCTGAAGTGGCTGCCTATTGGCAACAAGTGGTCAACCTGAATGATTATCAAAAGACTCGGTTCACACGGAAAGTCATTGAGTCTCTATTTAACACAGTTACAGATAAAAAGATTGCAATACTAGGATTTTCCTTCAAGAAGAACACTGGGGATACCCGTGAGTCACCTGCTATACATGTGTGCAAGACATTACTGGATGAAGGTGCTAAACTTCACATATACGATCCAAAGGTAGAAACTGAACAGATATATTATGAATTAACTACACCTTATGTGACTTCTGAGCCGGAGGTGGTACGCAAGAACATCGAGATCCACAGTACAGCTTACTCGGCCGTCGCCGGCGCGCACGCGCTGGTTCTCTGCACTGAATGGGATGAATTCAAAGAGCTGGATTATAAGAAGATTTACGAAGTTATGATGAAGCCGGCTTATATCTTCGACGGCAGAAAGATATTGGATCATGAGGCGCTGCTGAACATTGGATTTCACGTTCAGACAATCGGGAAGAGACTGTCTAGAGCCAGCAGCATCAGGGCGCAGGGGAGCCAGACATTGCCTTAGGATATATGTGAGTACTTTTTAAATTTTCCATTACTGGTTATATTTGAATGATCAGCAGATTTCTAACTGCATGTGTATACACATGTTATCAGCTTCATTTAAAAGTACATGAATTGTGTCTTCAATGAGAAGGATCTGACAAATATTTCCTGTGTCATCACATCATATCATAATTCCAACTTATCATTGTCCACTGCTGGTCATAATCTCCAAGATCAACAATAAACTTAATTCTGATGAAAGTTTGGAGATACCTCCAGTAATACTTAGCACATTGTAAACTAGTTCCAGAAATTTTCTTATATATTTATTACTTGGAGTCTCTTGTTTAGTGATCACCAATATCTCCAACTCTCAACATGTATTCTTTTAGTATCACCATGGACTGTGATCACTTTCACATGGTTCTCAGTAATCAGCAGTTCAATAACTTTATTTTTTTCAAATATTGAATTGAATTTTGATCTTTTGTTTTCTATGAAATTATTTTTTAATTAAATTCAACAGCAAGACCATGTCATGCCAGGTCCGGGAATACAGAGAAGTATACTTACTGATTATATATGTCAAGTTATATTTGACATGTTTCAACTGTCTGTCTGTATAAGGTTAGGTAGGACACAACTTGAGGAGTGTTCCTTATAAATAAATAGGCCTCCTAACTCCCTAATTAATAAAGATAATCTATAATATTTCCACTGCGGTGTGCCAGGGCTTTCCAACAGAACGCTCTCCTTGTCAAATATATGATATATCCAGAGTCAACACTACATCTACCAAACTAGCCAAGTGTAGGTCAGCGGATGTCAATGTCCATAGCTCATTGAGTAGTTGTGCTTGAACTATGTTGTTTATCTCTGAAATTTTAAGCTCGGTAAGGATCACTTCAGGATCAATCTGCTCCTCTTCGATACGTGGACCATGATCGACCCTCACAGAAACTAACTTTTAGTATGTGTTATATATTCATTTGCATTAAACTATGATAACTGGTTACTCTGTTGCCGGAGAATGCCTGGGTAGACACAACTGCAGCGTCTATTTCTGCCGATAAACAGTAGTGTAGAAACATTAAAGTGTTCCAGTTGTTACGAGTGCTGTAGCTAATATAATTACTATAGTAATGGTGCACAACATCATATGTCTCTAGAGGACGAGCACAATATGGTGTTGTGCATACCATCCTAACTAGCCCCACATTGTTGTGGGCAAGCATATTACTTACTATCAGGTGAACGTCTTGTACCACTCTTTGCTGCATTGAATAAAAAAGTCTATAAATATATATCTTTAATTGTCTCCAAACCTCTAATGCTCTCCACTGGTAGTAGCGCCAACAGACTGGTGTTGCCATTTCAAATAATTTCATACAAATAATTGTATATTATTAGTACATTAAAAGGATAAAGATAATTTATTACATTATGTTACATGTCTCCAACACTTGGTGCTCCTGGCTCCTGAACTAGAAATTAAAACTGTATCTGAGGAAGCATGGGAACTCATATTACTCTCATCCCAAAGTGAGCATGTTAATGTGACATTCACTTGATGTTAAGTGATAAGCCTACCCAAAACATGGCGCTAGGTACGATGATATGTATTGCACCACATCACCTTGGGACAGGATGTAATGCGTCTTTACCCCAGTAACTACATTAGCTGCTGCGCCCTTCAAACCGGAACACAGTAATGTTTGCACAGTACTGTTTCTCGCCAGCAACAGGCGCTGCGACGGTACCTACCTAGACGATCTCCGGCAACAGAGACCTACCACCAGGGAATCCCCATCATTAATGTGGGCAGAGTGTGATACACAGATATTGTGTATATATCTTATAATCTTGTGGTCGTGCCCTAGCATCATGTAACACCATGTAAATTGATATGTAACTGTTGTTTGGACAAATATAGCTATTGTATTATGGAGGCGTATGTCCAGCAGTGGGCAACTGATGATGACGATGAACTATTGTGGACTGTCTCCAATCCTTGTAACATATCACGCTGAACTGATGTCCTGTAAGATTACTCGTTACGCAATCCATTCGCGTCTCGCGTTTCGTAATGTTGGCAGTATGGCATTTCGGTTATGCAGCTGCCATCTTGTGCAAGCGGCCATCTTGTGTAAGCGGCCATCTTAATAGAGCAAAATGTATTGTCAATTTCGTCGTGATATAACAATGAGTCCTCTAAATGGATATATCCATTTACATCACAATTTAATGGTGCATTTGCCGCTCGGCCCTCGTGCCCGCGACACTGCTGCTGCCGATCTGCACGAGCGCGATCTTCACCTGATGTTAACTGGTACGCCGGGAAATAACGTGACACGAGTTTAGATGTTGTACACTGCACCACATTGCGCTCGCCGGCTGCGACAGGAGTTGCGTGGTGACCGTCTCCGGCAGTTGACCTACCAGCAACTCCATTATTAATATACCCCGAGGGCTTGAATGTTGCCGTCATGTGACTACTCCGTCAGGTGCTTCTCATTTAGACTTTTTTTCACATTACCTCCGCGTAATGACCTAACGGTATATATACACGACTTCCTTTTTTTTGTCAATCAAAATATTTGATTAAATTATTTTTCGTCAGTTGACCTGAATTTTTTGCACGAGGCATGGACACTTCCATAAGTGGTCCGCCCGTTCATAACGTGGCGGTAGTTAGGATGTTTACACAGCACCATCGGCTTGTGACATAAGATGCCAAGAGTCGTTACTTAAGTAATTTCTCTTGCCACAGCCCCCTTGCAGCACACGCAGTAATGTCTGCACACTGCTGCCTGTCGGCTGTGTGTTAGTATAGCATTCATTTAAATACAAACATGATGGCGGACGGAAACGAATCTGAAGCATACATTCGCATGCGCAGTGTTTTTGCATCACCCCTAAAGAAATAAAAAATGGCGCCGCCAACCGTCCGCCGGATACGGCTGCAGAACACGTGTCCCCTGCATTTAGCAACCTTTTTATTTTTGTGAACTCAACATCTGGATGGAGAAATATTTTTATTCGATTGTTGCAGTGTACATATTCTATGATTTCTGTCAAAGTTGAAATTTGCCATGAGGTGACCATGACAGTTGATGAGGATATCTTCACCTATTGGCTCAGTAAGCTTGCTTGGCAACTCCACCACCACCATAAATTGGTAATCAGATCAGGGTAAAGCTTTAAAGGAAAACGGGCCGCTGGGGAGGAAGTAGGTTGTTAAACACTGCTTACAAACCTCAAAGAACTCCACATTCATCTGCTGTTCCACACCTAGTTTCCCTCGACCATCACCAGCTCGGTGATCCACAAGTAGTTTGTATACCGGATGATATCATCGTCACCGTTACAGTATTTACGATCCTTTGATCTTGACCGTTCGCGTTCGGTTCCATTACCGTCACGCGCTGATAATCATACCAACTCCAAGGTCACTGTGTAACTAGACCACTGTTGGGATCTTACCATTTCATTCATCATAACAGTCTACCATTACTATATAACTGAATGTAGACTTGTAAGAAGATTCCATGCGATCTTGTACTTGATAATAAGATAGCTTTCTCTAGCGTCTACCTTCATCGGCAGGGAGCTTCCACCATGTACATCCACCTCCACGTGTGGGAACCTCTGGAACAGACGAGAGCAGACCATTGCCAGTTTACACTAGCTACCGCGCTCACTCCAAAGGCTTTATTATTGAGCTTGGCCTTCTGATCAATCACTCGGTTCGTAAATGATCTCGCCTTCGAGATATTTACACAACATTGTTTGTAATATTGTAGAACGTGGATGGGTGGCCGCCACCGCCACCACCACCGCCACCACCACCGCCACCTCACCAGCACACCGTTGGCGGTGAGTAACGTTGAATAAAACATATCCTTGACGGGAGTCATACAAAGCTGGCGTTGATACAACGGATTCAAGGTATTACTTGAACGTGGGACGCGCGTCCAGCTGTGGGCAACGATAGATTGAAATAATGATTTTGTGATAAATCCATATTATTGATTCTTTATTACATCTATACTCTCACTGTCATGGGCTCGGGTCCCACTTGTGGGAAAATTAAGTGGGCTGTTTATTTCCGATCGTAACGGTTATTATGAACTCTTCTGGGAAGCGGCGTGTCTCACTAGTGGGAACATTAAGTGGGGTTGTTTATAGGAGACATTTATGTCGGAAATGTTCAATACCGGTATTCGGCATTATTTATATACTAATACCGTAAAACTGGTATTCAATGCCGTTACTAGGAATTTAAAAAAATGTAACAGTTTTGTTTATTAGTCGGAGATGTTATGTAGTCGAATCGCAGAATATGCAAATGTCGGTATTAAGTCCGCGCATGCGCATGCGGCCTAGTGCTCTCTGTCCGGCCGCGAGGTGACGCGTCGCCGCGACGAGCGGCCATGATGGAAATGTGTGTGCTCGGTGTAGTTACGGGCGTTGAAAGCATTGCGTCATGTGTCTCCTACATCCAACGGGCTCTCATCTCTATTGTCTCTTACTCTAAGATATATCACGCATGCGCGCACACACATTTACACACACGCGCACTCGCACACTTACACACACGCGCGCACTCACGCACACTTACGCGCTCGCACTCACACTCACGCACGCGCGCGCACACACACACATACTCGCGCACACACACACATACGCACGCGCACGCACGCACATACACGCACGCACATACACACACACACGCTCACGCACACTTTTACACGAACACACACTCACCGTCAAAACTGTAACGCAATCGACTTCCTACAGCAACCGTTGCCATAGCAACAGCATAAATAACACTAAACGAACCTGTTTATAAAAGCCAGTTAGAAGTAATGTGATGACGGAACTATAAAAAAAAATCCTGTAACAATCTGCCGATCAACGTTCACCAGTTTTCGCGTGATTGGCGAACAAAGGCAACACATTTTTATATATATGTGTATCATCATCATCATCGGGCGACAGATGTCTACTGCTGGACGCAGGCCCTCCCCACAGGTGTGCAGAGCGATCGGTGCCGCGCTGCCCGCGTCGCGTGCGGTGGGTCCCCGCTCCACCTAGTGGGCGGGCGTCGGCCCACACCACGTATATATGTACACATATATATGTATATATTATTACAATAAAACTAACGCAAGAGTACAAACAACAACAACGGATACAACGTTGCGTTGCGGCGACGGTGCAAGTGTGCGGTGTGTGTCGGACGGGAAACGGATATTAGTTGTGCTTCAGCTAAGTTGAGAGGACATGCCGCTAACTGGGTCGACGCTGTAGTGTAGTACGCTGCACATTGTTGCGGCGGGTACAGACAGCGCGTGTGCCGGTTCGAAGGGCGCCGCGGCTGGTGTAGTTACTGGGAACCGGACCCGACACGTGCGTTACGTGAGGAGTGCAATGTGGTGCAGTGTGTGGTGCGCTGGTCTAGCTTCTAACCAGCGGCACGGTACGAGCGAGAGTCACTTGCTATCGAGTGACGTCTCGCTCGTTCCGTCGCTCTGTAACGTAAACAAATTGAGACACGACGCTTGCCGTACGTCGCAATAATGTTGTTACGGCAACACCCGTCAAACCGGAACATAGTAATGTTCGCACTCGGCTGCAGCAGGAGCTGCCGTGATGCCCCGACGGTCTGCAGCAACGGAGCCTTCACTGTTAGTATAGCTGGCTTAGAATACCGGTTTTGAGTGTATGGGGTTCCGTCCAACATCACGCGGAACCCATGGCAACACCAGCTGCACGCGGCTGCACCCTGCTGAACAACAGGCGAGGCTCTGACCACCCACCAACCTGCACAGGGCTTGCGTAGTGTGGCTGAAACTGAGTTGCCCCTCAGTGTCACACAGTCCTTGGGTAAGGTCTCTGCCCAGCTGTGGGCGCTATCCGGTTGATAAGTCCGGTATTGCAATCTCCTAGTGTTGACTATAGCCTGCATAAAATTTTGCTGTGACGCGGTGCGTTCCCAACACCGTCTGCTCTATTACCTGATACCTTGGACAATTGGTCAGAATCTGGTGACACCTCGTGCCCACCCGTGCGCGGTGAGCGGCGGGGGGGGGGGACGTGCGATCTACTTCCAATTCAATAAACCTACTTCTGCGCGCCGCCTGCAGCCACACACAGTATCTGTTCCGGTATGAGGGGCGCTATATAAAGCAATAACTTTTAGTGTATTGACATATTTATATTAAACATTAACGGTATACGCAAGTATTATCGCGGCGGAAGTGGAGTCCATCGCGCCGCGGTAAATGTGTGTGTGTGTGTGTGTACATACACAGTTCAGATGTACACAGCGCCGACGTGCACGCACGTGCGGAGCTGTCCGTCGGTGTAAGGCGGAACGTTTCGTAACTTTGTTTAAAGCGACGAGACGGGGGGAGGAGCGGCACACTCACCCGATGTCGAGTGATGCGCCCTCCTGGGATTAACGCGCTGCTCCTTAACAGAGTATGCACTGCACCGCATTGCGCTCCTCACCTGACAGGTACAATGTCGAGTTTCGTTAGCCAAGTAATTGCACTAGCAACAAACAGCGCCCTTCAAACCGGAACATAGTAACATCTCCATACTACTGCCTGTCGGCTGCAGTAACGGCTGCGGACGACGGAGACATACTCTCAGCAAATTTCTTGATGTTAAGTGACAACGAGCGATCGATGTGGAGATGTTTGGGGGAGGGCCATGTCCAGCGATGGACGTCCGTCGGCTGATGATGAATACTCCCGGTGTTAAGGTTTATCGGCCGTGTTATGTGCGGCGGGGTTACAATACGCGGCGGTGACTAGCCGGACGGTGCGGATGAGATCCACCGCCGTGCATGCGGTGCATGCGGTGCATACGGTGCATACGGCCGCGTGGTGGCAGAGCTTCGCGATGCGTCACGCGGACACGTCGTAAAGCGGAAATGAAAAGCAATCGCATTACACGAACCGATTGGTGCGTTATCGCGCGCCGCAAAGAGGTTTTATTTGTCGAACGAAGTGTTCCCGGACGGGAGATAACGTGCGCGCGCACGCGGCGGCTTTGTGCGCGCCGACGCACACACACGCACACACACAGCTTTATACTCGACGGGAATACCTGCTGTGGGGGCCACAGGGGGGTTATACCGGACCAAAGGAACGCTTTCACTCGCAGCTGCGGTCCCCACAGCGAGGCGTCATAATGAGGCTGCATCTCGGGGTGGAACTGGAACTGTCCACCCCATTTATCAATAACACGCGGAAGTACCGCGCGCTCCATCCTGAGGCCTGACATACTTGGTTACGGTACCAGGTACCTGTCTACGGATTGTGAGATAGGTGTTTTGCTCTCGCTCCCTCTCTGCAGTCTCCTTCGACATTACTTTCTCACAGAAGGCCACGCCAGCGTCCCAAGAAGTGTCACTACTGATCATACCGCACACCCACCTACCTGGTCAGGGTTTTGGTTTAAATCTCCGCGTCGCTTCCACCTCCAATACTTGCACAGCATCATAAGTACAGATCCCATACATTCGAGCGTCCGTCTGTAGATGCAGATGCTGCGACTACAACCGAACGTCATCTAGATTTTTTGTTTAGCAGACTAATCACAGATCTTTTCCAAACTATAAACGAAACAATAGGGGTGTAAGGGTTCTCGCACAACATCTTACGGGACCCAAGCCAACCTTACCAGCTCGCGGTGCACCCTGCTAATCAACAAACGGAACCTCTGATTCCCAACAACTCGCATTGGGCCAATGTGGTGGGAAACGGCCCAAATCCTCCCCATAGGAACTCTGACAAACGAGGGCCCTTAGAGCACGGCGACACCGGAAACTATTCGAACTGTAGTACCGATCGATGTGGAGGACCTTCGTGGGAGGCCTATGTCCAGCAGTGGACGTCGGTCGGCTGATGATATATGATATGATATTTCGTGTCGTATATTTTAAATATTTACTTCTAATGTCACTTGTATGAGATTTTCTTGCGCTCAATTGAGGCAAAGACCTCCGGCGTGCGGTCTCTTGGATCGCATTGAACTCACGCGCACCGCAGTGAGGCTGGGAACCTGTCCAGTAGTAAATTAAAATGACTCACGTTGTGCGCGCGCGCAACCTTTCAAAACTTATATTTGTTAAAGTAATATTTTGTTTATTAATTAGTATTATATTTGCATTATACATAAATATTTGTTTTTCTGTAAGAATAAATCTTCATTAGTGCTTTAAGTAATTGCTGTTGTTGTTGTCACTAGAATAATTTTTAATTATTTTTCTCTGTTTCCAGGTAATTCCGCCGCTGCAAAAGCAACAAGCGAGATGTATAAGCATTTATTAAAAAAAACATACTCGATAGAGATTTTTCCCATAAAATTATTTTACAACACGAGCGGTAACATTTTACAATTATTTCTCAACGTTTTAAATATACGACATCCTTTTTTATAACGAAATAAGTGACGTTCATTTTAAATTGCACTTAATTATTTTTTTTGTCCTAATTACAAGTGATTAATTAACCGTTTGGTGTTGCTATGTGTAATTCACAGCCGGCGTAGGGCGCATCATGGAATGCCTTGAAATTCCATAAATGCTAAAAGCCGAGCCGTGGACTGTTCCCGCGCCGCGCCGCGCATGCGCGGGCACAGTTACAGTTGTCACGTTATTTTATCTGTACTATCTATCAATTAGCAGTTGTTGTTCGCCGATACGATCAAATATTTTAATTTTATATATCGAATAAGATTATTTCAAATGTACGCCATTTAATTATTAATGTGTAAGTTTCAAACGTTTGTATTATTCCGTTATGTATTTCTATTTGTATTTTTTATTATTTTTACTTGGTCCGCACCGCAGCCGGTGCGCCGGCGGTGCGCGCGCAACGGGCGGACGCCATTTTGGATATACACGTTTACACTCGATATTGGTTTAGTGAACAACGGACAGTCAGAGCAATGCGGACGAGAATTAATATTTATTGATTGTAGTTGTGTTTGTGTTTATTAATTAATGTCTACCTTGACCGGTGCTTCGCGGGGAAAATTGTTGTTGTTGTTGTATTGTTTTTGCGGCTGCAACGCTTCCGTTCGGGTCGCGCACCGCCGGATACTGCACGCCGCGAGTCATTAGATGCACCGTCCCGACGGCGCAGCGGTGAAGCGGTGAAGCGGCCGGCTGATGTCCCGGGTTCCATTCAGAGGAGACATGTTCTGAGAGTTTGATTTGCGATTTAAAATTACGTGAACTCTTCAACAGATCGATTGTTAGACCTGGTGAAGGTCACGTCCGTGTTCGTGGCTCTGTCGGCGAGTTGAGGTCACACATTCGGGGCACCTGCAAGGTTCAGCTTCGCGTGTTTACCATCACGAAGGTTATTGGCGTCACGTTCGTGAGCCGATGACGAAATGATTCGTTGACTGCATCGTGGACGTGGTCACGCTCGGCGCGGCCACGTGACCCCAGGACGACTCGCGCTTGGCCGACGTGGCCACATTCACACGCGGTGGTCGCTTCCCACGGTTGCACCGGAAGCATAGCGAGGAACCGATATGTTATAACAACAGGTGGATAAATGGCCCTGAGCTCTTTCTCTTAGAACTTCCCCGGTCCCAGCAGTGGGAATATTGAGTTAGCTGTTTATACCACGCCATAGTGAATCGAGCAAATTAATAATATTACAAGCCTGCAGCATGGCCTTCAAATGTTTTATGCGGAAGAAGGCACCGAGTCCCAGCTGTGGGAACATTCAGTGGGTTAATATTAATAAAAAATGATTAATCGATCAACATTACTATTTTATACGAGTGCCGTGGGCTTTCCTTACACATAAAAAAAATTGTCCCAGCCGTGGGAATGTGGGGCGTGGGTTGTTTGCGCGATGCAATTATCAGTTTAGATGTGTTAATGGCTTTGACTCTATTTAAGAGAGAGCTCCGATCCCAGCGGTGGGAACAATAAGTGGACAATAATTTTGGTATAACGCGAGAACTGTCTAATGGTTTATCAGAGCATCCATCCGGCGGAGATGCAGCGTCGCTCCGGGCGGCGCGACTCGGATTGTACGAAGCGGAAGTGGCGACTGCGATGTGTTGGGGAGCAGCCCCGCGGGGGGTATTTCCCTGCCGCGCGACTGCTCGCGCCACACGCTGCTCGGCGCGCCATGGCCGCACGGCTGCATGGCCGCACGGCTGCATGACAGACTGTACTGTGCAGACGTTACCGTGATCCGGTTTGACGGGCGCCGTAGCTAGTGTAGCTGCTGTAGGTAACGGTACTCGGTATCTCATGTCCTGAGGCAACGAGCTGGTGCTGTGAGTATGTATCGGCCTGACGTCGCATTGTCACGAGCGGGCGCATCACTCGACATCACGTGCAGGTGCAGCTCGTCGGGTCGATTCATTGGATGCACAAAACGGATCGCCAGTTCGGTCTTAACCACAACAGAGGGAGCAACAACAAGCTTGTCTCTTGGCGACCCCGCCCGCAGCGCTAACGAGAGAGAGGGAGAGAGGGAGGGAGAGAGAACGATGTAAATGTATACAACACTATTCCACTACTCTACTAGCTTACCTTCCTACGTGAATTAATAGAAGTGTCCATCAGCCTCTCTCTCTCCCTCCACTCCACTCCGTTCGCGGCCCCGCCTATCGCCATCTCCCTCCCGCTCCCATGGTAACCAGAACAAGTCTCACTCTTGCCGCGTGCGTCCAATCATTTAGTTTAGATCAATAATGATTAAATCAAATTGTGTGATCGTGATCAATGGATTTCCGTCACATTGTGCTGATAGTGTCAGAGAAGCGTGATGACCGGCGACGGTCGCCGGAAACCGGATGCGGGCGGCGCTGGTGACCTGCAGACCCTGGAGAGCTGCGGGTGTGTAAACGTGCCGATCGTGCAGCAGGTGTGTCAGTTCACTCTGAGCTCTGGTTAGGATACTTACACTGCAGCATGGTTCTGTACGGTAGAGTCTGTATACAGTTTGATGGTGGATACGGTTGATGTGGTGGTGACTGTCTAAGACCTGCCCCCAGCGTGGTGTAGACCCTCGAAGCGTTCCAACAGCAGCGTTGACTGTACGAGCTGATGCATCCAATAATGTAGGAATGGATAAACGTACCCAGCGGTGCAGCGGTGCAGCGGTGCACGGCTCCGTATCGCGGGGCGTCCCGGGTTCGACTCCGGGATCGTGCGTAGTTAAGTAGATGTTGTCTAAGCGAAACACTGGTCGACCCAGGCTATAGTTAGGTCTTGTCTTGCTGTAATGCCTACCTACTTCTAGATTTAAGTTAACGAAAAATTTATTAAAAGTATTATTTTATATTTTTTTGTGTTTAGCATTTATATACATATATAAATATATATATATATATATATACATATATATATATATAAATAAATATATAAATAAATAATTGTATGTATGCGTGTTGTGTTTTATTTGCATCAGCAGTTGGTGAAGATCCTGCAGACTTCGGACCACCTTACCTTTGCTACCTTACGATATACACGAAGGAATTGTTTAGGTACTTCCAGAAACGAACATTATTTCTTTATCCCATCGCAAGCCTGTAGCCGCCCACTGCTGGACTTGGCCTGACCTATCGACGGACCTGCGACTTTCGCCAGGTCCTCTCTTACAAGGAACGATAATGTGCCGTGCCTGTACGAAATATTTTGTAGATGAGCTGCTCGTAGAGTAGTCAGAGCCGCAGCCGTGTTATCAAAGCCGCAGCCGAGTAGTCAAAGAGCAGCAGCCGAGTAGTCGAAGAGCAGCAGCAGAGTAGAGCCATAGCCGTATAACCAGAGCCGCAGCCGAGTAGTCGAAGAGCAGCAGCAGAGTAGAGCCATAGCCGTATAACCAGAGCCGCAGCCGAGTAGTCGAAGAAGAGCAGCAGCCGAGTACGAGCCGGTACCGTAAGCCATGCAGTTGACGTCTATCGGCTGATGATAATGATTTCAACTAGTGATGACTAAAATTAGTATTGGTCTTGCAAAAAAGCAAGACGAGAAGAAAGAACAGCTGCTCATCCTCCGGAAACAAAACAATATATCATAAGACGGACTACGCAAGACCACGATCAAGCAGAAAGGAAAGACCAAGAGCAGTATCAGGATTGTGGCAGCCTTGGTCGTGGTCTCGCTTTGCGCATCGCTAATTCCAAGGCAAATTATTTATGAACAAGAACTGTTTGCTAATATGGTGGCGCGGGAACAGGGGGTGGTGGTGGTGGGGGTTCTAGTGGGTTTCGCGCCGAGTCAATTGACGGCGTAAGAGCATTGATGATGAAGAACAGATTGTGCGGAGAAGAAAGAAAGAAAAGTATTTAGCGGGCGGCCACTTTACTTACAAGCAGCTGAACTCGCTCGCGTCCTCGTTCCGTCGCGTGATGCGACGAGGTTAGGAGACGCCACCCCCTACCCCCTACGCCGGAACTACTCCGGCAGGAGCGCAGTGATGAAGAAGAACTTCGTCATGTATACCTCATCACGTTGCAAAAGTATTATGGACGGATTTACGTCCGTGTTGTTAGAATCAATGATCGGACAGTTTTTTAATTAATCGATGAGTTGAGTGGAACGTTCACCTGATGGTAAGTGCCACGCCTGTGTATAGCGCCGCGGCGCTAGTTAGGATGCTATACACTGCGTCACATTACGCTCCTTGCCGAAGATGTGAGGTGTCGAGTTTTGTTACCGCAGTAATTACACTAGGTACTGCGTCTTTCAGGAACACGGTAATGTTTGCACACTGCCGTCGGCTGCGGCGGTAGACAGTCTCCGGCAACAGATCTACCACCGGTACATAATGGCAACAGGATGTGAAGATGCTGGTATCCGGAAGTAGGAGCGCGACGCAAAGCTGACCAACGAGCGAGCGCGTCACTGCCGCAACCCCGCAGACATGCTGCGTGTTCATGATAAGGAAACTAATTTCACCAGTTTCATTTAATGGACGCGTTAATCACTGAGCAGTAATTATTGCGACAACCCCTACGATAGCAAAAACACTAGAATTAGTAACAATAATAATGTTACGGGGAATATAATCTTTTTCTTCCTCTCCTTAAATTGCACCTCCATGTAGTGGAGGTCGGCGATCAGCGTGGTAGTCCTTCCTGTCTCCGGTTCAGCGGAACAATTCAGACGCCTTGGTATTCCTCAACTATGAATATAAGGAATATCCTTATATGGATAAAGTTATGTTTAAATTAAATAAAAAAAAAGTCTCCATAACTGAACTCCTCCAAGACTTAGAAAATTCGCTTCCTAACACCTTTATTAGTATTTCATCTTATTCGACGAAGCGGTAAGCGAAATGTTCACCTGATGGTAAGTGATTCGCCTCGCTCCCCCACCCCCCCAACGCTAGTCAGGATGTCCACAGTGCACCACATCGTGCGCGTCGCTTTGTAACATGTTGATCTCAGTAACCTCATTTTGATGCATTGAAGCTACGAGACGAGCGCAGGCGCGGCGCCAGTTAGGATTGTATACACTGCTGCATCACATCGTGCTCCTCGACTTGCTACGTAGGATATTGAAGTCGTGTTAACTCAGTTGTTCCACTAGTTACAGCGCCATTCAAGCCGGAAACACGGTAACGTTTGCACCGTACTGCTAGGCGACAGGAAGGGAATGTGCTCTATTCACGAAACTAAAATCTACTGCAGCAATAAACCGCAGCGAGACGCCGCGTGCGCCGGATTGCAATATTACTGCTTCCTGTGCGCGGCCGTCGCTCGAAATGACGAGGATGATGGTGACGGTGATGGTGAGCGCGTCGGGTGACACGGAAATAAAACAACAGAACAATTACAAAATGCTAATCGTTTATTAAAAATGACACGTTACAGTCGCACCGTCACATCCCCACCCTCCGTCCTCCGCCACTGTCAACATCCGTGTATACAAATATAATATACAATGAGGTCGCGACGGGGCCGCAGGCCGCCGCGCGCCACAACCGGCGGATGTCGACGAAACGGAATGGCGCCCAGTCGTCAGGTAAATGCAGAACAGAATGTGGCCGGCTTCACTTGAAAATGAGTATTATGTATTGTAACAATGAAACCCGCAGCGCAGCACGCGCGCCTCGCAATACACGAACACGCGAACAGTGTAGACGCTGCTTCCTGGAGCAGCGCGTGCACTGGCCAAAGGTTTTAGCTTAAATCAGTCTCCAAAAAAAATATCATTAATTTCCCAGGATTATATTGTTGTATAATTATAACGATTAAACAAAATTATAAATTAATCCGTAAATACATCGAATCGCGATTTGTGCGCCATAGACGATTGGTCGCGGAGCGCCGCCCGCGCGGGACTAGAACCAATTCTCTGTGGAAGGCAACGCGTGCGCATGCGCGGCGCCGCCCGCCTGCAACGTTCACAAACAAACAAACAAACAACGTGTGCACTCGACAGCGTTCAGTTTATTCACTGCACAATTTACAAGGCGCGATATGTTCACTGAACAACTGCAACGATCGGAACCGAACCAAAACCGGCCGACGTTCTGGTGGTCACGTGACGTCACCAACAAACAACCAACGTGATGGATGAGCACCGGCCGGAGTGCGCATGCGCGTCAGCCGACCCGACAGACTATTCACAGGCTATTCAACTAGCTACGGCGAGGTTGGTGAAGCGTGGAACCGGTTACCCATAGCGCAAGCCGCGCAACAGCTGCTCCCGTATCCGAATCGTAGGCGGCTGCAGTCGGTAACATTGCAAGCGAACTATTACTTCATATACTTGCAACGCTTAGTCATCGCCATCATCGGTCGTCACTCGAAAACAATTGTTGTTCCCTCGAGCGATCGCCGGCGTTCGCGCGGAGCACAACCTCGCTGAACACTTGCACACTGCTCACTGCGTTAGATGCATCTGCTGCGGTGGCAGGCTCCGAGTTCCTCTCAATGTCGCCAACATAATTTATCTCAAATTTACAAAGTACCTGCGACAACGTCACATTTCGTCACCTAATATTACGTATAATTACCGCGCCGAACGCCGAAATACACATACCACTACAGATTAAATATACAACATCCCCGACAATCTATGACCTGCCTAATGAACTTTAGATACGTTCAAGTTACGTTTAATATTTTTTTTAATTACCCTCATAAGATTAATTTTTTTAATTTCGAAAAATTTCTACGTATACATTCATTCCTTATTCACAATGCGTCTTCACGCATCCCCCTCTCTCTGCCCCCTCCCCGCGGGCGCGGCCCGGCCACTCGTTGTTACGCTGAAACGAAACGAAGTAACGCCGAGGAAGTAATGCTCGACGTCTTCGGACCGGAAGTCAGTTTATTATGAATACTCCAAATATCATCAGGAGAGGCTCTGCTGCCGCGGTTGACTAGGACCTAGTTTGATAGATCGGTAAAATTTTCTGGAGGTAAATATGGCCTTTGGCAAGTCCGTCGCGACGCAACAGTTTCTTTTCTCATTGGTTTTAAGGTTATATTTTTTAAGTAATTTTGGTAATCAATTTTTATTCCCGCGATGCGAACGAAGTTTCCTACCTATTCTGAAGGTACACGTGTAAACGTTTCTATGCATGTAGATTATATTAACTCACTGACTTCCCTCAGTCATTGTTTTAAAAAACGCGATTCAAACGGAAAAACAAATTTCGATTAGAACCGAACCCCACGATGCCGATAACCGAACGTTTTCTCAAAGAACAATTCCGATCATAATATTTCCCTACCAGCTTAATCATAGTAAACTCATTGATAATTATCTCGAATAATCTGTATTTGTTAAAATAATAAAAAATGTGTCAAACATGGTGCCGTCCCGCCCCGCCTTCGTCTCGTAACAGATTCAATAGTAGCGGCCCCGACGGCGGACCTTGAGGTACACCTGTGCAAAATGCAACACGTGCTCGTTATATGTTACGGTTACATTAAGATAAATCAAAATAATTTTCCTTAATAATTAACAAGAAATCGTTTGTCAAAAACAAATTGAAAAATAATATAAATAATTTCACAATAATAATCAGAATGAGTCTGTCAAAAGCTTTTGTTAAATCGAAAGTCAGTAACTATATAATTGTTGACAAAAACCTTGGGATAACTTTTCTAAGGCAATAATCGAATTACCCAGGGAAGACAAGCTGCCTTTAAATCAAGCTAATAAATAAAGAATTAAAAAATAAAATGTCCTCGTCCTTATTTCTCAATAGCTACGCTTTAAATACTGGGTTACATGGAACGTATGGAAACAGGATCCAGCGATAAGAAATGAAATAATACACAACATATAAATATACATTCAACTTTGGATACCGACAAATACATTGAACAATTTATTTATATAATTCTATAGTCCTCAAAGGAAATGCGTTCGGAAAGTGCGGGTGGACGCGTTCACGATGTCTGCCGTCCCCATCCAAACTTGGACTTGGACTTGATCTATGCATTTGTTTGTTCGCTTCCCCCGAGCCATCATCAGCCGTCTCCCTCTCGCCAGCCTGTCCAACGATCGCGTTTCGTATCGCTGAATCGAGGTTCAAAGAAAATATCAAAACACATAAATAACTTACAGCACCTACAACAATAACCTAAAATGACCTCAACTTATTGTTTAAAATATTTACAACTTAATTACAGACTCGCATGTTATATGGCGTCGCTAAACTTACTGACGGGGCTTCCGTCGAAGGGTTTGTAGGGGCCGCGGACGGGGGCGCGGACGGGGACACCCACACGCTCAAGTATAAAACGATCGACTTGTTCAGCTTTAGTCTCGTCTGTAACTTGTTTGATAATTAATTCCTCTGCTAAATACCAAAATGTATCCCCTCCAAGTTGCACGGACACAACTTCATCGGTCACTTCACAGATCGAATGGAAAATTTCAAATGTTCTCCGTTTTCATTGTCTCCGATTCAACTCTATGGTCACCCCAAAATACTCCCCGATTACCTCGAAACCCGCTCACGTTCGCGAGAGGTCCGCCGCGCCCCCCCTCCCCAACGCTCTCGGAAACCGCCAACACTTCTAACACTTCTACAGCTAGCACTATTTTAGATCCTATGTACACGACCTGTAGTATTCCCAAATGATATAATTACTTTAAAATGTATACATGTATATATGTATGTATGTATGTATGTATAAATACAAAGTCGCAAGTTCGATACGGTCTACCAAAACAATCCTGCGCAGAGTGCTCCGCGCTCCGTGCTCCGCGTCGCATTCATATGGCACGCGCAGATAGGTGGGCGTCGGTTTGCATGCCGATACCAACGGAAACCATTCAAATGAGAGAGGACCGGAGGTGGTGAGAGCATCGAACGGAAAGGGTCAATGTTGTTTAAACACATTGGAAACTGTACATTGTGAGAAAGTCGTAGGATCAAGGGAACCGGCTGAACGGAACACCCTGCGCGAAACAATAAACACCACGTCCGGTAGTTCGTGAGCGGAAATATAATCACAAGTGTCTAGATGTCCGAAACAGACTGGGGCGGGGGATAGCGGAGGGTGGAGGTGGACGGGTTACGGTGCGGCGGCGATTACCGGTCTATAACTCGTGAGGTACCTTCTCTGATTTACACAGTGACTGGTGGTTGGGTGTGGGGCGGGAGAGGGGGAGCTTGCAATGACGTCATTGGGATTCGAGGGCGGTCGCCGGTTCGTTCGCCGCCGTCGCACCGAACTATAAACAACAAAAATTAAACAAACGGATCTTATTCATTTGTTTTGACGCATGAACTACAAGTTACTTACGCCACCCCCTCTCCTGCTAACCTCGTCCGGGACCCCCGCCCCCCTAAATTTTACGGACTTACAATGAATTTGTCAAATTGTAAACGTTGAACTTGAGGGACAAATGACTTTCTCTATATAAATTGTTAAACTTAGCTCCACTGGAACGGTGGAACGGAGCACATGCAGCGGATGTAGAGGAGGAGGAGGAGTAGGGCGGGGAGAGAGCGGTAACGGTGTGTATAAATTAATTTTTAAATGCAATTGAACACATTGACAAGTCCCCCCGTCTACCCTCCCACGTACAGGCAGGCTTACAGGATAATTTTGTCAAGGTTATAAGGACAGTATTCCACTACAACTAGACCACGACGCTCGGAAACCCCCGCTGGTACCTAACCTCTCCCCACCCACTCGCCTCCTCAACACTCCCCCCACCATTGAACCCACTCATGTCCAACAGATTGCATGAGTAAACACTAGAGACCTCTAAGAGTATTTGGCAGCATCGGGCGATGGTCACAGCTCGATCCTGCGAAAGAGAGAAAGTGGAAATGTTGAGACGAGACTGGAGCATTGCGAACATTACTGTGTGCGCGCGCGCTGCACCTGGTGGAATTACTGCGGTAACGAGACGTAGCATGTTATGTGTTAACGCGACGAGCACGCGTCGTGTAAACATCCTAACTAGCGTCAACATCACCGTGTCCCAGTTTGATAGATGTTGGTGTAATGAGACTTAATCATGTACGCCACATGGCGACGAGCACAATGTTATGCAATGTAAACATCCTAACTAGCGCTCATAAACAAACGTCTCTCTTACCATCAGGTCAGTGTCCTGGTCGCCTCGTTGAACAAAAAGTAGAACGAAGTAGATGGCGATAGCAGATGTGAAACACTTACTGCTGGTAAGTCTCTGGTGCTCACCGTCTAAGTGCGACCGCGGCGCCTGTTGCAGCCGACGGGCAGCACTGAGCAAACGTTACTGTGATCCGGTTTGTAGGGATCTGTAGCTACTGAAATTAGTGGGGTAATGAGACGAGATCATATGTGTCCTGTCGACGGACATAACGTGACGCAGTGTGAACATCCTAACTAGCGGCACGTTATCAGCAAGAGTATCACTTAGCATCAAGTGGACGTATCACTCGTCTCGACGCGTCGCCTTGTAGTATAAAAAATTAGGACACGATGCCAAGTATACACCACAATAATTTTGCTACAGCCACACCCTTCAAACCGGAATATAGTAACGTCCGCATACTGCTGCATGTCGGTTGGGATAAGAGCTGCGTTGGTACCTAGACGGTCTGCAGCGACAGAACCTTCAGCCTTTGTTGTGTGCGGCACCGCCCACCACCCACTCACCGTTATAGGAACAGCACGGGCCTGTCCGCGGCGCGGTCGCTGCCGCTGGAGTGCGAGCGGCGCGTGCCACCGCCACCACCACCACCGCCACCCCCGTCCGCCGCCACTGACGCGCCGGAGCCGCTCGACGTGGACTTAACCTCACCCTCGCGACCGCCTGAGAACAACACATTGTTACAAAGACAATCATCATCGAATATAGTACTTAAACATTCCTGGGCATCGTGAGCCGTACATCCGGCGGTGAGGCTACAACAATCGGGGAGTCATCTCTAATAGTAATTCCTACTGCACCAGCGAAAGGAGTTCTCTGGACTGCACTAGAACTGGGTGTTTCTTAGTGTGGTTTCCATTCGGAGGCAGGGGCTCGCGATGCATCCGTTGCCCGGGCGACGATAACAGGCCGCGAGGATGGCGCGCTGCATGTTCCGGTGCGCCCTTACAGAAGTGGAAAGAGGGGACGTTTCTTCACCGAGATGGGGCTGCGCGGTCCAGCCAGCGCTGGCGAGATCGCGGAGGCGCGCGAAAGCGTGCCCGTGGCCAAGTCTGCCTTCAAGACTACTGAGCCTACGGTAACAAATTCCCTCCCTGACGTACACACACACGCCGGCGCGTGGCACAAACAAGTGCTCCAGGCTATAGGCCGGGCACTTTAGATATGAAGTGTCCGCCGGGGAGGAAATCTGCGTCTCCGTCAGGAAAAGCAAATCTGGCCTTTCCGTCTCGAGATGGTGGTGGACGGCATTTAAGTTCGAGTGAAGTCCCCTGATGTTAGAAAAATCCACAGCTAAAGTGGAGGGGCACTTCCTCGTGATTGGGCTCAGTTTGCACCCAGCAGCTGTGATAAACGACGCTTGATGTGCCCCCCAGAATACGATGGGCAGCCTGAGCCAGAGCTAGAGGGTAGCATCTCTCGCTCTCGCTCAGAGAGGGATTCTCCAGTCTCTAAGAGGCTGGTACCCTCCTGGGGTATTTTATTTTTATCACTCGTCGCCATCACAAAAGAGCATAAGGGGTGGGGAAGGAAAGGGAAGGAGAAAGGTCACAGAGGGTGAGGAATTGTGGGACAGGGAATAAAAAGACAGGAAGGGGCCAACTGATACTCATTCCCACACGCAACGCAACAGTCCCTAGAAAATCTGTCGCGATACGTGTAGTATAATGAAAGTGCCAGTTGCTATTGGGCCCCGAGGTAGAGGGATAAGGGCGCCGGGACTCTCACTTACCAGTCGAAACGCGGTGGCCTCTAGGAAGCCCCCACTTCACGCTGATTTTCTGTGAGAGGGTAGTGTTTCACCGGTCGATCCTGCCCACCTACGTGCTACAGCGAACTGCAGACATGGATACTGAAGTAGAAATGAATCGTATACGTATTATACGTTTCATACGATTCATTTCTACCAGCGTACTCCAGTAGGCTGCTGATGGCTGCAGGAGTTGTGAAGAGCTTATTTTATTTGGAGAATTTATTATTGATGCAACAGGGCGCGAAATCAAAGTTTGGCGCGCAACGCCGCCGCCGACCAATGGAGTGGGCCGGGCGCGCCGAGTGCCTCCCGCCGGCGCGTGCGCAGGTGTGCGCGGCGCGAGGCGGACTGCCGCTGTTCTAGTTCCTATAAATCTCTGTACATCTTCTGCGTATATGAGATAGTTGTTCATTGATTGTGTACTGTGTACTATATTAATAATATTAATATATAGGCTGCACCAACTACGGCTGTATCGTTTCGTTTCTACCGGAAATCCAAACCGGCGGATGATCCTACCGCGCTTTACTTTCCAAATCTACTCATATTTAAAAAAGTTTCTGGGTCAGACTTTTTTTTGGGATTTGCCACAAAACGGCGCTGCCGTTTACGAATATTCATTTCTATTCTGTTCAGCATTGAAAGAAGCGCTATATGAAAAGAAAGCCAATTCGATGAGTTAATGCCCAGTAGTGGGATCTTTTGTTCAATCACCTGTGTGCTCTTTAGCGGTGAGATGGTCGGAGCCAGCGCTGGAGCCGCCGCTGCCGGAGAGCACGCTCTCCTCGCGGTTGTACCTGTGGGAAAAAATAAGTAAGACATCAGTATCTTTCGCAGTACTCTCTCCTCTGTCCCACGCCCACAACCAAGTGGTCCCACATGTGCCCTCCACATACAAAATTTGCACACTACTGCATGTTGGATTTGTCATCAGCAAACTTGAGCTTCCAGTGTAGACATGTCTTTTTTTATTCAATTAAGCTACGAGAGGAACGGGACGTTCACCTGATGTTAAGTGATACGCCCTCTAATAACGTGGCGCTAGTTGCGATGTAACACATTGTACTCATCACAGACATAGACCTCAGTCATTTCACCAGCTGTGACACCCTTCACACAGGATCACAGTATTGTTTGTGGGCTGCAGTAGGCGCTGTAGTGGCACATACTTACACGGTCTCCGGTAACAATGACCCCCCCCTCCCCCAAATGTGGGTTATGTGGATTATGTCCTACCCTAGTGAGAAAAGAGTCAACTCCCAGCAGTGGGAATGAAGTGGTCTCGACCAAAGCAACGATCAACAGCTATTCGATTATATAAAGAGGATGCAGATGACTGCACTCACCCGTAGATGGTGTGCTCGCTGGTGACGCAGGAGGTGTACTTGAACGGTATGGGCTGGTAGCCGTACGAGCCAGCGTAAGGCATGTAGCCCGGGCCCATCATGCTGGCAAATACACATGTAGTCAGATTCACAACCTCACTATATAACGTAAGCCACAGCCCTGGATTGCTGAGGCAGTTTCAGTTGGAGCGAGTGAAGCGGAAGTATTCTTTTTTATTCAACGAAGCGACCACACAGGCGGGACGTTCACGTGATGGTGTTACGCCTGCTCACAACGTGGCGCTGGTTAGGATGACATACACTGCGCCATAATGCGTTCATTGCCTTGCGACATAACACATGTTAAGTTTAGTTACTCCAGTAATTTCACTAGCTACAGCGCCCTTCAAACCGGACAACGGTAATGTTTACACACCACTGTTCAGCTGCAGGACGCGCTACGATCATACCTACCTAGATGGTTTCCGGCAATCACCGGCAATCATCTACCACCAAACATATATCACCACTACAACCCTATCACTGTCAATAAAAGTCTTTCTCTAACGGAGGCCCATACAAACGGTCACCAGCGCACTCCGACCGCTCAGGGTACGGGATCCACTCACTTGGGGTTCGGCAGCGGCGCGAGCGTGTCTCCGGTGACGCTGTCGCTGTCGCGCAGCCGCAGCGCCGCCATGTCCGCGCACAGCTCGCCGGCGACGTAGTAGCACTGCTCCGAGAACGTTATCTTGTTCACCGTGTGGCGGATGAAGCCCGCCTGCAACAGAGAACAGGACGCGGGGGTTGACAAACTAGATGAGGACCAGCTATTCATATACCACATAAATATATATTTATATATATATATGCAGGGACAACAGTTTACAAAGGCATAGTGGTGGCAGGTCTCTGTTGCTACACCTTCTTACCTTCTACATTAGTACCACTGCAACGCCTTTTGCAACCAAAACACAACACTGTGTTCCGGTTTGAAGGGCGCTGTAACTAATGTGGTAACAATACTTTACATTTTAGATCCTAAGGCAACGAGAGCCAAGTGCTGATGTGTATACTATCCTAACTAGCGCCACATTGTTGTGGGCAGGTATCACCCACCATCAGATGATCGTCCGGCTCTTCCCGTTGCATCATACAATAAAAACAAATATCACTCAACACACAATTCCATTCAAACTAAAACACATTACTATTTGCACATTATCACTTAACAATACAAGTAATATCTCCGGTGGTGGGGCTGGTGGTGCTGGTACTCCAGCGGGACACCACCAATAAACTCGACAAACTTTTACAAATCTGATAAACACTCAAACCCGGGAACCAACCTTCAGCATATGCGAAGCGTACTTCCTCGCGTCCCGTCGGTCCACAATGCCTGCAACGTGCTGCAGGATCCAGTCCACCACGTCCGCACCGATGAAAGCGTTCGGAATGGTTATCTTCAGCCACATCCTGTCCCTGATCTCCAGACCTTGAAAAGTTTTAATTGACCGTACAGGTAGGTACCACCAAAAACAGTACTGTGCAAACGTTATTGTGTTCCGGTTTGAAGGGCGCTGTAGCTAGTGAAGTTACTGGGGTTACATGTTATGTCTCAAGGCGACGAGCGCAATGTGGTGCAGTGTACATCATCCTAACTAGCGTTACATTGTTATAGGCGTGACCACTTACCATCAGGTGAAGGTCCTGTTTATATCATTGCTTGGTCAAGTAAAGACAATGCTGATGCTTGATTTAGCAGTGACTTGCTCAGGAGTGTACTCTGCGGTATAATCCTAGAACAGCCTTATTGTTACATGACTAAAATTTGGACTCGTTAACTGCTGCACTGATTACTTGGTGCAGCAGTTAAGCCATCTGTATTGTAGCATGGATATAACCAGTTCAATTGGAAACACGTAAGTGGAACATGGACAGGGGTACATTTGTGACGACTCCATCTTCACCTTTATTGTTACTTAATATCAAACCAATCGGTATTGAGCCAGCGTGGTGGAAAATGGCCCAAATCACCCCATATGAACCCTACAAACGATGAGCTCTAATGCCCCACGATGCCCGAGCTCATGCCGACTGCAGTGCAGGATCAATCAAGGTGGAAATTTTTATAGGAGACCTATGGCCAGTAGGGGTCGTCTATCGGCTGATGATGATCAAACCAAATTGAAGCCAGCCTTTAACTCTTAAGATAAGAAGTATAAACTCACCACTTTCTGGACGTAACATGGCTCTGACAACCAGCGCCATGTCCATACTGACTGAGAGCGGCGGCTCCGGTGGCATGGAGCCGGCGTCGGAGCCCGGCGCTCCGCCCGGCGGCGGCGGGTACGCCTCGCGCAGCGCCGCAGTGTGCGCGACCCAAGCACCTGAATAACATTGCGGTAAAATATAGAGTGAGGACAGGCGTCGGAGGTCAACCCTGTGGGGACCGACCAGTTTGAATAGGAATAAAGTAAGCCCTGACCCTGACCCTGAAGTAAAAGGAAACTGAAAGGGTCTGTGGACGTTATTGTTCAGTTATGGAACTTGTGGGTCAGTAAATATATTTCTAAACTTGTCACATAACTCAGTGAGTCTGGATCAGCCTTGGCCCATGTTAAGCAGAAGCATATACGAGTAGAAGCACTGATTAAGTGGGTGTAAATCTCACATCACCAGAAGCTAGAAAGCTGGGTATGGATTGAAGATTTTCAAAAGGATACCACAAAAGGTGTCTACAGTATAACTGCTATGTAACCTGTGGCAATGTCTACACAGCATCATGGTTCATCATCTTGAACATGAGAAGTAGCCAGTTAAACAGGACCGTTCTTCACTTGACTGCCGGACTGTGTAAATAGTATAAAAGAAAATTATAATGGTTGACTATTTTCTTACCAGGATCAATGGGTCTGACTGGCTCAGTCCGGGGTATTGTAAAGTAGCCCTTGGGGTTTGGATCCCAGCACTTTGCAACGACGAGCTTTATGGGACCGGGCTTCTGGACTACCTCTCGTAAAACCCGAACAGCTTCGTCGTTGGTCATGTCCTCGAAGTTCACATCGTTCACCTGGAAATACCAGCGAAAAAGATTTTATAGTCACATGAATTCAAAGGATACACAAGTGTTAACACTTCCATGTAGGTCCACAGGGTATAATTGTGGATAGGGTTTCATCATCATCATTATCAGCTGACAAACCCACCGGGAGGAGCGCCGGGCTCCGACGCCGGCTCCATGCTACTGGAGCCGCCGTTCTCCGTCAGTATGGACATGGCGCTGGTTGTTAGAGCCATGTTACGTCCAGAAAGTGGTGAGTTTGTACTTCTTATCTTAAGAGTTAAAGGCTGGCTTTAATTTGGTTTGATCGTCATCATCGGCCGACAAACGCTGCCCGCATCCAGCTGATTCCCACAACCTTTACCAGATCGTCGAACCACCTGGTGGAGCGCCTGCCAACATTACGTCATCCGGTACGTAAATCGCAATTCCAGGACCTTGCTGCCCCATCGGCTGTCAGTTCTACGAGCGACGTGTCCTGCTCATTGCCAGTTGAGGCTAGCAATCTTTTGTACTATGGTACAAGGATAATTAATTTAAATCTTCATATCTCTTATATTCTTTTGCTATCTCCTTCTTCTTAGCATTTGTCCCGTTTTAAGACAGGCTCTGCTATCCTACTTCTTCCACTATTCGATAAGCTATTTATTTTCCGTCTAATGTCTTCACATTGCATTCCTTTAATGAATACCACATACTCACAATAAGCACACTTCAAACAATCAATTCTATTTGGAGCACATAAATTATGTCGTCCCCGATATCTACTTGACCATAACTTTCCTTTGACAGCACCTAATTAATAGGATTCTTATCGCATTCCAATTATGTCATAGCGTATGATTTAAACTATAATAAATTCAATGTAGCATAAAGAACTAGGTATACATTTAGTGCATCTAAAATGGACTAATGTTTGAACTCTGTTTAACATGATGTGAGGCTAAGGATGAAGAATCCTTCTAAGAAACCCTACAGTTTTCGCTTTTTTTCTTAAATGTATGTGCATAATAAAATATCATAGTTAGTTAATATAGACAGCATAAGGATCATAATAATATTTCTTTCTTTGCCCATTATCCAAACTTCATTAAGTTTTTCTGCAATTGAATCATATATCGGAATGCAAAACATTAGACATCCTCTTTTCCATAAGGTGATTAACATTAATTACCTGCTTCAAGTGTACTAGGGAAATGTTTCGGGAGTAACTTTCAATTTGTGATATAGATAGGATGTAAGGGTTCCTGCACAACATCTTATGGGATCTATGTCAACCTCACCTGCTCATGGTGCACCCTGATAATGAACAAACAAGGCTCTAGTGGTTATCAATAAGCATTGGACCAATATTGTGGAAAATCTCTATATTGAATCTCATCCCAATAGGAATATGTCCAGCAGTGGATGTCAATCGGCTGATGATAGATGCTCAGACAGATGGAAGCATTGCTTATATGTTTAATAAATAATTAAATTATTAATGTGTTATATATATATATATATATATATAACACATTAATAATTGATTAAAACATATATATATATATATATATATATATGACTAATTAGAAAATTTTAGTTTTAATCAATGATTTAAACCAAAACATAAAATTTGTATCATTATCATAGGGTGACATTAGCATGCGTTATCACACCACAATGACACAGTCCAGTTACATTTCTTTCACAGGATATTATTCCCCCTTCACAGTAGGTGCACAGGCTCACATACACCAATTATGGTCCTCTCAATAGTCAATATAAACACCTATATGTAAATACAAACAATAACACTAACATTATAACGTAAAAGGACATGAATAACAAAATGTAAACATACCTGTAATATCATATCTCCAGGCTCTATTCGACCATCCAAAGCTACAGCTCCACCTTTCATGATACTCCCCACATATATCCCACCATCGCCACCCTTGTTCGACTGTCCCACTATAGAGATGCCGAGGAAGTTCACAGTGTCCATATTCAACGTAACAGTAATTATGTGCATTGACATGGTGGAATCAGTAATGGAGGAGTAAGATGACGTCCTCGACATGACCTGCGGCCGTTTCCGCCTCCGTTGCGGTCGCTTTCGCGAGCTGACTTGCAGGTGGGAAACGCTACTACATTCTGTGAGAGCGCGATCCACAGACGCATTGGTATGTCGACCGGTGGTAGTGGTGATCTCCGACTGGCTGTCAAAAAGGCTTGTAGAGTCCAAGTCCGAGCTGAGAACTGACGCAGTCTCATACTCCAGCCCGTGATTGCCATACTTCGAGTGCCCGTTGATCCTCAGCCCACGATATTTATATTTGTCGCAGGAGGCGCGGTGGCCAGGCCGGGAGCTTATAGTGCTGTCTGTGTCCGTGCAGGTATCCCTCGTGAGCGGAACGGTAGGAGCGCCGTGCGGATTCGGTTTCCCTTTGCCAGCATTACTGTCCGTGCACTGAGACGCTCCGTCCGACGGGTTGGAGCCTTCCGCCGACACCAGCCACGACACCACGCGACCGTTGAAGCAAGGCAGGTGCGCACCGTCGTCAACGATCTCTTCCTTCACTACACCAAAATCATCATCCATCGATTTAAAAAAGAACTTGTAATTCGGCCTGTTCAGTTGGTTTTTAAAGTCCAACAACGTCACTTTTTCGGGTGAGATTGGTATTTTAACTAAATACGGCGTCTCCTCATCGTCTATGTAGTAAATCACTTTCGTCTCCTCCATTTTAAAACATTTATTATGGAAAACTAACAACACCCTTAAGATCTATAAATATCAGCCGCCATCACAAAAATGGCGATAAAAGTAATTCCTTCGTCAGCCAGCACGCGGCGCTGCTATCGACCTTCCGTCACTTATTCACAACATCAGATAAGTGGACCGGCGGTACCTATCCAGTTAACACAAAAAAATTCATTGGTATTTTCAAACTGTTATCATCAATTCAATTGGTCTTATATATAATTAGTACGTTTTGATTAATTAAAAATTTAGTTTGTCGTCCCCTTGGAAAGATTTTGTATCAGATAAATTTTCTTAATATCTTTATATATCATGAAGAAGATTCAATGATTTATAGATAAATGTTAAAAGAAAAAACGTAATCAAAATGGATATATATTGTCTGTACATTTATTTATCAATCAATTGTTTGTCGTCTATTTATAAATATTTTAGATTGCCATTATAATTTTTTTCCCATAATGTTGACAAAATTAAAATAAATTTTAAGATATCTCGCAGTTTGTTATGAAAGTTAGGGTATTCTCGGTTCGAAAGTTTTAATATTTCTGAAAATGAAAAATTATGATTCCAAGACAATCTCACCTGCGCGTGATGCGCACTACAAATGTGAGAGGCTTATGTCCAGCAGTTGACGTCTATCAATTGATGATTAAAATGATGGTCAAATCCATAGTGGTTAAAAAAGTATTTAAGAAAATTAGTAAACAGTAAGTTACATTACCACCTTTGTTTAGCAATAACATTAAGCAAAATTAGGTTTACATTTATTGGATCCTTAATTATTTTCTGGCAACACGCAGGGATACCGGTCAACTGTAGTTTAAATTGTGTACGATTTATCTATTCAGTTAACAATATTTTTAAGTGGTTTTTGTTAATACTGTTTCAATAATCAAAATTTTTTACTTTAATTACGATAAAACAGTTTTTAAAACGTAAAGAATGGGTTTGCCTTTAAATACATTCGAGAAATGGAATGAATTCAATGAAGAAATAGAGAAGTTTAATAGAAAAATAGAAGGTATGATTCTGTACAGTTCTCTATTAAACAATATAATCACCGCAACACAAATTGTAAATTTAACTAAAGAAATAGAACTCTTGCGTGGCACGGTTCTTACAAATGTATGCATAAAACCTTTCATTAAATAAGAAATTTATACATAATAAGTTGTATTCACTCTAGTATATAAAGCAGCAAATTACTGTTTTTATTCCTCCAATAATTATTGAGTTGTTTGTAGTAACAGACTGTATTTTCAGAAACAATCAATAAGGAATGTGAACAGATTAAAGCCAGCAACATGAAGATTGAACTGGACTCAAAATTAGCCCAGGAAGCTAAGTTGAATGTAAGTTTAAGTAACTTTGTATTACCTCTATAGTATAGCTGCTACAGCTTCCATTTTAACACAGAAGTCCCTTGTATATTACATTCAGATTTAAGGGTACCCAAAACATTAGTTGGAGGGCTGACATAACCAGTTACCATCTCCATATTTTCTATCTACTACTGTTACAGCATTCCTCCAGCAATGAACATATGGAGGCTAAAGTATTTAAGGAATACCATAACACAGCTTGTTTTAATTAATTTTGGTGATGACAATAATGGTGAACAGTGCCAATGTTTTTCAAAGTGACATTTTCAAACTCTGTTTTATTATAGGCGGAGTTGACTCAGCAATTTACCCAACTCAACCAGCGGCTTGTGGAGCTTGATAAGATCTGCACAAGTTTGGAATCTCTCACAATTGTGGAAAGTGACAAAAATCGTCTAGATAATGCTAAGTATGTCTATTCTTGAGATTTTTTTTAAGAGACTATTATTTCATATGCCAGGGATTTTATTATAGCAGCACACCAACTTAGTCGGATCATTATAAATGCACACATTTTTACCATGTCTGCCATTTTCTATTTTGTAGTGAAAGATGATTATTACTGGATGTGTGGAAAGAAAGAGAGTGAGAGGGCGGTATCCTACAAGATGGACACGCACAACTCAGGATGCTACGGGAGCTACGCTATAATCATCCATCCAAATGGAGCAAGACAGAAATGGTGGCCAAGGCAACGCACCATAGTCACGTCCCTCAGACATGAGGTTACGACAAAGAGGAGGAGTGAAAGATGGCAGGAGTTTTTTACTTCGCAATATATATAAAAATAGTTTTTGGGATATTTATTATTGACTTTTTAGGTTGCAGTCCATGGATTGTGACATAAAGATTACTTAAAAATTATAGATCTGTTGTCCTTACAGGGATATGTATCAACTTGCCAAAGAGCTGACAGGTGTACGACTAGATTTCTCCGCAACACCCAACATTGCAAAGGGATGTATCCTTTTATAAAAAAGCTGGTATGAGAAAACAACTCTAATGAAATGCAGCATTTTCAACAGCATTACTTAGAATTAAAAAAGTACACTTTAGTTCTCCATTATTTATAATTTTTATTTTGGTTATAAAACAATGATTTAATAATAATATCCTTAGTGTATCACAGATGTGAAAAATGAGACTCGAAGGCTGCTGGAACCATTTGAATTTGATGCCAAAGACAGTGACGCATTGTGGGATTTAATCAGGAAAACATCTTCAAAAGGCTGGCCAATCCCAATGGATAAAGAAAATATGATTTCCAACTAAATTATTTATCTTTATAGGTACTGACAGAAACTTTGTAATATATTCATGGAAACCTCTCCACACAAATTCTGTTTCATAAGTTCACCTAATGTTATCATTATCATTTGTTGTTCACTCTCTGCGTCACCACCAACTTGTGTGCAAATAAATATTAATCAATCAATATGAGGTGTTGGTAGTGAAGTTATGGAAGCGGGAATAGTTTTAAGTCAACTTTCTTATGTTACGATATTGAGTTTATTGTTCTAATTAAAAAAAAAAAAAACTATTTAATGGTTTCTTATATTTGCTGCGAATATTGGATATAAATAAAAATAAATTTTAAGGATTTTGTTTAATTATACACGTAACGACTGTTGTAAAAAATATAACTTCTTTTGTTTCATTTAATTATACCCGATAATAAAGACAATATTCAATATTTGAAGTTTTACTTGAACGTGATGTTTACTACTTGCAGTACTATATGTATCTAACGAGCAAGTAACTCAAAAATAACAATATTTAAATATGCGACAAATCAGTACGACAAAACTTTTTCTGGCGAGACGTCGACTGCTGCAGTCGAACGTAATATGAAATGAAAATGGACATATCCACACATCGGTACGTGAACTCTTCAGCGTTGCCATATAAGAATTTTTTTATCATTTAAGGACTTGTTACGATTAATTAATATTTATATAATATATTTAAAGTCCGTAACATTAAAGATAAAAAAATTATTTTATATTTTTGAATTATTTTACAATATTAACATTTTATGAAAATGCAATAATTTTATTTTTATATATTGAATGTTTTTGATGTTGTTGATATATAAATCCATTATATTCTTCAACAGTTGATTTGGGGGTAACTCTTAATTATTAGCTATAAATACACTTGAGATCAATAAGCGGTGGCTGGAGGCGGTTTGCTCGGCGCGGAGTCGTTCAACTTGCAAATAAATATTGCGATTGTCATTTAAATTTGACACAAATATTCACGTGCTTTTTCTTGCTTTGGAGTTTGTCTTACACGAATCCCGTGTAAATGTGAACTCCGGCAAGATGTTAAACGAGAAACATTTCGATATATTCGTAGCAAGCACAATCGGCTCATTCAAACGTAAGTTGTTTTGTCTCATTAATAAATAACAACATGTTACAGCTCTCAGAGCAGAGGTTTATGCATTTATTAGGTTTGATTCACCATTTATATTGTATCAAGATTAATAAAACTCAACGCGATTTGTGAAATTATTACAATGCGATCCGAAAGTTACCCAAGGATGATGTGAATAGTAGTGCCCGCCAGTTTATAAATTCAAAACACTAAACTGATACAAAACACTAAAAATAACATTCTAATTTGCTGTCGTGGTCTCAACCACCAATATAAATATTACATGGGCGGAACCCTGAAACACAGAAAGTCTTCCTTATAACATATGGAAGCTGTTACCGATCCAATAACTAGTATTGAGAAATAGATTTATGTGGCCAGATGTTATACATGTTATTATATAATATAAAAATTTATAATATCCTGTATTTATTTTATCAATATTTCCAATATTTACACTTGTTTGCATTGTTCTATATGTAAGTTTTAAACATTTCAGATGTGAAATACCACACCGATCAATCAAAGAATAGCAAGAAGTGTTTGGAAAATTTGGTTGATGTTAAGACCTTGCAGAAAGATGATGCTGTCACTACAATGAGTTGGGGGAATGAGGATCAAACAGAGATATTACTCGCTAAAAAAAATAAACAGGTCTGAACAGCATATACTTTAGTGTTTTAATGGTGGATACATACATCATGTACACCTGAATGGGTACAGATAATATAGGCGTTTTAATAATAATATTGGAAGTATTATTCTAATACAATAAAATAGGACCCCATATTTAAGAATTTACACCTCCTTTCAGATTCAATTCTATAACACACAGAAGGCTAAGTTCACAAAGTCTTACACAGCGGATTTCGGATCAGGGCATGTGGTGGGAGTGGGCCTCCATGAGAGAAAGTTATTGGCGGGCGTAAGTAGTGGCATAGTGAAGATATGGGGAAAAACGGAGGAGTCGACATTCACTGTAGGTGGGAACATTGACAGGATGCGAGTTTGCAGTGAAGATACCACATTGCTTGCTACAGGTTTCATTTTTTTTTTATTTGACAAAGAGACATGATCAAAATGTTCACCTGATGGTAAGTGATACACCTGCTCATTATTAATGTGGCATTAATAAGGATGACTTAAACTGGGCCATAATGTTCCAGCTGCTTTGAAATGTTAAGTCACATGAGTTGTCTCATTACCACAGTAATTTCACAAGCTACAGCATGCTTCTTTTCGGAACACAGTAATTTTTGGACACTACTGTTTACTGCAATAGAAGGTGTAGTGATACCAACCTCTATGTTCTCCAACAACAGATACCTTCCACCAGTTTTTGTTTGTTTGTCTAACCATTATATATCTTGCAGCGTAATTGACAGACATTGAGTATGTTTGGCCAGACTCCCTAACCAGAACAGTTTTGTTGTTAGTTATATTATTCTACACTCGCAGCTACAAGCTGATGCATGTAACCATAATTTAATTTTTACTTGTGCTGTAAGTTCTTCATCAACTTGGTGTTTGAGTGAGTTAACCGAAGTCGCCAATCACATCTTCTGGTAGACTATTCCACAACTCCACACACCATCAGCGATGAAGTTTGTTAACCCAATTAATGGTTTCTTCTTCAGGCGGTGAGGAAAATGATCTTAAGGTGTGGCGTATTGGGGACAGTGCACCTTTATTTATCGCAAAGAATCGTCCTCATGATTGGCTGCAACTAAGGCTCTCTATTTGGGTATCGGACCTAACTTTCTTGCCGGGCCAAGGTGGCAATCTTCTGGCTGTTTGTTCGCGACATGGCTACATCAGGTGATTGAAGTATGAATAATGTTATCGCTTTATTGTTACGGCACTATAACAGTAGTTTTTGTCGCAGGTTGTACGACATACGGACGCAACGGCGGCCGGTCTGCACCGTGGAATACACCAAGGGCATAGCGGCCACTTGCATCGAACCCAGCTTTGAGTCTCGGTGAGTGTTCTGCTAATCCCAAGATCATTTGTTTAATATTTAAGAGGGCTTAAATTTTACTCCAAAATTAAATATAACAGTAATCACTTAGCAGACTGCGCATTGTTTATCTACAGGCATGTCATGGTCGGCTTCGGTCGCGGCCAGCTGCACCAGATAGACCTGCGCAAGGCAATCCCGGACCGCGGCTTCAAGGGCTGTGTGGGCAGCGTGACGGGCATCGCCATCCACCGACAGCTCAGGCTGGTGCTGTCCACGAGCCTCGACCGTCACCTCCGTGTCCACAATTACGACACCAAGGAGATGCTGCACAAGGTGGGTAACATTTAGATGAACGAAGAGCAGTTTCGTCTTAGCGATGGCATGTGATGAGTCCAGGGAAGGTATCCTTAATCAGTGTATGTCCAGGCGATATTCAGGGTTACTAAGTAGGTTATCAGACTTGGAAAAGTCTGCGTTAAGGGAGGATGTCCCTGCTGTCTCCTACCAGTGAAGTGCTGTTTCGATTACTACTTCGATTTGTATCGATAACATTTTTCGAAAATCGATTTTATTTATGTCAATATTGAAAGTGTACACTAGTGGTGGAAACATATGTGCCGTATCGATATTTATGATGCGTATCGATTTTATTTATGAATCAATAAAGAATAATCATGTTATTAACTGATTATATAGATCTTAACGTAAAGTGAGTGATGTCGCGTGTATATTATGTTGCAGCTGTACGTGACCTCCAAGCCCTCGTGTATTTTGGTTCAGACGGAGACCTCGACGCCGCTGCTGCGTCCGCTGGATTACCAGGAACCGCCCGAGCAGGCGAAGGTGTCCGACGCGGACGTTATGGATCGGCTCTTCGACAAGATGGAACCGGTCAGGTAATGATTCCTCCATTTTTTTTTTAAATTAATTTTTGCCGCACAGTATTGGGAGCTGTGACATGCAAACATTACACTAAAGACGCTTGAGGTGCAAACATTTTTTTTTATTCTACGAAGCGACGATAGGAGCGGGATGTGAGCTGATGGTAAGTGATACGCCCACCCAAAACAACGTGGAGCTAGTGAGGATGATATATACTGCACCACATTGTCCTCGTCATCCGTAACATCTTGCGGCTAGTTCGGATGATATACGCTGCACTGTATTGCGCTCGTCGTCTCATTGTTGTTAGAGCAGTAATTTAACCAGCTACAGCACCCTTCAAACCGGAACACGGTAAAGTTTGCACACTGCTGCCTGTCGATACAAATAAGTGTGTGACGTAAGTGAGCACGCTTCACCGTGTGAGTGCGTCCACTTGACATTAATGATCCGTAATCGAGTTTACTTTCGTTGAATCTCCAGCGAGAAGCGCCGGAAGACGGACACACCGGAAAACTGTGATGCAAAGCAAGCTCCCCCGGCGACTCCGGAAGACACGCAGGATGTGAAGCCGTCGACGGAGGGCAGCACGGACGTCGCCATGGAAAATGACGCAGATGACAGGGACGCCAAGATAATGCAGCTCTTGAAAAGCACGGAGAGGCAGAAGAGAAGAATAGAGAAGAGGAAGAGGGAGAAGAAAGCGCGCAGCGTGTTCCATAATGCTTGACAATAAAATTATACCTAAGGATTCATTTTGTTGCACGAAACATGACCTCGCATTGTTTAGACATTTTCTGTTTTACTGATGGCAGGTCTCTGCTGCCGGAGACAGCGTCTCAGTAGGCACCAACGCAGCTCCTGTTGCTGCCGACAAACGGCACTGCGGAAACGTTACCGTGTTCCGGTTTGAAGGGCGCTGTGGTTAGTGGAGTTACTGCGGTAACCTGACTCAGAACCTTAAACCTTAAGCCACCTTGCAGTAGACGACGCGCGCAATGCAATGTTGTGGTGTATGTCATCCTAATTAGCACCTCGTCATGGGCAAGAGTATCACGTGCCATCAGGTGAACATCTTCTTCAATGTTAAAATTTTTATTCAACCTCACAAATCTACCAGCCATTCGCCAATGAACACCTGCGACCTGAGAGGTGTGGTCGCCAGGACCAGACCAGACCAGACACCAATATTTTTATTAAATTCTAAGATGTGTTACGTGCTGCTGGACAATCAGCGCGCGTTACTTCCACACATTGTCATTGAGATGCATGAGGGCGGTAACGCAGCCGCGACCCGTCTGCTGTTGCGTCTGTCCGTGGGCGTCAGTGATCACTTTCCACCAGCTCGTTTGCCCACACTCATGAAAAAACCTCTTCAACACTAGTAACATTTGTTAATTAATACAATTTTCACATTTGGCTTTAAAATCATCAAGTGGCTGGTGTAGTGCAAGTTACGGGGCTCCGGCGCACGCGCAGTCGAGTCGCGTCGCCGGCTTACTTTTATTTCTAGTATTTCTATCGTGTCTCATGTGCACATTAAGATATCGAAGGACATACAAAATACTATAATATATATACTGTGATGGTGCCGCCAGCATCCCCGCCCCGCTAAAGATATCTCGAAGAGCATCCCCAGGTCTAAGATTATATATTGCTCGAACTGCTCTTTCCTGGAGTATAAAAATAGATAACATATTCGCAGCCCTGCTCCGCAGCAGGACACCGTACGTGAATGTTACACGGATTCGTCAAAACGGAAGGAAGGTAATTAATATAAAATAGAAATGGATCCAGAGTAGAACCTTGCGGAGCGCCCGTTCGTATAGAAGATCTAGAGGATTTACCTTCATTAGCACCATCAGACCTTTGGTTTCGTGACCTACACAACTAGAGGCCCTGAACGAATCGCGAAAGACACCAATAGCATTTTGCGATTTCCCTCAAGTATCGAATGTATGTGGGAGTGAGGAGTTCCACTCCAGCGGCGGTGGTAGACCTGCCTCTCGTAAACTCGCGCTGCTCGGTACGGAAAAAAATAATGTTAAAATACACTAAAGTAAGTAGATTGAGTAATATTTAAAAAAAAAACAATTTCCAGGAGACGTTTTATCGCAATTGTTTGAACTACGGCTTTATTTTAGTGTTTCATTGAATCCGGAAATGATCCAGCTTCCGCTTCAGTACATTCGTTTAAAATAAAATCTAGGTTTTTCTGTAAAGAATATTTCAAATGTATTTGGCACTTCTTCCGTTTTTATTTTTAATACCTGGCTTTAACCTTCCGGTAACACCAGCGATACCGTCCCACGTGGCCTTTGTTTTATTTATTTATTTAACTTTATACACCTGGTGCAAGGGCGGTGCTTAATGCCATTACCTTGCAATAATGCAGAGAATACGAGGTGGGTGCATCGAATAAATGCAATATAACATATATATATATATATATATATATATATATGATATTAACTAAATATTAAAAATTATTTCAAGGAGGACTCAGTAGTGATGTCCTTGAGGAGAATTTCCCGTAGTTTGTTCTAAAACACACCGATTAGTTACTGTTCTGGTATTTAGAGGGAGTGCATTCCAGAGAAGAATAGACTGGATAGAAATAAGAAGAGTGTACGATATCAGAGATGTGAGAAGGGCACAAAAGAAGCGGACTGTTAGAGGAGAGGGATTATATGATTACATTTAAATTTTTTATTTCTAATATAAACAACCGTTACTTGAGTGCAGAGTTTCCGAATTGACCAAAGCAAGTGCTCGCGAGTGATTACCGCGGGCTGTTCGGTCGCATGCAGTCCTGCGTATACCCTCGTTGGTCTGATCGCTTTGTCCATTAGGAGAAAACCTTTTCTGCAGCCAGACAATTGCACCAGGTTGTTGCACGCGTGGTCGCAGTGCCCGCCGCTCGACGGATACCTGCTCTGGTGTATGTTCTCGGGGTGCGCTCCCAACAACTCATTTGTCGCTGACCGTAACCGCTTCCGGAAACGACTAATTATAATAAATAATTAGGGCCTAATAATTGTTTTCCGCAAACAGTCCTGCGGCAAATCAATGCGCGTGTAAAAAGTATTTATGTGCCAGCAATTTACGAAAACAAATCTCCATGGCAACCGGCAAACAAACAAACCGAAATGAAAACAAAACATTAGCATTAGACAATAACAAAAGATGTCGGCGCTGAGCGGGTACGACTCCGAGGTGGTGGGGTTCGACAGCGCGCCGCCCGAGCGCAGACCAGGTGCGGGAGTCTCCACGCAGACACTGGGCTGCGGCGAGTGCGGCGCAGCAACACAGACCGCCATGTCGCAGGACATCGGCTGCACCGCCAGCCCCGACGAGATGAACGCGGAGGACGACGTGCTAAGGGAGTACCCGCCTCCGGGCCTCAACGAGTTCCTGCGTAAAGTCGTGCCCGGCATGATGGAGCAACTGAACCAGAACGATAAGGAGATGCTGTACAACTCCTCCGATTCTGAAGAGGAGGAGGCCATCGTCGCTAAGCTGTTGCAGGAGACGAAAGTGGAGGAGCACGGTTTGGGCGCCGGCGACCACCAGACCTCGATCCTCGGTGTAACTTGGAGCAGCGCGGGGAACTCGCTGGCGCTGACCGTCGGCCAGGCGCAGCACGAGACTTGGTGCCAGAGCGCTGGCCTCATCAAAGTGTTCACAGTGAAGCGCTCGGAAGGTGACAGGCTGGTGCACTCCGTGGATATTTCGGAGAAGAACTGCGTAACCGTGCTCAAGTATCACCCCGCGGTGTCTGCGCTGCTCGCCTATGGCACCGCTTCCGGCGAAGTCGTGCTCTACAGCCTCTTGAACTCCAATCCCAGTTGTTGCGAGGAGGGGCTGACGTCGCCGTCCGGCTGCCACGGGTCGCGGCGCGTGTCGGCGCTGCACTGGGCGGACCCGCACCTTGCGAACGTGTTCCTGACCATGCAGATCAACAGCAAGGGCAGACGCCGCGGCGCCAGCGACCAGGTCCTTATTTCCGCTGGCAGCGACGGAACGATGAACGTCTGGCAAGTTAATGCCAACCTGAAGATTTTCGAGAACGTCGTCTGTTACACCCTGGACGCGGGCCGGAAGCCGGCGCCCGACATAACCTGCTTCGACTTCATAAAGCGGTACTGCCTGCGCAGCTTCGATGAGAAGATCGCCGAAGATATTTTTGTCGTCGGGACCAAGACCGGGACGCTGTACCTGTGCAAGATTAAGGGCTGCAAGCGAGGGCGAGGTGGATCCGGTGCACGAGAAGCTGGAGGGGCACGCCACCTGCGTGTTGGAGATCGCGTTCAGCGCACAGAAGCCCGGCGTGTTTGTCTCCGTGTCTATGGACTCGGAGCTAAGAGTGTACAGCGTGACTCAGCCGTGCCCCCTGAAGGTACCGAGGGATCAGACATACCGAAGCGGGGTAGCAAGTAATCTGCCTAAATAATGGCGGCCAGTCATAGTGTTGTTAATCTTCATTCCCAGGTGTTTTGCCTCGACGTGGCCGTCAGCTGTATGTCTTGGCTGGGGAGCCAGTGCGTGGTGCTGGGGCTGGCGAGCAGCGAGAAGGAAGTCCTGAGGGTGTACGACGTGGCCAGCGGGAGGATGGTGCCGATTGAGGGTTTCGTGGGGGAAGCCAGCGTCACGTGCGTCGCCGTCTGTCAGAGCGGGTGAGTGTTTTGAGAGAATTCTTTCATATCCAGAAGAAAATTGGCGCTGATGTAGAGATGATCAAATAGACTGGAGATGGGATTGCAGTTCTTCCTGTTCTCGGTAAACTTACTAGAGTTGAAGGTTCCATCTGAGCTGAAAATCAGTAGACATTTTAATTAAATTTCTCCACTAGAGCTGGTGAACCTGGTCAGGGAATCCAATTGAAGTATTTGGGTTTTTTGGGCAGGGTAATAATAAACTCCATTTGGGTTTTACCACTTAACATCAGGTAAACGTCCACCAGGTACGGTAACGCGTGAGAGTAGGTTTATCATAAAAGTATCAATTATTAAAAAAAATTGATCGCTGGTGAAGCTGCTGACACTGTTTATCATACGCTCCAGCATCTGACTGTCTCCACGACCGCCGGAGCCTGAACAACCATCGTCTGACGGAAACAACTGTACCATTCGTATCTCTCAGCTGGTGCCCCCTCCTTCTTAGTGTCTCTCCGGTACCGGAGGCTGTGTCTGTGTCTGTCTGGAGCGATATGGAACACTGGGGTGGGCCGGGCGATGCCGGTCCGCTCCTCCCGCTGCCCCCTATTCCGGCCTGCTAAACGTCAGCTGTGGTGCGGTCGCAGGGGCTGGCGGGTCGCCGCCGGGCACGCGGACCGCCGGCTGCGCGTGTGGGCGGTGCCGGCGCGGCGCGTGCGGCTCGCGGCGGGCGGGCCCGACTACTGACCCGCCCACGGTGCGCGCCGCGCCGCGTCACGCCCGCCTGCTGCTGCTGCTCCTGCTGCTGCACGGCGACACACAAATATAATAACACAGTATATGAACAGATACAAACTAATTGCATAACAATCCCACGGCAGGGAAACTGTAACAAAAAGGTTTGGCTTACAGCGCCTAGTCCTCAAACCAAACAGCAGTGTGCAAGTATTACCGTAATCCGGCTTAGAGGGCGTTGTGGCTAGTGAAATTACTAAGGTAACGAAACTTTAGATGATATATCTCAAGGCGATGAGCGCAATGTGACGGGTGGGCGTATCACTCGCCATCAGTACTTCTTTGACACCTTTAATTTTTTTTAATAAAATTAAACTTTTTGTTTATTTGGGAATAAGGCAAAGGACACAGCCTGTACAACTTGCAGACTATATTGTATTTTTAATTTACTCTTCTTGGCAGCCAAGCACAGGTACAGAGCGTGCGGATTAGAGATTATTTAGGAGTATCTCATGGTAATTCTCACGGTAATTACGAATACTACAAAACTACTAGACACGGCACGGTGTGCAGGTGTCTCGTTACGAAACACCGCCTTTTCCTTACGGTTTTCTTTAACTTGATTGTTTAGTTCGGCGCCGGGCCAGGGCCAGGGCCAGGGTCGCGGCCGGCAGGGCAGCCTCTGCGTTGCAGTTCGCGCTATATATTTTATTTATACAATCCCTTCCAACTGGGGGTGTGCATTTTAAAATATTAGGTTTAATTAAACTGTGTTAATTTATTAAATAAATAAAAAACTAATTATTTTTTATTTTCACCTGCCTTACGTTACTTCTTGATCTGGTTCAAAGGTTCTCTCTGTGTACATTAAATAAAGTTCAAATTGAACAGTTTGCCAACATGCTCCGATTGGTCTATTTTCACCAGCGGTGAGGAAGGTCAGCAAGCTGCACGCGGCTCGGTGGCTGCTCGGCTGCACGGCTGCTCTCGCCCAATATTTAGTTTGTGTGCCGAAAATGATTTGTAAATGTGGAGTACTTTGAAGTTCTTTTATTTAGTGAAGCTATCAGACGAGCGGTACGTTCACCTGATGGTATGTGATACGCTTGCCCATAACGGCGTACATTACACCACGTTGTGTTCGTCTCCTGAGACAAAATATTGAATTTCGTTACCCCAGTGATTGCACCAGCATTGTGCCCTTCAAACCGGATCACAGTAATGTCCGCACAGTACTGTCTGTCGGCTGCAATACGCGCTGCGGTGGTACCTAGACGGTCTGCAGCAACAGAGACACTACCACCAGTAATATTTTGTTTATTATTTATCTAGTTATATTTTGACACAAACAACGCGCCTGCGCGGGTGCGTGCCGGATGTTGTTCAGTTCGCTGCGCTGGGGTGGCGGGGTGGGTTCGCGCGTGCGGTACTCTCCATTTCCGATAACGAACGTGGTCCGCTTAAAACAAAAGCGAAATGAATTTTATAATATATATATATATATTAACTCTCGCGGACGCTCGGTCGCCGGGCACAGGGCACAGGGCACAGGCCACAGGGCACAGGAGCAGGCCAATATCTGCTACCAAATAAAGTGGTAGCCAAATGTCAGCGTGTTGTTGATTGTGTAACATCCGCCCCGCGCCCGGCGCCACCCCCAGCGTGCGAGGAGCGGCACCACGTTTGTTCAGTACATAATTCGTAATGTAGTGTGTGTGCTATTGTTGAGTGTTGTTGTTGTTGTTGTTGTTGTTGAGTATGTTACGGACCCCTAATATATTAAACTACCTACTGTATCCGAATGTTTGACTAAGTCTAGGCATCAAATCGTCAGCGCTGCACGCAAACATTTTGGTATCAAACAACGCTGGTCATCTGAAGACAAAATTACTCTGATTCTTCCTGAAAAGAGTCGACGTAAGATTGAAACAATGACCGAACTGGAGGTCCTGATTATCGAATTAACCCTCCACCCCCTCCCCCCAACTGGTGCCGCAGTAAACATGCCACAAAATAACACTTCTGGATCACAGTAAACGCACAACTGTTGAAATAGCCCCAGTTAAGACTAATTGTTAGGTCGCAGCGCACTGGCACTAACGGTGTTCTAAACTCGGCCGCGTTGTACCGCGCATGCGCGAACTCTGTCGTCCAGCAGACGTGTCTTACTGCTGCTACGTGGCTATAATGAAGTTCAAGTACAAATAATGTGCTCCGATTTTAGAAATCCACGGACTCTGGTTGTAAAGTTTTAATATTATTTCAATTTTTTATTATTATTAATATCCTGTATATTGAGTTTAATTTTATTATCATACACTCGTACACAATGTACACGATGTACACGCGGGGTGAACGTTATTTACATTTCATCTTTTTTTCTCCAAAGATAATTTTGCGCTTTAATTACATATTCACACTGTCTCAGAATTGTGTTTAATGCACATTTATTTTGTCTTTCATTTGTAACATTTCTTTTTTTTTTATTGAGGCATTACTATTCAGTTTAATTACAACGGAAGCGACCACCCCCCACTGCCCCCCGAATACTATACACATCAATGCACCAGTCGCACTTATCATTTCATTATTGCTGTTATGCTCTATCTTACAGTACTCAATCATTATTATTTTTTACTTTTTTTATACAGCATGTAGTTACTCAGGTTTAAGAGCAAAACTTCTTGCATTTCGCCAGTGAGTTGGTTCAATGACTTGTTCGCGTTTTTTTTGTTTCTATGTAAAAAGTACTGTAGTGTTAATATTGTTTCTGTAAACTGTTCCTTTCAGAACAACCATATTGTTTCCATTGGGAACGTCACTATGCCTGACATTGTCCAGCTCCGCAATACAAAACAATTGATTTTAACACTTTGACACAAGCCGATGTCAAAAGATCAATTCTCTCAATTACTTCTTGTGCAGTTGGAAACGATCAAATACGTTCTAGAATGTTAAAGTTGATTTTACCAATTCTTTTGCCGGTCCTCACAAGTATAACTTAACTTTAACTTTTCTTTCTCTTCTCCGTTTCCTCCACCACATCCTACATAATCAGTCACACCCATTGTATTTGCGAGATGAACTCGTTCGCTATACATACAGTTCGACCCTGGACTGCACTTCCTCCGGCAGTTCGCGAGGTTAGGACAGTGGCAGTATTTAGAAAGCTCGTTAAAGAACATCGAGCAACCCCAATAACATTGAATTTTCGTTTCACTTATCTCTTTGTACTTGTAAGCTATTCTAGATTACGTTCAGTACTTAAGTTTTGTTCTAGTGTTGCCAGCGTGCACCAGGCGCACCGTCACGTTAATCTAATCTCCGAACCGCAGGCCTACCGGAACAAATTCCATAATGCAATAACTAGTGCTTTTGCACTTATTTCTATGTATGTTTGTTTTATTGCAATTTCTGCGCATAAATAAATAAATAAATAAAGCTGCCAAGCTGCGTTGGCCTGTCTAGACTTAATTTAATTTGTAATTAAATTTTAACAAATTAATAGTTTAAATATAAATTGCTCTTTTTTGCAACCGCCGGTTGGAGCTCACGTGAGTAGTGTTTCCTTGTTGTTGTTGTTGTTGTTGTTGTCTGTGGTGACGCAACACCGAATCGCCAACGACACGTTCAGTAGCGCGGCGGTACCTGACCGGTAAAAGTCGTCCCAAAAAAGGTATGGAGTAGTCATTTCCGGTTCATTTTAAAAATACTTTATTTTCGTAATAAAACATATTTCGACTGCTCCAACGCGTTGTTGCTCTTTCAATCGGCGCCAAGTCGCCGACCCCTGGTGAAAACTAGCAAAGAGATCTCTTATGTCTATTTAATGAAGTATCCTCAACAATAAATGAGCCGTCCTGTGGCCGCGGGTAGGGTGGAGTGGGGAGAGGGTTTGCAATGAAAGGTGTGCCGGTTCGCATGCGCGGCCTTTATTTTATGATCACTTGACGCGGCGCGAGGGCTCGCTGGCGGTGGGCGGTGGCGGCGGGCCCTTCTTGTGCAGCTCCTCCAAGTGCGCCATGATGCTCGCGAGCCGCTCCTCGGGCGCATGGTCCAGCGCCGTGTACCTACCACCAGAATACAATTATTTTTTTAACTTAACCAAAAATCCTGCTGCGGGTATTGATAATTCTTAAACAGCTGAACATATTAATTTCCAAAAAAAGAGGCAAAGGTATTATCTACCACGTAGTATTTGCCACGTAGGTATTATCTATCGGAAGGGGTGTCTCACATCCCTCCCCGAGGCGGCTCCGTTAGATCCGAGCGCCGATCGGGGATTGTAGAAGAATTTCTCGATGTTATCCCATGACCCTCGTGCATTCTTTTCGGAAGTAATTGGAATACCGTGTGACGCTTTTTAGTCGGTAGGAGTCCGACACTACCCCGTTACTGGCCCTTGGTTCCGGGGTGTGTGTTTCGTTATCATTTTGTTACACACGTTAATAAAAAATAACCTGTAACTTATGCACCAGTTAAACCCGTTCGGAGATCGTGGAACGCCAACGTCTACTTGGTCTTTGCGGAGCAGACCCTAAATATAAAAAGATAATCTGGTAACATTAAATCTTTATAGTGCCCGTGAGATCAGCAGTCAGCGTTGCTGTGGGCGCGGGACAGCTCCAGTAGTTTGGGACTTATGGTAAGTGCGGCGTGCGGTGTGGAGAAGGTGGTGGTGGTGGTGAGCACCTCGCGTCGTGCTGCAGCGAGTCCTGTATGGCGCGCAGGGCCGCCGGGCTCTCCTTCACGGCGGCGAGGCTGCGGTGCGTGATGGCGCGGCTCTCCATCAGCAGCTGCCGCAGCGCTGCCTTCGCGGCGCTCTGCTTGTCGCGCTGATAGTCGCGGAACTCGCGCTCCATCTGCACAACACCAGGTCACTGTTACAACGCTAGTGAGCAATGCGGCTCCTACTGCAGCCTAAAGGCCGCAGTGTGCAGATATTACTGTGCATTGAAGGAGGCCGTAACTAATAGAATTACTGCGGTAACGTGACTTCACATCGTATGTCCCGACGCAAGTTCAATGTGGCACCAGTGGCAGTGTATACCGTCGCAACCAGCGCGGTACTGCTGTGTGTGACACAGAAAACGTGATGCAGTGCATGTATCCTAGGAGAGAGCGTGTGGTTGCTTCTGCACCTGCGCGGCGCTGGTGTACGTAGGCGCGGCGGGCTGCTGCTGCAGCTGCTCGCGCACGTCTCGCCAGCGCGCGGTGCACGAGACCGCCAGCTCGCTGAGCAGCGCGCGCAGCCGGTCGCGCCGCTTGCCCGCCAGCGCGCACGTGTGTTGCGAGAACAGCCGCTCCTGCGCATTTACAGAACAATATCATGTGCCGAGTTCTCTGATCTTCGTCTGCTATGTTTCGGAGAATTTGGAAAACTTCGAGAACATTCCAGAGGAAAACAAATGATTGAAAACAAAAACAATAAATCAGAATTAACCTTGTCATCTTTGGATAATAGTTCGGCGAGCTTGTACCGGTGGTCTTTCTTCAGCTGCTTCTTGGCCTCTCGCCAGACCAGGTCCGGGTTCCTCACCAGGTCCGCCAGGAGCGCGTTGAAGTGCTGCCGGAGGTATTACTTATTAACAATGTATATCCTATACGCCCAGGATACGATAACATGATTCTGGTTAGATTGTTTACACTGGACATTACATGTTTACATCTACACTGGTTGAAGCCTGACGGTTCCCGCTAGCACCTGGATGCTGCTACCCAAAGAGGGGAGCAATACACCACGTGAGGTTGGAGTCGTGGTCGAAATAGCATCATTTGGTGCTCCGCAATGATAGTGTATCATTATTTTGGTGCCAGCTCTACCTTGTACTTGAAATGATTGCCAATTCAAACTAAAAATGTCAACGCTTTCCGAGCTGGTCAAAGATGTGTTCGGGAACTGAGGAGCTACAGTCTATGGCATTCACTTAGCGGTCAACGGATAAACTTTGGTGAATGACGATCTCACTCCCTGACACAATGTTTTTCTAAGTTTCCTTCACAGGAGACAGAGGGACATTGTTACGGGTCTTGGACACTCCGAGGCCAGCTGCTGGTGCTGTCATCAGTATAGCAACGAGCGCCGTCAACAGCAGGTCATTTATGTGCAGCAAAAACAGCATTGGCAACAGAACAGTGCCTTGGGGAACATTACTGCTCTGCTGCTGCAAACAACGGGGTCTTATGTTACGGGGACAGGAAGGTAGTATTCCACTGACACGTACCATTGGAAAACCCAGACCATGGTAGCATTGAGGGACGACCATCGTGCCAGGACCAATCGAATGCCTTAACTATTATGTCCAAACTGACCACCAAGCGTCACCTCGAATTCCAAGGGCTAGAGCGCAACGACGTGTAAAGTAGACAAGGTCACCAGTGGGATTACTATTAGGAAAACCGTACTGGCGGATCAATGATCACAGCATCCTTCTAGTTCTTCCAACACCTAAGAGAGGAAGAAGGTAACAGCAAATGACCTGCAATTCACTGGGTCTGATGTGTCATCTCGACATTGGCAGTCTTCGAAAAAGATGATACTGTACTCTTTTGGTAGAAAAGTGTCCTATTACCATGGTAATTGAACTGACGGTAACGCCCAATGGAAATATAGGCTACAGAGGTCCAGTGTACGGTGGGTTACCTGGACAGCCTCGTCCCTCTTGTGGTATTCCCGCTCCTTGTCGCGGTCGCGCAGGCTGTTGGCGAGCGCGCGCTGCACCTCCTTCTCCCGCTCCTTGATGGAGGCCTGCGCGCGCAGCTCCCTCTCACGCGCGGCCGCGCCGGGACTCCCAGCGCCGTCCTCCGCCGCCTCGCCCTCCTCCTCTTTCTGAACGGATTCGTCCATGTCTGCTTGCTGAGGAGAACACAATCTTTCATTATAACCGCCGGCAGGTCTCTGTTGCCGGAGACCGTCTAGGTACCACCGCAGTGCTTATGCAGCCGGCAGGCAGCACTGTGCTACATTACTTAACTTAAACGAGCACAACGCGGTGCCGTGTACATCATCCTAACTATACCCACACAGTACACGTACACGCAGCGTGTCGACTGCCAGATGACAGTCTCGTCACTCGACAGTCAGTAATGGAGAGGCGTTCCAATAGTTTCCTTTGCTTTTTACCACTGATGCAACTTCACCACTTATCTCACTCGTTCAGCTCATACTATACAGGGTGCGGATAAATACTAATAACAAGTATACACAGGAAATACATTTTACATTTTTAACAATTTAAAGCTATCCGCTCCCACGATGTGCGGCTTCGACACACATGAACAAGGAAACGGAAGTGTGGCGACATTCATCACTGAAGCTTGTCAAATTGAATTTCTAGCGATTCCTGTGACCGTGTCCCGGTGTTGCCGGGCCGGAAACGTTTAATTCTGAAGTGTTGCAATAATTAAATAAACCGACGTAAAGCGATATTTCCTGTTATCGCATTCACAATAGTATGGTGCAAATAATATATAAATATATCCCGAAATGCAGGAAACATTCGTAGTTCGGGAATCACGAAGCGTGACTACTCTGTGCATGGTTGTAACTTTTGTAATAAATATATATATATATATATTTCTGACTGACATATATTCCTATATATATATATATATATAGGAATCTGTGTCAGCTTTTGAAAGCAGACAAAATTAAAAACCATTATTATTAGGGGGATTAAATGTATGGTTTGTTACTTAATAGTGTTTGCTCACCGCGGCTCTACGTGCGGGACCTTTGTCTTCTTGATGATATGGAAACCGTTTGTCCTGGACACGAGCTATATGTACACAAATAGTCCTAGTTGTACGGAACCAACCTACCGGGTCGACTATTTGATAAATAGAAACCGCGACTTCTTGGGAAATAAGTTTTATGCGAATACAGCAGAAGTAAGAAAAGAATAAGTATGGATGGAGGAGAAATAGAGGGAGTAATAGTGAGAAGCGGGGAAAGCGAGGTAAAATAATTAATATCCGTGAACTCTTTAGGGGATTGGGTGTGTTATTAATTTATAAAACGAATCGCTTATTTTATTTAATTGAATAAATAAATAAAAGACTCCTCTAAATAAAACACTTCCTTTTATTCACATGCTCCCCCAAAATACTTTACATTGGGTACACAATACTATTTACAAATGTTTACCTTTACAATACATCAACGCGTGTACACGTGTGCGTGCGTGTGCGCATGCGCGAGCGTGTGTATATACACACACACACACACACACACGTGTACACGCGCACAGACAGCACGAGAACTTAAATCCGATAAATGTCAAAGATAAAACAACTTACGTTAACTTATACAGGGTGTCGATATTGTCGATTGGTTGAACAATTAAATATTTCGTTTTGAAGCTTTGCAGATTTAATTCCTCTCCGACTCATGTCATTGGATGTATTCTAGGGGTTTCCTTGCACCACCACTTGTCCAATGTACCATTCATATATATGTATATATCAAATTTAATTTAATTTAAAAATCCCAATACAAAGCTATAGCCAAGTCTGCTAATCAGCGGCCGGTGCACGGAGTCATGCAGCCCGTGTGCCGGTCGCACAGTGGTGACGCACTATTGCCATTTGTAATATAAAATTCATTTAGACGACAATAATTAACGCACAGTAAATAGCTCTAACGTAAATAAATAATAATACAAATAGAGAAAACGCAACGAAATGTAACACCCTGTATACACATACACTTATAACGACACACACTCGCGAGTAACATTCAGAATGCATCCTCAATTATAAATTTTGCGTTTAAACAGATTGTTTTTAATAAGGGTCATCTTCCATCATTCAGATCTCGTAGACAAGGAAGGAGGCTCTGGTAGTAGCAACAGGTGCGGCATAAAAGGCCCTTGACACGCATCAAGGCCAGCTACGGGATATCTCGCAGATGTATCTGACGAGGCCGGCCACGAGCTGGCGCTTCGGAGTGAAGCAGGTATAGACAGAAGACAACAAGTGTGGGTTTCCCTCCAGAGGGACTGGCCTTTATAGAGTTGCACCTTTCACCCTTTACATACAAGTTCGCCGCACTACGGCGGGCAGAAAGTTTCATATACATATATGTTCTACGTCCAGCAGTGGACGTCCATCGACTGATGACGATATATATATATATATATATAGTATACGTCTACGTATACTATATATATATATAGTAGACGAATTTTTGTCGTACGCTTAGCGCTTCCGCGCGTACACGGTGTCCACGCGAACCAGAGTTAAAACAGGCGCAGCGGGCGATGTGGGGGAGTGGAGGAGGAGGCGATGAGAAAGAGGAGTAATAGAAGGGGCAAGACAATTGAACCTCAATGTACGATTATGTGCCGTATCGGCTAAGAGCGCGCGGAACAGTACATGAGAGTTAGGCTGCGGACGCGAACGCAGCCCCACGAACAGTGAATATCGTGCGACGACGCACTCAGCGCCGCGCGTGCGCAGACGCGCTGCAGCCGGTGGACCGGCGGCGGCGGCGGCAGAGGAGCATAGGGTGTAGGAAAGCAGCTCACCTCCGCCTCGCCATCTCCTCGTGGCGTATTGACCAAGAACCTACTACACTGAACTATTGCATCGAACAGTGTCACCACACACACACACACACACACACACACATCATCATCATTTTTTTCATATGTACAGGGCCCGAAGGCGACAGATAAAAGTTTGAGGCGATAAAATTTTACTAACCATATCGCTTCAGCCAGCGCAGGCGCAGGCACAGGTGCGGGTAGGTCAAAAATGACGTTGCTGATTACAACAACGTATAGACATCAATAATGCTTGAACTAAGAGACAGCTATACGAGTCCAAAGTTCGGGTGTTGCTGCGGGTACTTCCCCTTCCCCTTCTCACGTCAGAGTTTTGTTTGTGCTTTGTCTGTCTGTCCGTCTGTCCCAGGTAATCCTATTTAGTACTAAAACCGTTGTAATAGCTTAACTATTAGAATATACATATAAAATACTATTTCAGTGATGAAAGTAACTCGGTTAAAATGTGGGTAGTTAAGTAATAGTAATACTAACGCGCACAACGTTCCTATTTACAAATTGTGTTATACCTTATGTAGACTTGCGTGCATACGAATTACGTCACTCGAGTCCAAGTGAACATTTCAACTCGACACAAATGATATATTTTTTAAAACAATGCGGGGGATGGGGTGGGGGTGGTGTTACTTTGAATGTTATCGTTCGCGTGCCGCGCACCGCTGCGTCGGTGCGTCAGTGCGCGAGTGGCCGGCCCGGCGCCGGACAGTACACCGGGTTGCGGGCTGCGGGCTCCGGGCTCCGGGCGACGCTCGCGCTGCGCGGCAGTGGGTGCTCGTGGCGTGTACATGGTGCGGCCCGGCCCGCATCGGCAGACGGATATAAAAGTAACCGGTGTGTTTCCCTAACAGTCCACAGCGCGCAGCGGCGCTGTTACAGAGATCAGTGTTTGAAAAACACGTAAAGCAAACACTAATCCTTTTCAGACTTCTTCCTTTTCTTCTTCTCCGTCTTGGGCACTTTCTCCGCCTTCTTCGGCTTCTTTACCGGCTCCTCGGGCTCCGGCGATTTGAACTCCGTTTTCCTCTTTTTCGGCGGCGATTTTATGGGGGACTTTTTTTCGAGCGCCGGCAGCTCTTTCTTCGAAGACCTCAACTGTTTCGGCGAGAGGACCTCCTCCTTCTCCGGCGTGGTGGACTCGGACTCGCCGGACATTTCCGGGGACTCGTCGCGCTTTTCCTTCGCGAGCTTCGCGGATTTAGACTCCTTCGAGTCTTCCTCGCCCTCGCCGGGTATTCCGAGGATCTCCGCCCACTGGTCGGGTGGGGGTGTGGGCTGTTTTTTCTCCTCCTCCGTGGATTGGTCGGATTGTTTCTGTGGACGGACAAACGGAGTTAGGCTGGCACGTCAGAGTGAGTGTTAGTGAATTGATTTTGGGGGTGTTAAGGCGAACCTGCATCGGCAATCATTCAACGCGAATCTATCTGCAGCGTGGGGGGATCATCTCAACAATAGGAGTAAGACTGTAGAAACCTGATCAGTGTGGCACATGGCTAGTGCAGCATGTACATCACACCAGAAGCTGTTCGGATGCAGTGTTCAAGAACGCCAGCACTTCGCAGCATGCGAGATTATTAACGCGAGCGACATTACGATACATAGATTCGGATTCGGTCACCACGAGGACGAGCCGGTGGTGAGCGAATCCGGTGCACCGTTTCAAAGGAGCAAATGAGAATGCCTAGCCGCGCGCTAGGTGGAACGGTAAAGCCGCGCGCACCGCGAGCTCTGCGAGGCCTGTCATAGTCTGCGGGTTCCGGTTGAGCCGCCTCCGATGTAGGTTCGCCGCGCCCCCCTTAGCAAACACACCTCACCCCGAACGCAGTTCCGTTTGCCCTCCAGCCGCGTTCAACACGAACAACCGACACACACTGTAACACCGCGCACTCGTGGCGTTCCGAATCGTACCACGCCGGAAACGATATATATATTTTTTTTTAATTTCGCAAGCGCGGGGTGGCAACGACACCAGCAGATTATGACATTCGGCTCGACAATCGTGTAACGCGGCGCGCGCAATGCGCTCGACGGTTATTTAAAGAGGAAGAAAAAGAAGTTGAATCACTTTAACAGTTAAGTTAGAATGCGGGAACCTGCAACAGATCCAACGATGGGTTAAGAGCTAACTTCGCTGTGCCTCTCCTACACAAGTAAGGGTCAACCAGATCGAATACATACATACATACACACACACCAGTGATACATACATACGTGGGACACTCAGAAAGTTTTCAGAAACTAGAAAACTAACTTCTATGAAAAAAATATTTTTACTAAATCTTTTCAAACAACTCTCCGCCAGCCTCTACACAAAGCTTCATGCGTCTGAACCAATTTTCAAAACATTTCTCCCAGTCCTCCGCAGACACCTCTTCCACGGCCTTCTCAAACGCTGCTAGCGCGTCTTCCGGCGATGAAAACTGTATCCCTTTGAGATGGTTTTTAATTTTAGGGGATAAAAAGAAGTCGCACGGAGCCAAATCGGGACTGTAGGGAGGGTGTCCAAGACTCTGACCGGTGTGGAGGAAGGACCAAGAAGTCCCTCGTTTTGATCGCATAGCGCAAAGGCGCGTTGTCGTGGTGAGGGAGGACCCCGCGGAGGCCGGTGTTCGGTCGCTTGTTGATCATTGCAGAAACAACTTCTGGCAGGCATTTTGTGCTGTACCACTCGGCGATGATGCTGCTTTGGTTTCGAAGTGGAATTGAAATTAGGTACCCACCCTGTCAAAGCGAAGAAACTAGCGATTAAAATTTTCCCTGCACTCCTCGATCGCTTCACTTTCGAAGGCGTTGGTTCATTTTGAAAAAGCCAAACTGTAGACTGACGCTCTGTTTCTGGATCATACTGATAGATCCAGGATTCGTCACCTGTCACAAGGTCGTGAACGCGCCGTGATCAGCCTGCATCAAATGTTTGTATCATATCACGGCACCAATCCGCACGGGCCTGCTTCTGAGCTTCGGTGAGGTTGTGCAGCACCCAGCGGGAAAATATCCTCCTCACGCGAAGGTGCTCGTGCAAAATCTTGTGAACACTTCCTGAACCAATCTGCAGAGTATGCTGAATCTCTTCGCACGTAATTAGTTTTCTTGAAGTAAATTTTTTACTGCCAGCACACTTTCTTCGGTGACAGCCGTCGTAGGACGACCGATCCTTTGTTCACCCCCCAAAGTAAGACGCCCGCTTCAACACCACCGGTAGATGGTTCCTTATGAAGGTCCTTCATCCATAAAAGCAATTCGAAGTCAATCAAATGACTCACCAGGTTTTAGGCCACGTTTGAAAATCATAGCACGAAAATGTTCTCGACGCAGATCCATTTTTTAACGAGTCAAGAAAATTTGAATTGGCTCTCAAAAAATTGTGGAGGGAAATTTGGAAATCGAACAGCGGTATTGTTACTTTTAAGTTTTCAACACAACGACAGTGGCCAGTGCCTTGTACATAAGAACTTTCTGAGTGCCCTGGTATGAGTATGCGGTATAGTATTTCTATAAACATTCAGGGGTAGTGTTGCCGACGGCGGGCCACAGTTGCCGGAGTGTACAGATTAGTGTACAGATAGACGCAACTTATCCCAATTTGGCGCAGTGTGTGTCACACTAACCAGCGCCGCGCTAATGCGGGCAGTGCTCTGTTGGGTGAACATCCTGACATCCTGGCCAGGTCATTATATACTTAAATACTGGAGCAACAAGACTTTTCGGTCTCAATGTGATGACAATGCGGTCTAGTGTATGTCATCCTAACTATCAGTATTTAATTATGTGCGTATCCTATCATCAGATGAACACATCGCTCGTTAAATGTTAAGGAGATCAGAAGGACATAAAGCAGCGGGCGTTAGGAAACAGCTCCATGTGAGGACATGCAGGTCAAAACGTTTACACAGCACCGACGCGAGGTTAACGTTTTGATACACGAGGAATTGAAGTCCAGCTGCATCCGTAAGTTTAATAGATATCCCCTGCACCACTCTAGAGCTCGAGTTGGGCACGCGACGGTGGAACCTTGTAGAGTGGCAGGTTGGAGTGAATGGTACCTTCGATATACCATGTGGAAATGGAAAAAGGAAGTTGCTTGCATCAGATGCGCTGTAAGAGTCAAAGACTACCAAGCGCCCAATATCATCGGAGAACAGAGGGTTGCTTAGGACGGTGGCAGTGTGAGCTGATGCGGCAGCCATTAAACTAGCGGACGTTTTTCCTTAGACTATAGAAACAATACAGGAAATAGAGCATAGCCACATTTTAACCTAAAAAAAATTCAAAAGTTGGTTATAAAAATATTGATAGGAATATACATTTTTTTTTATAGAAACGGCCCAAAACGCAGAAGGCAGTAGCGCATGCGCATGTGTACCGTATAAGGGACGTGGCATATACTACTACATATAAACTCACGTCTGCCTTCTCTTTCTTCTTGTCCTTCTTGCCGTCCTTGTCCTTTTCTTTCTCTTTGTCCTTATCCTTGTCACGCTCCTTGTCCTTCTTCTCCTTTTTACCGCTACTCCGGTCGCGTTCTGGTGGCGTGACGGTGTCGTTAATACGAATGTACCACACGGTTTAACATGCTCAGTTGTTAGTCTCTGGCAGGTCCCGGTTCGATTCTCGCCGAGCTGAGTTGCTAGTAACGGCAACCGCTATATGTTATCTTCCTACACAACAACGGCTTGCGTGGGGACAGGTCATACCCACCACCAGCAACTCGGCACTGCTGCCGATCTCTGTTATCGGACAGTCGCCGACAGACAGCGCAGCTCCTATTTCTACCAAACAACAAACAGTAGTGTGCAGATACTAGACTAGTTCTTATGCATCAAGGCTATGAGTATACACATCATGCATTGAGTAGGTTTGAAGGGAGATGCGGCGGTGTCTATACGGTCAGTAGCATCAGAGCCTATCACTAGTGTTACAAATCTTCAAACCTTTGAATGCCGTGGTGGTGAGTGAGTTACACCAAACGCCACATCACCACCAGCCTTGTGCTATATCGCAAGCCTCACCTTTCTCCTTTCCATCCTTATCCTTCTTCCTCTCGTCTTTCACGAGCTTGCAGTACTCCCTGAAGTAGTCTTCCCTCAGAGCGCTGCCCTCGACCGCCTTGTACCTCGAGTCGAGGTCCACTTTCTTCTTGACCTCGGCCCACCTTGAGTGCCTCCCCACCGACTTCTCTTTTAGAAGCGCTATGAACTCCGTTTTCACCTAGAAGAAGATTGATCAACATGAGAGCGTGCCCCCACCCGGCGCGCTCGGGGGCGGGCCGGGCGGCTTAGCCGGGGGCGCGCGCGGAGGGGCGTCGGGCAGTGCACCAGTGTTACCGCGTCACCCACGCACTGGGCTTTGTTTGATTCGCGGCGCATCGCCACTACCCCACGACGCCCCGACCGCCCCGCGTGCGCCCCCGGCCCCGCCGACACACCCTTTTTTTAAAATACGCAACGGCGCTAGAAGGAAATTGATTAGAATGTCATTAACTGCTGAAATTATGAAAATATTATTAGGCGCTGCGGATAGAAAGGATCATTAGTTCCTGAAAGAAACGTTTCGATTAGTTTGCTCAGCGAAAGTAAAGGTAGTGCTTGCATGCTGCAGTTCGGAGCAGCTGCAGTAGAAATACGCGGCGCCCTCACCGAGCCCCACCCCACCCGGTCTCCAGCGGCAGAGCCGCCAGCCTACCACCAGCAATACGTCACAATAAAAACCAACACGTCAGGGAGGAACGTTTATATCGCATCCCTATCAGAACCAACCGCCGTGCTCATGCCCAACAGTGGACATCAAAATCCTACAGTTAAAGGGACAACACCACACATTTGAACATATTTACAGCTGGGACTGGGCCGTGACACTAGGAAAGGTTCAGAGCCATTGATCTACCCAGTGCGCCGTTGTTACGCGTCGGGTCCCCATTGGCGTGACTCGAGTGACCAAGTTCCGTGGGAGTGGCAGCCTCGCCTCTAATGGCACGCCCGCTGGGCCGCCGCTCTCCCAAACTGTATCCAGCGCCCTCGCTCCGCCTCCAACTATTCTCATCGGTGAACAGTTGGAACTGACGCGTTTTTACTCTCTCTTCCGGACATTCTCTCACGTTGAGAGGGTTGAGCCTATTTCTAAATAGGCTTCGCCAAGTTGACCGGATGTCGTTTCCTGGGAACGTTTCCCAGTAATATTTCGGTGCGAAGCTCCCCTTCAGGGTGTAGCTCGGTGGGCATCAAATCCCTCGTCTCTACCATCTCTGGTTTACAATAGAGATGTATGCAGTGTGACAGCATGTTTAGTGGATGTCGAATATTACATGGGTCATCAGAATATTTCGTGGTAGGATAACTTTCTCCGCAACTGTATAATCATTGATATGAGCTACACTGTGTTAGAACAGCTATGGCTGGTTCAGTGTGGTGGATGCCAAGGTATTAGAGCTTAAGTACTTTGAACGAACTTTACCATCCGCAAACTCATTGTCACTTAACGCCAGGTGAAATTGGGGCCAAGGTTAAGTTAGTGCGACTGGTCTGGAGACAGACAATGGATGTTGATGGTCTCTTGCGCCGGAGACCGAGAGTGTGGATCACTATCACTGCACCGGAGTAGATACAAATTGATTGTTATATTATTATTAACAACCCCCACTCACCCCCACAAGGTACACGTACACGTAGGGGTTCCATCAACGTTTCAATACCTTTGCTTTCGCTTGCCCTGCCCTTACACGTAAACACGACTCTGTACTTTACTTGTGTTCCAAAACAAACAAAACAACTTGTTTACGGGCAAAACAACATAAAAACATTCTAATGTTTACCATCGCACTGGAGACCATAATTATAGATAGACACGTGGACAATCGGGGAGTCCACGTCCGGTCTCCGGTGGCACGACACAAACACAAACAAACATGCCCGGCCCGTATGTGGAGGTGGTAATTGGCTGGATAAAGATGGACCGCTCCGACAGTGCCTCCGGCCTCTCACTTGCCATCGGGGACGGACTCTGTACCACCGACTGCTGCAGGCCGGATGCGATACGGACTGATAGGTTGCTCTTTATTCAATGCAGCAAAGAGACCAGCGGGCGAGGGTCTGATCTCCCCGTGAGTCTGTACGGGCATGCTTGTATTATATGATTTACATAAGGGCAGTGTTACCCGTGACAGTGTAATGCATTGCAACAACTACATTTATTCATTTAATATCCTCGATAAGAAAAATAAAATTTACATATTTTAAACATTTTTTATAATTTACTGACAATAATATAGAATTTATGATTTTCCAAAAAAATAAAATAAAATTTAAATATTTGAAAATAGTCCACAAAGATTTTTTTTTTAATAATTTTTTTTAATGAACATTAATATAGTAATGTTTAGAATGAAGAAAAATATCTTTGTGAATATATTGTATGTAATAATAAATCTGAAAGAAAATATTCATTAGTTGTACATATACATATATATATGTATATATGCATGCATGCGTGTATATATACACACACACGTGTGTATATATATATATTTATGTATGTATATGTATGTACGTACATCTAATTGGGGCTCAGTTCCGCGAACAAACAGAGGCTCCAATGAATCGTCCTGTTGGACAACTGAATCCCGTCGCCACACAATTGTTTGCATGCGGATCACATTCGCCACCTGCTGGCGGTGGGCCAGTGGGCCAGTGGGAGTGGGCTGGTCATTTATATAACAACAAAGTACATGTTCTCCACTTACCGAGGGTAAGCGGCGGATGACAACAATTCGCTTTCTACGGAGTGCAACCAACGTGGCGGCGGTGTTGTTGTTGTTGTTGTTGTAATTACATAATTATTGTTTACTTTCGTTTATAGTTTATAATTAAATCTAACCTTAGTTTAGTTCAGGCGGGGACGGGGTGATTCGCAGCCTCGTATCGTATCGTATCGCCCTATGACCAAGAATTGTTTCGGATTTAATCGTGCACTGTGCAACCTCACAGGGCGTCGCACGCTTCGACCACCAATAGCACTAGACGTGTGCGCGTGCGCAGCGCACCGCGCGACCCTGCCGCCCTCGTAACGCCGCTTCGAAACGTGCCCACGATCGCCTCGCCAGGTGCACATAAACCTATCGCAACACCAACACCAATACTGTGCACGACACGAAATACTATATTTTCTTGTATTACCGGCAACACGGGCGGGCGGGCGTGCCGCTGCCCGCGCAGCCACGCCTTGCGCCGCGCGCATCAATCTCGTTGCAGATGTATGTGCATGTACAGGCTCTCTATCTTTGTGGTAACTTTTCCTCTCCAATAGCCAAAGCTTTAGTATTTATTTAAACAGATACCAGTGTGGTAATTTCCTTTTTCTTCACGTGCCTATTGCGTTGGTAATTATTTTAGTAGAAATACTAGTTTAGTGATTTTCCAACAAGTTACTATTGTTTCTTTCTTGTTCAACAACGTACTTTAGTAATTTTGTCTAGAAGTTAATGCTTTAGTAAATTTTAACAAATTTTCCGTGAAACAACTCATTGATTAGTTTTCGCGTGTTTACAGTTTTAGTATCCGCTTCCGTCATCTAGTGATATTGTTGATCGAAGCTTCATTCAAATCTTTCTAATTCCACAAGGACAGGACAGAAACGTCTAGGTTGTACTTTGGTAATTTTAGACTGGTAACACTACATCCTAATGCAGGGGCTAATCAGGGGAAGAACTAACATAAAATTTGAGCAATACGTGGTGTCGATCGTTCATTGTGCAGTGTTGGTTTGTGTGTGTGTGTGTGTGTGTGTGTGTGCGTGTGTGTCCGTTAAATGTTTAACCGGTGACAGGTTTACTTCAGCTGGTGCCGGCCAGTGGTGTGCAAGAATCCCGAGGTGCGGTCGGCTAGCCATGGAGCTGGTCAGAGTGCGACTTGACTACCAAGACTTTTTAAACAGATAAAGATATTTCAACTGGTGGTAACTAACAGTTACACAATTTGCTGGGGCGGTTTCTAAATAAATAACTTGGGAAGTAATGGTAAACTTTACTTTCCCTGGAGCGAAGGACGTTTCAGCGCCGTGCCGCCAAGGGCAGGGTGGTGGTGGTAAATTGTACATTATGTTTGTTTGTCCGTCTTAATATCCATATTATAATATATTGATGTCGCGCGCTGCAGCACAGCGCAGTAGCTCTTTCAGCGAAAATAGGTTGCTCGGTAACGAAGCACGTATTGTGTTGTGTTGTGTGTGCGTGTGCGTGCGTGAGTGCGTGCGTGTGCGTGTACCTATCGCGTGTCCACCCCGTCCCGTGCGCGCCCTCGGCCGAGGCTGCGTCTGGGGCCGCGGCGGGTGCTGCGGCGGGTGCCGCGGCGGGTGCTCCGTCGGGGTGCGCGTGTCGCCGCGCGCCGGCTGCGCTCCCACTGCCCGCCCCTACGCGCGCAGCTTCACGCAGAGCTGGATTCTCACCGGGGCGGAGTCCCCGTGATCGTGCTAAGTACCACACCGCGCGCGTTCACAACGTGCCGCGTGCGCGCGCGCACACCGACACACAGAGCACGGATTATTCGGTTGCGGGAGTAAATTGAATGCGACAAGCACGATCAGGCAACTCGCCCGCTGTCGTGTCAACATCAGAATCGTATAATCGGCACATTGGTGTTTGCGCGGGGAACATTCTAAAATTGTCTCTGATCCAGACTTGGGTTGGGTACAATTACAAATTGTCAAACAACTAAAATGTATGTTAAATGAACAAACAAACAAATAAATAAATAAATACCCAAACCCAACTCCATACCATAGACGAAACTGTTATAGGAAAAGGAATATTTTTAACATTATAGTCAAATCTCATCTTAAGATTAATATCGTCACATGAAAACAACTTGAACACAACCAACATTCGCCCAGCGTTCTGCGTGCCGGTATGAACCCAGCGCACAACTTAGTGGGATTGCATTAATCTTTATAAAACTTGGCAAGGAATTGAACCTGTGAACCTGAACTCCATGTGGTCTCTGCACTGATCTCAAGCTGAGGTAGTCCGAGACGACAACGAGGGAACTACATCAAGCGACGGAACGGACAGCACGCCCAACTATTAGCATGAGGAGGGCTCGCAACAGAACATTGGACAGGTTGTGTGTACACACACAGCCAAGACACAAGATAGTACATTCCTTCATGTCGCTGACGGCATTCAAACCAGAACAGGGGCTTTGTTAAGTGTATGCGAGAAATAAGATTTATAGTAGTTTACATAGTTTTTTTGTTAGCAGTGGACAGAATTCATCACATCACATAATTACGGCGCACGTGAAGCGACCATTCGATGACATGGTGCTGACTCGGTGCCAGTAACATCTCATCAATAACTGAACACTTACTATCGTATTTACATTTATGAGACAACACAGTATGTCCTCTGTCTATAGCCTATTCACCAGCTTATATGATACAGGTTTCAAGGTGTCTCTGGGAATGACTACCACACTCTAAATTTTAGGGCTATAAAGATCTTTGAACAGTTCCTAGATACATTGACGGTACTGGGATATATCTGTGTTGATTGTTACCATGTGACTAGTTTATCTGAACTTCCTGATATCTACGCGCATCCATGATTACCGAAGAGGTCTCTTATTGTTTAAAAAAATTAGGTTGTAAGTTGTTTATCATCGTTTCTAGCAATTGATGGGGAAATTATTCAAGTTATGAGATAGATCCTGCATCAAGAGGAGGCTCTGGTTCGATTCCCACTGAGCGTGAGCCACTGATACAAGAAGACAATGGAAGGATAATGGAGTACCAAGCACATGTTTCGAAACCACATAAGATCCACCAACCTTCACTTGGCTAGCATTATTGTAAACTATTCTACACATGATTTGCACATGTGGGAGTCAATGCAAATTGCTTAGCAAATGTACAGGAGCTGTATAAATCCAATTACACTTGCACGTAAAAGTTTGTTTGAAGCTGCTGGCTGCTCGTTTACATGTTGACCATTGTTGGCTTACAGTTAAAAATAAAATTATAACGGGAATTCATTTGGTCCAAGAGCTGCGGTTATAACCAGCACCTTTCCTATACCCCAAACAGATTGTATGAACAATTCGTTTATGACCCCGTTACATTCACTTTTAAATTCACCCTTGTCAACGGCCGTGTCTAATAGAAACTATGTGTCAGTTGGACTCACCTCGAGACATGGTGCTATAGCTATAGCTCACTGACTCATAGTAAATTTACTAATCAAGTTTATGTTTCACACTATGGCTACAGTTAGTTATATAACCAGTGCGTATCAGGGATATCACCAGCGGGCGCGATCACTGGAACACAATTATTAATATTCTATTGTAATGTATTTGTGCTCGTCGTCTTGAGACACCGGATGTCGTCTCCTTACTCCAGTACTCACATCAGTGATCGTACTCTACACACGCACACGGTAATGTGTGCACACTACTGCCTGTCGGCTGGCAATAGGAGTTGCGGTAGTACTTAGATGGTCTGCAGCGACATAGACAAACCCGCCTACCCTGGTATGGATATAAAGCTGAACAATGCAAAAAGCATCCAGCAACTTCAAACTCCCTGAGCCTCCTCACGACGCCGACGACGGGAATTCGCTATAGCGGCGCTCAGCGGTTGACCACTCACCTGTTCCTTCTTTTTCTCCTTGTCCTCCTTCTCCTTCTTGCGCACCTCCACGATGTACTCGTTGAAGAACTTCTCTCGGTCGCGCACCTTCTCAATCCCTTTGAACCGCTCGTCGCGGCCATGCTTCGATGAGAAGTCAGAGAAGGAGGACCTACATGCACGGTCATGTTTATAAATAGAGGATCGGATGTACAGGAAATATCACGAGTATTGATTATATATTTTTGCGAACTATATTTTATATATGTATTTTAATATATTTTACTCTGACAATGTAATCTCTTGAATACGACTGTTTTTAAGCTTTCATTATTTCTAAAAAACCACTGGATGTGAGACACGAGCAGCACCGGAACAATTGACACAGAGATTTTCGTGTGAGGCTTATGTGCAGTAGTGGACGACATCTGATGGCTGATGATGATGATAATGATTATCTTTGAAGTTTTATTTACTGTAATATTACGTTTGTGCGTGCAGACCGTATGAGGGCAGTGTACTTACTTGGAATGCAGCTTGGCCTCCTCCATCAGCTGTCTGAATGCGTTTTTCTTTTGTTGGAGCCGGTTCTTCTTTTCTTTCCTCTCCTCCTCGGCTCGCTCGCGGACGTACTTGTCGAACACCTGCGAACCATATCACTGTACGGTACTATCTGATACATGAACAAGTCTGGATAACCGTAACATTTTCCAATCCAGAGGCATAGTAGAAAGACATAATTACATCTTCACTTGGTCCAAGTGGCCAACAAGTTAGGTATTCACTCAATGGAACTGGAACTGGCCACAACGCTGCAATGATAGTTATGATGTTTGCATTGCTTGCTGAAAATTTTATATAGAACACAAAAAATTGAGCTAATGTTTTTGTGTGAATGTACTGTTTATTAGCGTGTAGTTGTGTACTGACCTGCTTCCTCTCTTTAGAGTTAAGCAGCAGGTAGCGGCTGTCAAACACGATCTTGTGGAGCTCCTTCTCCCAGGGGCTGAAGGCCGACACCTCGCTCTCATGCAGCATCTGCAGGAAGCTGCGCACGCGCTGCTGGAATGGCAGCAGCTCCCGCTCGCGTGCTGCTCGGATCTCCGCTTCGACAGCCGCTTGCTTGCCGGCTTCTATCACGCCGCCGCTCACCGCTTTCTTCGCAGCTGCTGGCGAGGCGCTCGCATTAGTGTGCAATTACATTTAAGCTTCGACACAAATAAAGGATGTTCATACTTATATATCTTTACACAACGACAACAACACAAACAGAACAATCAGCCGACGGTAAGCACGTGACCAAAAACATTAAATGTTGCCATATAAACACATTTACACAAAACCATATCGCATTTTACTGTTACAGTTATGAACACTGCGAAGAAAGTCGCCAACACTGTCCCTATGTAATCTGTTAATGCTCACCAGCGTCAGCCTTGTGCTTCTTGGCGGGCTCGTGGTCCGAGTCTTCGCTATCGCTGTCCGCGCTACGCTTCAGCTCGCCATTGCTCGCTGCGCCGGCGCCGGCCGCTTTCGCCGCTGCCACCGTGCCCGTCGCCGTCCCCACAGCTGCTGCCGTGGCGCCTGTCGCGTTGTCTTTGCGCTGGACAAGAAGAATGACGGTTACATGAGATATAACAATGCCTTTAAAGTCCTCATAACACAGATGAGAAGGTATATGGCTGAATACGACCTTGAGCTAATATGGTAGAAATTGTAAAGTTAACAGTCACTGCTTTTTCTTATAACAACCGGAGCATAATTTTACCTGCAGCTCGACGGGCGGCTGGCTGACCGCCTTGTCGACGTCCGCGCGCCCCACCAGCTGCGGCGGCCTCTCCCACACCGACGAGTTGGCCGTCGGGTTGTAGAAGAACACGCGACCGTCTCCCGTCCACACCACGCACCTGCCGCAAATGTGACACTATGATTATATTCTCTTCCTCATTATATTATTATCACTGTAGACTGTAGACCGTGGAGCCTTACAATCGATTACTAGGGCGTAAAGACATGTGGGGACCACGTTTTTACATGCGCGTAACAACTGTCTGGTGGAAGGAATCTTTGGATGCAGATGGCATCAGAATCGCCGCCCGGAAATGGATTGGATAGGGATAGATATGAGCACTGGACAAATACAAGTTATAATGATGTTGTGAACAATACTCACCACGGCGTTCCCGTTATAGGCGTGCTGGATATTGGCCGGCTGCGATCCTGTTTCGCTTTCTCGCGCTCAGCCTTCTCTCGCTCGGCTTTCTCCCGTTCTGCCTTCTCACGTTCGGCCTGCTGCTCTCGTTCGGCTTGTTCGCGCTCCGCCTGCTCGCGCTCGGCCTTCTCCCGCTCGGTGGCACGGCGGGAAGCCTCCGCAGCGGCTGCGGCGACCGCCTGCGCCTCCGCGTGGGCCTCCACATCTATCACTATAATAAATAAATTTGTTTTTGATTATCTGGAATTATACTGGAATGACATTGTGCTTTTAAATGATAACAGATCCTCAGTTTCATATGTCGGTGATAAAATTAATCTAAAGTAGGATAAATATTTCCTAAAAATTAGCTAGGGACTTAAAAGGAAATATTTGCAAAATAGTGAAGGATGCTGAGGAGGTGGTACATTAGTTGTTAGCCGCAAAGTACGAACGCCCCAGCCCTGCGCCTACACATAGCGTAAAGGTGAACGATCCACACGTCATAAGGTAAAAATCTGTAAGTAATAATCCTAGCTCTTTAATAGATTTTGAATTTATTAACTGACTTACCATCAACCTTGTCGTCAAGATCCACTGTCCCTATCTTCTTCTCTACCACTTCACCCTTTTCCACTGCAATCTTTGCTTGCAGCTCTGTCAAAAGAAAAGTATAAGTAAGTTCATTTGCTTCATTTCATGGATGTTGAAGATCTTCCTGTGGTCTCCATCTTTCTTTTTATTTCATTCGACAGCATCCTGAAGATCCTGGTAAAAAACTACTCCTTACCTTCCAATTCCCTCATAGGCGCCGGTTTCTCCCATACGGACTCTTGTTTCTCCGCGTTGTAGTAGTATGGCCTGCCGTCAGGTGCGCGATGGGCCGTCCACTCTGCCGCCTGCGCGGCAAGCTCCGGTGGTATCACCTATACCAACGGCTCAAGTTAAAAGAGACCGTTCAGTTTGTGGAAAGAGCTCTCAGAAGTTTGTCCAACAGAGTATTAAAGGTACATCCAAAGTCAATTTTTATGATCATGCCAAGGTGTGAAATGGCAACAACGTATTGAACACTAATATTTGCATGTTTACACTTAGGATTGAGACATTAAAATTTCTATCGCGTTTGCATTTGAACGTCTAATTGCTGTGCACGATCATATGACCTACACGTCTTATAAGGCTTTGGTACGGAGAGGAAGATGGAAGTTAAGTAAGTAGTAAAGTAATGGAGAATTGTATTTCGAGAATTACAGAATTTAAATTCGAATGGAGATATATAAATTCTTGTGCTATTAAACAAAAAAAAATAATACCGTCTCCTCCTTCGTCGCTGCCGCTGGTGGAGTGGACTCTGTAATAGTAGCCTCTCCAACCGTCGCCGCTGTGGTTATTTGGGGTAGCTGAGTTGCTGCTCCTGCAAAAGAAATATTTGCAAGATTAAGTAATCCATCAGGTAATTTTACCTAGATTGAATATTTGCCATTTGAAATTATTATTGAACACATTTTCATCAACAACAGGCTACGATGGGGCATTACTGACACAACCGACCCTTGAACATGGCATAGTTATTATAATGGCAGATTTGTAATATTAATATCCACCACATAGTCTCAAAATCTAATCAGGATTCTACGAGCAGTCCGCGGTTGTGTTTATAGAGCAACCAACTACAATAATACATAAAATACAGTGTAATGCTGACTGCATTAAAGTATTAAAAGTGAAATGCGAATGTTCCAATGTACCAAGTTAGTTGAGCTACATTTATTTCACGTCACCTTTGTCAGGAATAGCCGCCGGTGCTATGGATGTAGCCGCGCTCGCAGCATTCGGTCCCACGTTCGGAGGCATGTGCTGGCCGACACCCGGCGGTGGCCAGCCCCAGTTGCCCCACGGCCCGGAGAATCCTCCACCGGCACCTGGGAAGTTCATATCTGCATAGCGTTTATTACCACGTTCAATGAGCTGAAGTATCTCAATGGGCAATTAAATGTAAAACTTTTCAATATAATATTTATAGATTTGATTGGAAATAAAAAGATAAGGTCTGAACTGCGTTTTCTGGTGTATTATTTGCACAATTTCAAAAATTGTTGTATAAATACTTATCCTAAAGAAACACAAAATTGGACTTTACTTAAAAAATGACAGCGGTATTAGATTAAAATAAAATAAACTCATAGAAATGAGATTTTTTATTGTAGTAAAAAAAGTAAATATATAAAATGTTTTTTGTGAATTATGTTAATGCTTGAAATCCTAACTATTCCATTACACTTGAGTTAGCTGGAACAGCCACTGCGGCAATGGAGCTAGACATTAGCAGCATGACTGTCAGTTCTCAAAATTCTTTTAGCATAAGGTGTTCAAAGAAATGTCAAATAAGCCCCACCATCTTTTTATCACTGTACAGTAATATATATAAAAAAAATCTCACCATTGGACTGTGTGATCGGTGTGGTTTCTCCGGGGGGTGCATCATCACTATCCTTGGGACTGGATGAGTCCTGTTTCTCCTTATTGTTGCCCACTGTGTGAAGTTAATAACTTGTATATAAAACATGAACATTTGTACTTTGCACAGATGTAACTAAACAGAGATGCAGATGGTCCAGTGTCAATAAATAACCAATAGACAAAGGAACAACCAATTTTACTTTAAACATTTCTGTAATAGTAGGAGGTCGCACACTCCAGGTCTACATGCTCTGTATCCAACAAGCTATTTCAAGCCCACAAAATGATTAACAACTGTTCACATCAATTGAAAACACATATTTCTGAAAAAAATATTTTTTTATTCCAGAAAACCTATGAGCTATAATTAAAGCTTAAAGCTGCCATCTCGAATTTGAACCTACTTCCTGTCTCATTAGCATAACCGTGATAAAGTCGTCAGAGGGTAGCATTCCAGAGGCAGCATATATGTTTATAACATCCCTCACATTAGAGTGTAGATAAAGTATTATACTACTTGGGTATTAAATCTGCACACTAAACTTTAGTAGTAAACTAGTACACAATGTGAGGAGATGGGCGATGTCAACATCATCATGAGGTGCAATCTTCTATCTGAAGTTTGGAAGAATAAAAGAAGCAGATAGAAAAGAATGGCATGACAGAACATTTCTCTGGACTCGTATGACTTTTAGAAATGAGAAGTCTAGTAATGTTTAAAAAAATTAAGCCTTACCTTCTTTTATCCATGGTGGTGGTTGTGTCATGAACGGCGGAACTGAACCCTGAGTGGGACCGGGGGTCACACCCGGCGGCATCATACCACCGGGCATCATGCCGTTCATCATTCCCATAGGGGGACCTCCCATGGGAGGACCGCCCATAGGTGGGCCGCCCATTGGTGGCCCGCCCATCATAGCCTGAGGCCCGGCCATGCCTGGTATTTGTTGACCTGAAAGAAAACGAAGAGATGCGAATATAACATGTAATAAGCTGCATGGAGTAAACTGATAAAGCAAGTAACAAAAAATACGGCACCTGAGGCGACCATGGCTTCCATTTCAGCTTGCGTTATAACTTTACAGGTAGGACCCTCTATGGGTCTCGTCCACGTGGTCTCCCTTGTCCTGGAGTGGTAGTAATATGATTTTCCAGTGTCTGACTTTGTCTCCACCCACAGGTCCGGTGTGGGCTGAAAGGGTACGCAAATCTAAATTAAATCTTTATGAACGGAAAGGGTCACTTTGTTTGTGAATGTGCTATTTACTCATTACTAGTAACAGTTGTAAGTAAAAAGAAAAACCGGGCAACAACGAAGAACTCGCAGCAAACACTAAAAATCATAATCACTTACCATATTAGGAGGAGGCATTCCCGGAGGTCCAGCGAATGGGGGCGGCTGTCCCATCATATTTGGAGGCGGGCCCATCGGACCACCAGGTGGCATCATACCCGGTGGGGGGCCGTAAGGCGGCGGGCCACCCATCATGCCGGGCGGCGGTCCCATCGGACCCCAGTTGGCGTCGAATCCGGGTCCATTCGTGGGTCCGAAGCGGGGACCTCCTCGGCCGCGGAAGAATCCCCTGCCTCGCATCGGCGGACCGCCCGGCCCGTACCCCCGGCCCCGGAACCGCATGGGGGGCGGGGGGCCGTTCATCCAGCCGAGGGGAGGGCCCCTGCCGCGGCCCCTGCTTAAGGAGACAAATTAATTTAATACCTACTGCTATAATTTACCTAATTTATTTTCTCATATCATAAAGCATGTTAGTAAAAAGAAAAGCTTCTCCATAAAGTGGACGAAGCGTCTGGCGAACAAGCAGCACCGATCTGTCACCTTCGGGGTCTATGACCATCAGTGGACTTGCATGGTTGAAGATGATGTATGTGCATTGGTACATGTTTTGCATTGTAGAGGTGTACATGTTTCACACGTTACTAAGCAACGGTCCACCGAGCCAGCCAATGTTTCGTTACAATCGGCTAAAGCACATTTGTTCGAACATTTACAATACACAAACCACACACGCACACGCACACGCATGCACGCACGCACAATGTGCACCATTAACATATTCCAGTTGAGAAAACTTTAACCTTCAACGGCAGCCGAAACTAAGGTCATACATAATAATTAACATCGGTAATGGCACAGCACAGAATGTACCATTACTGTTGTACTTACGCAATTATTTATACATAAGGACACAAACAAAGTTGAGGTGTCTGTTCACCTGATGGTAAGTGATATGCCCTCCCATGACAACTTGGCGCTAGTTAGGACGGTATACACTGCACCGCGTTGTACTCGACATTTTGAGATATAACATATAAAATCTCGTTACCGCAGTAACTTCACTGGCTACAGCACCTATCAACAAACACAAAAATGTCCGCACACTGCTGGTCGGAGCCAAAATAAGGAGCTGCAGTGGTATCTATCTGGACAGATTCAGACAACAGACCTTCCACCAATAAAGAGTATGTTATACAAAATAATTCATATATTAAATATTTGAATAATTGGATTAATGCTGTTACAGTTACGTAGTTGAACTCTGTGTACTGTTGGCATCATCAGCACTGGTAAACCATGTGGGTTTGTCTCGGCGCTGCACTTCTTTGTGTTCAATAATTTCTGTCCCTACTACTCGTCCATTACTTACTACCTGACCAAGTTTAGATAACAAACCAAAATCAATGACCCAAATTATATTGTGCCAACCACTCGTGCAACATTGTTTTGTTTGGTAGTTTTGTGAAAACATGAACTACTCCACAATTACATTACATTTATGGTGTGTTAGACAGGAGGGGCATTATTTCATTTTTTGTTGTCTCTTATATTCATCTACATTACTTGACCTATCGCTACTGTCTGTGCGTCTGTGCTGTTCAACTGTACAATAGTACAAGTAGAGAACGATTTTACTTCATTACACCAAAAATCTTGGTGTCGGTATATAGAATCTACTCTATTCTAAACATACTCCGCTTCCAATGGAAAGTAAAGGTAATGTAAGATTATTATTTAAACTTCCTTGGTAGTATCTTTTTATGTATTAGGCCTTGGCCTTGGGATTTGCTTCAGAATGCACCAGTGCTCCTAGACCAGTGATTCCCAAAGTGGTCTATACCGACCCCTAGGGGTCTATGACAACCTGCAAGGGGTCTACAAAAAAATTTGAGGGTCCATGAAATGAAAATGGGGGTCCACAATAGTGGATCTCAACACATACACTGATAGTACCTATTTACTTACAGCATACTATCTTATAATATCAAAACATGTACATTATTTATAAAAGTACCTGTGAAGTAACAAAATGTATTATTTATGTTTATTTGAGTACTTTTAATTTAATATTAAGTTTTTAACACTAAACTTCACTACAGTTAGAAATTTACAGGAAATCAATATCAGGTAAGTAGGGGGTCTACCCAACACGGAAAAACATGGTAAGGGGTCTATGACACAAAAAATTTTTGGGGAACTCTGTCCTAGACTATTTGGCTCAGCGTGTGTTGCAGTAAGGCCAAGCCCTCCTTAGCGCCTTCACTGAGCTATGGCATTTTGAAATTATGTTATGGTACTTTAATAAATCTTTATTGGAACATCAAAAAATTGAAATAAAGAAAAACCACTTGAACAGGGTAGATGGAGGGAGAAGGCACAGAGGGTTTTATCTCTTTTATTATGTTAATATTTCTATAAATTAATGAAGTGCTCTAAATCAAACCTTAGTTTCAAACCAGAAGGAAATTGTTTTAAAATTTAAGATGTGTTAATTAAAAACTAATGTGTAATATAGTTACTGTTACGTTAACAGTCTGTTATAACGAACTGGTGTGATAATGTCACAAGCCTATATTTATTTATTCTCCAATGCAAATCTTAAAATTAGTTTACAATTAGCAGATTAAATAAGGTCTATGATATTTCAGACCAATGAGGTAACGAGACTAAACATTTTATGTATCAGTGGCATTAACACAATTTGATGCAGTGTATATTATACTAAGCATCACATACAAGCGGTACATTGTACATGGGTTGTACTTAGGTTACCATCAGGTGAACATCGTATGTTACTGCTTCATTAGAATGGAGTTTAGGCAGCTGGTGGCATCAATAAGACAAACACAACCTACTATAATGAGTATACATAGAAGTTATGTAAAAAAGAAACAACATGAGTAGTTTGGTGAATATATACATATATATATAAATAATACAATTACTGCAAACTCATATTTCAAAGTAATTCAACAATGTAAAGTTAAGTTATAGTTATAAATTATTACATTAAAATATTTTTTTCCAATATTCATGGCATTGTATTTTTATTTTCGCGCAGCATTAATCTTAGATAAGTGTATAATTATTTAGAACATATATATAACATTGCAACTACACACTGATTAACCATATTTTTTATTAAAGCAAGAAGACAAATGATGTTCATTTAGGGAAGGAAGGCATTTACACAGAAGTGATATTTCCTGCTCATGATAATTGAGAATAATATCTGATCATCCACAGACAAATTACAGAATTACAAAATAGTACTTGTTTTCAACTATATCAACTGAAGTGCATAATCTTATAATGTGTAAACAGCAAGTTGCGAACAAGATGTGTTTTGAAATAAATAAAAATTAAGTTTGGGATTGAAACAGCATTTTTATTTTTGATCAAGGTCAATGAATAAATTATTCAAATAATTGTTTCAACTGTTGCAGATATTCATGTTTAAAAATTTCAATACACATTAATATTATTATTAAGTACTTAAAACATTACAGTGAACACTAAACTCCAAAGTGTTCAAATAATGCACTTTATTAACACCAGTATCTCTTTTCTCTGCTGATGTGTATTGCTTGATAGTCACTTTTAGAAATAGACAGCTCATCTGATACCAGCCTCATGGACTTTAGCTCAACAGCCAAAAATTTGTTAACAGTTCATACATTAGAAGACAATATATCATGTTATAAAGTTGCATTTTATCTGTCACTTTGAGGTATCAATTATAAGAATCAGTCAAACTGGGACATCATATTTATGTGTACATTTATTTAATGAAACAAATTTAAAATTAAAATTTTTCCAACTTGCACTTGAAGAATCTTTTACTAAATATAATTAGTTACTTATACATGCATGATATGCCAATCAGAGAGCTACTAAAAAGTACATAATTTTAAAGATTGCTTAGAACAAAGAAAAAATATTCATTTATTTTGTGAAAATATGGTACAAAGCATGAAAATTTGGATTAAAAACAATTGATTATTTTGGTATTATAAAAATAACATTATTATTAATTTGTAGATTTGTTAAATAATTAAAATTACTACAGAAATCTTCAGAACAGAAATCAGCTTGCAATCAATAAAAATTATGGCAGGACTTCATTACTGTAGCTTATCAAAATGTGTAATAATAGCATCCTATGGACAATACTTTTAAAAATACATTTATGAATTACTGTATAATATTTGTAATACCAGCAAAATTAAATAGCGAATAATCTGTGGGAAATTTTATACATTTTACAATTTTTATACATATCAAGCAAAGTAACCTTATATTCGGGTGATTGTAAGTACTTTGGGAAACAAAATAAAGCGTGGGATAGTAATATTTGATCAATACCAAAGGCAAAGCGTATGGGAATTATAAAAAACGAGGAACATGATTTTCTACTTAAATTTATTAATTATATAAGTAAAGTATTTAATGTTTCATAATAATATTAATTAAAGTAAAGGTTAATGTTATTACCGCCAGAACAAAATACCGCGCAGATTACATTACTATGGCCTATACGTATTATAATATCGACCGGCCTGTGAACAGTTGTTGTTAATGGTAAATAGTAGATGAATGCTCCCACCTGAAATTCCCTCGACCCCGGCCGCCTCTGAAGCTGTTGTTGCCGTCGTCGTCCTCATAACTCTCCTCATAACCCAACGCTTCACTAATATCTTTCGGGGCTTCGCTCTGATTGTCAGTTCCATCACTCCGATTGCTCACTTCATTCATAACAGTCTCTTGTGTGTCCATATATTCCTCGTCCATCTTGTAAAATAGCACTCAATACTCACAACTCACTATGTCCACATGCCGGAGCAGTTTATTTTAGGCGAACAAGCACACTTTAAATCACAATGGCGGAAAAACATATCTCACCTCAAAATGGCCGCTATTTGTTTTTTCGTAATATGGCAGTAGCTAGGAGGCTTTCTGCCAAAGTACTAAAATTGTTAAAATGAAAAAATCTTGTCAAAAACTGTTTTACTTATTCGTTAGATTGGTAAATATACACTAGCTAAATATAATTTTTATGTGGTTCATATCCTTCTTGATAAAGGCACATGATTAGCGTACGTTTAAACCCGCGCGTCGGCGGTTGTCGGTAGACAGATAAGTAGATAAATTGTTTATTATGTGGCCATCCCCCCAAATTATATTAATTGATTTGATCAAGTAATTAAATTAATTAGATATCAAAAGAAAATTTAATAAGTTAATATTAACATCGTATAAAAAGTATATAACTATACTGCTGGTAGGTCTCTGTTGCCAGAGACCGTCCAAATAAGGTACCACCGCAGCTCCTATTTCTACCGTTAAATAATGGTGTTTAAAGGGTACTGTAGCTCATGGAATAACCGAGGTAACGAGACTCAACATTTTAGGTCTCTAGTGGACGAGCACAATTTGGTGCAGCGAATATCATTCTGACTGCCGCCACCTTATTATGGGCGAGGGTAACTCGCGCCCGACTTTTCGCTTAGTAAAATAATAAAAAAAAGATTATGTATTAATAAGTGAAATATTTTAAATAGCAATAACAATGCTATAAAAAAATATTAAAATTAAACGAATTTAAAAAACAAATAGCAAGTAAAAATAATCACATTTATATTTTATATGCGTGCAACCTACCTTCTGAGATAAGAGATTTTATCAACCAAATTTGAAGAATTCTTGGTGAGAGTTTGAAAAACGCGGTATTTTTTTAAATAGTGTTTTATATTATTTCTTTGTAAATAACAGTATAACTAAACAAATCATATACAAATATAGTGTAAATAATAAAAATGGACTAAAACGAAGCCGGAAATGATAACCCGCCTGCCTCAAAAAAAGAGTTATTAACACGATATTTAAAGTTTTCATTGAAAGCAACAACCTCAAGGAAAATTAGGAAATAAAAGTACAATTTACTTAAAACATATATTTGTGATTGTGGTGGCAATAAGGCGTATTAACGCTAATAAAATTGTTGTGGTTTACAAACAACACAATGTGGTGAACAGGTTTGTAAACAAATCAACTTTCTTGAACGACATGAAATGAAAGCACAGATTCCAACAGTTCTAATGAAGGAAATACCTGGCATCGTTAATATTGGTAAAAAAGAATCATTCACTAAATTGAATTATATATAGGAAATTATAGCAGTTAGGAGACATGGAAAATGTTGGTCATAAACTGTCAGCATCATAGTTTTAGCACATCAGGTCCTGTCATCTCATCTCTCTGTCCAGCAACGTATGGGGACGGCGAGGGGAGGCGTAATATCTTCAAGCCTACTCTTATAATAATAATAACTTTATATCAAGCTCAAATGATGCTCATACTTTTGTTAGTAAACCACTAAATAACTATGTTACTATCGATACATATAGACAAGTATTGTCGTTCCTAAAATGCTATGCTACACACGATTGTTTCTCCGCCATATGCAGCCCTAGGCAGTGATTAGCATACTTACAACCTAGTGAACAGGCGATTTTCTCCAGAATGGTGATGGGGCTGGCTCGCACCCTGCGCACCGGGGATGACGCATCTTTTCCGCATCGTGGTATAAAAGCAATCGACGCGTGCTTCAGCAAACATCCCTAACGCGCTACAGAAGCGAGGCAACCCCAACAGCACTCTGAATGCGTTGTTGTATTGAACAGGAAGGGCGCTGTAGGAGTTTTGCTTGTAGCTCACCCACAGCTCGCCCACAGGCTGCTCGCAAAGAAACCCGTGCAGTGAGCTCTGAATAGAATGAGTTTAACCTCGTTCGAGCACCGAACAAATCTGCGAGTGATCATGTTGGCTCTCACCGACAACGCCCTTCGCTTCCTCTCTACGTCACCGCCGTCTTCGAGATCAGTGGTAATGATGTGCCCTAGGCACTTAAACTGGTATAGCCTACAAAAGTCGGGCCGCAGAGTTTAATGTCAGGTACAGGGTCATTGTTCCTATTTTACCACCTCCCTCGAATATCATGTACTCGCTTTTCTTTACGGCATAGATAAAGCCGTGGCTGTTCGCATAATTATCACAAAACGCGAGCAAATTTCTCAGGCCACAGACTGATGCGCTGAACAGCACCATGTCGTCTGCGTAATTAATGTTATTTGCACAGACTTGATCAACATGGCAACCGACATGCTGACTGCTGAGCACCACGATCAGCTCGTTGACGTACAGGTTAAACAAGGTAGGAGAGGTTAGCCCGCTCTATCTTACGCCACCACAATCCAGCTTATACGGACCAGAGTACATGTCCGACCACTTCACCACATTGACCTGGTTTCCATACCAATATTGTAGAACTTGAATAATGTCATATGGGACTTGTTGTTCATCCAATTTCTTCCACATTATATCGCACCGGTCCAACCCGGACAAATGCTTTCTATAAATCAAGGAAACCAGCAAATATTCTGGTTTTTTGAGAGATATAATAGTCAATCGTATGCTTAAGGCGGAATGCAAACTGGTTATCATGAATGTTTATATATTGATTCATCTTATTGTTCAGTATTCCGCCCAAGTCCTTCGTCATATCCGTTGCGAGAGATATGAACCTGTAATTATTTTTATCTGCTGAATTACCTGTTTTATTTTTTACGACAGGAACAACCACAATTCTCCGTTCCGATGGCAAATATGAACGGTTTAATCACAAGGAGTAAAACATGGTCAGCACTCTCGCGACTTGCGGGCCCACGGACACCAGCTGCTCGATACTGACTCCGTCGTGACCGGGAGATTTTCCTTTGGCTATTGACTTAATGGTGCGAGCCACTTCCTCCTCCGTTATACAAGTAGTTACCTTACCACTGAGCTTCTCAACATCGTGCACCCGTGATACCTCTTTTACTGAATTGACTAAGAAATTATCTTTAAACATATTAGCAATGTCTTTAGAGCCGGTGACACCGCCGACACTAGCGACACCGCCGACACCAGCGAACCTCCAACACCAACGACACCAGCGACATCGCCGACACCAGCGACACCAGCGACACCGCCGACACCAGCGAACCTCCAACACCGCCGACACCAGCGACACCGCCGACACCAGCGACACCAGCCACACCGCTAACACCGCCGACATCCACCAGCAGGCCAGGCGAAACGTTTAACTTATTAGTATTTTTCCAAAATAGCCAGAAAATCTTTCCGAGAGTTAAAATAGGCCAACCGATCCATTTTGATTTGGTCTTGGTGGTCTCGACACCACTTCAGCCTTGATTTAAAAAAATTTGTGGATTTACAAATTTTGTCATAAATATAGCCCGAAGATGGTTTTCCGTACCAAACCCACATTTTAAAGTCCAGTCTACCCTCCCTGTGCGCTCCTTCGCCTAGCCGCTCCAGCCAATCACCGGTTGCATACGTTTTGTACAGCATCAAAAAAATGGTAGACGTTCACTGCTGTACATAGGCCTTCCCCAAAGATCTCCACGTACAGTCGGCGTGGCTTCTTGTACCGCTGGGCGCTAGAGACTGTGGTTCATAGCGGTTCATACGGGGGAATTTAGGCCACTTCCCACCACTCTGGCCCAATGCGGGTTGGTGGGAGCCAGAATCTCATTTGTTGATCAGCTGGATGTAATACAAGCAGGTGAAGTTGGCGTGGCTCCCGCGAGTTGTTGTACGGGACCCCTTACACCCTGTGTGTAAAATTCACCAAGGACAGGGTACGCGAACTATTGTACAGCTTACGCAGCCGCAGCAGCAGCCGCAGCCGCAGCAGCAGCGCAATTTCGGTGGCAGACTAACTTTTTTTTATTCATCGAAGCGATGAGATGAGCGGGACTTTCTCTTGATGGCAAGTGATACGCCTACCCATTACTCAGTGACGATGGTGAGAATGATATACACTGCACCGCATTGTGCTCGTCGCCTTGAGACAAAGATGTAGAGTCTCATTACCCGTACTAACTGCAGGAGCTACAGCACCCTTCAAACCAGAACACAGGAATGTTCGCACAGTACCGTTTCTCGGCTGCAATAGGCGCTGCGGGAGTCCCTACCTAGAAGACGGTCTCCGACGACAGAGAGCTGTCCTTCTTGCAAGGTCGCTCCGCGCCGTGAACCGGGGGTTCCTGGGTTTCGAACCGGGGGTTCCTGGGTTTCGAACCGGGGGTATTCCCATATAAATTTCTATCGGGCAACAAGCTACGAGGGGGGTGCTGGTAATGACAACACGAGCTCGTGTAAAAGATTGTGTACTTATTGCAGTAAACGGGTTTGGCAGCAGGGCTCGTGCGAAGGCCGTGCCGCGCCGTGCGCCGTGCGCGTGCGCATGCGCGTGCGCGTGCGCCGTGCGCTACTCCGAAGCGGAGCATCCTACAGACTTGCCGCTGTTAAATAGTTACATGTAACTGGTCCCGAATTTGCGAAATCCGCTTTGGTATTTCCGTAACACTAACAGTCGACGTTTGTATAGAATGCCGAGAGCCGTGGGCCGTGGCGCGGCAGCACTGCTTCCTGTTGCTCTCACAACATCGGTGTTCTTCTTCTAAACGTCGGTTTATTGAATGGAAACGTTTTGGCGAATTTGGGATCGATCGTCATCTCTCCGGAAGTCCTCCTGCCTGTACACTCGCTCTGCACTGTAGATGGCAGTGTACCAGTCGTTAGCTTCAAGTCTTCCTCCAATGTTTCCTCTCTCCCGCAGCTCTGTGTCTGATGAGTGTTGCACTGCGTGTCGTAGCCGCTGTGATTTGGACAGTCGCACTGGTTCGGCTGAGAGTATGATGCATATACTGAAGGATAACTGGGTTGATTGTAGAAAGCGCCGTTATTGTACACAGGGTAGGACCCCTGCGTGTATGGTGTTTGCGGATAGCACAGGGCGCAAAGTCCACATGGGCCGCAGGCGCAGGGTCCGCAGGCGCAGGGGCCGCAGGGGCCGCAGGGACCGCAGGGGCCGCAGGGACCGCAAGGTCTGCAAGGTGGCCCACAGGAGCCAAAGTTAGGGCATCCTGCCACCGGACCGCACGGGCCGCCAGGTTTCACTGGCCCATCGACAGGCACCGGGCCCGTGTTCACGTGGTACGGTCCACAAAACCAGAAACCATAAGGGTAGTGATAGTATCCCGACATAGACTGCAGACATCTCGGGGGTTGATTGCATGGTGGGGGCAGATTGCAATTGCACGGGCAGGGGCAACTGCTGACCGCCCAGGCGCCCTTAATTAACTTTTCCAAGTCCTCCTGGATATTTGGGGGCTGACTTTTGACCAAGGATTCTTTTCGATATGTGGCATGAAGCATGTGGTACGTCGGATATAATCTCAACAACGCAGAATGCGCGTCCAAGTTGTGCAAGGACCTAAATGTAGCCACAGGTATCCTCGCCGAGGTGGCCGTTGGATCAGTGTCATTGCGAGTAGTTTTGTGGGTGATGCAGGAGTAGCATCGCCGCGGCAGCAGCAGTTTCTTCTCTACCGCAGTCTTCGTCGCCTCGGATAATCTCCCAATCAGATACTTCAGGGCGGTCTGCCCCGCGAATCTGCCCACGCGCGACTCGCTCGATCTCGCTGAAAGGACGAGTTAACTGTATTGCTTATCGGGTACTAGTAAACTTTTGGGATAAACTGAACAAAGATCAAATAAAAGCAAAGACGTTTCAAGAATTTATTGTGCCTGTTGTATTAGGAATCAAATTTGAATGTAGATGAGAGAAAACGTCCAGTGGATGCCAAGTAGTTCACTGTTTGCAGCCCAGCATGCGGCTAAGAGCCTCTACCTTGTCCAAGCTGTCTTTGTCCCTGGATCGCAGAGTGAGCGGGCTCATGTAGCCCGTGTATTTGCACCGCTTCTGGCGACATGGGCTCAGTTTCGAGTGCGTGTGGCAGCAGTTCTTCGAGTGAAAGCCTATCCTCGCGTGGGGGCTGCGCTTCGTGCTGCCCAAGCTGGCCGAGACGCTCGCGGCGATGTCCATCGGGCTACTCGTCTTGTAAGGAACGCACAGGAACGAAGAGTGGAGCGTTGGACTCGTTTTATTACCCGTCGCAGGCTTCGGGCTGATACACTTAGTGGCATCTTTGTTGAACGAAAATAGTTTCGGCAGGCCGGGGTTGCAGGGGTCCGCCTTGCGGACTCCGCCGACGGATGATTTCCGGGCGCCGCACTTCGTTCCGCCGGCTAGCTTGTTGGTCCCTTTGAACAGAGACGACACGACGGTTTTCGCAGGTACCTTCATGTCGGGGGCTTTTCCTGTCGGCGGCAGAACCGTAGTAGCGGCGGGACACATGCACGCCGGGCACGGACACTTCGCGCAGGCGACGCCGGACGGCCCGATCGGACAGCATTGACCTTGCACGTGGTACGGGCCACAGAACCAGTACCCGTATGGGTAGTAGTAGTACCCCAACATGAATTGAACGCAACGCGGCGGTTGGTTGCACGGCGGCGGGAGCGAGCCGCAGCACGGCGCGCAGCTGGGGGGGGGGCATGGGCAGGCGCTGGCGGAGAACGCGCGCTCGTTCAGCGCTCGAGCCGTGACCGGTGCCAACAAGTTGGGACAGGATTGCGTGCGGCTCAGAAACAGCGAAGCCCTTCCGGTTTGCAGTGTGGTGGCGGACAGGTGGCGGGTTAGTCCGGCAATCGCTACGTGACGAGCGGCGAGTGCATTCGACACGCAGTCCCGCAGCGGAGCGTTCCCCTCGTCTTTGAGCACGGCCGTCGCCCGTTTCCAATCCTCCGCCCACAGGCGACGGCTCGACTTGTCCAGGAAACTCAGCGCATTGGGGCACGCCACTCCGCTAGCTGCAAAGTTTACGAGACACTATACGTTCTGAAACATGCATCGGCAACGGGGCTGCCGCAGACGGGGTGACGAGGAATGAAACCAGCGCTCACAACATATAATTTATTGAAAAGCATACAGATGAGCGGCGTCAGGTCCACTGCTGCCCTGCCGCCCCGCTGGCAGCACGCACTCGCGAGTGTCGCTCACGGCGACACCTTGGCGGCGCCACTGTTGATCCGCTTGTCGCCCCTGCCAATAATCGAAGGCGCGGCCTTGTTAGCTTCAAATGCCTTCCCCAGCGGCGGCGGCGCACCGACCGACGGCAGTCCAGCCGCGGCCACGGCTCTCTGCGCGCCGCACGCGGGGCATTCATTGCGTGCGCATTTCTTCACCGGGCCTTTCGGGCAAGGGCACGGACACGGGCATGGGCATGGGCAGGGGCACGGGCACGGTCCACAAGGCCCGCAGGGACCACACGGTCCACACGGACCACACGGTCCACACGGTGGGCACGGCCCGCATGGTCCACACGGGCCACATGGTCCACACGGTCCACACGGCCCGCAGGGTCCACATGGGCATGGGAAACGGCATGGACCACATGGTCCGCAGGGACCGCAGGGTCCGCATGGTCCGCATGGTCCGCAGGGGCCACATGGTCCGCAGGGTCCACACGGCCCGCAGGGTCCGCAAGGTCCGCAGGGTCCGCAGGGTCCACAGGGGCAACGGGGTGGGCATGCACCTGCTGTAGCGCAAAGCAGGTTTGGATTGGCCCCGCAATAAGGACATTTCTGGTAGTGGCTAGTTTGCAGTTCTTCCTTCCTTTCCTCTTCCTTCTTGTCAGCAAAATGTCGTACTCCACTGTAGTCACCGCCGAGGATCCGACCGGAGGCCAATTTGCAGCGTGGTACGGTTAGGGCTGTGTCGCCGGAGGAGGCCACCACTGAAAGGGACATCCGTGCATATAATACTCGGTAAGGAACGTCGCCGGCTGGTGATTGCTACCGAGAAGAACGAATTTAAAGGTCACCGTTGGCTTCAAGAGTATTATAGACAATGGTCCCCCAGTGGCGGCCCCCGTTCTCCAAAATAACAACACCAGCCGCCGTCAGAGAGTGCGAGGCCGAACGTCAACTGTGACGTCGACCGTTTAACGAAACCCGGTACCCGGCGCGGTCGAGCCGGCCCCCGTGCGCGTGCGCGTGCGCGTGCGCGTACCACCGCACCGCCACCGCCCCGCGGACAACCGTACAACAAGCGGCAATACTCACAGATTGATGCGATGTGCTTGCTTTTATTCGACACATAGTTCCTCTTCCTAATGCATTGCAGCAGTGTCAAGTGTTTCGGCGTGAGCGACTTTTTTAAAACGAGGGCCATCTTTAATGCGAAACTTGTATCCGGTGAACTGTACTTGAAAATTTGGAAAGATATGTTCTGATTGATGTTCTGTTAAATATCGGCCATTGTATAACTCGTACTGCCAATTCTTAACAAAAGCTGTGCGCTGAGGGTTTTGAATTTTGAATTCTCCTGTGCTTCTTGTTTCTTAATCAGCGTCAGGGATGAGTTTCGTCCAAAGAGGTTGTGCATTTCGTGCAAAAAGGTTGTGCTGATGCCGTGCAACACCTTTTCAGTAGTTTCACAATTTATAACACTTCTATAATTTTACCTACTCAATATGAATATTACTGGCGGAACTGGTGATTGCTGATGGATGCGCGATGTTCTTTAATAAATACATCGTAGACCTGGAAAGCAATAAATTTAATATAGGATTCTCGAAAACAACGCGGTACGGTAACCAACGATGACCTCTGGACGAGGGTGCTTCTTGTGTAACTTGAGGGGTTCTAAATTCGAAGCATATTCATGTTTATTTATGATTAGAATCATCACGAGGTAGCATCTTCAAACTGATGTTTGGCGTCCAGCAGACAGAGAATTTCCTGATTACAACAGGTACATGAAACAGAGCTACAATTTTTTATTTGTGGCAGGTGGAGCGCAGCAAGGACGCGTGCAGCTTCGAGGCGACCTCGTGCATCGTATTTACATATTACAGTCATACAACAATTATACAATTACAACAGTTATATTATTTTAAGGTTTGTATTAGTAATAATATAATCATAACGACAATAATATATGATTATGGCTTCTTTATAACAATGTACGTTACTGTGACGTAGTGACAGAGAGAAAACTGCACGCGAACGGTTCGCATAAACGTTTTGTTCAAAATCATTGTAATTACGTAAAGAATGTTTTATTGAACGTTTCGCTTCTAGAACGACGCGCGGCGCAGTGACGTGGACTTGGACGTGTGACGTGATGGTAGACGACGCCCCACTGGACCAAATTGAAACAAATTTACTCAGCAGCACGGCGGCGGCGGCCCCAAGTACTACTGCATGTAATCATTCTACTGTACTGCTGGTAGGTCTGTTGCCGGAGATAGCAGTGTATAAACATCACTGTTCCAGATTGAAGGGCGCTGCAGCTAGTGTCATTGTTGCGGTGACGAGGCTTATCATCTTGTGACAGGCGACGAGCGCAGTGGTGCAGTGTATGTCATGCTGACCAGCGCCACCTTGTTACGGTCGGGCATATCACTTATCACCAGGTGAACGTTGCGGTCCACTTGTCGCTCAATTGAATAAAGGAAAGTTGCAGTCTATGTTCAGCAGTGGAACGGAACGAAATCTATCGGCTGATGGTAACGGTAACGGAAACTTCCACACCGGCTAAATGAAACAACCATAACGATTTATAAATTTATTACCAATAAAATTTGTTATCAACAACAGATACAATAGAATAGGAAACGGAAACCTCGCAGCTCGCAGCTCGCTGGGGAAGCCTGACAGTATCGATGGAGCCGGCTTCTCGATGCTCGCACTTCGATACTACTTTTAATCGATTAAATTGTTTGTTAAACGAACATATTCTTTAAAAGATTCCTTTGACATTTAGAATTTGCCAGAAGTAACAATTGGTTTATTGACCGTCACGAACTTGAAAGCTGCCGTTTCGTTTATAAACATTGCATAAATAATTATACATTACATATATCATATGTAAAGATATATTAAAAACATTATATTTCATAAATATTATTTATGGAGTTTTATTACTTGAATAAACACCGAAAAGCAAATAAATTTGAAAAGTGAAATAGCAATCACAAACGAGTGATTTTGGTGCGATAATTTCTTTTTTCTATATTTAATATAATCTATATAATAGTTATATTTAATCTGTATACTCCACTCCCAATGGCCGCTGCTTTTATTAACTAGTGGACGTAATAAATACTAGTACACAGAACACGCACTGGAATGGTGTTAAATTATTGAAATACTTTTTTTTTGAGCTTTAATGCGAATGAAGCTAAAGTTAATTTCGGTCAAGCGTAACTGATTCGTGGGACACATTACAATATACTTATGTCCAGCAGTGGATGTCCATCGGTTGAAATGATAATGATGCAATTAGTGTTAACTAGCTTTTGAGCTCACTTTGTTTGTTGTGCTTTGTGTGAAGTATTTATTACGTGATCATCGTCTAATATAATATAATATAATATAAAACGCAAGAGGACGCATTAGTCCAACTCATACGCAACAACAGATTATTAAATAGTCGTCTACCATCCCCATACAACGCTGTGGGAACATTTAAATATACTATATTTTAAAAAGGCTCTTTTAAGGCTTCTCTTTACAAATCATACAGATAAAGACATTTTACAAGTAACTTTTAAAGTTTCTAGAAAACAAGGTTAAGAATATATAAACGGTTATTATTAAAAAATAACTGCCACGACAGCCCGTGGCAAGTATATACTTACGCTTAGAGAAATACCGAGTTTATTAAAAAATCAATTGTCTATAATAACGTTACCGCTTAAACATTAACAGATGAAAACGGAACAAGGTAAGCACAAAACCACCGGCAGGTGTTCCGGTGCACGTAGTGAACATAGTACAAGTACCGGCTAACTTGTAGCAACGCGTTACGAGAGTGAGGAGACGTGCCCACTCACCCGACATCGAGTGATGCTTGGCGCAGTGCACATTGTACTTGAAAACAAATCTATTCAAATCTGTCTGTAATAAGATACTCGAGTGATTGTTAAACGACATATACTATAGTTATAGTTAGCAGTGAACACCGGCCGGTGTCCCGCCGCCATTTTTTAAAAACATAATCGCGTGCTAGTGTTGTGATGTCTCGTTTGCAATCGATATAAGCTTGCGAATAATTTGCAAAATCGATTTTTTTACTACAATTTTTTTTTATTTCGTTGCAATTTTTTTTGTAAGCAGTCTAGGTATAAGTCCCCATTAATTATTATTAATACACATCTATGAACTTGAACGTCTACAGTCACTCGTATTCACGTGCCCGCGCTACCGCTGCCGGAGTAGTTTGTGAAGCAATTAATATTAATAACATGACTATAACTTTTAAAAGTGTATAAATGGCCGGCGGCTTGTGTTCGTTGGCGTGCCCCGTTTGACTGATATACATATATATATATATACACATATATATATTATAATAGATTGCGTGTATATATCGGCCGCATCAGTTCTTAAACTAAGGAACCATTAATTTATTCAATCCAGTCGTCACCTCCAAAGTCCACGCTCTCGGAAAACGACGACACGTGAACCTGGGGAGAGGAGCAAAGTGAACGTACAGTAGGAGATGCCGTTACAAATACTTGCTGCAAGCACAAAATACTCAAGGAGGCAGCCAGTCACTGATCATTCCGCAGTTAGCGTCTGAATGCGCTCCAGTGTGCAAGCAATGCACTAAAATAATAATATAGTAGCACTTAAAACCTTTTATATGCGTAAACTTATTATCGCAGTAACTAGTGTTTGCACACTACCGCTTTATGCCGGAAATAGGGAGGGACCCATCAGAACGGGTCGCTTTGTTATTGTTACATTGGATAAATTTATAATGATATATGAACGAGCATTTTCATATTTATCTTATTGTAAGACGGATGCTTAACTTGTGTTAGTTCGCAAGTTAGTTTTGTAGCAACTCCAAGGGTGTTACCTCCTCCCTGGTCGGGCTGTCGCTGCTGAAGCCGCCGCCCAGCGCGTACCCCGCCAGCCCGCCGGCCGCGAGCGCGCCCACGCCCAGCCCCACCGCCGCGCCGGTGCCCATACCGCGGCGCTGCGGTTGCTGGTTCACGTACGTCGTGTCATATCCGCCCTACCGACGAACAATAATAAAATATTATATATATATACATCTAGACTACAGCCCCCCAACTCCACCCTCCGATTTAATTTATATCGGTAACATGTAACTTGTCAACGCAGTGGCTAACCGCTTGCCCAAAAAAGAAGTAAGTCCCGACGCCGTAACCACTTTGAATGTAGATCGGTGCAAAGGTTTCCATGGACCCCCGCTTTATTACAAGATTTATTAAGATCCTTGCATTGTCAGTCTTGCAGCAGACTGCACTATGCCGGCCGTCATTGTCTTAGTGTATGTGTAGAAGTGAAGGGGTTACTATTCATAAAATCTTTTTCATTAATCATTAATTAAAAACAAACGTCTTAAACGTGAAAGAATTAATTTCAAAACACCGTTCCCAACCCCCAACGCTCCCCTTTTAATGGGTGATTACTTCTTTTGGTTTAACAGCAATTATTTTTCAAGTTTCTCCATCACCAGTCGCTCGCAGCATACTTGACAATTCCTTGGGCTTCGTTGGTGCAGTTCGTAAATTGCTTTATCTTATCTTTAGGTGTAAACCTCGCCAGCGGGCTGGTGGTGACGTCCATCCGTTACAAATGAAATATACAATATGTTAGAGTTAAAGAAAAATAAGAAAACGTATTGTATTTTATGTTGGTAACACTACCTTCGTTAATTATAAGTTGGCAACACTGAACCAATGTCACAATTCGCGCGTTCGCAGCCGGGAACCGGGGAACCGTTGGTATTGAACTATTTAATGAGAACGTGAGCAGCGTGTGCCGGTTGGGTGGTTGCGTGGTGTAAAGGTGGTGGTACTACATATACTTACGGCCGTCGTGAAACCTGCAACAAACGGAGGCAACGGTCAGTCGAGAGTTAGTCAAATGTTTTAGTTAACTAATAAACCAAATATTTTCAATTTGTTATTTGGCGGAGTTTCTGTTGCTGCGGACCGGGAAGGCACCGCCGCAGTTCCTTGTAGCAGTGTGCGAACAGTACTGTGTGTACTGCAGCTAGTGAAATTACTGCGGTAACGAGGCTTATATCGTACGTTACAAGGCGATGAGCACAATGTGGTGCAGTGTGTATTATCACAACTAGCGCGATGTCGTGAGGGACAAGCGAGCACTTACCGTCAGATGAACGTCTCCCTCGTCTCGTCTCGTCTCATCGTTGAATAAAACAAAATACCTTATTATTTAACCTGGCGACACCAGGCCACAAGGTAGTCGCAGATAAGGGATGGGGGGGAAAAACAAACAGAAATTATAAATGCAATCGTGTATTAAACTTTAAAAATCCTTTTCTACGGCGCATACATAAAAACACTTTAATGTAACAACGTCTTCGACCCAAGAGATACCTTAAAAATACTTTTATATAAAAAAAAACTTAAAATAAGAAAATATTAGAAAAAAAAAATAGTGATTAAAAATATTTTTATTAATTAAATAACAATTATAATTCGCTAATTTTAGATACAATTCTTTTTATCATGGAGGGAGTTATCTGTCGAGTCGATAAACCCACAGGGGGGTTGCAGAAATAAAAATCAGTTAAATGTCAATAATTATTTTGCTACTTAAATCATATAAGTAATAATAATAGAATATTGAGATATTTGGATTATTCATATGAATAAAGTAGCGATACGAGCGGCGGCGGTACGAATATAATACCTTTGCCTTCTTTGCGACTTCAAAAATATACTTCAACAGGTAGATATTAGATCATAAATGGATGCATTGTGTGAAAGATGACATATGTAAGAAATGTGAATTCAGATATGACCGCTGACAGAAGGATATGGAGGAGAAGTACATACCGTGCCGACCCCACACAGCTGGGAAAAGGGCAGGAGGAAGGAAGGAAGGTAGATCCTAGACCATCCTGCGACGGGATGCCCCGACTCAGCGTTGGAGAGGTCGCGGTTGTGTTTCCGTAACCTCTCCAAGCGCCGAAGGACATAACTCGGACTCCTCTCCAGAAGGCAGAGTATCTTTTCGAAGATTTATCCCCGAAACAAACGAAAAAAAGATAGATATCGTATAGTTACGGCGCTACGAAACATATTATATGTCCTTGTGAACTTTCCGAACTGCTGACTCCCCGTCCGCCCGCACCCTGACCGGCTCCAGCATCACCCACCGCAGACAATGCTCCTTTATCCTTTATCATCGCTTATCTTATGTTGCCTTGTCCTTTATTTATAAGTTTGACGCAATCTTGCGACTGACCACGTTGACATCTCTGACAAATTAAAAATGCTGCCATAACTATTCTCGATTTTCACAAGTTTTTTTTTTTAAAAAAAAACGCTTGAAAATGTAAACGACAAGCCTGCACGATACGAGATAATTTTTAGAAATATAAGCTATTACAAGATTAGTGCAAGCTGTTTATAAGACGTCTGCGTTTGATAGTGGGAATGTTGCCAGTAACGATTTCTAAATTCCCACTCGCTTGCTTCCACGAAACAAAATCAGGCTGACAACACTAATTTTACTTTTTTGGATAAAGAACACTTGTTTAGAACTTAAAATAGGAGAAGTCTTAAAGAAGACAATCACGCAAAAACAGTTATATTGTACGAAATAGGTGACGTTGTATGGTATGGATAGGACCCGCTGTAACGTGGTGCGGCAGCTGCCTCTCGCTCTCACGGTGCGCCTGAAATAAAAATGTTGTTTACATCGAATCCTGTAACATTTCATAAGGATACTAAATATAAAAATAAGATGTTAAGCGACCGCGTCCAGGATACATGTTCCTACAATAGGCCTTTATTTTTTTTTAATGGCAATGCACAGGGGTGTAAGGGGTCCCGCACAAAACCAACCTCACCAGCTCGTAGTGCGCCCTGCTAATCAACAAACGAGGCTTTAGCTCCCGTCCACCGGAATTGGGCCAGTGTGGTGGGAAATGGCCCAAATCCCTCCTATATGAATCCCTACAAACGGCGGCCCATGGTACTCGGCGATGTTGGCATCACAGGACCGATCGATGTGGGGATCGTAGACGTCTATCGGCTGATGACGATGATGGCAAAATCTATCAATTTCCTTTTTTTTTTTCATTCGTATAAACGAACGAAACATTAAACAATACGCCACTAGTTGGAATGATGCCCACGAAGATATGATTGCTCGTCATTTTGAGATACAGACGCCAAGTCTCGTTACCCCGACAGTTTCACCTACAATCCCGGGAGTTACCAGTCTTCAGTAATCAGTTACCTGGCAGACTGCGACCGTGGACCTCTAATTCGTTCCGTCGCGTCTTTGAACCCTTATAAATTTTGGGAACAATAGTTACCGTACCAGGGCGTCGGTTATAAACAGCAGATTACCAGGTTTTCATTAAGTCCACATATTTATTGCGTCCGGATAACATAGTACAGTGGACACAAACCTTACCCGATGCGTTATAATACGTAATCTGTAATATGAGAGATATATATATATATATATATATATAAAATGTAAACCATCGTCCACCTACAGTCTGGCATCGGCCGCAACTGCTACGAGACATCAGTAGAAGCCTGCGTCAAAAAAAAATTTACATAAATTTGCCATTTCATAGAAATATTAAATAACTAAATGATAACAAGTCACACGAGGCCCCTCCGCTAATTACCATGAACTCCAACACCATCGAATGTCAACTAAGCCGTGCAAACAAAACGAAACACACACACACACACACACACACTATATATATATATATATAACATAATAAAATTAACATGACAGTGAGCTGGCAACATTGGACTTATGACGTCACTTACGCAGGCAAACATTTGTTCTTTGTTTTTATAGAACGGACTAACGCTAGACCTCGATATCACTTGGTGTCAAGTGTTAAGTGGCAATGGGGCCGAGAGTAGTGGAGCGTGTGTGTGCCGACTACTCCGGCAGTCATGTGCCGGTAGCCACAATACAGCAGCGGTGCTGTAGCGGCAGGTGAACAACTAGGAAGGCAGCTTCCAAGAATTACCACCACCACACCGCACCACAGTTCAGATGTGTAAAAAAATAGCCATTATTACATACATAAAATTTCTTTTTACTATATATACACATTTTACAACGTAAACACACACACACACATACATACAAAGTAATGTGTATATATATATATATATATACTAAACTTACCTTTGTGAGTAAACGTACACTTCCACTCGCGACAACAATGCGCAACACATTTTACAAGAAAATATACAATGTATTGTAAAAAACATTATTAAATGATTATTTTCGGCATTATTATTATTAGCACGGGTTAGTTTTAGAAAAAAACGCGGTTAAGTAATATTGCGTGTCGGTTAATATAGGTGGGTTAGGTAGGTAGGTAGGCAGGTGGGTGGGTAGGTGGGTACCGTCGCATGCGCTCGTTAGTCTTAATTTAATAACTATATAACAATATAATATTAATACAATATTCAAATGTACAAAATATAAATACAAAAATAAAATGACACATTACAACGGCGAAACGGAAACAGCGGAAACATTGTTTGTTGTTATTTGTTGTCTGTGCAACTTTGACAAACGAACGGAACTGTTTTTGGCGCCATTCTAAAAATATATACATTTAAATATATATATATATATATACATTTAAATATATATATATATATATATATAGAGTATAAGAAAAATATCATATGTGCCCCCCCCTCCCCGCCCCGTGGTCCAAAAACAAAAAGTATGGTATGGTATGGTAAAGTAAACATGGAAGATGTGCAGCGGTGCGGAAGTGCGGCGGCGCGGCGAGCGCTTGCCGCGACTTTTGGCGGGAAGTTGTGTGCATTACATAAGTAAACAACTCCATTGCAGGTTGATTTCATTAATCGAATCGTACAAAGGTATTTAGTTTATTTTTATCAGTTTCCATTTCCGTCGTTATTGCCGTAGTAACCGACGACATGGCGCCAATTTCAGTTTCCGTCACATGACAAAGCACACGTTTTTAAAAAGCAATATATTAACAAGACTAGTTATTGTATATAATCATTTATTCCTGGATTTTTCTTTTTTTGACGGGACGAGACGGGACGGGACGGGGCGGGTGGGGGCCTGGGTAATGTTTACAGCTCTTCTGTGTAACTGCTGCATGTGTATACCAAAGAAAGGCTAACAAATGATCTAAAAGTCAAATCTTCAAAACTCCAGCTTTAGATTTATAGAAATAGTGATAAATATTCCCGTTCTTAAACTTGTTGGATATTTTAAGATAAAAACAAAAGATCAAATTTTAAAAATAAATATTTGTTGGATATTTTAAGATAAAAACAAAAGATCAAATTTTAAAAATAAATATTTGTTTATATGCAAAAAATCGAGTTGAAATTTGTTAGTGACCGGTCGAAGTAAATACTCTCCCAGCTTCTATTTACATCATATTAGAACGAGACAAAGGGAATAATTTGTGTGTGAAGGCCTACTGGGGGTGCTTATGCCCAGCAGTGGACATCGATTGGATGATCAACATAATGAAGTTAAGTAGAACCAAGTCAAAACATTATTTACAATCCAGACAAAATTATTTATAATGCTATATGTTAGTAGGTAATTAAATGAAAGTCCATGCTATTACCGAAACCTCCAACTTGGACTGGCCCGTTACTTAATCATTGCGGTTGACCATCACCTTCAACAGAGGAACCGTGACACCACCAGATGTTGTAGAGAAGCATCAACTAACTACCCAAAGGTATCTTAGGAAGCTTACCTTGAGGGGCGCCATATCCTGGAGCACCGTAGACGGGGGGCGGAGCGCCGTAGGAGCCATACGCTGGGGGCTCCGACTGAAAGTAAATGATTTATCAGTTTACAGTTTGACATTGCATTGTTACGAGGGCACGGTTTGCAGTGTTCGTTACAGGAGACCAGCATCCTGCGGTGGAAGCCCATCGGTTCAGTGAATGGTGATGGTTGAATAATAACGACTGATAATCATTTGTGTTTAGAATGTGCTTCATTCGGTGGCAAGCAATACAGTTTGCTCTTAACAAGTGCTGGTTAGGATGTTCACACAGCACCTCCTCATATTTACTTTGTCATAAGCAATGTTGCCTATTGCCTGAGTAGTTCCACTAACCAGGGCTCCATTCAACTGGAGTAGTATCATCACTATTGTTTAAAGTAGAACTGGATACTGAGACAGCTCTTTATAGATAGACATTTACTGCAGCAAGGTGAGGAAGGGGATATAGAGAGGGAAAGGTGAGAGTGGAAGCGGGCGGGAGAAAGTATGTCTAATCAATGTTTATCAACAGGTGTATAGACAGAAAGAAACAGTAGAGTTATCTCGTTATTTTGAAGATCTGTCACTTTGTGTGGCTATGCACTTTTTCTTCTTCGAGAACTCCTCTGCTATCAGGGCTGTATGGTTATGGAAATCCCGAGCTGTCATGAACATCAGAACTGCCGTATTGCTATTTTTTTCCTACTGATCTCTTCTGAGTCGGGTCAGAGCTCTTGTCTCCATAGACAGTCATTGCATTGAATAACTTACGCGCTTGTTCTTGTTTGCAGGACTCTGTGCAACATGTTTACACAATTCTAGACGCTTGTTCCTAATTTCCTTACTGCTAGTTAAATGACTCAATATCCTTGTCTCAAGTTTTCATCGCTACCCCCATCGCTGCTGCTCGTTAACAAACCTCCTAGTGCTATCTAGCACACCGCCATCTTCTCTTTCCGTGCAGTTGGTGTCTTCTTTATCATTGGGTTGGTCGGAAGAGATTACCTTTGGAGCAATCAGACCGCCCAGGACATTCACATTTTTCAATTAATGTAACGGTTTCATTTCTCTCTCTCTCTCCACGGTCATGTGAACGCCTCCTATGTTGTATCATGTATTAGATGAATGTATAAAATAATTTGAACTCACCATGAACACCTGGGAAGGGGGCGCCTGGGCACCCTCGAAGCCTACGAACTGGAGCATCACGTCGCCGTCTACGGTGAGGTGCGAGATGCGCTGGTACGGCAGCCGGTGCGGGAACTCGCAGAAGTGCACACCGTTCAGCGCTACCTGATAATGTCATGAACGTGATGACTCGTAGCCCAATGGCGGAGAGCCATCGGCGACACTCGTCATCATCAACCATCAATACTGTGCCATATAAGCGTGTCCTCGTCGCTTTAACGCAACATATTAATCTGCATGTCGTGTGTTTGTTTCGCAATGTCCAAATGAAGTATTGAATAACTAACGAACAAACAAACTAACCGGCAAGTGAAACTTCCCCTTAAGGCATATTGCGTCTTGCTGTCTGTTTGTTTGTTTGTTTGTTTGTTTGCTTGTTACTTGCTAGGTGACGACGGTGAGGTCGCATTCAGACGCTGAGTTTCACCGAAACATGGGTGTACATAATTTAATTTCTTAGTAGCATTTTTCTTATCCTTTTCCTTCGGGTGAGGCTTTTATCCTTTAGGGATACGTCAGCTCCATTGGCTCAAAAAGAACTCATGGTGCTGATACTGTGGTGTGGTGTGGTGTGGTGTGGTGTGGTGTGGTGTGGTGTAAGCACGTATCTGTTCGCGCTAATTCGCATATGTAATTATTTAATGTTACGGGCATTATTATTATCCTACTATTTAAAATGTAACAGGGTTATGCGTCTGCGCTTGTCCATTCAGGTAGGCAGAGGAGGTCCCGCGCGGAGCCACCCCGGGGCCGGAGCCCGAGCCCGGTGTGCTAGGCAGCGCTAGATGTGGATTATAACAGGGCAAGCATAATGTCTGCTATTACCGTTACGCAACAATAACCGGTACTAATTAATCAACCAAATAACAGATAACGCGAACTAATTAAGCAGTGACGTTTCGAGGATAATTATCTTCTTGTAAGATTACAATTTGTATTTTTCAGGTTGTAATACTAGTTGCTTCCCGTTTCAGCAACAGTATATACAATGTGTGCGAGCGAGATAGATTAATCAACCAAATAACAGATAACGCGAACTAATTAAGGAGTGACGTTTCGAGGATAATTATCTTCTTGTAAGATTACAATTTGTATTTTTCAGGTTATAATACTAGTTGCTTCCCGTTTCAGCAACAGTATATACAATGTGTGCGAGCGAGATAGATTAATCAACCAAATAACAGATAACGCGAACTAATTAAGGAGTGACGTTTCGAGGATAATTATCTTCTTGTAAGATTACAATTTGTATTTTTCAGGTTATAATACTAGTTGCTTCCCGTTTCAGCAACAGTGTATACAATGTGTGCGAGCGAGATAGATTAATCAACCAAATAACAGATAACGCGAACTAATTAAGGAGTGACGTTTCGAGGATAATTATCTTCTTGTAAGATTACAATTTGTATTTTTCAGGTTATAATACTAGTTGCTTCCCGTTTCAGCAACAGTGTATACAATGTGTGCGAGCGAGATAGATTAATCAACCAAATAACAGATAACGCGAACTAATTAAGGAGTGACGTTTCGAGGATAATTATCTTCTTGTAAGATTACAATTTGTATTTTTCAGGTTATAATACTAGTTGCTTCCCGTTTCAGCAACAGTATATACAATGTGTGCGAGCGAGATAGATTAATCAACCAAATAACAGATAACGCGAACTAATTAAGGAGTGACGTTTCGAGGATAATTATCTTCTTGTAAGATTACAATTTGTATTTTTCAGGTTATAATACTAGTTGCTTCCCGTTTCAGCAACAGTATATACAATGTGTGCGAGCGAGATAGATTAATCAACCAAATAACAGATAACGCGAACTAATTAAGGAGTGACGTTTCGAGGATAATTATCTTCTTGTAAGATTACAATTTGTATTTTTCAGGTTATAATACTAGTTGCTTCCCGTTTCAGCAACAGTATATACAATGTGTGCGAGCGAGATAGATTAATCAACCAAATAACAGATAACGCGAACTAATTAAGGAGTGACGTTTCGAGGATAATTATCTTCTTGTAAGATTACAATTTGTATTTTTCAGGTTATAATACTAGTTGCTTCCCGTTTCAGCAACAGTATATACAATGTGTGCGAGCGAGATAGATTAATCAACCAAATAACAGATAACGCGAACTAATTAAGGAGTGACGTTTCGAGGATAATTATCTTCTTGTAAGATTACAATTTGTATTTTTCAGGTTATAATACTAGTTGCTTCCCGTTTCAGCAACAGTATATACAATGTGTGCGAGCGAGATAGATTAATCAACCAAATAACAGATAACGCGAACTAATTAAGGAGTGACGTTTCGAGGATAATTATCTTCTTGTAAGATTACAATTTGTATTTTTCAGGTTATAATACTAGTTGCTTCCCGTTTCAGCAACAGTATATACAATGTGTGCGAGCGAGATAGATTAATCAACCAAATAACAGATAACGCGAACTAATTAAGGAGTGACGTTTAGAGGATAATTATCTTCTTGTAAGATTACAATTTGTATTTTTCAGGTTATAATACTAGTTGCTTTCCGTTTTAGCAACAGTGTATACAATGTGTGCGAGCGAGATAGATTAATCAACCAAATAACAGATAACGCGAACTAATTAAGGAGTGACGTTTCGAGGATAATTATCTTCTTGTAAGATTACAATTTGTATTTTTCAGGTTATAATACTAGTTGCTTCCCGTTTCAGCAACAGTATATACAATGTGTGCGAGCGAGATAGATCAATCAACCAAGTAACAGATAACGCGAACTAATTAAGAATTCACTTTCCAAAGAGGATTCTCCTAATGAAACAACCCCTACTATGATTTAGGTTTATTTCGAATAAATATTAGGCGCGTCCCGTTTTAGCTTATGACAATATTATACAAGATACAGGGACACGAATAGTTGTTTCATTTTTATTGTGTTACTGTTATTTGAAGCTGTTACTGTTAGTAACCGGCTGTTATCGAATACTGAGCATGTTGATTGTTGATAGTGATTGAATAACTTGAGTGTGGTGTATTATATATGATATTTTTTAACAAATATAACGACATCGCATGATCTTCGAATACTTGTGATTTATATATGTTATGATAAGTCCGCCCCGGCCCCAGGAGGCGCTGCCACTGCGCCGCCCGCCGTCAGCGAGTTGACGACGTAAGTTGCGGCAGAGTCGCGCGCCGCGCCCAATCGGATACTGCGTCCAACTTGTCACCTCGGCTGCCGACTCAGCCATTTACACCGACGGCAGCCGCATCGACGACAAGGTGGGTGCGGCGTTCAGCGCTATGCGGAACGCTGCAGAGGTTGCTTGTAAAAAACTCATTTTGGGCAACTTCTGCACAGTGTACCAGGCTGAACTGCTGCCATTAGTGGAAGCGACGAGGTATGCGGCCAGCGGGTCCGCGCAGTCATGCGCCGTACTTAGCGACTCGAGGTCCGCTCTTGAAACTACTGTCGCAAGATCTGACACCCTCCACCCCCTGGAGCTCCGGATAAAAGAGAATATAATGAAAGCGCGGGCAAAAGGGACGAATGTAAGGCTATTCTGGGTGAAGGCGCACGTGGGGATGGAGAGAAATGAAGGGGCGGACCAACTGGCTAAGGAAGCGGCCCTGAAGAATAAAAGAAGACCGATAAACGAGAAATGCCCCGTTTCCTCCGCCAAGCGTCAGCTCAGGCTGACAACGCTTGACGAATGGAACAGGAGGTACGTGCAAGGTACGACGGCTTCGACAACGAGGATTTTCTTCCCAGACGTCGCGTCGGCATATCGTTGGCTTGGCCGGCTCGAGCTCGACACGGTTTTGGCCCAGATGTTCACTGGGTACGAGGGATTCTCCGAGTACCTCCACAGGTTCAAGCTCAAGGAGAGTCTCGCGTGCCTCTGTGACCCAGCGATGGACCAGACCGTGGTGCACATTGTCACTTCCTGTCCCTTATTTGGGAAAGAGAGATATGAGTGCGAGGTGGAGATCGGAAAGAAGATAGAAACTGGAGTCATCGCCTGTCTCAGTGAAGACGGATGTCGCGCCATATTTCTGGAGTACTGCAGGGGAGTTATTAAAAAGATAATTGATAGAAATAAAGTGTAATAATCCAAACCAGACCAAATAATAATGTAATTTAATATAAGATAAATAAAAATAGTAAACAAAAAATTGTGTAAAAAATTAAAGTGGACGGAAAATGTAAAATCTATAAAATAGCAAGAACGAAGATCATCGGGGAGATTATGCTATAGTTGATGATTGTTTTAGGGTCCCCCCCCCCCTCCAGAAGCATGAGAAAGAGGCAGTCTCCACTTCGCTCAGAGAGGATGTATGAAAGAAGGAAATGGGATGGAGTATGTAAGGAGAAAAATGGTATGATAGATAAGTAGAGGATGGAAAAAAAGAAAGTACGAAAGAGGAGAATGAGAAAGGAATAAGTAAATATATAAAAAATGGTGTTAAGTGAAAAATGTAGACAAAGGCCCTGACCCACAACACGCAGGGGGAACGATAAAAAAAATCGGATGCTGCAGTTAAAGTAACTGCAACCAGGACTGTTATAATATTGTCCAATAAGTCAGTGATGTTAAAATGAATACAAACAGAATACAGTGTACAGTGTAGAGTGTACAGCGTACAGAGTAGTATTGTGTAAACGGTCGGAAACTATGTTTGTAACTCGAAGTTTAAAACTAAATATTATACTTATTTCGTGACGCGTCTCGGTATTTTATTTACTAACTATATAGAAGTAAATAATCAGATAAATTCGGAAAATCCAGGAAGTTACACAGACTACACTGTTGGTGGCGGCCGAGGGGAGGGGGAGAGGAGACTCCTTCGAACCGGACGACGCCCCGGGTGTCAGGGGAACTGTCGGCGGCCGTCAAAAGGATGCGTGTCAGAGACACCGCTCCTGGGCCCGACGGTATACCCGGCCGCGCATGGGCTCTAGCTTTGGGTCCCCTGGAGCCCTGGACGCGGGCGCTGTTCACGGCGTCCTTGAAGCAGAGTCGGTTTCCGCGCCTATGGAAGACGGGGAAACTGGTCCTGCCCAAGAAGGGGGGGAAACCGGTCGACTCGCCGTCGTCGTATCGGCCCATAGTGTTGTTGGACGAGGTGAGCAAGCTCTTAGAGCGCGTTATCGCAGCTCGCCTCGTTCGACACATGGAAGAGACTGGACTGGATCTGAGCGATTCACAGTTCGGGTTCCGCAGGAGCAGGTCGAGCGTCGACGCCATAGCGCGGGTGCGCGCCATAGCGGACGACGTGGTGTCTCGCGGAGAGGTGGTGTTGGCGGTGTCGCTCGATACCGCCAACGCGTTTAACACCCTTCCGTGGGAAACTATCACCGCTGCGCTGGTCCAGTTCGGGGTCCCGGTCTACCTGAGGCGGACGATCGGGACGTACCTCTCGAACCGGTTCGTGAGGTACCCGACGCGAGACGAGTGGTGTTGGCACGGCGTGTCGTGCGACGTCCCACAGGGTTCGGTCCTCGGACCGCTCCTGTGGAACGTCGGTTACGACTTGGTGCTGCGCGGGGCTAACCTCGGAGGAGTCGACGTGACTTGTTACGCCGACGACACCCTGGTGACCGCCCGCGGACGCAACTTTAGGGAGGCGCGCTTGTGGCGACTGCGGGTGTAGCCCAAAACGTCGCGCGCATTCGGCGCTTGGCGTTGGGTTGCGTCGGCGATGGGAGCGGCGACTCCGACACCCGACGCACGGCCACCTCACCGTGGAGGCAGTCCGACCGGTCCTCGCGGACTGGCTGAATAGGGAGAGCGGAGTATTAAACTTCTGCCTGGTGCAGATACTCACGCGGCACGGTTGCTTCGGGAGCTATCTGCACCAGCGTCACTGTAGTGGTAGGACGGATGAGGCGTGCGACGAGTGTGGACACATTGTCCCACACCTTGGCCGATTGCCCGCGATGGGGAGAGGATAGGGCCGCGCTCGTAGCGGCGATAGGGAGTGACCTCTCGCTACCGGCCGTGGTCCGGACCATGGTTAGAAGCGAGGCGGCATGGGACGCAGTATCCCGATTCTGCGACATTTTTATGTCGCAGAAACGAGAGACCGAGCGTCACAGAGAGCGGGCGCCGAGGGGGCAGGAGGCGGTCGCAGTGCGCAGACAGCTCGTCGCCAACGGGCGGAGCCGAGCGCACGACCGCCGCTTACCTCTTTAGGCAGAGGAACCTAGCGCCGCGATCGGCAAGGGCCGTCGGTTCGGCGCCCCCCTTAGAAAGGGTTCCTGGGGCGTATCTGGCGACGCGTCTCGTATTCCTACGCGTCGCCGTTTAGTGTAGGGATTTTGTCAGCTGGGAGGGATGTGCATCCCTCCCCGAGGCGGGCCCGTTCGATCCGGGCACCGAATGGGGGTTGCGGATGAACTATTTTGCGTTATTCCGCGACCCTCGCGCATTCTATGCGGAAGTGATGGAATACCGTGTGAAGCTTTTTAGTCGGTTGGAGTCCGACACTACCCCACTACCGGCCCAGTATTGGTACGGGATGTGCGTTCCGTTAGCATTTTGTTACACAGGTTAATAAAAAAAGAAATAAAAAACACTCTTGGTGGCCCATATCAGAATACTAAAATCAGTTCCCTCCATCATTAACCAACGTGCTTATCTGAATGTCGTGCTGCCCCAGACTGATTCGCACAATAGTGGCATTTAAAATGCACATTTTAATTATTAATATATATATAGTATACTGTACTGTATACTACTAACGACACCTTCGATGATGCGACGGAAATAAAATCATATTTTCAAAACGATTAGCATTATTTACGCTCCGTCATGTTAGTGCAGCTAAATGAAACGATAGTTTCATAAATAATACATTACTTTACTTAAAAAAAAACAGCAATGAAACACAAAATCAGAAACAGCTGATGCTCGGGTCAACGCACGCGCGGGGCGCAGTCCAAACCCTCCACGGCCTTATTGCACAAGGTTCAAATTGAAACCGAACACACGTCGAGTCCCCGCCGCGCCTGCGCCTGCGCTGGTTGATTTTTATTTAATCGGTATCTTTTTTTTTTCCGTCGCATCATCACAGACGTCATTAGTGCCATCGTCTGTGTTCGTTTTCGGAAACGGTCTCCAACATCCAGTATCGACGTGAGGCTAAATGTACATTCTGCTTCCAAAGAGCATTTTGTAGAAATCGATATTTCCGTTTAGAACGACACGTAATGGCGAAGATGAAACAACAAAATGGCTCGCATAGTTTTTATCGGCTGTTGTCGTTTTGTTCACCTCCAGCTAATTCGTAGTCAAAGGCTTAAAAATAAATACATTTTTAATATTCTTCCAATTCACAATTTAAAAAAACTGTTTCCCTGCAACAACTTCCTTGTCGGACATGACGTTAGCTATTACATACTCAGCACTTTGCCAGTTCAGCCTGTGAGGAGATTGTGAAACGCCAACAATGACTTTATTCGTCAGATAAGTTGCGGATAGCTTATTCGGGACTGTACTTGGACATTATGAAATAGAGCCTTAGTCTGGTTGCCGCAGCAATTCCTTCAATACACATGGTAATGTCTGCACGCTGTTGTTTAGCCGTCAGTAGAGTAGTAGCGTTGGATACAATAAAGAGTACGGTACCTTCATGGACTGCGGCTCGCACAGTACCAGCGCCTCAAACGCCTCACCCCTGACCAGCGGCATGCCGCCGGCAGTGTCCTCCACGCCCCAGTTCATCGCGGTGAGATGATTCCTCACCACGCACATCTCCATGAAGCGGAAGTTTAGATGGAGCGCGATGTCGTCGCGCGGGTCGGTGTTCGGTCCGCACTGGAGGTTGATGGCGAATCTTTAATATACAGAACATCGCATCAATAAATTTGTTATATTCTGTGCCTTAAGCCGGCACCATGTACCTTTACTGGTTTTTAAATAAACTGTTATTCCGTGACACGAACATGACGTCATCGGATCATAATATGTTCAAAGAGGAAAAGAAAAAAGAAATTACCTCTGAGCACCCGGTGGTACACTGCCCTGAAAGCGGATCATCCGCCCTGGATACATGCCTCCAGGGATAGGGTGCACACATGGAACCACCTTTTGAGCAAGCATAACAAAATCATTAACTGTATGTAACTTAACCAGCAAAGCTCTAATAAGCATAAATATAATCAAGGGATAAGTAAAAGGGTTGTTGTCCCAGTGTTGAACAGGGGGAACATTAACAAGGGCCATGTTATGTTTTTGCATATAAGATAATCCAGTCAATGACTGCATGGTGAATAAATATGGTTATACAAATACAAAGGATATTAAAAATCAATAATCAGATAAGATTTGCTGATAAATATTAGCTTGGAGGTGTATGACATAATAATCAGAGTTGACAGACAGGTCCGTGATTGCAGCACCAAACCCTTTGTACCAACTGCTGCTACCTGACATTGGTTTGGGGTATTGAAGTCGACAAGTAAATAATAGTTACACTGCCATGTGCACAGACAACAAAATAATATTGGTAGGACCCCTGGGCTAAAACAGTGCAAAAATGTCGTATGGAATACTTTAGTGACTCATGGTTGGTAGAAATATATTCAGGTTTATTTATCATTAGAGGTATTATATAAATAAAATAAACGGGATTAGCAGATAGGTTGTTGTGTTCAGTATATATACAATTAACAGTTATAGATATATTTTTCTTTCCTTATTCAACAAAGCAAACAGAATGATGATCTGGTGTTAAGTTCTACAGCCCATTACAACTTGGCATTACTATAATGATATAAATTACATGATATTGTACATGCCTCTAAATTTTGTCTCATTGCTGTAGTAATCTTACTAGTTGTAGCATTCTTCAGACCAGAACACAATGGCACATTAGAACAATACTGTTTGGTAAAAAGTATTTACCAATTTGTATCTTGTGGTTGTTTCTATTCTTTACTATACTTATAGGAATGATCATGATCTATCTAAACACAAGCAGCCTGATAGACTGTATTAAAAACGATTCTTATTTGGTTTAAGCAAACTAAACTACATTTTGTAGATACAAATATTAATATAAGCCTGTGAAAGTATATAGATACTATATATTTTATTTTCTAACTACTTATGTATTTCTATTCACACTCAAACAATATGTTTTAATACATCTTTATAAACATTTAAGGTCTGTCTAAACAGTCGGGAAGAAATTGCTATAGGTACAAAAATATATTGCTACTTTAATTCATGTCATATATTCCTTATATTTTGCTAGTAAGAATCATTAAAAATATGTTATATTTCCAATAATCAAAGTTTAAGGGCATCAGTTTCAAATTTAAAAATGTTATTACAGTTGTCAATCGATGCTAAAGGTTTAATTTAAACATATTGATAATTCAAAAGTTGTGAAGAATATTTTATAAGAAATTATTAAGTAGATACTAATGTTAAAAGAGCAAAATTTCCATAAAAAGTTGTTATTACCAAATATTTAATCAATTTACTATAATTCTTGAAAATTAATTAACATTGGTAATAACTATTGTTATCTCATTATAATGAATTATTTAGGTATTGAGGAAAACAACTTTTACAGATAAAACCACTCTGTAAGGAGTTTCTAGAATTGTATAAACTGTTATACCTAACTTATTGTCAATAGCGACTATTTTAAAGGTATATTGCACAAGAGGAAAATTAAATGCATCATTCTAACGCAATTTTCCGACGCTAACCGCGCCATCGACCCGGCAAAACCTTGAAACGCCATTAAACATTTACAGAAACGTTTCAGATCAAACCATAAATGGTTTCCGATAAAACAACAGCGCACATTGTGTTTACACGGCAAATAATACGCGCACCGAATAGCGGGTCGCCCTTGAGAACGCTAAAAAGAATCACATCCTATATTGTCGTTGCCGACAAACATTAAAATGTTTCATAAAGTACTCACTGGATTGTAAACAGGAGGAGCCGCCATCTTCTAAATATCAAAAGGAATTATTACAAAAGGATTCCACAAAGTTTACACCTTAATGCTATGGATACGAGACGTACATTAATAAAATATCAGCTTTAACAACCGTTACTGAATGCTAGATTGCTGAAGAATGCGTCATACGTCATATGACGAGTATCGGAAAAACGTCAAGGAACGAGGGAAGTCGCACGTTACGATTTTTGTTAAACTATTTTAAAATCGATATCATTAAACAATAGACATCCTCAAATTGTATCGAGTCCGTGTAGATTGAGGAACTAAACTAAAAGTATATATTTGTATAATGTATTATAATATAAAAGTAAGTATATGTATGTATATATATATATACATGTTTGTATATGATTGTGTATGTATTTGTATTGTTTTATATCTTGTAATATGTATATATTATTATATGTAATGTTTACTGTATGCACTAGGTTTGTGTTTCTAATTCTGCTTTCCTTCTGCGGGCCTACTGGAAGAGATTTCAACATGAAATAAGTAGTGCCCTTGTACTCTGTATCCTTATTGTCTAGTCTTTTCTAATATCTGTGTGTACTAAAATATTAAATAAATAAAAAAATTAAAAAAAATTATCGAAGATGGTTTTTAATTATACTTTTTCTAAGTGTACACCTTTTATAAACAAAAGTAAAATTGCATGAATTGCATAAACATATACCTTATTTAATGACTATTTTTAATATAGTACAGATGCACATATTATTTATGTTGATCTTTTATCCGAAAATCTACAACGACATCTTATTCAGCATGTCTTTTGTATATTTAGGATAATAAAGTTTTACAATAAAATTTTAAATATTAAATAAATTATGAGACGGAACTCCTGTAAATTATTATAAATCTCTTGAATTATTTTAAAATATCGCAGTTTTTCGTAAAAAAATAAACTGATCCGAGGACTAAAAATAAAACAAATCGATTAAATTAGTGGCAATTGTAAAAAGGACATAAAACCTTTATTGCACTATAATTTCTACTGGCAACTTCTGTATTTTGCTTGACGCAATTCTTTTTGCTCAATTTCAATAAAGAGGATACAATGGTCTAATTGCCTACAAATAAAGCCAATTTGGACTAATTAAATTTGCGCAAGCAGCTAAAGAACTTTTCTTTTACGCGCAAAATTTCTTGTTTACACTTTACTGTGAATAATCAGTGAAATGACGATCGAAGGTAACAAGGACGAAGCTGATCGATGTATTGAAATTGCTCAGAATGCATTTTCAGCTGGTAACGTAGAGAAAGCGGAACGATTTTTGCTAAAAGCCGAGCGTTTATATCCTACTACTCGTGCCAAGGAATTGCTAACTCTTGTGAGAGCAACAGCGCCCTCGGGATCATCGAAACGGACCCCGCCTAATACGCCCAGTACCGAAGAGATCAGGCGGCGGAAGACACCTTCGCATCAGCCGCCTCAAAGAGAATACACTCAAGATCAATTAGAAGCTGTAAGAAGAATCAATACCAAATGCAAGGATTATTATGAAATTCTAAGTATGTAAGATATTCAATATCAATCATGAGAGACTTAACATCGTTTATTAATTCGATCCATTTGTTTTCTTAAGTATTGTTTTCAAAACTATAGTTCTACATTACAATAATGAATTTAAGTTTGAGGTCAAGGTCATAACACAATTACTTGCAAAATAGTGTTTAAAGTCCAAAGAATTTCTATAGTTTACATTTTACAATAGATACAGAAATTTGTTCACTTTTGATAATTAATGGAAAATTTATAATTAAGACATAATGACTGTGAATTAAATATTTTATTTGCTATTATGGCCTATATCGAACAGTTATATTAATCAAATGTAAACAGTGACTTAATTTTAATGTTTAAATATTTTGCAAAGTTATTAGTGTACATAATTTGAATGATAAATTGCCCATAATGTGCTAGGTACCATGATAAATGAATATGTTTATGCCTCGTAAGACAAGACGTTGAGTCTCATTATCACAGTACCCTTTAATGCACACTGTAATATTTGCATACTATTGTTTGAAGGCTAGAATAGGTGCTGTGACGCTAGTCTGTCTCAGACAACAGAGTTTTTGTTAAAGCTGTAGGTTCAAATATAACCACATTTGTTAACTAATTATACTTTTTCTCTTTATGGCATTTTTTATTTACTTACGCTTAATGAATCTATATAAATGACTTATTATACAATCATTATCAGCCGATAGACATCCACTGTTGGATATAGGCCTCTTCTTCATAGATCTCCACTTCAATCAATCCTGCACTGTCTGCATTCAGCTGCTTCCTGGAATCTTCACCAAATCGTTGGACCAAATGATTTATTATTGGATGTACATAATTATTATCTTTTACAAATTTATAGAATTAATCACAAGAGGAATATCTCATAATCTTTTTCTTTCATTCCAGGTGTTTCCAAAGAGGCAACTGACTCTGATATAAAGAAGTCATATAAGAAACTTGCTCTTTTGCTGCATCCTGACAAGAATCATGCTCCAGGTGCCGGTGAAGCCTTTAAGGTATTATAATAGACAGACTACAAAGTAAAATAACTTTGTACTGTTTGTAGGTGACAAGCATGTCATTTTCTACAAAGTTTTTCCTCATCTCATAATAATGCTGGTTGGTCACAATACTTGAAAGACTGACAGCTATTGGGACAGTAGAGCATAAGTAGCAATCTAGAAGACCCCAATGAGGTAGATTGATCTGATAGTGGTCACTGGTAACCACTGGATGTGGGCACACAGTATGCAGAATTTTGGTGGAGGACTATGTGCAGCACTGCCCCATTATACACCTTTAATATAAAGTTTTCTACACAAGGCCATAGGTAACGCGGCTGCGATCCTAACTGATCCAGAGAAACGGAAGCAGTATGATTTGCGTGGCGAGGAAGTGGCCCACGCGCCGCCATCACACCACCAGACTTATTACGCTCGCGGCTTCGAGTCCGACCTTACTGCTGAGGAGCTATTCAACATGTTTTTTGGCGCATCTAGTAAGTTGTTTGTTACTACCATCCATTTAAAGTGATTAAGAAGCTGATGTTGTCGATGTGTGATTGCCAAGTATGCTCTGATATTTTTATTAAGTATTTAACCTAATTCTTAAACTTGTGGATGGTCAAGTATGCTTGCTCATATTACTCCAGATGTGTAATGATTGACAGAATTCACCAATCCCATAGCAGTGGCAGATTTACAAATTGAAGGTGGAAGCAGAGTAGGCTAACACCTTTTTTTTTTTTTTTTACGTGGGGTAAATGCCTATGCATACTCGTCCTCGCGGGAGCAAGGACGAGTTATGTCGGACTTGCACCGACTAAAACCCCCACGATGTTCCGCCTCATCGCCATGGTGGCAGGGTCACGGGAACGCAAGCAATCAACCGTGACCCTGCTGGCGCTGGCCGCTTGCGCGGCCCCACCTCGGGATGAGGGATGAACCCTCCCAGGGCGCGCCGGAATATGCAGCGCTCGACCTCATGCGTGTGCGGGCGACCGGTTCCCCCGAACCTGTTGCCCAGAGGCCATAGGAGCCACGGGAGAAAACCTCTCCCGGCTCCCCGCGGCAGAGAGATGTTAGGTCCGCCGCTACCTGTTAACGGCCGCGGAGGATAGGGAGAACGGCGCATCGCAATACCGAAAATCCTCTTCTCCCGCGGCCCCACCGCCGCCGCATCGCCGGTGCGACACCGGTTAGTCGCAGAGGGTACTCTCTCCGCAACTCTACCTCGGCTGCAATGGGCAGTATGAAACCGCCCCTGCAGCCCCAGGCCGCTCTAGACTGCGGCCGCGGCAACTCCAGTTATTCAACCGGTGCTCCAACCAGGAGCGGCCGCTTCGGCCAGCCCTTCGCCGCGGGCCGGCCGGATGGGTTCTACTTGGCTTCACCGTGTACCGGACCACGGTTACTAAGCCTCTCCGCCACGACAAGGCGAGAACCCGTTGGAGGGGAGAGTAGGTTAACACCTAGTTACATAACATGTAATCCTGGAAGGTGAACCAAGGAATTCCATATTACAAGGGGTTTAGAAGCTATACTATGGGGAAAATTTGTTATGTCGTTTGAAGTTAACGGACATGCTCTGTAGCTTTCCCAGGAAGTGGCCCCACCGTGTATAGCCGCAGACGCGCTCGTGAACCGGAGCCCCGCGACTCCCATACGGGACTGGTGCAGTTGTTGCCGGTGCTCGTGCTCGTGCTACTTTCAATGATGTCTGGCTTTTTTATCAGCGAACCGGTGTTCAGTCTTACGCCCAACTCTAAGTACCCAGTGCCACGGGAGACTGTCAACCTCAAGGTAAGAGGACTTATTTACGATAGAGAGGGGTTTCTGCTACATCCTAGTAATTGTATGCTGATATCGATTTCAGGTACCATACTATGTGAAGGAGAACTTCCACACGGACTACCAGGGTTCTTTACGGCGTCTGGAGATGGCAATAGAAGAGGAATATATCGGTGAGTTCATTGTTAACTGCATTGGTAGAACGGGAAGTTGGTTTAGCGTTGATATTGTGCTGGTGGTATGTGTCTGCGTCTGGACACATCTAGGTACCACCGCCCATGTCTGTTGCCGAACAGTTATTCGAGCACAATGTGGCGTTGTGTATATTATTCTAACTAGCGCCACGTTGTTCCAATTTGTAGTGCGCTATAACCAGTAAGATTACTGCAGTAACGAAACTTGTGTAAAAACAAAATCGATTACACGCCTATCATCCTACAGACGTGTGCAGCTGGAGATAGTCGACTAACCCAATTGTATTGCGTGTCTGTATTTAATTACTATGCAGTGTAAATATCCTAATGTGTTATTCAACGTGTCTCCCCCAGTGGGTTTGCGGCACGCGTGCCAGCGCGAGCGCAACTACCGTGACAGCGTCGCGTGGAAGGCGCGCAACTTCGGCGACAGCAAGCAGTACGCCGAGGCGCAGCGCATGCGCACGCCCAGCTGCGAGAAGTTGCACAATCTGCAGCGGTAGACCCACCACGTACCACGCACCACGCACCGCGCACCGCCAGCCACACACACGTCCACACTGTAACTATATACACTACATCCCCATCAGCTGATCGAGTGTCAGCACTCTTTATACAATCGGTTATATTCATGCGCGTATGCGACTGCGCTGGACGTTCCGGAAGGAATTGAACGTCAACGGTTACTGACCACTGCTTGCCGGGGGATGTGGGTTGTGGTATATGAATCTTCAGCAATGAAGACCCCCCGACAACAGCAGCGGACAACCATTTAATACCAGTTTATAGATTCGACAAGTAATATACACTATATACTTGTGTTTGTGTAAACCGGAGGCTGCAAATGTTGTGCGAGAGCGGCTCAAATGTTCATCCATCTTTCGGTAATGATGTAGGTTAAATTGTTTTTTTTTTAATGTATCCGAATCATGTGATTGGAAGCAAGGTACTGGATTTAGTTAGGACGTTTACACTGCACCGCATTGTGCATTCGGACGGGAGACACGAGGTGTCTCGGTATTTATTGCAGTCGTTACACCAGCCACGGCAGCATTCGCATCGTGACTCATGAGATGTAGACTAGTTACCGTAGTAATTTCACTAAACGACAGTGCTCTTCAAAGTGGAACAATATGGCGCTAGTGAGAATGTTTACATTGCAACGCATTGTACACATTGACTAGAGGTAAATATTACCATCTCGTTTATTCAGTAATATGAGTAGTTATTGCGCTTTTTAAGTTAAAGCAATGTAACGCTAGTTAGTATGTATACACTACACCGCAGTATTCGTCGCTCTGGAATATAAACGTATCATCTCGTTACCGCAGTAATTTAACTCGCTACAGAGTTTTACAAATCAGAACAATGATTTGCTAGTTGGGTTGTTTACACTACGCCACAATGTGCATATAGAGTTGAGGATATATGATGTGTCGTTACCGCAGTGACATATATACACACTACTGCTCGGCTGCAGACGCTGGTGGTGATGTCTACACCGTTTCCAGCAACGGTCTTGTTGAAGCATTTCATCAATATCGCATACACTTTATCATTTGAACTTAACAAGCGTTTTACTCTGTGAACTATTTTTATTCGTCACACACACACCCACACACACGCACTCACTGTTGGACACAGATCAACAATCTGTTTTGCACTGCAGATGCTGTGTTAAAGAAGGAAAGGTAGCAAGCCGGTTGTCCATTAGCTGCATTGGTTTTTTCAGAATGTACTGGTGGTAGTGTTCGTGGGCACGTTATCTGGATTGCCATTAGGACATCCGATCAGAGGAATGTATTGTATATACTCTGTGGACATTAAGAGTTGCAGGTGTTTACTGCACTGGTAGATCTACTGCTGGTATGTCTCCGATGGTAACCGTCTAGGTAACAACAGCTTCTATTGCAGTGCAGCCGACAAATAGTAATGTGTAAACATTACTGTTCCGGTTTGAAGGGCGCTGTAGCCAGTGTGTGGTAACGAAATTCGACATCTTAGGTCTCAAGGCGACGAGCACATTGTGGTGCACTGTATATCATCTTAACGAGCGCCACGTTGTTATAAGTGGGCGTATCACTTACCATCAGGCGAATGTCTCGTCCGTTTCCTTGAATAATATAATGACGGAGGACATGGCTCCGTTTACCAGTAGCTGGTAACACTACCACCGGTAACGTGGAGGCAATTGGCGTGTTTGGAAATTGTGATAAATTTAGAAGCGGAGCAATAAATTAGTTTATGTACCCCCAACCCGCGTCCGCCATCTTGTTGTAGCGGAGAAATGTTATTATTTAATCCAATCGTTAATAAATATATGTTTGAAAGTTTCGTTTGTTTTATTTACATGCGATTAGACGAGCCGGATATCCATCCGGTGGGCGGCGGCGGACGACCGCCCGTCGTTAGTCCGCGCTGCGCACGCTGCGCACGCGGCGCACGCTGCGTGTCGCATCCCCGTAGCGGGCCCGGTTGCAGCGCGCAGTGTTTCCTTCACTCGCTCGCTGTACGGCCGGCAGCCCACGGAGGAGGACACACCGGTCTCCTAATATATTGTTGTCCATATTTGCAAATATTCCTATGGCGACAGATTTACGCGCCATTACAGCCGGTCCATTGAAACAGTGATTGAAATTTTTCAGTGTTTGCAAACATAAAACAAAATCAGGTCGCGCAATTTCAACAACAATCACATTAATAATGATACTATCGGAATCGGATCCATCGAATGAAACTCAGTCGGTCAGCATTAGAATTGGAACGGTTGATGTGCTGTCGAATTCGCTTTCTATTAATGTACGAGTGGGACGAGAGACAAACTATACATTTTGCGTTACGAAAACCATTTATCTGGAGGAATGGCAAGGCATTTCCTGATGAGCAAAATGATGGTCGGCCCCGTGAAGGCAGGCTTGTTGGTCCGCACTACGAGCCTTGACGCGAACTTTATTCGAATATTTTTGCGACAAGTAACGTTACTAAAGAGATGCGAAATGAACGGAAGGAAAGCCGTAGATTATACAGTTTATGGTGTATTTGATAAGGCGGTTAGAAATATTACACAAGCATTGTTTCGTGGTAAACCGGAGAATCGGTGCAATTCTCTCGGCTCTCAACATCACGTGCTAGAAGATAAACCCACATTTCAGTGGAAAACGAGGCGACAATCTAATCACAAATCGATCTGATAACAATGCTGCATCAACTATTCATTTTATTACTCGTTTTCATTCTAGTACACATCCTAGTTCAAGTTAAGCTCAATAGTACTGATTTATCAGGTTTTAAAGATTTTGGGAGTGAATGCTGCTTGTCAAAAACTAAGATCTGCTGGTCGTGAAGGGATTAGGTAATTCTGGAGTGTTTATTGATTTATTATTAAGAAACCTACGGCGTTCCTATACATAGTCAGAAGCTAATGTTCTCAGCATAACTCGAAGTAAAAAATGAGTTTATGCAATCACCTTTACATACAAGTCAAAACATCACCGAATTCTGTGTGTGTCTATTTTTAAGAACACAGTATAGTCGGTTAACTGTTTACCAAAGTGCAATATCTTGCAAGGAGCATTTTGTTAAATGCCTTTTTAGCGACTTTGGATGCATGGCAAACGGTGAATGAAAAATCTGGCTGATGCTTGAATTATGAATTGATTTTATTGGCTTTGTTTTGCTACACATATACGGTATTGGGTTAGCGCACCTGGCGGAGGGATTATACATCGCTCATCTGAATTGCGCAACAATAAAAAATATTGTGCAATTAATCCAACAGAGATTGCGCATGCGCGAACGGGTAGCGTCCTTTTCCCAAGGTATAAATATAGGTCGCGCATGGACTCGGTAGACAAAATAAAGGAGTTAATAATTTGCTTTATCGGGTCTTTGATCACAACTTGTAATATACCTATTTACCTATACATAGATGAGACTCGTTATAAAAATAAATAACACCCGAGCATTTGGAAAAATATGTATTCATAAAGACATTAACCTATTTGAGCAAAGTAGCATTGTATCTAGCTAAACATATCAAAAAATTAAATCAACAATTTTATATTATCTAAGTCAAAAACAATCTTTTTCTTGGCAAAAACAATATAAAAACAATCAAATGAACAAGTTAAGTTGACACTTTGTCACTTAAAAAAGAACTACAAAACTAATAAAATCGAAATCTGAAAACAATGTCACTGAGAAAAGTAAGTGATCTCTTGACGTCAAAAAAAAAATACAAAAACAAAATATCGAATCACAAAAACTGAAGAGAAGTCTTGACACTTACGAGTGTGCTAGACAGAAACACTTTGTGCAGAAACCTGGACATCCATCGCACTGCTTACATTCATAAATTGTTTGCACCCGCTTTTTCTGTGCTCTGCATCCTTTGCATTCTTTTCTTGCCACTTCGGTGGTTTCTTTCACGACATGTCCTATCTTCTTTTGCCTTACTCGGGTCTTTTCTATTTTCGTAAGTTCGTGCTTAACTTTCAAAACGTTACGTCGACTGATTTCATGAAGATCAGGTAGAAGTCTTTCCAATATCTTCATGCGAAAATCATACAGATTTATTTTATCATGCGGTCCAAATTTGTTGTAAAGGTACATTGCATTGCTGAGGCTCATTTGCAGCATATGCACAAACAGCTTCTTGTACCAGCGCAGGGTTTTCCTTTGCAAAGGATAATAAGAAATAAACATCTGATCTTGAAGATTTACGCCTGACATGAAATTGTTATAATGGACAATTGCCGATGGCTTCATTACTATATATCCCCTTTTGGAAGTAGTCTCCATCATTTCATCTCCGTGTTCTGTGGACAAATACAGCACGTAACGTTTATCCCTCCATTTTCCAATATGCACGCCGTTCAAGAACAAGGATTTGTTTTGTCCTTTTTCCAATGTAATAGTTCCAATTTCGACAGGATTTTCTTTGCGGTTTTTTCTTAATGTACCTGTGCAGTACGTCCGTCGATCTAGCAATTTTACAGCCAAACCGTATGAATTGTAGTAATTGCCCATGTAAACATGGTGGCCACAATCCAGTCTCTCTTCAAGGAGTTTCAAGACGATCTTACTAGCATGACCTTGACCTGATGTCTCATCATTTGCACCTGCGTAAACTTGATACTTCAAAACGGTACCATCTGGCTCAGCTAGGACATATAATTTAATGCCATATTTGTGCCTTTTGTTCGTGTACTGCCTGAATAGCAGCCGACCGCGCCACAAAACCATGGACTCGTCTAGAGACAACTCCTTGCCCGGACAATAAATAGCAGTCATTTTGTTATTAAAATGATCCATAAACGGTCGTATTTTGTTTAGACGGCCTTCTCCACTTGTTTCAGACGTAAAGTGCAAGTGCACGCAACGTAATATAAGTAAAAAACGATTTCGAGACATGAATTGTGCGAAACATGGAATATTGAATAAATAGTGTCTTTTCCAATAGTCACTTGTACGGTTTAGACGAATTGTTCCAGTGTGAATGAGAAGTCCTAGAAATGTCAGCAGTTCCTCCCTAGTTAAATCTTTCCAATTTTTTATTCTAGATTTTCCCTTGACATTCTCCCCACAACCCACTCTTAAGGCATTAGCATTCGTCTCTCGAACAATAAGATCCAATAGTTCGTCGTCAAATAATAAACGGAATGCCTGGTAAGGATCTGAAGGAGGTGGAACTAGAAGTTCCTGCTCTTTAGTAAAATTAATTGTTTTCATTGAATGTGGGTCACTGCTCCAGGTGGTAGTGGCTCCTTGATGAGAAGGTGAATTATTATTCGAATGGTCACGTAATGTGACATCATCGTTATCACTTGGTAAGTCTGGAGTACATGAGTCAGATCTCGGAACGGGCAAAGCAGAAGAAGAGTCATCAATATGTTCTGGCGATAAGTTTGGAGTGGGCGTATCAGATCTCAGCAGAGATATGGTAGGTGTAGAAGGATTATCCATCAATAGGTTGTCTGGTATATCAGGGAGAAGACCATAGTCTTGCACAATAGATGGTGATGAAGCGCGACAGTCAATTGTATAATTGAACTCGAAACTGCAATTACCGTCAAATTCCGGTTGTTGAACCTTTTGCTTTGATGCTGAGGAACCAATATCTGAATCTGGTAACCTTGAAGATTGAGCTGTTACATCACGCGTACTTGGTGGATTCACTCTCGTAGGACCATCCCTAAACATAGGTTTCAATCGCTTACATTGTATAATAGGGCCACCATCCAACTGGCTCTGACCTCGCTTTGATGCTGATGACCTTGAAGGTGGAGCTGGTGTATCACGGGCACATGGCTTGTGGCTGGTCGTCTTTGGCTTCGATCGCTTAATTTTTGAATCAAAAATGCTCAAATCACTGCCATTACCCGATCCTTCTGCACTAGAAGACTCATTTTCATGAGCTCCTTGCGAATATACATCCTCATCACTGCAATATTGTTCAGAACCTTCAGAGTCAACCAGTATAACAAAAACTGATGGTAATTGAGTGAAAGTAAAAGGCCCTGACCCAAAACACGCGGGGAAAACGACAAAAAAAAAAAAAAAAAAAAAAAAAAAAAAGAACCTTCAGAGTCGTAATCATCACTTTCTCGACGTTTTTTTCTAGCACGAGCTGTTGAAATAATCTGCTCGTGTTTAGTTTTTGACGAGCCTGCCTTACTGTTCATTTTAAGGCAAAACTAACTTCCCTACAATCGTATGTACAAGTCACTATTCCACTGTTAGAAGAAACCAATACTCGCTTTTGTAAGTTGACAATATTGCCCAAGTGGCCGCGCAAAACAACGCTCACTCGCCGCAAACGCCGAAGCTTTACTGACTGCACTAAAATGAACGGGACGCTCGCTCGGATCCGAGTGGGCGGCACCGCTGTAGTGGCCCCGCCCCACTCGGATCCGAGTGATAAGCATTAAATGTGTGCATCCATGGCAGAATTTTAACTGTAAATACATTGAAAGTATCATTGGGATCTACTGCCTATCTTCAATTCGCACAACGCAAGGCGATTGGGACTCAATCTTTTCCTTAGCCACCCAAATAACCCTAGTGTTGTGTGATTTTAATGGCCACCACTCTAACTGGTCCTCAAGAAATGATGCCAGAGGCAGCCAAATTTATGACGCGGTAGCAGAAAGCAATTTTGTGACATTAAATGACTGCAGTCCTACTAGAATTAGGAAGGTTAATAACACTGTACAGAAAAGTTTGCCGGATGTCTCTGCTGCGTCGTCAGATATTTCACTATATTTTCAATGGACTGTTACAAATGAGTCACTTGGCAGTGATCACTTGATGTTAAAAATAGCCACTTTTTATACTAATTACCAGGCCAACTCGGTTATAAAAAGAAATTTTAAAAGAGCGAACTGGGAAGTTTTCCGTAAATGTATTAAAATGGCTTTACACAATTATAAACCTCCTTCCAGTCCACAAGAAGCTTATACCTCACTAATCAATATTATCAACCAAGCTGCTGATAGTCCCATACCGAATTATATAACAAGATCTACTCCAGATTCTAAATTTAAACCTAAACCTTACTGGACCCCTGCCTTGCCAAAGCTGTAGCAGAGCGACGGTTAGCTTTATTTAACTTCCGGAAAAATCCAACACCTCAAAATTTAGATATACTTCAAGGTAAGATCTCTTCTTCTCAAAGATTAATCAGAAATGCTAAAAGAAAAAAAAAATGGCTAGAATGGTGCTCTTCGATAGATAGTAACACTTCATCATGTGAGCTGTGGCGCCAAATGAAGTGGTTAAAAGGCCAAAAAACGTCTCGGTTACATGTAAACAGCGGAACAGCTAGTAGCCCTCACATAGTCTAGCGCCAGATTATGTATCTTCAGAACATTCCTCATTTATTTCAGTCAATGGTAAACTAGAAGCTCCAATTACTATAAAGGAATTAGAAAACTCTATAAAAACCACGGATACTTCTCCAGGATGTGACAACATATCATTTTCTATGATTAAAAATCTACCTAAGGAAGCAAAAAAGCTTGTACTATCTTTATATAATATTTTTCTACAATCAGGTTTTGTTCCCGCACAGTGGCGTGAGACACGTGGAATTCCTATTCCAAAACCAGGACAGGACGTGATCCTACGTCACAGTCATCTACACGACCAATTTCTCTTATGTCCTGTCTATGCAAAATCTTTCACTCTATAACCAATGAAAGACTTGAATGGTACTTCGAGTCACAGAATATTTTCCGAATACCTTTTGATTCTTTTGTTTTTTAACGCCTTTTGTAAACTGCGTTGGTTGGTCGGCCATTCTGTTTTGATCACATGCTAACGCGGGTCGGATGCGCTTCTCAGGGAGTAGCCTTCCCTCAAGAGCTTCAAATCTTGCGTTCACCATGTTGCCTACTGGCTTCATAATCAAGCCCGTCATCTCATCTATCTGGCTTGGTGCTGGCCCAGTTATTGACGCTTCCACTGACATTGCTGTCGACGCAGTTTGTACCATACGCGCAACTTCTTCTCTAAGCTCTGCTATTTCTTTACGCAACGTTTCCATTTCCTTCTGCATCGTTGCATTTTTCGCCTGCAGCTTGTCTGTTTCCTCAGTCGAGGTCCTTATGTGTAAAGCCTCTACAGCGCCTTTAATGGACGAAGCCGTTTCTTTAAGAGCTCCTTTGAAAGTTCCCTTCAGGTTCTTAGACTTGGACTTAGCACGGAACGCGTCCGATTGGTACGGCGGGCTGATCCCGAATGGACCACCGGGCACTAGGAGCTGTCGTTTCTTATATTGTGGATATTGCTATGACTATATAAAAAAAATTCTCTAGTGTAAAAATCCTACTAATACACTTTCAAATGATAACTTTCCTTTCCAAACCCTTTAGACATTATTTAATAAATTCTATCAAACGATGGGGGAATGTTCATGTACTTAAAAATTGTATAAAAGTAGAACGTAATAAATTATATTTTGTATAGTTTAATTTTTATTTAAATCCTACAAACGTAGCGTTAAAACATTCTCATATAATTGTTGGGTTCTTTTTTCTAAATATATCTAGACTATTCCGCTTGTAATATAGCTTTTTTAGAAAAAAAAAAACTTCATTTTGTTTGTTTGTTCTGATTATTAACCTTGAAAAGAAAAAAAAAAAGTATTTATCTGGAACAAATATTGTAAAATAGATAATTACAATCTTTGTGAATATAATGTAAAATAATTTTTAATAATATTTCAAGAATTTTGCGGCACAGAGAACTGCTGTGGCACTTGGTTTTTTTAAAGGCTAAAGCATTGATGGTTATGGCGGCCCTATCACAACCGTACAGGTACAAGTACTGCGGTTGTCGATCATGTTATTAGCAATCTGTATTTTCTACGAACTTAATCAATTAATAAGAGTGTCGCGCAGGTGTCAGTGCGGGCACGGGGGGCACGGGGGGCACGGGGGGCACGGGGGACGCAGCGGACACAGCGGCAGTCTGTCGTCTCTCGCGTTCCACGCCGGTGGGCTCGTTGGCGACTGCACGCTTTCTACAGTGAACACACAAAGTGCAGTGCTACAACACGACGCTAAAAATTTGTTAAACGATTTAAAGTTATATTAATATGAAATTTATGAAGACTGTCAAGATGAGAAAATGGACACTACTCTTCGGAGTAGTACTCCTGTTTGTAGCAGCGTTAGAAATTGGTATGTATCAATAATATACACGATTTATATAATAACACATGTTTTGCACGGGGTGGATATCTAATTAATAGAATATTTAATGAATAGTTTTTATAAACTGAACCAGATAATTGTATTAAAGCGGTCCAAAAATTGTTCGTGTATTTATATTAAATCGTTAATTTTACTATTTTTATTATTTTTCTTAAACAAAAAAAATATTAATTTTAAAAATCTAGCATCTTACAAATGTCGTAATTTATAGGGGTTTATTATATAGTTATAACTAACTGAAGATGACTGCTTCCGCCTAGTAGCTAATATTTCCGCCTATCGTATTGTGTACGCATTGACGACGAGCAAACACAATCAATTCTAGAAACGCCGCGAAGACAACAAGGCTCCGGAGCTTTATTTCAAGTCTCACTTAAAGTTATTAAAACTAGACGAGCTTTCCTGTTATCAGCTATATTTTAAGTATACTATAGTACTAAAAACTCAATTGATCATATGTTTTGACGGAAAAAAACCTTTTTCACGGTTCGGATAGTAACATACCCAGGTTAATTCTTAATCTAATTGATACGGAATGTGAATTTCCGAGTATTCAAATTTATTTTGTTTCTACTTATCACTTAAGTATTTTTGCTATTTTATATTATATGTAATATTTTGAGAGAGCTGTACTGTCATTGCTATGTTCATGATACATTTATTTCCAAAAACCGTCCAGGTCCATCTTATATCTTCAAAAGAGGACCACAATGTTGTGCTTTGTTAGAATTCTAACACTAAGTTCTTATAAAAATGTTTTACTAAGCCGTCGGCCGTCGGTCGTCGGTCGTCGGTCGTCGGTCGTCGGTCGTCGGTCGTCGGTCGTCGGTCGTCGGCCGTCGGTCGTCTTTTAGGACTTATAATCTATATTTTTATTTTATTTTTTTATTTGAGCGTTTGCTTCGGGGAGCGTACGGAGCAGTCGTGTTGCAGAATAATTTAAATGTTTAATACATTCCGCATTTAAATTTAAACCTAATAACTATATATAACTACCACCCCTTTTAATGGATCTACAACATATGAAGGTATATAATAAGTGAACTAAATGAACGTACCGCAAGGGAGAAAAACTTTATCATTCTTGGGATGGGTGAACCAAACTCAAAAAATGTTACTGAACGTAGAGATTTTGATTTGAATACTGTCGAAAAAATTGTCGAGACCTTACTTAGAAAGCCCATAAAGTCTGAGAAAGTAATGAGATTGGGAAAGTATGTACTTAAACCGTCCTTTGAGAATTACGCTTGCCATAAAAGATTTAGTACTGGAAATATTACGGAATAAAAACTACATTAATTTGGGCACTACAAAAATCTTTGCTGATCAAACACCACAACAACAAAACTACATGAAGGCACTGAAAGAAGAACTAAAGCATCGTATTGACAGGGGTGAGAACAACCTAACCATTAAATATATTAACGGCACTCCAAAGATTATAGTAGACCGTTCAAAAAACTGAATAGATATAGATAAACCCAAAAATATAGAGACTAACAGAGGTCATATAAATTATAATTTTCCCTATCAACATATAAATAAATACGAAGATGTAACCACCCTTCAAAATTTTTTTAAATTCTTTTATGCCCACGCACGGAGCACAGTAAAGGCCGGTGAAATGGACGAGTTACGATGTATCGTGCAACCGTTTCCACATACTATCCATGTTGTTATACTGTGTGAAACATGGATTGAAAACGAGATCGAAGCTGAATCTACACAACTACCGGGATATAAACATTATTATAATTACAGACACAATAGCAGAGGCGGCGGAGTGTCCATTTTTGCCCACAAAAACTTAAAACACCATATTGTGGAAGCACAATGTCTCAGAGATAACCATTATCTTTGGATACACCTTGAGAAATTTTCCTTAGACATAGGGGCAATATACAAACCTGGCAGTACAGCAGTAAATGACTTCCTCGATACGTACTCTCAACATTTACTTAAAAGAAATAGAGCAATAGTCTTTGGAGACTTCAACTGCGACCCATTGAAACCGGATCGTCTGACAGATATGTATAAACAAATATTAGCGGAATGTGCGTATTGTATTTTGAACTAGGTAAACGATATATATAGTACTCGCGAAACTGCAGATACAAAAACGATCCTGGATCATCTGTGCACCAACGTGGGAGACATTAATTTGAATTTTGCCATGATTGATTCATCGAGGTCTGATCACAAACAAATCTTTATTGAAATGAAGAAATATCGATCTCAAACTATAATAAAGAAAGACTACGAAGCAATAAACTATGTACAACTTTATAAATCGGTACACGAACACCGAGGTAATAACCAAGACGATAGTTATGTGAATCTTGAAAATATGCTGAAAAACAGTTTATGTGAGGTTTAAGAATCTTTACTTCTCACAACAATATACACAATTCACTTATGCGAGAAGACAGTAAGCAATAGATTAAGCTAGAATTACGAGCGTACAAAGAAACACATACAGTGGTTCCATAAACTTAATGCATAGAACAACTAGATTCCTGATGATGATAACGCTGCGAGCCATTCGACTTTAAACAGCTTATCTGACATTGGGCGCGTGGACCCGGATCCATGGCCTGTTTTAGAACAACTGACACTGCAGCCGGCCAAAGGAGGGTAGTCCGCAGCCCGCGGCAGTGCTCGGTGGTCGGTGGTCGGTAGAATTTTACAACAAGCAGAGATCGGAGGGCAGTCGCTAAAAATGTTTTGTTGTATTAAATAAATGTTTTGTGGTGAATTTAGGACGTGTTCACTAGTAGCTTTTTGAGAACTCGATATCATTTAGTATTTTGTATACTATCGGGCAGACTGCTGTATAATTCAGCTCCCTCGTATAGTGCACTTTGTCCCATAGTTAGTTCGCGCAGGCCGTAGATATAAACTATTCATTCGACTACAAGTCTCTACAAGGAAAATGAGTCACATTTAGGAGGGGTTATTTTTTTATGTATTTGTTTATTTAGTATTTTATGCACTAACATGCAAGTGCGGAAGTAGTATGTTTGAGAAATGTTCATAATCTTAGTATTTGTATATATCTTTTCGGTAGATGTTAAATAATCGTAGTGGAAAAGAACCTTTATTAGATTGTTTTGACATACATTAAGATTATTTAAATTACTTTTTGCTGCGGTGCCCCAAATTTCTACCAGATATTCCATGTTTTTGCTAAACAGTTATATATATTGTATATTTCACTTGACTCGGTAAACATCAAGTTATGCGTCACAATGATCCTGTTAGGGATATAATTTTGGTTTTGATTGTTTCAATTTGCGGTTTCCATGTTAATTGACCATCTAATATAATTCCTAAATATTTTTCCTGACTTTTCTTATTTATGATTTCGTTATTTAATTTTAAATGAAAATTATTATTAATTTTTTTGTTTTTAGCGGAGAAAATTACATAATTTGTTTTTTTAATATTGATTGTTAGTTTATATCAAAACCGAATTCTAAAAACAAAGATTTTAAATCCACCGAAAAAAGATTAAATTTAAAGAGATATTGAACGAAATAAATAAACGAAATTTACTATGGAAATTGACAAAAAATCATCCTTACGATACCAAAATAAAACAGGACTTTAACAAGGAAAGAAGTAAAGTGTTGCGAACTATTAAACATAATAAGAAACAATATTACAATAAAACTTTTGAAGCAGCAGCAATGACCAAAAAAGATGTGGAACTTAATTAATGACCTTACAAAAAACAAGACTATAATGCCTCATACGATGGCCAATAAAAATGTTTCGATACCATCACCGACATCGGCTCACGAGATAAATACATTAATTGACAATCTCAAAGTCAACGCCAGTGCCGGCATTGATGGTATTAACACGAAAACCTTAAAGTGTGTAAAGACACTTATACTGCATGAACTTACCGCATGTATAAATAAATGTCTCGAAACTGGAGTATTCCCTGACTCTCTGAAACTAGGGAAAGTATCACCAATTTATAAATCTGGACACAAAATGACCCAAGCACCTATCGCCCGATCTCAGTCCTGCCTGTATTATCAAAGGTTTTCGAACAAGTTATCTATAGCAGACTTGAAAAATATTTAACTGCAAAATGCAAGGAGACTTGCCACATGTCTCCTCTCCAGGCGTCTCCTCTCCAGGCGACGAGCGCTGCGGCACCAGGACCACCCATAGCATATATTTCAAAACGTTTACTCTGTTGGTACCGGGTTAAGTTTGTTTAATTACGTTTAGTGAATGATAAATTAATTGATTATTTATATCATTTACTTGATTAAGTACTAAACAAGTAACATATATTGAAGTATTCTATTTATTTAATTGATTTATTTATCCCCTACAACTGAATTCTCTTGAGGGTAATACCTTCCCCTATCGGTTAATGTGTCACTGAGAAGTAAATGTACGCAGTAGACTGATCCCCCATTAGTTAAATGGAAAATATAAACTAAGAATATACAACTTGAATATAATATGACTTAACGACTAACTTATACTTTAAGTTTTTAATGAGGATTTATAAAAAAATATATATTTATTGAATTCCTAAAAATTTTAAAGTTCCTGTACTGTCCTTACGTCGGTGAACAAAAAAACCATGTCGCTCATTATTGAAGTTCATTGCAGATGCTGTACAACAGTTTACGGAGGTGCCGACGTACACAGAAGTACGTCCTGGCGCCGACGCGCTGCTGAAGTGTAAGATATCTGACAAAAAGGGAATTTGCTCATGGCAAAAGGATAACAAGGTATGGTATATTTTTTAATCAAAATACTAAAGGAGATAGCTGGACTACAGATCTGTGTCGGTGAGAACTTAAAACCTAATGTTAGCTACAGCATCCTTCAAAGTGGAACCCGGAAGTTTTTGCACTTCTTAGCGGTGTAACAGTGTCGAAGGACACTTGCTATTTTTTATTCGGCCATGCCATGACACCGCTCTGGTCACCATGAAACAAGAAATTAAGCCTCTTTACCTCAGTAACTTTACTAGCTACAGCGCCCTTAAAACCCGAACACAATAATGTTTGCACTCTACTGTTAGACGGCAGAAATAGGAGCTGCGGTGGCACCTAGACACTCTCCAACAACAGATACCATTTTTTTTTGTCGCGGGATATCTTCGAAAGATGCTATGTTTCTGTGGGGAAGTCAGGGTTATGTGAGATTCTTACTCACTAAAATCCTCCTCGGTGGTCTGCATTAGTACATTCAGAAAGACTCTGGGATCTCTTAAAGAACGCACCGGTACTGGTTGACACTTTGTGTCGACACGTCTCTAAGGAAGGGTCAAACCCTCCTAGGCACCATCGCTAATCCATACGCTGTCTTACGCAGGTTCGCTTGTGGAGCGATAAGGGCTCCCACCCTCAAGGCCCGCGAAACTCCTAAACCCTTTTAGTCTGCTTCTACGACAGGCAAGGCTTACCTTACTCCTAATTATACTGGCCCGAGAATACAGGGCTGGGCAACAGAGACCTACCACCAGTAAAAGAGGGTTGCAACACCGAAAAAATAATTAATTTAAGTCGTTAGTTATCCTACTTAGGTTACCCCTTACACCGGAAACATTCCCCTCCAACGGGTTCCCACCTTGTCGTGGCGGAGGCGCTTAGTAACTGTGGACCGACACAAGGTGAAGCGAAGTGGAGCCCAGCCGGCCGGCCCGCGGCGAAGGGCTAGCCGAAGTGGCCGCTCCAAGTTCGAGCACCGGTTGGATAACTGCAGCTCACCGGAGCGGCCGGGGGCCGCAGGGGCGGCTTTATGCTGCCCTTTGCGGCCAGGCTGCGGGGGGGTTTCATGTTGCCCTCTGTAGCCGAGGTGGAGTCGCGGAGGGAGTACCCTCTGCGACCAACCGGTGTCGCACCGTGGATGCGGCGGCGGTGGGGCCGCGGGGGAAGAGGAGTGCCGGTATTGCGATGCGCCGTTCTCTCTATATTCCGCGGCTAATATATAATATAAATAAAATACATTATATCACCGTTTTATATATTAATTAATTTTTTTTTTTGTAGCAATGGGGCTGACATATCTCTATGGGATCTTAGGGATAAGTCAGCCCCATTAGCTCAAAAAGAAGACACAATACAAAAAAACAAAATGAGGGTGCTAATCGTGCGGTTACGACATATCGTAAATACCCTGTGCCGCCCCACTCTTTAGTTCACACAACGCCCTGGGTAAGGCGCCCGCCCAGGCCGAGAGTATCGATGCTGTGTTCACGCATCAACACCTCCCGCTTGCTCTGATATTTTAAACACCTCATCAGCAATTCTTGGACATTCGCTTAATTTCAATATGTTATGTACTTTGTTAAATCCTAACCAAGTAGCTTTTGGAGAAGAGCAGAACTGGAGTGAAGGCTCTACCACAAGTTGTACTGAGCGGACGTCCTTTGACTCTAATGGGTGGCACTTTGTATATATATAATCTGTGTGTTTTAAATAAATAAAATAATAAAACATTTTCAACAAGTCACCGATCGGATGTTATTTCGATTAATATAAATATTATCGATACATTTATTTGTCTATGGGTTTACTTGCTATTATTCAGCTGATCTGGAAAGTCTACTCGGCATTCCGTGGAAGATCCTCGGCGGCTTAATGAAAGATGGACGCAGGCAAAATGGTCGCGTTCGGTGATAAACAACAAAATGTTACTATTTCCGAAATTCTTTCTTCCTCTATCGTCCTTGCGACATGCTTCACCCTCTTCACCAAGCCGTAGTTATTAACAGATACACAATATTTCCTATTTACCCTTACAGGGTCCGTCTTCGAACGTGAGCCTCTTCTCCTCCTTTCCACTCACGTCGTTTGTGGTACAGTCATGGTATATGGGGAGGGGTTTTAGCAAGTATTACATCCGGGCTTCCTACAATCGGATTCCGTCGCTGCTTGTAGATATTCATTCCCTTTGCAATGCTCCTCCTTTTGAGGTCCGACCGTAGGAACGCTGGCTGAGGGCTGATTTGATGCCCTTTCTCGGGGCAGTGAGCTTATTTTAGTGATGGTGTAATACTCGATATGTCGTAGGGTATGTCTTCTGTGGTATTTCTTGAAGATATCTGTGCCACCGTATATCGTAACACCTAGCACCCTAGTGTAGAATTTTTAGACAATTAATTATCAAAGTGATCTGTAGAAGCAATGAGATAAGCATTGATTACACAGATACTGCGAGTCAATCCTCAATCCTCCGATTTCCAATCAAGCACAACCATTTCAAATGGAAATTCAGTTCTTACTAGCTCCTAGCTTAGTCTTTTCGTTGCAAATCCATGAGAACATGATTCAACAAGATGAGATGAATCCGCGATGTTCGTAAACAGAAACATCATTATTCTGCTTTTATAAGTTGTCATTAGTACTTGAATAATGAACAACTAAATAATTTTTTTTCTACGAAGAGACGAGATGATCAGATCGTCCACTTCATGGTAACGTGACGCATTTTAGAATGGTTTATACAGCAGCACATTGAGCTCGTCGTCTTGAGACGTAAGATGTTTTTAGTCTCGTTACCCCAGTAATTACACTAGCTACATCGCCCTTCAAACCGGAACAGTAATGTTTGTGCACTAATGTTTTCCAGCAATAGACGCTGCGATGTAGCTATCTAGACAGTCTCCGTAAATCTGTCTAATATAGTAATATACTGAAACTGGTATTGTGAGGGAAAACAACTTACCCTTCAATGAAACCGGTAAGAACGTTTAACTACCCTTCTTACAATTACTCCTTAACTTCAGGCACACAACTGTTCCAGGTATTCAGTCGTTCACCTTGTTGCGGCGCTCTTTATAGCAACCGCAATGGGATTTGAGCTTTCAGCTAACTTGTTTACTGGTGGTAGCTACCGCGCAGGTCCCTGGCGCGATTCATAGGTCACATGTAGTACTGGTGGTAGGTCACTGTCGCCGGAGACCGTCTAGGCATCTGCCACCGCAACCTATTACTACCGCCATACACTATTGTACAAAAGTATCTGTGTTCCGGTTGTAAGGACACTGTAGCTAGTATAATTACTGGGGTAACGAGACTCAACATCTTATGTCTCAGGCGACGAGCGCAATGTGGTGTTGCGTTTATTATTATCCTAACTAGCGCCACGTTGCTATGGGCGGGCGTATCACTGACCATCAGGTGAACGTGCCGCTCGCCTCGTCGCTTAATTCAATAAAAAGGGCATTATTTTACCCCCTTAGGGTTGGTAAATTGATCCATTATAGTAACTTCTTCAGTTATAAGAGTTAACGTATACAAATACGAAGGTATAAATAAATAAGTAATGTAAACTAATTCGCTTTCAGAATGTTTATTTTCTCTATCTACATATTTCTATGGTAACGTTCTACTTGCCTTCATCATGGATAAGATTTCCCATTAAGATGAGAACTTACGCTCTCAAAATATAAGATGCTTGTAAAATGCAGCTAATTATGATGAGTTATTTGTGAAGGAGTCTTGGGAAAATCCTGTTTGAAACATGTTGCATATTTTGATATAAGAACGCGGAGCGTCAATGCGCCCAAGTGCTTGCCCATTGTCCCGCAATTGCTTAGCCATGAATACATTATATAATATTTTTTGGTGTAAGGGTTCTTGCATAACAGTTCAGGGGGTCCATGACAACCGCACCTGTTCGTGGTGCACCCTGCTAGTCAACAAACGACGCTCTGGCTCCCACCGACCGACATTGGGCTAGAGTGGTGGAAAATGGCCCATATGCCCCCATATGAATCTTGAGGATCTTTGGGGGGGCCTATGTCCAGCAGTGAACGTCAACGTAAACATTACTGTGTTCCAGTTTGAACGACGCTGGAGTAGTAATTAGTAGGGTACCGAGGCTCAATATCTTAGTTCTCAGGCGACGAGCGCAATGTAGTGCTGTATACATCATTCCAACCAGCGCCACGTTGTTATGGGCGGGCGTATCACTTACCATCAGGTGAACGTGCCACTCGTTGCTTAATTGAATAAAAAAATATATTTTCAAACGTGATTGAAAATGTGATCTTCACGAAGTAGATCGCTAGAACAGTAGTAGTAGTAAGTACTACAACGGGTTAGGTTAGTAGTTAACACAGAATTTAAAGATTTTAACTCCTTTGTACCATTTCCAGCCGGTGGGTATGCACCGTGGCAAGTACGAATGGGCCGCCGCTGAGAGCACAACGCATGGTGACTGCTCCCTGCTGATCCGCAATGTAAAACTAGCAATAGACGAGGGTCTGTGGCAATGCCAGGTCACTGCCAGCCACCTTGAAATGCAGGTCTTTAAAGATTTTACAGTCATATTTTAGGAAGCTTTGCTCGTTGAAATACTTCAAATAATTTTCTCCGCACATTTATTTTGGTGTCAGGAATTAATGTAGATGGTAGACGTTGGAGCTGCTGTGGCAGCGCTAACATAAAGCAGCTTAAATATTTCATCACAAGCTTCATTAAAGCGTGCATTACATTTTAGGACGCTCTTTCAAGTCCCCCGGCGCGACTAGCCGTGAGGGTGGCGCTCGAACCGCCGAGGATTATTTACAATGGATCACCTGTTCTACCAGACCAAAAGATAAAGCTGTCAGTTGGATCTAATGCTGTAGTTATGTGTGAGGTCAGGCATGCCAACCCACCGGCTTACATCGAATGGCATCTAGGTAAAACGTTTTATAATTATAGAAGCGAGAGCAGACCTTAGTTACGCAAATTATTTAATCACTACTCAAAACTTGTTCTCTTTTAGAATCAAGCCGATATATAACCTGGCCTGAAACGAATGCTACGGAAACAGACAGCCCAAGAGCATGGGCGGTACCCTCCACATTAGATATGGAGGCTATGACGTCTGCGCACGGGACACGGTTGGTGTGTCAGGCGCACCATCCTTCCTACTCCACCCCTTACTTTCAAAATGCATACGCTACCCTGGACGTTAAATGTGAGATTTATGAATAATTAAAATTATCTCACCCTGTTCAAATATAACTGTTCCTATTTTGATCAATTTTACATCCGGTTTAAATAATTTTTGATCTGTTCTAAAATGCATGCTTTCTTCATCACAATGATTGCCATGAAAAGAATACATGGATATTTAAGAAGAATTAAGTTCTTTTTAAAATTAGGTTAAAATACAAATTTATAATATTCGAAGGTCAGGTTATAACGATAATAGGAATTGTTGTTAATGCATTGATTGCAGACGTTCCAGCTGTAATTGTCGTTGGATCTGATGCGGATGGAATCCCTGACCCAAAAGAAGGCTTTAGTACTTTATCATTGAATTGTCTTGCTGAAGGAAACCCAAAACGTTCCGAGTGGTGGACGGAACATGGACAAGATATCGTTTCAAATTGTCCTACGCTTGTAATAGTTCCTTTGGCGAGGAATCATTCAGGTGATACGAATACACGAATACACGAATACACGAATACACGAATACACGAGGTAATGTACTTGGTTGGGCGGCGACGGCCAGTAAAGCTGGCGCCGCAAACTTGATCTCAACATAAACTATTGTGTTGGTAGAAATAGATGGTGCGATGGTAAATTACCTACACGGTCTCCGGCCGTAGAGTCCTGCCACCAGTGACATCAAACGCATTTCATCATCAGCCGATATACGTTCGCTACTAAACATAGGCTTCCCCCAAAAATGTCCACATCGATTGGTTCCGCGCTGCTCGCATCCGGTAGGTTCCCGCGATTCTCTCCCGATCGTCGGTCCACCTTGTGGGAGGCCTCCCAACACCACGTGTACCGGTACGCGGGCGCCACTCCAGGATCTCACTGCCCCGTCGGCCGTCGGTCCTTCGAGCAATGTACCCTGCCACTTCCACTTAAGTCTAGAGATCTTTTGGGCTATGTCGGTGACGTTAGTTCTTCTGCGGATCTCCACATCCCCACATTTCCGATTCGATCGCGCGGAGCAACTCCGAGCAGGGCCCTCTCCACCGCCCTTTGGGTACCCAAACGCGCCTAATGGATTACACTCGATGATTGCCGTGGTGCTGGTGTCAGCGATGGTCCCTGTGCTGTTCCTGTTATTAATGATTCGTCATCTAAATAAAGAAGGTAACATGTTTTATTTAAAAACGCGACCCCGTTATGTTTGATTCCATCTTTATTTCGCGTTTATTTCCGATTCTCATCCAAAACTTAATTATCCCAAATAAGTATAACTCCACATTATAATCTGTGTATTTCCAAACGATATAATTTTTTACAAAAAAAGTATAATTTAAAGAAATTATCTTTCTCGGATTTTAGCTTTAATGAAAAATGGGATCCAGCAATTTGACAGGTGAGATTTTTTATATTTTTTTATTATTATTTATTTATTATTAGGTTGGGGGGAAAAAGTTTTTTCGCATTATAGTATAGTACGTACGAACTTGTAATGAAATCTGTCTGGATATACTGATTGTATCCGGCTGGTTTTGGTGTCGTTGGCAGTTTGAATTACAAAGAACATAATTCCAAATTCAAATTAGGAAAATGTGTGATTTCCATTTGTTTCTCGCACACACAACAGGAGTCACTCTAATGAACAAATTTGATACATTTTAAACTTTTACTACAAAAAAAGGTAAATATGCAACGCGAGCCGCGAAAAAACTTTGCGATGTTTATGGAGCTACTGCAGTGCAGTGCAGTGCAGTGCAATGTCTGTGGGCACTGTGTAGCACAAATTTGGTTTAAGCGTTTTGAATTCGGAAATTTTAGTGTCAAAGATACACGTCGCTCTGGTCGCTCTGGTCGCTCTGGTCGCTCTGTTACGGATAAAAAAGATACCATTTTTGAAAAAGTGGGGCAAGATCGGCATATCAGTAGTTACGACGTAGCCGAGGAACTGGGATTTGACCAACAAAAAAATTTGACACGTTTGAAAAAACTGAGTACACAAAAAAGCTCGATATTTGGGTACCTCCCGAGCTGACTGAAGGAAACCTAATAATGAACCGTGTACTCGTTTGTAATTCTTTACTGCGACGTAATGAAACCGAACCAGTTTTGAAGAAGCTGATAACTGGTGATGAAAAGTGAATCGCGTACAACAAGGACGTGTGAAAAAGGTCCTGGTCAAAGGCCGGTCAGGCTTTACAGACTGTGGCGTAACCCGGGTCAAGTCACAATAAGGTGATGCTGTGTGTGTGGTGGGATTGGAACGGCTTTATTCATTATGAGCTGTTACCACCAGGCAGGACCATCGATTCTGCACTCTACTGCGAACAACTGATGACATTAAAGCAACAAGTTGAGAGAAAGCGGCCGGAATTAATCAACAGAAGGGATGTGGTGTCCCATCATGTTAACGCTAGACCTCACACATCTTCAGCCACTCAGCGAAAATTAAGAGAGTTTGGCTGGGAGGTGTAGTGTAGTGCATCCGCCGTATAGTCCTAACCTAGGTGCACCTTCAGATTTCCACCTGTTTCGGTCTCTTCAGAATTCTTCAGGCAGTGCCAGGTTAACATCACGCGCGGACTGCCAAAACCACTAGTCGCGGTATTTCGATCAGAACTCCCAAAATCTCTATATCAGTGGGACCATCTCCCCGTCGCCACCTCTACCTACAACACGGCAATAGGTAATCAAACAAAACGGTACCTACGTACTTTAGATAAATATAAATAAACTATATTATAATATGTTTTGAATTATCTTAAAAATGCGAAGAAACTTTTTCCCCAACCTAATATTTATATTTATGCTTAGTCTTTCCCTCTTCTCTTTTATCTTCTTTTTTTCAAATATGGAAAAGATTATAAAATTCGATACAGCAGACAGATAAAGGGGTGTAATGGGTCTCGCACAGTAACTCACGAGAGCCAAGCCAACCTCACCTGCTCGCAGTGCACCCTGCTAATCAACAAACGAGACTCCGGCTCCCACCAACTTGCATTGGGCCAGCGTGGTGGGAAATGGCCTAAATCCCCTCATATGACTACCTATCCGATGTGGGAATCTTTTGGGAAGGCCTATGTCTAACAGTGGACATCTATCGGCTGATGATGATGATGATGAAGACAGATCAAGTGGGAACGGTCCTATGTTAGTGCGCTTTACCATCACAGACCACGCTTAACCAGGTAGGAACTAGTTCAAGCTCTGATCTGTATAATTAAAAAAAAATCCTAAATCACTGACTGATTAGTGAGCTTAGCTTTAACAATTGCACTTTTGATGCACATCAAGATGTTCTCTTCAGCTTTCTACTGTTCCTATGCATGTTTTGGTTTATGTTTGTCAATTCTACAATTTCACACTACAACTATTCAAGAATGTTCTAGACCATTTTAATAATCTACATTGCTGGTTCTCTTCTAAATATCTCCAATTTTATGCTAAATATAATTTTGATGTGATATGAAATGTAAACCGTCATCAGATCGTACATCATACATCATACATCGTACATCATACATCATACATCATACATCATACATCATTAATAATGTGTTGGTTTCCTTTCATTGGCGGCGATCAAAAGAGAACACCTGGAATAGTCGCTTACAGTTACGAGCCCCGAACGTACAGCATAGAAATGTTGAATGTCGAAACGGAAGTGGCGCCAGGCGATAACTCTCCTACCGAATTACCCACTCTACTTCCGGCTGAGACTGACGCATGGTCCGCTACCGACGTGTAATGTATAAGGAATCCATCGACGGAAGCTTGGGAACTCTCTTAGACGGCGACTATGCGTTACAATGACATAATGAAAATAATCCAGAAATAATAAATGTTATACCCAGTGCGGAAACAACCCTCATTCGTGTCATTATCCAATTATTTTTGTAATCATCTCTCTTACTTCTCTGCTGTTCCATTAAACTCTTACTATTCTACCACTCTATCTTCATCATCGCGACCTTTCTATTTTACGTTTAATATATTAACAAGCCGAGTAAAACTATTTTTAGGGGTTATATTTTCGGTCGGTAGGCATTTTCATCCCCTCGAGGCTTAAGTGAGCTAAAGAGGAGCGCTGAACCCCAGCACCGCGAGGGGCGCAAGAGCGGCACCTGCAGCTTCAGGAAAGGGTTTATAATTCGCTAAACTTATTCAATCCGCGCTGGTACAACTTAAATATTAACTTGTAATTAAACTTACGCATTTCTTATACATTCTCAATTATTTTAAAAACTTTATGGAATCAGAAAAAAATAATAGGATTCCTCCCATATGACTTAAGGCCAAGCTACATTTACTAGGCAAGACCTTGGGAGGATGTGATCTACCGTAACATCTTCCCTAAATCAGATAAATTAAATATATATATATATTAATATTTACTATAGTATTTTAATTATTTAAACGAACGCTTAGATGTTACATTATATCCTCTGTAGTTAAGCTGCTGCGGTTTAAGCTTTCGCTTACATACAATTATTGTGCTATGCAAGCAAAAACTGCATATTCACTTTGCATTATACAAGTTCCAGTTCATAAAAGTAATTAAAGACAATTAACCTGTTGTCAAATAAAATAAAAAAAAAAAGTATTTATTATGTTAAGTATCCTATTATATCCAAAGTTAGGCTATGCATAATTAGAAGTGCGACTTGTGCTATGTTACAATAAATAATAAGTTACTAAGTATAAGAACCGCTTGTATCGCCATGTATCCATTATATAATAAAGGCAATTTAAAAAGTATACATTTTTTTTATTTCATACAAACACTCATTTCAACAGAATTTATATAAGACTCTTCCAATTACAATAAATGCTCAAAATCCTTAAATCCGGATATTCGAATCCAGAAATTGTGACATTTGAAACTTATGCTCACAGCTTCAGTTGCTCGTACATCATCTTAAGCCTTCATTCGTGTATTGCTGGACAAAAGCTTCACCAAGTGGATGTTACTCATGTTTCTCACCCAGTCTCAACCAGCTCCTACCAAGAGTAATAACATACATACATCTTACAGTAAATAAATTACATTATTCAAATATCTGATAGTTTTTTTGTATCTTGAAAAGATGCACTGCTTTCTTTAGGTTAGGTTAGGTTTTTGAACTCCAAGTGGAGTTTCAGGAGGCACTTCGAGTTACTTGCCCCGAAGCTGGACGCCACAGCTGCCACACTAAGCCGCATCCTGCCGAACATTGGTGGCCCGAGTTCGAAACGTCGCCGCTTGTGCGTAGGAGTGCTGAGGTCGATGGCCCTTTACGGTTGCCCAATCTGGGCCGGCGACCTCGGCCAACAAAACAAGGCGATGCTAAGGCGATCGCAGCGGATCATAGCCATACGGGTGGCGAGGGCGTACCGCACGGTATCCTACGATGCCGTGTGCGCCATAGCCGGACTCGCCCCCTGGCACCTCGATGCGGTTGCCCTCGCCGACGTCTACTGGCGCCGAGCGAGAGTAAGAACCAGCGGATCGGAACCCATGCCGGAAGAAGTGAAGACGTGGAGAAGAGAAGCCAAGGACAGAATAGTAACAAATTGGTCAGAAGAGCTAAGAACACCTAGAGCTCGCTCGTGGACGCTGGAAGCGTTGCGTCCTGTCCTTAAGGACTGGGTTCAGCGGCGGTGGGGGTCTCTCACCTACAGGCTGGTGCAGATGCTCTCCGGGCACGGGTGCTTCGTAAAGTGTCTGCACCAAATTGCCAGGAGGGAAGAGTCACCAGCCTGCCACCACTGTGCTGCACACATTATTCGAATGCCCCGCGTGGAGTGCCGAGAGGCGCGCCATTGCAAATACAACATCACTTGGCGACATTGTTTGTAGGATGCTGGAATGTCGGGAGTCCTGGGACGCCCTTCAGGCGTTCGCAGAGTCCGTATTGCAGCAGAAAGAGGATGCCGAGAGGGCGCGGGAAGTCGACCCTGCGTCAGCGGTAGGCAGGCGTCCACACGCCGGGCGCATTGTGTAAATATAGCTATAGTAATGTACATATTACAAATATATTATCTAGTTATAGTTTTGTATATATATACATATACATATATATATATATATATATATAGATATAAATAAATACTTAGATTTAAATCGTGCTTTTAGCTCGACAGGAGAGCTGCGCCTCGACAGAGGCTAAGCGGCAGTCGCTCGTTGGAATCCGGATTCAATGGTCAAACCGGTTACCGGGTTCCAACAACAGCGAGTAGTCGTGGGTCCTGGGGTTTTAGTGGATATTGCCGAACGTCTTTAGGCGACCTCCACACTCCCCGCGCCACCTGCACAGCCCAGGCGCGAGGGTCAATAACCGGATTTCCCCAGGTAAAAAAAAAAAAAAAAAGGTTAGGTTTTTGAGACCTACTAGAGCTCCGGGAGGACCTATGAAACGAATGTATCAGACGGCTGCCACAATGGTCTAGGGAAACACCAATACGGGGCACCTCGAGGTGTTCCGCAAATTTATTTAATTTATGTCCTGATAATATTTATAAATACCTGGACAATTATTTCTCCATCAAGTCTCCAACACTGGCTCATGAGTAATTGGGCGTCAGTGCTTTGTTTGTTTTGTTATGGTGAAGTTGCCCCGCTGGTTATTTGACAACCGCAGCAGCTTCATCGGACTCAGGGCTCCCGGATTTGGTATCCGCGAGCTGAAGAAAGAGTAAACAAAAGTAAAGAAAACAAAATAATATAAATAAAATAAAACTCGAACCAAACATAACACATAAAAACTAAACACGTAAAACACACACATATATATATATATATATATATATATATATGTGTGTGTGTGTACGTGTGTGTGTGTATGCGTACATAGACGATTTTGCACAGTAAAGGTGAGATAGTAGGCGCCAGTAGAGCCACTGTATGCACCACCGGATGCAGTAACTGTGGTGTGAAGAAGTAGCACGGCTTACCGCGATAACTGATCGGTGGTAAAAACAATCGTAACTGACTAGGGGTGATTTAGGGTCTGTTCCACAGTGTTCGAGCAAAGTTGGTGCTACATCTCTGCCGCCGGGACCGATTGAGTAAGTACCGTCATTCCGGATTGAAGGGCGTTGTAGCTAGTGAAATTACTGGAGTATTGAGACTTAACATCTTATTTGTCATAGTGACGAGCGATCAATAATATAGTGTTGTGTATACCATCGTAACTGGCGGCAGGTTGTTACGGGCAGGCGTGTCACTCACCATCAGGCTAACGTCACGCTCGTCTCGCTGTAAATAGCTCATTCCATCTTAGTGTTATATTAACAAAATATTAGACCAATTTGATTAAATAACAAATCCGCAGACGATTGTTAAAATCTTTATACACGAAATAGTGATTCTGCCTGTTGTCAAATTATCTCAAATCAGCATCACATAATTTGCACTTCAGTAACTTCGTGCGGTAAACGATTTCAGGGAAGCTGCGAATATAAGACTAAAAGCTACCGATAATATTCCTGATGTTACACACACACACACACACACGAGCGCGCCTAAGCTCCAGCTCGGTGCGTCGCCCCGGCAACGGCCCGGGCGAGGGTTGCATCGGCACCGGATGTTCGCAGCGACGCCGAATAACAAGCGTGAACATCAAATCTGAACAAGGCGCTTTCCGTTCCGGTTTTCATTACCTTCCATTGTCCATCAGTGCAACACATTTCTCCAAGTAACAGTTCCGTCACTCCTGTCCTGCTGCAGGCTTTATTTCATTCGTTTAGTACTGTTGTATGTTCAGCTACATGATCTTTTTACTATTGTATTTATTGCCTCTATAGAGCAGTCACTCCCCCAACCCCCCATTCGCTTCCGCTGCTGTATATTATGAGGTGGTAGTAGAGTGTTATTGACCCCTTGACCCCGTCTAAGCTAGCTAGCTACCACCGTGATATTGTTAAAGTATAGGGGTTGTCAAGCGTTGGTAAGCAAAATGGTAGCCCATCGCAGAGAAAAGTCCAAAGTTACTGTCCTTGCCCCCCCTTCTTGTGGCCCTGCACTTATAAACGCCACACCTGGTAACTAATACGCCTGTTCATAACGACACACCGCTAGTTAGGATGATATACGCAGCATCACTTTATGCTCGTCGTCTTAACACGTACACTTACTTACACCATTGATTTCATTAGCTATAACGTCCTTCAAACCAGACCACAGCGATGTTTGTACAGTATTGTTTAGTGGAAATAGGCGCTGAGGTGTTACCAACCTTTCTTTTGTCGCGCGGGAAATCTTCAAAGATATCTTGCCAATGAAACCTCCTCTTGTCTCTCCTATCCTCGGTGGTCCCCGTCAGTGCATTAGGAGGGGCTTCGGTGGGCACGGCCGACCGTGGATGCAATCCTCCGCATTAGGGAACAGTCGCAACGGACAGTGGATCAAGGTGGTGTGGCATTGGCAGTTACCCTTGATGTAGTCAACGCCTTTAACTCACTGTCATGGGGAGTAATAAGGGAAGCGCTGGCGTACCACCGCGTGCCTCCTTATTTAAAAGACAGATGCGTCCAATATGAGGGTCGGGATACCTTTTACTTCGTAGGAGAGAGGTAAATTGTGGGGTTCCACAGGGTTCTGTATTGGGTCCTCTATTACGGAACATTGCATATGATGCTGACCTTAGAGTCGATCTCCCCGCTGGAGTGTGTGTTGTATGTTACGCGGACGACACCTTAGTATTGGCCAAAGGAGGCAGCTTCGAAGACACCATCCGGCTTGCCGAACTTGGAGTGGCATGCGTTGTGGACAAAATCCATGAGCTGGGTCTACGGATAGCGCCTCATAAAACCGAGGCGACATGGTTTCACAAGCTCCCTAAAACAAGGGAACCTCTCAATTTTTCGGTTCGCGTAGGTGACGTGCCTGTTGGGGTGGGATCGGTGATGAAATATCTCGATCTCACTGTAGACAGTCGACGGAGGTTCGAGAAGCAAATCAACAGCCTGATCCCTAGGATTGAGAAGGTAGTAGATGCTCTGCATAGACTACTGCCCAATGTTGGGGGTCCCGTAGAATGAGTCCGCCGCCTCTACTCGGGGGTCGTGCGATCGATGGCTCTCTACGGAGCGCCGGTATGCTCTCATCGGATGTCATGTGGCCGGCGATGTACTGGCCATTGGTATCGCGCGAGAATACCGAACGTTATCCTTTGAGGCGGCCGCTATCCTGGCTCAGTTTCCACCCTTAGACATTCTGGCAGAGATAGCGGCGCAAGTCTATAACCGACTACGTTATTGCCACGGTGAGGGCGAGCCCCTGGATGCGGCAGAAGTGCGTCGGCAGGAGCACAGGCGTGCTCTAGAGGTCTGGAGAGAGCGGCTCGCCGAGCCGCATAGCTCACGACAGCGCATCGTAAACGCGGTGCTGCCAAGCTTCCAAGTATGGCTCCGGTCGGGTGGAATGGTGCACGTCACTTTTAGACTGACTCAGGTGCTCATCGGACACGGACGGGTGTTTCGACAGTGTGACGATGCAACGCCACCACTGTGGCGGGGGCCCGGATACCGCGCAGCATACGCTTGCTGAATGCCCTGCGTGGAAGTCCGAGCGACAAAGCCTGGTCAACAGGATTGGACACGATCTTTCGCGGCCAGTAGCAGTAGCCGCTTCGATGAAGAGCAAAGGAGCATGGGCAGCATTGGTATCCTTTTGTGAAGCCGTAATGGTACAGAAAGAGGCCGCCGAACGGAATCGAGAGAGAGTTGATTCCGCTCGGAGAAGAAGACGACGGTGCGGTGGTAATGGACGCACCAGCCCGTCAGCTCTGTAGACTCGGGCTAATGAGAATAAGACTAAGGTAAGCACTGCTTGTCGTAGAAGGCGATTAAAAGGGTCTGGGAGTTTCGGAGGCTTTGAGAGTGGGGGCCCTTATCGCTCAACATGCGAATGTGTGTGGGACAGCCTAGGAAGGTTAAGCCCCTCCACGGAGACGTGTTCAAAGATAACTTAACTTGTCACTTATTGTAATGGAACTTTTTCAAATTTAACCTCTTCATATATTTCCGTATTTTAAACATAATAATAAGAATAAAGTTTGTTTAAAATATTTTTGTATAGTTTTATTTATTTATTGTTTTTATAGAATCCCTAATTTATTTTTATAAATCAATGTACTGCGTTACAGTACCACCCTAACTGTCGCCGCGGTGCTATAGGCCGGCGAATCACTTACCATCAGGTGATCAATCTTGATTTATATATAATTATACTCTATTACATGTAATAATATACCATCAGCTTGAACTTCAACATAAACTTTATATATTTATATTCTTCAATATACAGTTTGTTGCAAACAACGGTTAGTACTTAACGTGGTCAATCAATTATCAAGTATGGTCGAGTAGTACAGGGTATCCTATTACATATATAACATACAAAAATCCGTGTATATATATATATATGCTTAGTGTATTATTACTTATTGTATATTCTACGTTAGACTGTTCCCTATTCCAGGATACTTCATTCTTTTGTAGCAATTCCTAAAAAGCAGTGTAGTTAGACAGGACAGGGTTTCCGCTGATTTCTACCGCCAAGCATTAGTGTGAAATCAATACTGTATTCCGGTTTGAAGGGCGCTGTAGCTAATAGCTGTAGTAATTACTGGGGTAACGAGACTCAATAGCTTATGTGTTAGGCGAGGAGCACACTGTGGTGCTGTATATTATATCGTAAGTAGCGCCACGTCGCTATACGCGTGTGTATAGTTATACTTATGTGTTACGCGAGGAGCACACTGTGGTGCTGTATATTATATCGTAAGTAGCGCCACGTCGCTATACGCGTGTGTATAGTTATACTTATGTGTTAGGCGAGGAGCACACTGTGGTGCTGTATATTATATCGTAAGTAGCGCCACGTCGCTATACGCGTGTGTATAGTTATACTTATGTGTTAGGCGAGGAGCACACTGTGGTGCTGTATATTATATCGTAAGTAGCGCCACGTCGCTATACGCGTGTGTATAGTTATACTTATGTGTTAGGCGAGGAGCACACTGTGGTGCTGTATATTATATCGTAAGTAGCGCCACGTCGCTATACGCGTGTGTATAGTTATACTTATGTGTTACGCGAGGAGCACACTGTGGTGCTGTATATTATATCGTAAGTAGCGCCACGTCGCTATACGCGTGTGTATAGTTATACTTATGTGTTACGCGAGGAGCACACTGTGGTGCTGTATATTATATCGTAAGTAGCGCCACGTCGCTATACGCGTGTGTATAGTTATACTTATGTGTTAGGCGAGGAGCACACTGTGGTGCTGTATATTATATCGTAAGTAGCGCCACGTCGCTATACGCGTGTGTATAGTTATACTTATGTGTTAGGCGAGGAGCACACTGTGGTGCTGTATATTATATCGTAAGTAGCGCCACGTCGCTATACGCGTGTGTATAGTTATACTTATGTGTTAGGCGAGGAGCACACTGTGGTGCTGTATATTATATCGTAAGTAGCGCCACGTCGCTATACGCGTGTGTATAGTTATACTTATGTGTTACGCGAGGAGCACACTGTGGTGCTGTATATTATATCGTAAGTAGCGCCACGTCGCTATACGCGTGTGTATAGTTATACTTATGTGTTACGCGAGGAGCACACTGTGGTGCTGTATATTATATCGTAAGTAGCGCCACGTCGCTATACGCGTGTGTATAGTTATACTTATGTGTTACGCGAGGAGCACACTGTGGTGCTGTATATTATATCGTAAGTAGCGCCACGTCGCTATACGCGTGTGTATAGTTATACTTATGTGTTAGGCGAGGAGCACACTGTGGTGCTGTATATTATATCGTAAGTAGCGCCACGTCGCTATACGCGTGTGTATAGTTATACTTATGTGTTAGGCGAGGAGCACACTGTGGTGCTGTATATTATATCGTAAGTAGCGCCACGTCGCTATACGCGTGTGTATAGTTATACTTATGTGTTAGGCGAGGAGCACACTGTGGTGCTGTATATTATATCGTAAGTAGCGCCACGTCGCTATACGCGTGTGTATAGTTATACTTATGTGTTACGCGAGGAGCACACTGTGGTGCTGTATATTATATCGTAAGTAGCGCCACGTCGCTATACGCGTGTGTATAGTTATACTTATGTGTTACGCGAGGAGCACACTGTGGTGCTGTATATTATATCGTAAGTAGCGCCACGTCGCTATACGCGTGTGTATAGTTATACTTATGTGTTAGGCGAGGAGCACACTGTGGTGCTGTATATTATATCGTAAGTAGCGCCACGTCGCTATACGCGTGTGTATAGTTATACTTATGTGTTAGGCGAGGAGCACACTGTGGTGCTGTATATTATATCGTAAGTAGCGCCACGTCGCTATACGCGTGTGTATAGTTATACTTATGTGTTAGGCGAGGAGCACACTGTGGTGCTGTATATTATATCGTAAGTAGCGCCACGTCGCTATACGCGTGTGTATAGTTATACTTATGTGTTACGCGAGGAGCACACTGTGGTGCTGTATATTATATCGTAAGTAGCGCCACGTCGCTATACGCGTGTGTATAGTTATACTTATGTGTTACGCGAGGAGCACACTGTGGTGCTGTATATTATATCGTAAGTAGCGCCACGTCGCTATACGCGTGTGTATAGTTATACTTATGTGTTAGGCGAGGAGCACACTGTGGTGCTGTATATTATATCGTAAGTAGCGCCACGTCGCTATACGCGTGTGTATAACTTACCGTCGTGTGTGCGTCCCGCCCTTTCGTCGCTTTGTTGAATGAGCGAATGTACAGATGTATCTATGTATATGTAAGTTATGGACCCGGATTTTGGATCTAGTCAGACTGTAGATGTATGTACGCTTTATATATATATATATACATATATATATATACATTGAGCTTTAAGACCGTAGAGTGTATATATCTAGTGTTAAATAGTCTTAAGCGGCGTCATCGATCGCAGAGCTTAACGATATTAGACTGTACATAATTATTGGAGTAGGACTTCTATACTCGCTTAGATTAACTTAGTCTTTTACTGTGTGTCCGCGTGCATGAGTGTGTGTATGCATGTGTATGTGCTTGTGCGTGTGCTTGTGCGTGAGCATGTGTGTGTATGTGTCCTGCGGGTCAGTTCCGGCTACGGCGAATTGGTTCAGTTATAGGACAATCGGAATATGATCTCATACAGTTTGTTACAGACATTATGTGTACCTCATACCTCATACCTCATAATGAATCGATTCGATTATTCATCAATTCCTAGTTCGATTCCAGGGCCACACAAACATTTGTACAGTGATAGATTATTTAACGAAATCGCTTGGAATTGTCAACTCTTTCCACTTGTTACCCATCAGCTCCTCGTTTTCGTGCTGCGGCTACAGTGAGGAACCGCTTGCTTAGTAACGCGCAGGCGTCTGGTTCGACTCCGGGGCTCATATTGTTGAGATTGGTTAATAGTAGCATTTTTTCGAGTCCGCCTGGCTAGCTACTATCTTGCAGTAAATCTGCCTCTTCTCCCCAATAGTAACGTTTGGTTCCGCTTCCGTCACCTTAAACCTTAATGTCGCTAAACATTAAATGAAATGAACATCCAAGACCTGGCCAATAGTCAACTATATTGTTTCGATCATTGTGTAACACATTTATACATTATTGGAATTGTTTCAGGGATTCTTCTGCTCTTACACTTTCTTTAATTTAAATTTTAGGATAATTGGGCAGTCTAATCTAATACCTTTACAATGCTCTGAATTCATGGAACCTTTTAAAAACTTCACATTCCGTTTTGAAAGATTAAGCAAAGACTAACACGTATAAGTTTATTACTATCACTATCTAGATCATTTCGTGTTACTAAATTCCTCATAGATTACATTGTATATATACCATTCATTCTTTCGGGAGATTCATCAAATTATTTTAAATTATTAAAAATTGAAAATAATATTTCAATAAATTCCGTGTAAAAACAGTAAATAATGTTTTTGTGAATATACGTAAGGATATAAAATCAATGTACATAACCTTAAATAACCAAAGCAAAACAATGTTGTTGTTTTGATAAACAAGTTAGATTCTTGCATCAGTACCATCGTAATTCAATTACTATTTATTTATTTATTTATTATGGTTTGTATATAAAAACACTTACATTTGTTTCTTTGCATAAAAATACGGAATAATTCAAATATTAGATAGCATGCAGTTTCAACAAACGCTGACGCTGCATACAAGAACTCGAAAACAAAAAAAAACTAAGGTACAATATTAAACTAAGAAAAAAAACAAAAAACAATTACAAGGAAACTAATGTCAACAACAAGGACTAAATATAAAAATATGGAATATATTATATCAATTGAGCTGTCTTTGTTCATGATATACATGAGTAGGCTGCCCAATCTAGGAGTTAGGGAATAGTGGTCTATGTCCAGCAGTGGACGTCTATCGGCTGATGACGATGATGATGATGATGATGATCCAAGTTGGACTTGTACGTTCTATGGGTGGGAACCGACCTCGGTTGACACGGAGCGCGAGGTGCAACATTGAAAGTGAACAATAGCGGAACAATAGCGAATTGTCGATCAACGACGAAGTCATTAAGCGGTTTGTATAAGACGAGCATATCCTGTAAGGTAAATAAAAGTGAATATATGAACGGTTCAGTTTTACTGCGATAAATAACTTGTAATTATCATAATTAACACATTAATTGGTACTTGTTAACAGTAATCGTTTCACTCAACTGTGCTCTATGTCTATATAAACTGTGTTACGGCTTACCTGCATTAAAATTAAACTAAAGACTTAAGTTTAAATGTATATAACAATGAGATAATTCAATATAAATATTAAATATCCATATATTGATCTTCTATACTTAGTTTATAATATTTAAAGTGCCTGTACTTTAAATAATAAAACGTCTAAGTATTTCACAAAGCCACTAAACTGCTGCTTAGTGTAACGTAGCGCACGTAGAACGGAACTGTAGGCGGCAGTTTAGTGGCTCTAAGCAAATCAACATACTACATAAACGGAAACAACGCCAACCACCTTCCGGTTGGACTTGGTGAAGTTCGCAATGACTAGATGGATGCAGAATGACTAATAATGATGTTTTCAAAACATCCTTCTCTTACACATTACACATCCAAGATTTAATGTGTTAATTTCAAAACAGTTTGTCTGGATCTCATGTTATAATATAATATAATATAATATAATATAATGTAATATACGAGTGGTGGTAGTCTCCGTTTCCGGAGACCGTCTAGGTATATACCACCGTAGAGCCTATTTCTGCTATTAAACGGTAGTATGCAAACTTTACTGTGTTGCAGTTAGAAGGGCGCTATAGCTATAGCCATTATAATTACCGAAGTAACGAGACCCATCACCTTCTATCTCTGCGACGAACGAAGTGTGAAGCAGTGTTTTCCTTACTAGCGCCACTATATTATAGCCAGGGGTGTCACTTACCCTTTCGTGAACATAACGTTCGTCTCGTCGCTTAGTTGAATAAAGTATATATATATATATATATATATATATATATATATATATATATATATATATATACTAAACGAATCGAGAGATGTTGTAATACTTGCGTAATAAATCTTATCGAATACTTTCTTTTTACTTAAGGGGCAGACAGTAGTAGGGAAGTGTTATATATATGAACAATTACGTGCATTAGGAATTAAACATAGTACAAGTTATCATACATATATCTCACAATACAGTCAACTTGACAATATTTTAATGTATTATTATATCACGTATTCGATACAAAACAAAGAAATACCTTCAATTACAAAGCAAGCCATCAAAAGTATTTGATATAATAACAACCACCCTGTAACGGATGTACGGGTATTTATAGAAACAGTTATATGTGTGTGTGTGTGTGTGTGTGTGAGTATCAAATGTTTTTTTCATTATTTGCATAACTAGTATCGTTTATAAAAAAAAACAGCTTCCAAAATCCATCTCAGGGTAAAAATAGTGTTTTAAGTAATGCCATTCATATGTTGTTAGGTGAATCAAAACATAATTATTTGATCTTGTATTAAACCAAAATATGTATTTAATATTAAATAATTCTCGTAGAAAATCCTCTTTATGTTAAAAAAAGGATATATGTATTTCATTAAGGTTGCTGTATGTGTATATATACTTTATCAGCAATTTCTCTAGAAATATTAATGTCCTGATTAAAGTTCCCATAGAACTATATCAGGTTTACCTATCATAACGTACGATGTTCCATCCACACCATACCTGATGTACAACAGGTTTGCAATGTACCATAATACTTCGTCTTTGTCGTAACCTCATCACTGAGGGACGTGACTGTGGTGCGTTGCCCTGGCCACCATTTCTTTCCAGACCTTTCTGTGCTGCGCCACTTGGACGGATGATTGCAGGGTAGCTCCCGTAGCGTCCTGAGTTGTGCGTGTCCATCTTGTAGGATACCGCCCTCCCGCTCTCTTTCCTTCCACACAACCAGTAATAATCAGCCTTTCCAGACTGTCTGGGTCTGGGTCTCGCCTGACCGTGTGTCCGAAGAATTTGAGGACTCTCTGCCTACAGATTGTTGAGAGACGTGTTGTTATGTTCAACTGTTTGGGGATTGACTCGTTTGTGCGACGTTCCGTCCAGGATATCCTCAGCATTCTGCGCCAGCACCACATTTCGAACGCGTCAATCCTCGATCTCACTCTCGCTTTTAGTGTCCAGGTTTCAGAAGCATATAGGAAGATAGAAAATATGAGCGTCTGCATTAGGTTCTTTTTGGTGTTGCGGCTAATACCCCTGTTCCGCCACAATCGCTCCAATCGCTCCAATCGCTCCAAACCGGCCATAAGGCAGATTCACAGCAGGCTCCTTGTGGAAATTGGGCTACTGCTGCACAGTTTAGCTCCCATAACAACAAAGGGACTTTAAGAAAATAATACTATACATATATATATATACTATACATATACATATACATATATATATGATATATATATATATGTATATGTATTTTCTTCATTGTATTTATTGTCCATACAAAATTATTGTGAATTTTACTTAATTTTTGAAAAGATTTGATTAATTTTGAAAGTTTTCTTATATTACAATAGATTAAGAGGATACATAATTAGTTTCTTCTTCACTATTGATATTCAGTGTGTTTGGAAATAAATCGATGTTTAAATGTAAACAATTTTTCATTTTGTTTGTTTACTCCTTCCTGTAAACCACATCGCAAAGCAAGTTTATCTGATGGTAAATAATACGCCTGGTAATAACAATAACAATAACAATATCCTAACTTGGATGGAAAATATACAATGCACCACAATGTGTCGGTCGCATTCAGACATAAGATATTACGCCTCGTCACCCCAGTAAATACCGCTCTTCAAGGAAGAACACAGTAATGTTTGCACACTACTGTTTTGTGGTAGAAATAGGAACTGCATTTGTATGCACGTTAATGATCTCCAGCAACAATGACTTGCGACCAGTACACTTAACTAACATCAAATGATGATGTAGTATGTATGTGGAACACTGGAATCTTTAGGTGGTATCACCAAACGATACACCAAACCATCTTTCATTTATCCTGTGAATGGGTCAGAAAATCAAATACTTACTCTTCAACGACATCATCGAGACACCGTGCAGCCTCTTCTCGGAAAAACCTCATCAATTCATAAGCTTGTTTTGTTCTGCTCATCTAGTCACTGGATATAAAATTAAAATATTATTCATAATTTTTTTTTCTTGCTCTATGACGGTTTCAGTTACTTCCGTTTAAGTTTTACAAGCATTTTGTTTGCTTTGAACCGTCTAAAGCCTTTTCACACACCAAACCCTTTTACCTGTTGTAGCTTTAAGACTAGACGATGAATAGATTAATTAAGTCCTTTTAGTGTTAGCCTTGCACTACTACAGGCACTATCGCCGTAAGTTCACATAGTTTAATGTCTGTTCTTTGTAAATTGAAAGAGTTCACAAAGATATATGTGTAAATTTTTAAGTGTACATCTCTTAGCAATAACACACAGAATATACATTGTTTGACACTACAGTCTTTTGAAAGAAACTTCGAGATTGTTTAAAATAAAATAACTAGTTATAAAAGATTTCAAACATATTAAGAAAGACATAAACCATATTTTTCGTGCTTTACGATTGATTTTTATTAAAACTCCTTTTAGATCCCCTTGACAATAATAGATCGTGAAGCACAATTGAATGCAAGAGCCGCGCACGCGCCGTAACGTTCGCTTCAAACGCACTCACACACGCAAATCCCGTCAAGGGGCGTACCTAGGCAACGGCCGCGCCGAACGAGTGCCTATTCTGAAAACACTAAATAGTAAAATCGCTAAATAACGAACAGTTGCAGTAAATAAAATTGACATATTGTCAAAGATATGTTTTGATCATATACTGAGGAAAAACGTTTTTTATATATATATATAAAACAATGCGACTGAGATTATCGCAACTTTGACGGAACATTCTTCGAAAGAATTTATCATGTTCATATAAATGTTCATATCAACTGTTCATCATTTACTTTACTTTCTTTACTTCTTATCTAGTGATTATTTAAAACATTATATCCATTAATTGCTATGAAGATTTAAAGAATAGCGTAGAAACATAAAAACCTAAAAACTTTAAACAATTTTGAATTGATCTAAAACTAGAATAAAGCTGCGAATTGTCGGTCGACTGAACCTGTGCGTTAATTTAGTTAACTGACTTTAAGGCGCAATACTTTGTATCTCCCCTCCCCTACTTTAACTTTGACCACTTTAAGATAATTTAAACTAAACAAGATATAACTTTATAGTTGAAAGACAGTTAAAAAAACTTTAAGACATACAAGGAAAATGCATCTATATTCTTCTAACTTATACGGGAGGCAGAGAATGGGACTGGAAGTGGAGGTGAGGAGACAGCTCACCACGGAAGCTATTGCCTCCCTGATGAGTGAAGGTGAAAGTCGCCAGATATTTTTAAAATATTGTAAAAAGTAATAGAAGACACAATAAATAGAAATAAAAAATGAAAGCAAAGATCAATAAATAAAAATAAGTATATAAATATACAAACTATAGAAAAAAGGACCAAATTGTAATAAATAAAGTAAATAAAAACAAATAAAGGAAACAATAATGTAAAACTAAAAGTAAATTAAAAGAAGGACAAGAAGAAAGAAATTATGCCAAAGGGATGATTGTTTCAGGACACGACGAGGCGACGGTCTTCACTTGCGGGAGGTATGGAAGAAGGAAATGGGATGGAGTATGGAAGAGAATAGAAGTATGGCAGATAAGTAGGGTGAGATAGATAAGAGAGAATGAAAGAAGAGTATGTAGAATAAAAAATGTATAGAGATAAGATAAACTGGGATTTTAAGTGAAATGTATATAAAAGGCTCTGACCCACAACATGCAGAGGGAACAATAAAGAAAATACTTGTTGTATGGACAGGATGCAATAAGGTCTATAAACTTAATGTTAATTTTAATTTTAGGTACGTTTTAATTAAATTCTACTCCGGATGCACTAATTGACCCCCACTATTTCCGGGAAGGCAGTTCGCCCGGGCTGTCAGCTGCAGCGCTGTATCGATCCAAAATTTCACGCAGGACATTCGTATCGTTGACGTACGTGGACTTTGTACTGACAAGGAAAGGTGATGATTACAAAGAGTCCAGTCACATTGGCACACACAGCTACAGCCATACAGCGCACTGGTGATAGGTCTCTGTAGCCGGCAGGTACCACCGTAAGGGTACCACTGCAGTGTCTATTGCTTCCGTCAAACAGTACTGTGCAAACACTATTCCGGTTTGAAGAGCGTTATAGCTTGTGTAATTACTAGGGTAACTATACTCAAATTCTTATGACTAATTCGGCAAACGCAATGTGGTGTAGTGTATATCAGAGGTTCCTGCCGCCACCTGCTGCTATTTGTTTTGCTGCAAGCTTGTCGATTTTATTTGAAGCCTCGAATTTAATACTTCGACGATGTTTTTTTTCCTCCACGTCTTTCTTCACCACCAGCCGCTCATTACAGTTACGCAGTTCTTCCCACTTTGAGACAGTAATCCAAGAAAATATTTCTGTGTCCTGTGTGGTTTACACTATGCGTTCCCTTTCGATCTGTAGATCCATTCCATGTCCACATTCGAGTCATGTCAGAGTAAATAGTGAAAAGATTATAAGTATAGTTCTAATATTTTTTCGCTAGTATCATCTCAGACGCAGATTGGATCAGCAACCAGGTTACAACATTGTAGGTAACTTTTGAAGCTTATGAAGGAAAAGTTAAAAATTGAGTTTGTGTATTTGTAGTCAATCCCGTTAAACACTTTACAGGCAACTTTGATATCTTTGGAAAATTATAGTAAAGTCCACGTCGGGTATACCTTAGTCATGCGAACAAAATCAGTTGTACTTCAAAAACAAGAGCACGCAACAAACTAAGAATCCTTGTTTTTACAATGAGGGTAAGAAGAAAACTATTTTTTTTCTTTTAATTAATGATCACTTTGTTTACTCTCATCGACGTTTAGCGCTGAGCTAAATTCACAGAAATGTTTTTCAACGACTTGTCTTTGTAAACATTATTAATGAGGAGTCGTTTAAAAAACGATGTAGATATCGATAACACAATGCCCACTTCCGGAGACAGACTACACAACGAAAGGACGAATCCATTACAGTTAAGATTGGTATAGATCCAGTAATCGGGAATGTTTCTTTTGAACTCTCCTTTATGTTGAACTTAAAGATAATATAAGTGTTCCAGGATCAAACGTAAACTTCAAACTAGACGATGAGACGGCCACTGTAACCGGTCCTGCCGACTACGAGGCCGTTTCAAATTAACTTTTCTTCATCATTCTAAATAAGTGAATTTCATTGAAGCCTTTCAGAATTCTTACACGCTGTTAGTTTTACAATCACGGCCACACGAGTGCTCGTCGTTACAAAGACGAGAACCTTTTATGGTATACAGATTCGAATATCCCCAAAGCCATCTTACCCCTGAGATGTTTAAAAAGTCGTCTAAGAAATAAGTTACTTCGCTTTCCAAATCATGCGATAAATGTAGGCTTCAGTTGTCAATGAGAAATGTAAAAAGTCAGAAACTCTTAGCATCCCTGTTGCATTAAATAAAAGTGAATATCTTTTTACGTGTTATATGTTACAAAACTGTGTTAACAGCCCATTCAATGTCACCCTACTGGTACGCGGGGCCTTACCCCACAAGAAGTCAAGACCATCCATCACGTGAGCCGAGTGCGGTTTGGCAAATGTCACATGTCCTCGCAAACTATGGTTATTGAAACTCGTCGGTTTCCTCATAATGTTATCCTGCAGCGAAAGTTAATGCTCATCGGAAATCGAACCTGCGCCCCTGAGTAAAGCGTCCCTGAGTAAAGCGCCTTGTAAGCCGAACTATAGCCGCTTTACTTGACTGACTCTATTCATTAACCTTATCTACGAAACTCTAACCTCCACCGATCTCTGCTGGCTATATTCCAACCCAACGTTCCAAACGCTTCTATCATTATTATATACTCTGTATAGTTTAAAGAGTTTTACGGAGTTTTAGTTTACGGGTTGATATTGACACCTACATTAGTTCAATAATAACCATTGTATATTTGATCATAGTTAGCCAATTCCCTTTATAAATGTTAAATTAATTTCGACATACAGTTTTCAGTAAATCTCTTGTATTAGATGCAACAAGCTAACATAACCAATGTAACTTGGCCCCTACGTACAATGAAACCGCGTACTATTCGAAGACAACTGCTGACTTCAGAGAGTTGCTCGAATCCGATTAAAGCTCTGTTGAGAGTGTGTGAGACAAGTGGCAGGGAAGAGTCTTAACAAGTTAAAAATACTTGATATACTAAGATGTAATAATTCTCCTTAAGATGTCAGACACGGTTTTCTAAAAGCAGAAGCGATTTCGCGGACATTATAACATTAAAAACACCAGTAGCTCTATCAAGAAGATATAATGTTGAATATATTATATGTTAAATGTGCACATACTTATAAGGACTAAAATATAAAGCAATTTAACTCTTGCTTTTATATATACATATATATATATATACTTTGTGTTTAAATGTAGCCAAAAGAGGACCAGAACTCCAAAGTTTTATATTGAGACATAGCAAAATATTATTGCGTTGCTTCAAGTGAGTTACTTATGAACCAGTGATAAATCTGAACAGCGCCGTTAACTAGATACGATATACTTGTTGGCGAATAAAATTTTCAAGAGAAATAACATTGAAGCAATTTCCCAAGCACTGAAGATGAGTTCTGCCGTTGGCAAGGAAACGGATAAAACGCCACGTTACAAGGTAAACAGGCACTAAAATGTTTTCTCTGGAGGATAGAGTGACCAGAATAAATACCAGAGAATGCAGCTAAAATCTTGTTTGAAATCATTTTCTCTTCTATACAAATTGATAATATTTAAGGGTTCCTTATTTAGTTCCTCCACAAAAGATCTCTTCAAAACGTGGAGACAATCAATCAAAGGGTCTATTAGTTTGTTATTGTGTATATTAGTTCATTAGCATTCAAAAATATAAATTTTATTCAAAACGTGCTTAATTTTAGAACAGAACAGAACAGAACAGAACATGTAATAGAGAAACTTTTTTTAATTTGTATTTTAATGCATTTCAATACTGTTATTTAGTTATTACCGGAACCCAAGTTTCATTTTACAGTACCTCATGTGCACTCTGTCATTGCCGGTAAAGTTTGAACATTTTGATTTGAATTTTAACTTAATGTGGTCGTAACATACTTACCCTGTACACTTTAATTACATTTAAAGGTGTCTTTAGTACTTTACTAACTTTAGTATTTAAGCTAAACTTATTGTGGGCATGAAATAAATGAATATATTTATAAAAATATAACCACTTGCTAGATTGTTATAACACCGGGGCTAGTTATGTTATTACATTAGCATATATCTACTTTGTTTGACCCGTTCAAAGGGCAAAAGGTATTAAGTTTAACTATTATTATTGTTATATAATAAGGAAAACGTCTTGTCTTACTGAACCGTGTGGTCACCTTAATCACCGACGAGAAAAATTTGATAGTCTTCCCTTTGAAATGCGCTTTGCAATATTCGCTACGAACGATTAAGTCAAGCGATTCACTTTGAACCGTGCAGCATGTAAACTCTCATAGAAAATGTATTAAAAATGTTTACATATTATTTCCAGAAGAACATATCGCATACAAGAAAAAAAAATATTTTAATACAATTGCGCAAATATCGCCTTAATATGAGTGGTTTAAAATACATTCAAAAGAAAATATCTGATAATCTCGGAATGGTTTAACCGTTCAATTATAGCCATCAACGCTTCTGATACTAAATCTTTATGAACTAAATCAAAATCGATCGTGCTGATTAAAATGATAACACGTATCTGTGGTTTCATATTTATGATAAAACTTTGATACACAAGATAAACTCACAACATCCTTCTTCATAGGCGAAGGGTTAATTTTAAAATAAAAATGACTTAATAACCTGTTGAGACAGTCAATTCACATAGCAACCTCACCTTGGCCTTTAATTTGGCGAGGGTCAACCCGAACCCACCCCAAACGTTCCGAAGTAGGTCGAGTTCAATCGATACAAAGGTACTTTGATTCGTGTACCCACGTCCACCCCTATGTTACTTTACACTACACAATAACAGTGACACAGAAATGAATTAATCCAATATATTAACAAAAAAAAAAATCATTTCAAAAACTAATTGTTACGTGTATAACATTTTAATATATTTTCATTAAACTATAGAAAATTAAAATATGAAATATTTATCTGCTTTCAAAGCATTGGAGGTTATTTAAAAATTCACTTCGCCTTTTTAGAGTAAATATTAGAAATTTGGTTTTGATGTTCAGATATTTTGGAAATATTCAAATATGAATAGGCCTCTTTCACATTAGTTTACCTTACCATCAAAAATTATAACTCGCCTAAATGAAATCAAAATCCAATATTCATTAATATTAAACATAAATTATGAAGCAAGTTTTTTTCTTTTGTATATGTCAATCTACATTTAATTAGTATTCTGTATATTAATATACAGAATAAATTATCATTAATAATATAATGTTCACATAAAACAAATCGTACAGTGGTAAGTTATTTTCGATGAGTAACTACCATCCTCACACTGTTCATCAGCCGCCATGTTGCTTTTTCTGACTTTCAATGTTTTGGAGGCGCAGTATTATTTTCGCGTGACCCCCACGACCTCGATATAACTCAATATCATATAAAATCGAGACGAACTGTAAGTCTGTTGTAGATAAAGAAGGAAGGCAGACGATGTGGTGCAGCGTCTAATTGCGAATATTAAATCCGACACAAAGCGGCACGCACACAGGCACGCACACAGGCGCGTACACGTTTTCGCAACAAAAGTGGCGCGTAAGCTCCGCCGCGGGGCGCGTCGCATGGCAACGACCCGGGCGGAGGGCTTTCCGGTAACGGCTCCAGTCATATTTGCAAATTAAATACCGTACAGTGAGCTAATAAGTTTTTATTTTATTTTTTATACGACGCAGCTACGAGATTTCAAGTACGTTCTACGTCTGCCTATAACAATAACACATACACAACAGCTCAGTGCGCTATAATGTAGTCCTAGTTAGGATATGTACACAGTCGCCTTAGAATACAAGACTTAAAGTATTCACCCGTCAGTAGTTTAACCACCTACAATCTCTTTAACCTGCATATTAGAGGTCTTATTGGTGGTAGGTCTCAAGTATCACCGCAGCGCCTATTTCTGCCATACAGTTCTGTGCAAACGTTCCGGTTTGTAGGGCGCTGTAGCTTGTTAAATCACTGGGGTTACGAGACTGATGTATCTTATATTTCAGATGACGAGGGCAGTGCGCTACAGTATATCATCCTAATTAGCGCCACGTTATTATGGGCAGGCGTATCACTTACCGTGAGGTGCACGTCTCGCTCGTCTCGTCGCTACATAGTATAAATAAAAGATACTACGGTAATATCTATGTCTTCATCACGAGAGTCCTAAGACCAATAAAGTAGCCTAGCATTCATTAAGAGCACTAACGTACATTGCAAAAGAAAAAACTATCTCTTCTATGAAGTAAAAGTACAATGGACGCGTCAAGGTGCCTTTCACCTCCAACAGGTTATAACAGGAGACTGTATTGTGTATATTCTATCGAACGAACCTGAAAAATACGTGTGTATTAGTAATTGTTGTCTGCGTACATTGTACACAATACATGTAATGTATATATATAGATATATATCCAGTATCGTTTTACAAAAGAAATTTCTAGAAGCACCTCGTTACGAGAATAACGATGTCACCGAACGAAAAATTTTCGTGGAATAATCTGCACAATCAAAAGGTATAAGTATCTCGGAAATCGTGAGCTTTGGACCCTCCACAAGGTGAGGGTTGTGGGGACGAGGGGATGGTGTTGCGCCACCCCATTCAGAATTTCATTTAGACAAATTCGGTTGGCTTTAAAAATAACTAATTGACATTCAATGTTCAGCTGAGGGCGTTCATTGTTTGTGATGATGATGATGATGATGAGTATTACGTTGAGTAAATTCAGATTTTAAATTTATGATAAACAATACTATCACTGTAACTTATTATGTAATAGAAGATAGAATTTATTTTGCCAGTTTGTATTGTTTTACGTTTGTCTATGTGCGAGTCTTCCACGCGGTCCACTGTTCTCTGTTTCGGAGCACGGTGAGTTTGAAACCTTTCAAACATCTCCATGGGAACGGTTGAGATGCCGACACTTTCACAACTTTCCGTGCTCATCCAATTACGAACTATACACCAAATTAATAACACGAACGAAATTTTATTTCAAACATTGAAATTCCGTAGGATATTCTTTGTTGCGTGCTTTTGAATATTACTCAGAAGAGCTTCGCATTTCGTGTTTTGTTATAGACGTGAAATGTCAACAGCTTCGTTATAAATGTGATGAGATACTAGCGAACGGGCCACTGAACCGGAAAAGCGTTACGTTGATTAGTTTGGTGCACTCAATCGGAATATTTAAGCAAACAGTTCGCTAACGAGATCTTATTATAGAAAATATTGACGTGTTACGTGAAACACGGAAGGTATTCCGTGATAGGAATTAATGCGATTTACGTCATTTGCCATATTATGTTATAACTTGAAAGACGTACTGTAATATCCATATATATATATATATATATGAAAGTCGAAAGAAGTATTTTTTTGTCACATAGAGATAGAGTATAAAAATATGTTTTTTTTTTTTAATGTTATACATCATACATAAAAATAATAAAAATATAGTTCACATCGATGTAGATTAAATGTGTAACAAACAATTATCGATGAACAATTTTGGTCGTCCGTGCCACACATCACGCTGAAGGCGCCATCTTAGGTCAGTCGTATTTCAAAATGGCGACTGTAATGTAATGCTGCGTGAACATCCCCACTAAAGGCTCAATGTAAACGTATCACTTATGACTACGTATAACGGCGTATTCATTTTATCAGTTCGATGTACCATATTTTTGTAATTCAAGGTTAATTTATTTTATTTGCTTTTTCCGCTTCAAACGCAGCGTCCCATGTCATCTCCGTTTCCGTCTAGACGTCCCGACGAAGAGTTTGTTTTTTTTCAGTTTTAGATATTTGATTAAACAGTTTGTGTGAGGAGTGTTGTGAATTTATTGTCCGGTCGCTGTGAAATAAACTGAACAGATTGTTCAGCATCCACGTAATCTTTTATATTTAAACGTTAATACATTTCATATAGTATTTTCCAACGAATTTTCTATATTTGTCTCTTGAAACGCTTTGTATATTTATACTACAACATACAGTAATGTTTGTTCATTATTCATCATCATCATCAGTCGATAGACGCCCACCGCTGGGCATGGGCTTCCCCAAAGATCTCCTTGCTAGAGTTCATTGGGGAGAATTGGGCCTTAGCCAATTGAGCCTCGTCTGTTATTCAGCAGGTGCGGCTGACTTGCACTGTTTACATTATTATGTAATATAATGTAATAAAATAACTATTGCGAACATATTTACCTATCGGCTGAATAAAGTTTTTAGCAACTGCATTTCTAAAACTTTTTGTACATGTGTACATTGTGTACGTACGTCTTGTACATATGCACTTTTTGTACAAACATTTACTGCTGTTAAAATGAATAAATTCAAACAGTTCGATAAAATTGAAACGAATGTTCGTTTAGTCAGTAATTCATTCACCCCGTCCAGGGACCCCTCAAACGACTCCAGTGAAGCGAAGCACTTAGCGAGCAGATATCATCCACTTTGAGTTTATTTATTAAGCAGTATCAGTTAAGTTTTTAATACTAAACATTATTTTAATTTATACTTGTTCATTGTTTAAGATTCGTTTTCATCATGCTTTTTGTTATCTTTTTATATTTCTATGTATGATTACTGCAATCAACTTTTTCTCTATATGTCTATCCACTTGAGCTAGAACAGTGTTAATTACTATTTGTTGACATCAACTCCTAACGTCACAGACAACCACTAAAAATGTGTATAGAATAGCAAACTGATATCTTTAGTCTCTTCCTTATGTATTTTTTATTTATTTTATGTACGTTTATGTTGCTAAAAGATGTCTCACCGTTATTCACTTCATTGTTAGACAATTCAATGAAAAAGAAGTAGTTGAGTACCTTTTAACACCCGACAAAAAGATTATAACTTTATGTCAGTTCAAAAAGTGCTGGAGGTGTGCGTAAACATACTATTTAACATTCCATCAGTCACGTATTATGCCGTGATCACCCTATATGTTTATTCTTATTAAAACTCTTTATAATTTCAAAGTACATTTAAGCAAATTGAATAATAACCTTATGCCAGTTAACAAAGAAACAGTGCGCAAATATCTACATACAAAACTAATGTAAAAGCGCAAATACATTTTATATACGCTATCAACTAAACACTCAGCTGCTGCAAAACCACCTCTCGAGCCCCTTGCATCTGTGCATGGTCGTATGATAAAAACATTGAACGGATTATTTCGTTCTATTCATATACGTACGATGCAATTCTTTATTGAGCCGTATTTCCGTTCAATTTCAACGCGTGTAGAGGCCTAGCTACAGTGGACATTCGTTAACATGCATCGACAATGAATAGAGAGTGATTGAAAATCGTTAACGTGTGTTGGGAGATAACTGTACCGTGCACAAATGGATTCCAATGCACTACAGGCTTTCATGTTGCATGCATTATATTCATTACTATCTCACTCCGTGCACTCTGAAAGTACAACGTTATATATCTATATATAACTTTATATTTTCAGTTGCATACCTTACATGTGTGAGTTATATATTTGGGGAACCACAGCTTTCAACCAGTTTACACTTGGACAGCGTGGTGAAAGAACAGCTTTGGTTTATTATCTGTGAGAAAAAACTAGTATTCCGAATTGTAAAATAAGTTTATCTGTTTTTTTTACTGTATGAAGCGATCGGAGGAACTAAACGTCCGCGACTGTTTATAACAATAGGGGGTTAGTTAAGATGATGAACACTACAAAAATTTGTGTATGTCGCTTTAAAACAAACAATGTTATATCTCATTACCTCAGTAATTGCACTAGCTATACACAACCTAAAACACTACATTACCTAGCGGAAGACCGTATGGATAAACACACGACGAATAGGAGCTGAGCTCCTATTTCCGTCGCCAAACAGTAGTGCGCAAACATTACTGTGTTCCGGTTGGAGGAAATTAAAGGTAGTAAAACTATTGGAGCGCTGCTCCAAGTTTTAACATGTCATGGTTTTAAAGCGACGAGCACAATGCGGTGCTGTGGACGTCATCCCAACGAGCGCCACTCTGCGTGGGGCGCGTCACCTACCATCAGGTGAATGTGTAGTGTCGTCGCTTCGCAAAGTAACATAAATATTGTTTGTGGTGTCACCGTGGTGCAGGATAGTACACGTTGAAAAACCTTACTAGTGTATAGCTACAGCTGCAAATGTGTGTAGTGTATTGAAGCTGGGTTGATTATCCCACTTGGATGCCCTTTGTGGGCCAGTCTTCACCGGCTGAGTGTGGTACCCTCGATTCCGGTACGAGATTATTTTGTTTATGTTTATTGTTACTTGATTGTGATAAAACGAAGAGTAAGGAAAATAAACATATAAAAACTGAAGCAAATTTTGAAGAAGAAGACGAGCGGGGCGTACACTTGATGATAAGTGATGACGCTGCCCATAACAAACGTGGCGCTAGTTAGGATGATATACAGAGCACCGCATTGCGCTAAGGATTTGTTAAATCATCATTTCGAGTGATGGGCGTCCAATGCTGGGCAAAGGTCTACAGTAATGTGTTTCACAAAGCTTAGTCTTGCGCTGTGTGACTTATTTACTGCGGGAGATTTATTATTTACTTCTTTACGAACCGTTTTTATATATATTACAAAGTGTACGTTTTATAAGATATTACCTCGAAGTTTCGTGTATTGATATTAATTACTACTATAACTAGTAGACTAGTAGAAGACCTTTCACAGAAAGAAATCCTTTCTTGCTTTGGTAGATACCCAGTGTTGTAGACAGTAACTAGCTAGAAGTAGTGTAATTGCTGGGGTGACGAGACTCAACGTCTTACGTCTCAGGCGACGGGCGCATTGTGGTACAGCATTATTATCAGCCTTTGTTTATCCACTACTGGATAGAGGCCTTCCTTTATGTCTTCCACCAAATGCGATACTCAGCTTCTCGCATCCACCCACTTCCGACCGCCCTGATGATATCAATGGTCCATCTGGAAGGAGGGCGTCCTACACTTGTGCGACCTGTACGCGGCCTCCACTCCAAGACTTTTATCCCCCCTCGGCCGTCACTGACACGACAGACATGACCGGCCCACTGTCACTTCAGCTTGCAAATTTTGAGAGCTACGCCGACAATTTTAGTTCTTCGACCCGGATGCTGCACACTATTCCTTTTAGTATTATTGATGTTTATGTTTTGGACATTAATTAATTATAATCATTTGTGATCGTCTTAATTAGGAGCTTGTTCTAGATTATTTTATAGTAATATTCAGTTCTTTTACGTTTATATAGAAGGGTGAATACTTGTTAAGATAATCTGATGCCGTTTGTGTGGTTGATTTAATTATTTATGATCCCTTCACCCTTGTAAAGGGCTCCTCACCTTGTTACGGGCTTACAGTATTTACTAATTCTGAAGATCCCGACACAAGTGTTAAATTCGCATTCGCAAAAAAAAATGTAGGAATGGCATACGGCTGCAGTAAACAGACCCCGCCGTATGCGGTGAGCGCCAACCAAATACTGCACTCCCCTCCCCCCCGAAACAGGGAGCGTTTAATTGTCCTCGGAGCACACTCCACAGCAAGGTCTACTGGCGAACCAGTAGAAGAGCACTCGGCTCATTGTTAGTGCGTGAGCACAAACTGCGATCAAACTGCGCATGGCAACGTGAGTAGGCATCTCACGAGATACAACCGTAACCGGATATACAGTGCATGGTCAGCGCACATTCCGGGACACATAATAGATATATAGGGTACTCTGACCCAGAGATTACTCCTTGTACGAGTCACCACCTTCACCAGCCAGGTGCACTTGCACACGCATTGTAAAGTGTTGGAATTAACATCATCACCAACTACGTAGTCAGCACGGAGTGCAATCCGCGGAGTGCATTCAAGAGCTTATACCTCACCTCATAGCATGGCAAAGCGATTACATCGCAGCCTTGAGAGATCGTACTCCCACCAGCAATCACCACACATGAAGTAAATGCATATCTCCGCTAACCGCTGCAGTGGATGTAGCCAACAAATATCAATTTCATTATGAGCCATCAGGCGTGGAGTCTTTGTCGTTGAGTAGAATGTTGTTTTGGTCATGTTTGCCTCGCCCACCGACAACTCGCCACCATATCTTAAAACATGGGGAGGTGTTGAGGCCTTCATTTGAAAAATTCATAAATTAGTGAGGGCAGACAGTCTGCAGCCCCCCGTCATCAAGGGAACCGACTTGGAACAATCTAATAAGATGGAGTGTCAAACCATAACGCGAGGCGCAACCTCCAAAGGTGACATTTAGCCTGGTGACCGTCGAAGACGTTGTATCACTGAACTGCAACAGACATGCAATCGACTATCATCGGTGCACATCATCATGAAAGGCGCACAAGACATCACAGCAGACATCAATATCTTGTAACAGTCCTCAACCAACCGAATCCGTAACACGCATCAGCTCAGTAACGGTGCTAACGTCACGCTGCGACAACACGCAATATCAATGTTTGATAAGCATCGAGGCAGCAGCTCGCATCCGCTTCCGCTAGCTCGTAATGCATCGACACAGTTCGAGTCGACTTTGGAATAAGCAAATGTTATTAAATAATAATAAAACGCCGAGCACCCATGCATCATGGAGCGGAAGCACTAACACATGGTTCTGAGTATTCCGATATCACTAAAGTGCTATCTAACACTCTCCCCGAACCGGAGTATGATCAAGTAGTTACTTAAGTATCCACCAACTACCCCCGGCTGGTACCTCACCTTCTTCACCCACTTGATGTTGTATGTTAAACTTACCATGCATCATGCATGCATATCTTTAATGACAGGTAGCCCGTCTCCGGCTACAGACACCACCAGTAAAACACAAAAAACATTTTGAAGTATATCTTTAGATATGATAACCACAATATTATTTATTTATTACAGATGTACTATGGTATATTTACCGGTGGTAGGTCTCCGTTGCCGGAGACCGTCTAGGTCCACTTCAACGCCCATTTCTTCCGACACTGTATACCAGTTCAAAGGTCGTTGTAGCTAGTGAAATTACTGTGGTAACGGGACTTAGCAAGCTCAGACTCAAGGCGACGAATACAATGTGGTGTTGTGTTGTGTGGACCGTGGTATATTTCTACTACATCATAGTGAACGTATCGGTTGTCAGTGCTGAGGCACAGGTAGAAGTCGCAGCTGGTTTACAGACCTTCGAGAAATGAGTAAACTTTTTTCTATAAGATCCTCATATTATTTTATGTAAAATTCTCATACTATATCTGTCTAGAAGTAGAGCAGGCGATATATTTGTTCATACTGTACCGAAAAAGATATACTCTAGATGTTACTATCTATCTCAGGTCTATCTATCTATATGTAAAGATGTATTGAATTCCACTACTGAACTAAGGCTGACCAGAAATAAACATTCGCTGCACTCCGAGCAATCCGATATGTTGGTAATTATGGCATATTCATGTATGGTGATTGCTGGTGGGAGTACGATCTCTCAAGGCTGCGATGTAATCGCTTTGCCATGCTATGAGGTGAGCTGTGAGCTCTCCAACGCACTCTGTGCTGACTACGTAGTTGGTGGTGATATCAATTCCAACTCTTTACAATGCGTGTGCAAGTGCACCTGGCTGGTGAAGGTGGTGACTCGTACAAGGAGTAATCTCTGGGTCAGAGTACCTTATACATCTATTATGTGTCCCGGAATGTACGCTGACCATGCACTGTATATCCGGTTACGGTTGTATCTCGTGAGATGCCTACTCACGTTGCCATGCGCAGTTTGATCGCAGTTTGTGCTCACGCACTAACAATGAGCCGAGTGCTCTTCTACTGGTTCGCCAGTAAACCTTGCTGTGGAGTGTGCTCCGAGGACAATTAAACGCTCCCTGTTTCGGGGGAGAAGGAGGTGCAGTATTTGGTTGGCGCTCACCGCATACGGCGGGGTCTGTTTACTGCAGCTGTATGCCATCCTCACATTTTTTTTTAAATGTGAGGATGCGAATTTAACACTTGTATCGGGATCTTAAGAATTAGTAAATACTGTAAACCCGTAACAAGGTAAGGAGTCCTTTACAAGGGTGAAGGGATTATAAATAATAAAATCAACCACACAAACGGCATCAGACTATGTTAACAAATATTCATCCTTCTATATGAACCTAAAAGTACTGAATATTGCTATAAACACAATCTAGAACAGGTACTAATTAAGACGATCACAAATGATTATAATTAATTAATGGCCAAAACATAAACATCAATAATACTAAAAGGAATAGTGTGCAGCATCCTAGTCGCGTCAAATAAGATTATATGAGATACTAAATTGTTTTTAAAGGTCTATATATTATTCAATTTATATTTAAAAAACGTCTGGCGGAAAGAAGGTTACACAACAATTCATTTTCTATGACGTAAGATAACGAAGCTCGTTCCCTCTTGAAGTTGCCGGTGCGACTGCCGTACCCGCCGCTCGCGCGCCGTGACGACGCGTCGGAGGGCAGTGTAGCAGCAGCGCCCGCCCAACTAGTGGGCGATACCCAATTGGTTCCGCCCACCTCGTAAATCAAAAGCAATTACTTGCTTCTATAACAAATCCTCTACGAGATAAAAAATAATAACGCCATGTTTTATTTTAAAAATAGAATCTGAGTTCCTGCTCTATTTTTCTATTGGGTATGACATAATGGTTTTTTTTTTTAATTAAACAAGCTATTGTGTTATGAAGGTCGTACCTGGTGTCGAGTAGTGATCTGGTATGTGGTAGTAATGGTAGTGGCTAATCTTGTAATTCCCTATGTCTTTTTTTATCTTTTCTTTTATTCATTTGATTTTGTGATAACTACTGTTATTGGGAGGCTATTATTAGGAGATGATAATTTTTTTACCCCCAGCCAAGTCCCCTTACCGCTGTAACGGGTATATCAGGGGCAATACACATTTTGATCACCATTTTTATTAACGTGATTTTAAATTAAGATTGATTACTCCAATAACACTCATCAAATTTACATTATTTGTAGAAATATTGTCTCAACTCTACCCACTCATAATTCAGGCTACACTACTCTGGGACTACTTACTTTAAGATAATCAAAATATATCTGTATAGCCCAAAGTTCTGTTTCTTCATCTTTGTGCACTTCTAGCAGAGCGATGGTGGTAACGACGATGACATATAATACATTTGTAACTATCACGTGAACAAAGACGCTGACCTTTCCCGCTGCGTTCTGCGTCAGATCATTGAGGGTTTATTTGAGAAACCAACATCATTCTAACTTTTTTTACTGTTCAAACATAAGCCTAAATAGAAGAAAGCATCTGGTAGTGTTGTACCACTATAGATCGGTCGGCAAAGTCTCACCCCTTATCTAACAAAAGTGACTTCCCCGCAGATGCAGGTGAGCTTAGCAGTAGGATCAGTGAAGGTGAAACGCGCCATTTTCTTCTCACTCCCAAAATTCGATAACTGCTATATTATCTCATTACCTATTTATTAATATATCTTTATCTACATATATTTATACATATCCATTAGTGTATATAGTCGTACCGTGTGCAAATTCATTATAAACAAACAATACATATTAACAGTATGTTTATTGTCACAATATTAACGTGGTGCTGGTATTTCTTGTATAAGTCAATGTTTGACAGCTTCATCAATAATATCCCGCCTCATCAGACAAACGCTGTCTTCGTGTATACTTTTTAGGTTATACAACAATATTTAAAATGGAAACTTGCTATTCTATACAATAAAAATGTACTAATTATAATACAAACTCTGTGGATGTTCAAAAACAAAAACAATGTATTTATATTATTGGTAATTGATTGAAAGCCGTAAGCGCCCTTTTAACGGATTGATGTCCAGCTCAGCCCTCTGCAATCAGCGTAACCATTGGAGGATTAGTCAGTACAAAGCTGGCTCGCTCAAATTGCTATTGAAACGCGCCCCTCTTGTTGCGATGTTCCATCGGAGCAACAGCGGAACATTAATGGCGTTCATTGAGGGGGGGTTGTGTCTACCGGCGGCGTGTCGTCTGCCGCGGGCAGTCAGTGGTGATCATTACACATGCTTTACACGGCTTCCAGAACATGTTTATTTTACCAATGACTAAGCGACGCGACGGGCACGGATTATCCTGTAGTTTTCGACAGCAATGCCTAATAAGTAGTGTAATTATTGTAGCTACATGTTCAGGGCTTTATCTTATCTAATTATTGACAACATTCACTCGTACAACTATTCACTGCTACTTATATACATTTTTCTAATTATTAATTTTGTCACATTATCTATACGTATGCTCTGTAACTAACTAATCTACACAGAAATACACAATATTATTGTGCAGATATGGATAAAGTAACATTTATCTGTACTTATTTCTATTGTTTACTATTTTACAGATTTTATACAATAATTGATGAACTTACTTCTAACTAATTTATTTTTTATCATCTCGGGTAGACTGGCTGTATCTACTCTTGAGCCTGTCTCCTGCTCAAGGTCATACCTTAGGCGTCTACGTATAGGACACTCCGTCAACAAGTAAGGAACCGTTTCCTCCACGGCGTCATCACATTTGCACGACGGGGTCTCCCGACATTTGAAACTGTTGAAGTATGGGGAGAAACCGCCGTGGCCACTGAATATCTGGATTAACAGTCCAGTTCGCGGGACCTTCCTTATTAACTGATACGCCTCTGCTGCGTTCGGGAATAATAAGTAATCGCTGGCTAAATCGGGCGCTCCATCTCGCAACTGAGGCAACTCGTATAAACAATGGTCAATAACTCTTTATACGTGTGTAAGGACCCCGCACCACACCTCGCGGGAGCCAAGCCTACCTCACCTGCTAGTGGTGCACCCTGCTGATCAACAAACGAGGTTCTGGCTCCCACCAACCCGCATTGGGCCAGCGTGATGGGAAGTGGCCCATATCCCCCTATATGAAACAGACAGTCTGGAAAGGCTGATTATTACTGGTTGTGTGGAAGGAAAGAGAGCGGGAGGGCGGTATCCTACAAGATGGACACGCACAACTCAGGACGCTACGGGAACTACCCTACAATCATCCATCGAAGTGGCGCAACACAGAAAGGTCTGGAAAGAAATGGTGGCCAGGGCAACGCACCACAGTCACGTCCCTCAGTGATGAGGTTACGACAAAGACGAAGATATTTAAAACGTTATGCTTTAACCTAAATTATAGGATGAAACAAGGAACTTTGATGCATTTAAACATTTCCTGCCACCGACTCAGGAGATGACAAGTTCAGATATTTAATAAAGTCGCTGCTTTGCTTTGTTAACTTTTCTTTATTTTATTTTAATTGTTACAAGGCCTTCAATTTCAACCCTACCCGCGATATTGCAATAACAAATTACTGATGGTACGTCTCTGTGGCCGGCGACCGTCTGGGTAGATAACGCTGCAGCTCCTGTCTCTTCCGAACAACAGTAATATGTAAATATTGCTGTGTTCCGGTCTAAGGGTCGATGAAAGTACTGGGCTAACGCGACTTAATATCTTACATCTCAGACCGACGATCATAATGCGGTGCAGTGTATATCATCCTAACTAGCGCCACGTTGTTATGGGTGGGCGTATAACTTCAAGTCGACGTGTTGCCAGTCTCGCCGCTTGGTCATACAAGTAAATAATGCTGCACAAACTAGACCGCAGACCGCAGACCGCAGACCGCAGACCGCAGACCGCAGACCGCAGATACCATAGATACGGACCATAATAACAGGAAAACTTGATCATCGTACGCTCGAATATCCGGTCTCTTAATGGGGTTGTATTGTGAGCGAAGTTCCAACTTGGCGACACAGGACCCCGCCAGTAGGGAGTGAAATTATTACGCAAGGATTAAAATAGCCACTGATTGAAGTACTAATTAAACTTATTAGTGTAATCTATCAGAGCTCGACTTAATACCTAAGTGGCATTCCCTGTCAGAGAGAGACAGAGCAGTTATTGAAGACAGGCCAGAGACAACAAGAAATAAATTAGATGTTAGAAGAATTATAAAATCACAACAAATATATGATAATTATGATGAACTTGATTCATCTTCCAGCCGCTTGGACCAACCTCTCAGCGGTAAGTCTGTCGAGTGCGCGCGACCTTACCAAATAAGACGTTCGCAAAGAGTGAACGCTGCTTTGGAATGTCCTGCCTGGTCCGTGATAGAACAATTGAAAATGTGGTGTGGTGCTGAAGGATGGTCATTTTAAGAAGATTAACGGAGCGAGGTTTTACAATAATCAAACTTCTTTTGTCTCTAATACAGGGAAATGACTAATTACTACGGTAACTAAGTGTTTGTTAAAAGCGTTCTTCATGTCTGTTTTATAAATAACGCAGTGTTTCTTACAAACCTCACTGTTACTAGTATTAGTATATACACTGCAAGGAGTAGCAGTTTCGGGAAAGGTAAGATAGATTAGAGTTAAATAGTTAACTGGTGTTCCATGTATAGTCGACATGTATTGGGGACGTGGGTCACGGCTCTAGGGATGCCTCTATGGAGTAGTGGCTGAGGGCTCACCGTTTACACCTACTCCGATTTAGAGGCGTATTGTACTTTAGTCTTAAAAAACTTACTTTACTTAGTGGTTCTGTCCTCAGCTTTGTCTAAATATAAATATAATCTATTAAAAAGTTCAAGTTGAAGCATCATTAACGATTCGCCGGTTTAATAACGAGCCCCCACAGAAGCACTTGCGTCTCCAAAGCTCGTTCCGGGAGTTGGTTATCAATATCCGGAACTGATTCTCGTATTTATTTCACTCGAAAAGCTTTCGCATAATTTGTGATATTTCAACTTGTTGTTAATTCGAACCTGGATATTTCATTAGGGTCCGTTAGGGCTCAACCCCTCGCCAACAGCGCGGGGCTTGTCTGCTGGACGCTTAGGGTGCCCATGACGTATATCCGACACTAAGTTTCACAGACACACATTTTAATGATCCATCGTTTGATAAAGTTTGATTAAGTGAACACTTGTTATTTCCTGTAAACTATAGAGAATTATATATTTATTAGGATTGTAAATAGTAACAGACGTGTATAACTTATAGATAAGCTACTTCCGAAGGGCTGGTTTATGTGTTTGGTTCTGATACGACACACTATCACCATCATCACAGATAATAAAGTTACTAAATAACCTATCAATCATGTCTGAAGTTTCTGTACCTGTAGCAACTCTTTAAGCACACCATGAATCAAGCAGATGTATTCGTTTATATTGATTGAGGCGCTACACCTCTCTGGGGGACACGGGTTCAATGCCCGCGTAGCTTTAAGTTTCCGGTAAAAAATAAAGCCGCTAGAAAGCCGACGTGTTACAAGAACAATCGCTTTCGCGGATATTCCACATCCACAAAGCAGTACTTGGCTAACGTAGTAGATAGAGTAGCGATGTCTTTGTTATACGAAGAGGCACAGACTCCCGGCAGCGGGAACGGCTCATTGGCCGTAATGCCCCACTGGGCATTTGTTATAAATAATAATATCATTTTTCTATATCTTCGTAACGCTCAATCGACGTCCATTTCTTACGTCACATCCTGCACACTTACTTTTTGTTTTCCCATTTCCCGCTCTTTCGTTCGGGTTTTTTGTGGTCTCCATGCACAAGTAATAACTATCCGTGTCTACAATTACGTTCATGTATATAGTACGAAGAGGGTATCTCCCCTGTTCGTTCGTTATAGACAGGCTAAGCAGTCAGCCTGGAGGGTGTGCGGGGGGGGAGCTCTTTGTGCGGAGCGACGTTTGGACACATTGGTGGCCATGTTTGTTTGTGGCTGTGAACTCAGAGAGAGCTGACGCAACACAAACAACAGGAGCAGGTAAATAAGGAATATAGGTAGTAGAAGGTGATTAGTATACGTAAAATATTAGCGTAGTGGCTAGCCAAGCGATTTAGTGAAAACAACAAAAACTACTACTAGTAAGTAACCCTTACAGGTGTGGAACTGGGGATCACTGCCTCACCAAGCTGAAGCGTTGGCCGCGGCGTCAAACAGCCAGCTTGGTGTTATGATGCTGTATAAACTCGAAAGTAATATGTAAAGAATAAAAATCATGAAATTATCAAGTCATCACCATCAACCGATAGAAGTCCTCAGCTGGATATAAGCCGCCCTCCAAGGAAATCCACATCGATCGGCCCTGCGATGTCCGCATCCAGCTTCGTCTTGCGACCTACCGGGCACCAATGGCCTTCGTTTGTAAGGGGTTCACTTGGGGGAATTTGGGCCGTTGCTCACCATACTGGCCCAATGCGGGTTGGTGGTAGCCAGAGCCTCGTTTGTTGATTAGCAGGGTGCAGCATAAGCTGGCGAGGTTGGCTTGGGTCCCGTACGTTGTTGTGCAGGAGCCCTTACACTTGAAAATCAAATCATTATCTAAAAAATACAATTGATCTTGTAACACAGAGATCCTGGTTCTATTCGGTTCTTGCTTGTTTTCATGAATTCACATGGCTAGCTGCCATCCTTGCCAATCTAACGCCACAACACCGTCACTGCGTTCAGCCAATATTCTAGAAGTACTATCTAACTTAACTACCTTCAGCCTCTGTTAAATAAATGTATGAATAACTAAGCTAAAGAGTTAACAAAGATGTGTCCTCTACCCAACAAAGTTTGTATTCTCAGACTGCGCTTTTCATAAGATAAGATTTCATTATATTCAAGTAAACTGCATAGAAGCTGTAAAGATTTACTTTAACCCTGAATTCTCTCTAAAACAGGTAAATGTTCTGAGAATGGAAGGTTCTTTTTAAATAAAAATTCCTCATCAGTGTTGTTCCAAGACAGACTGCTTCACAGCTAAGGCTAAGGCAATTAATGAGCTGTTTATCTTTAGGGAGCCTGTACATAACCCTATTTATGTATTGCATACATAAACATTCGCTTTATTTAAAAATGTTTATGTGATCATTATAATCATAGTAAAGTACTTTCAAGGTCAATGAGTTAAGCAATTTCGTTTATTTCGTGGAGTCCTTGGTTCAAAGCAAAGGATATTTAAAAGAATGTAGCACTAATTAAGACGTAAACACTAATTCACATTGTGATCGCAACCTTACAGAACCTTTTATCCTAATAATTTCACTAGCTATAGCACTTCAAACCGGAACTAAGCCATGAATGCAAGCTACTTGTATATGATTGTAAAGTTTTTCGAATAAGCCTGTCATATACAGTTCTCTTCTTCTATATCTATATCTATATAGTTAACAGCTTTCTTATTAATATGGACTAAACAGAGTGCAACAGACATTACATAAAACAGCGAGTACGAATACCGGAAATGCACATACCTTTAAACACATACATAACAATAATGTCATTGACACATCACCGCGACAAAATGTCTCGTATTGTTTCGACGCGAAATGCACATTCCGGAACTGAACGTAACTTCCGACGAATAAACATTTTTACGGAGCCGCGAGGAGAGGAAAGTAAAATGAATCGCAGTCGTAACTGTGAAACGTTGCATATACGAAGTGTCGCAATTTCCGGTGCATACAAATGTTGTTGTAATGTTGTCGTAATATCCATTTTACGCTCCGCGTCGACAAACGGCCGCTCGCCGTTCCAGCGTTGAGTCGGTTAACGGAGTTTCTAATTACGCTGTCGCATTGGCCCATCAGGGGTGCAAGGGGTGTTGGAGCCGATCGTTCTGTATGCAGCGAGTGCATGGGCGCCGGCGGCTAAGAAGCTGCTGGTCCGAAAGCAGCTCGATGCGGTTCAGCGTGGCTTCGCGCAGAAAATTGTGCGAACTCACCGAACCGCGTCGTTGCACTCGGCCCTAGTACTTGCCGGGCTGCTTCCTCTGGACCTTCGGGTCCAAGAAGCGGCCACTTTATTTGAGGTAAAGCGCGGCCACTCCCGGGAAGTACTGGGAGACCGAGAGCTGGAGGTACCGGCAAGCTACTTCAGACTACCACAACCGTCTGAACAGTTTGGTGTGGAGTTCTCCTGTCTGGGGGAAAGTGCAGAGGAGGTCCAACTTGCCACCTCGGCTGCCGATTCGGCCATTTACACCGACGGCAGCCGCATCGACGACAAGGTGGGTGCGGCGTTCAGCGTAATGCGGAACGCCGCAGAGGTCACTAACAGGAAACTCAAGTTGGGCAACTTCTGCACCGTATACCAGGCAGAGCTGCTGGCACTTGTAGAAGCGACGGGGTACGCGGCCAGCGGGTCGGCGCAATCATGCGCCGTACTCAGCGACTCGAGGTCCGCCCTTGAAACAGTCGCACGATCTGACACCCTCCACCCCCTGGCGCTTCGGATAAAAGAGAACATTGTGAAAGCGCGTGAAAAAAGGATGGATATTAGGCTGTTCTGGGTGAAGGCGCATGTGGGGATGGAGGGAAATGAAAGGACGGACCAACTGGCCAAGGAAGCGGCCCTGAGGGATAAAAGGAGACCGGTGTACGAGGATTGCCCCGTTTCCTTCGTCAAGCGTCAGCTCAGACTGAAGACGCTTGACGAATGGAACAGGAGGTACGTGCAAGGTACGACGGCTTCGACAACGAGGATTTTCTTCCCAGACGTCGCGTCGGCATATCGTTGGCTTGGCCGGCTCGAGCTCGACACGGTCTTGGCCCAGATGTTCACTGGGCACGGGGGATTCCCTGAGTACCTTCACAGGTTCAAGCTCAAGGAGAGGTCCCGCGTGCCTCTGTGACCAGCGGTGGACCAGACCGTGGTGCACGTATTGACTTCTTGTTCCTTATATGGGAGGCAGAGATCAGAACTGGAGGTGGAGCCGAGGGGACAGCTCACAGAGGAAGCCATTGCCTTCCTGATGAGTGAATACGAAAGTCACCAAATATTTCTGAAATTTAGTAAACAAGTAATGGAGGATGCAATAAAGAGAAATAAAGTGTAAAAGAAATAAATAAATATAAAAATTTATTTATAAATAAACATAGTCCAAAAAAGAAAAATGAAAGTATTGTAATTAAATAAATAAATAATGTAAATAAATTATATATACAAAAGTAAACAAAAGAACGAGAAGAAGAAAGAAGAAAGGAAAAAATATGCCAAAGGGATGATTTGTTACAGGATCGACGAGGCGACTGTCTTCACTTGCGGGAGGTATGGAAGAAGGAAATGGGATGGAGTATGAAAGGAGATAAAAAGTATGATGGATAAGTAGAGGATGATAGAAAAGAAAGGATGTAAGGAGAGTATTAGAAATAAAAATGTATAGAGATAAGCAAAATTAAGATGATAAGTGATCAATGTATAATTAAGCCCTGACCTACATCAGGCAGGGGGAAGAATAAAAAAGAAGGATAAAAAGGGGGTGTAAAGGTTCCCGCACACCAGCTCACGGGATCCAAGTCAATTTCACCTGCCCGTGGTGTACCCTGCTAATCAATAAATGAGATTCTGGCTCCCACCTACCTGCATTGGACAAATTACCCAATTCCAATACGAATCCCTAACCAATCGATGTGGGAGTCTTTGGGGGGGCCTATGTCCCGCTGTGCACGTCTATTGGCTAATGATGATAATGATTGGCTATCAACTCGGATTTCCGTTTGTTTGTTCGTTTAAAACTCTTTAATTGATCCACTTTCACTGATCCGTACATTTGTTTTTATATTCTAGGAAGTAACGAAACGGGCGAGACTTAGACCTGACGGTAAGAGAAACGCCTGTATACAAACAACGACGTACCGCCGTTTGTGATGCTGCACGTGCTGTGACCTTCCCCCGCTCAGACGTTTTCAAAATATCCGACCGAGCCGTCCCTGTGCGCGGGCGCGTTGCGTGCACTCATCTTTAATTTATATTTTACAAACGTTACAGATACATTTGTTCTGCTAATGTTATACTTACTACTTTTTCGAAAATATCAGTGATTGATCAATTAACTCTTTACACGTGTAGTTGTCTCAGCGAAACAGTGCTCCAAAGTATACACTTGTTTAACACCGACTCCCAGTACAGTAAAAAAAAAAAATAAATAAAAAAAAACACTGCTTATGCTTGAATTGACAGTTCTACGGACATGAGTGTATCCAGTGCTTACTACTCCATAATACGTTGTTCATCGGGACTTAATTCAAGGAAGTAACGGAGTAAATATTTAAAATTACTCATTCTACCCTCACTCATAAAACTCATCATGCTCCGTTACTTGAACATCGACAACAACTAACTCGAAGCAGTGCAAATCTTTACATATTATCGTCGACAATATAGCAACGTAGAATTATAAAATACCACCCATTGTCAGTAGATCTTTTACCAAACGAATATAAGAGGCGCCTGGCAAAATAGTACAGCAAAAGTGAGGGAAGAGAGAAATACCATTGTGTATATTATTATCTTTCTTTTTTTCGTCTTTCGTGCGCTCATAGAGCGCGGAATCAATTAGCACAATGGCACCTAATAAACCCAGCTCGACGGCTATCCGCGATCACAAGGATAATCGCAAAAAACAGACCTCGCCATCGCTGCAAAACGAAGAAAAACACACAAAATCCATTCAGCAGACTGGCGAGTCCGTAGCCAAATCCCATAATGCACCTTCAACACGGCGTCACGATGATTATGTTACAGAAGGAAAACTTAGATCTATTCTTAAGGAGGAACTATCTAACACTGCATATAACTATTAAGGAATTAGTCACAAAAGAATTACAGACATTAAAACAACAGTTTGTGGATATGCAGGAATCCATGACCTTCGACAACAATCAGTACGAATTAATGAAATCAACGTTGGAAGAGAAGACTGAAATAATAAAAGGTCTACAAAGTGATAACATTAAGTTGCACGGCGCTGTTACTGATTTATCTAATCGCCTCAATTTATTAGAGCAGAATACGAGGGAAAATAACATCGAGGTTAACGGAATACCAGAGAACCGAAATGAAAATTTGATAAACAGATTCGAACAAATAATCAAAACTGTTAACGCAAACATTGTCAAAGACGATATTCTCTACGCTACTCGCGTGGCAGAATTGAATAGGAACACCGACAGACCACGTGCAGTGATATTCAAACTACGCACCCCTCGCCAACGTGATGAAATCTTGGCCGCAGTGGCTAAATTTAATCGGAAGCACCCTAATAACACGCTGAGCACTCAACATGTAGGGTTAGGCGACGTACGCAAACCTGTATTCATGAGCGAACACTTAGCGCCAACCAGTAAAGCGTTACATGCCGCAACCAGAACAAAGGCAAGTGAACATAACTATAAGTCTACATGGATCCGGAATGGTAGAATTTTCGTAAGGAAAGACGAGTGCAGTGATCTCATACTCATTTGGAATACAGATAGCCTCAACCTGATCAAATAAGTGTCCGCCCACGTCACTAGCGACGCCAGTGCGTTGCCTACCCTTCAGGTAAGAATATGCTCTTTTCTTGAATAACCCAATGTCGCAGTTGTCGGGGAAGACCGCTGATGGCAACGAGTTCCAGATATTTACTGTGCGTGGCAGAAAACTGTTTTTAAAACGCATTGTAGTGGAACGCCAACCATCCAGATGGTGCGGATGGTAGTGCCGGCGAGACGGTCGGTTGCGAAAATCAGCGGCTTCTATTAAATTGAACAACTCCTCGGAACACTCCCCATTGTAGACTCTGTAAAGTATGCATAGGGAAGATAGATCCCTACGCAGTGCCAAAGGATCTAGCCGATCGGCAAGTTCAGGATCGTCGACAATCCGAGATGCCCTACGTTGGATTCGGTCAAATGGAGATAGCTGATAACCCGGAGCCCCGGCCCAAAGGTGGCAACAATACTCCATGTGAGGCCGCACCTGTGCCTTATACAGTTTAAGGCGGTGAGCCGGCTTGAAGTACTGTTTGGCCCTGTTGAGTACTCCGAGTTTTTTGGAGGCCATTTTAGCCTTGCTCTCCAAATGACCGCCAAACTGGACAACACTCGAAATATCGACGCCCAGAATGCCAATGTTCGGCTTGGCACAAAGGTGAGTGTTTCCGAAGAGTGGCGATGCGACAAAGGGGGCTTTTTTAGCGGTGAACGCGCAAACTTGAGTCTTAGAAGGGTTAAACTGGACTAGATTTAGTCCCCCCCAATCGGAAATCTTCACAAGGGATGATTCGATTTCAGACACAAGTTTGTTCCGACACTCGTCGACGTGATCCCGAGAGATATTGCTGCGGCCGAAATACAGTGCATCCACGGTACTGTCATCCGCATAGCAATGGATGCCACTGGTATGCAACAAATCATTGATATGCAGAATAAACAATGTCGGGGATAACACGCAGCCTTGGGGAACACCAGCATTTACGGTCCGGGGGTTCGAGCATGAGCCGTCAACGACGACTTTAACTCTCCGTTCCGCAAGGAAACTGCCGATCCACCTACAAAGTCTCTCAGGAAGCCCATAGGAAGGAAGCTTCGATAGTAATGCTTTATGCCAAACCCGATCGAAGGCTTTCGCTATGTCCAAACTAACGCCCAGTGCCTCACCCTTACTCTCAACCGCCTGCGCCCAACGGTGAGTTAGTAAAGCCAGAAGATCACCAGCTGATCGGCCTTTGCGAAAGCCATATTGGCGGTCGCTGATCAGCTGGTGCTCTTCCAGGTAGCCCATGAGCTGGCGGTTGATTATGGATTCCATAATTTTGGAGAGTAAGGAGGTAATAGCGATAGGCCTATAGTTGGACGGATCTGAGCGGTCGCCTTTTTTAGGAATCGGGTGTACTAGAGCCGTCTTCCATGAATGTGGGACAACGCCGAGGACATAAGAGTGTCTGAATAAGCGCGTTAAAACCGGTGCCAGCTCTGGAGCACACACCTTCAGCACAATAGGAGATACTCCATCGGGCCCACTCGACTTGTTGACATCCAGGGAGAATAGTGCTTTCCGCACAGCACACTGTGTGAAGCGGACGTCCGCCATTGTGGTTTCACACCTCGGGATGTTAGGAGGAGTGTTACCCCTGTCGTCAAGAGTCGAGTTTTCCGCAAAGATAGAGCCAAGAAGATCGGCTTTCTCCCTTGCGGAATAGGCCAATGAACCATCCTCCCCGCGCAAAGGTGGAAGCGTCGACCGACAGAAATTACCCTGGACAGCCTTGGCGAGAGACCAGAACGCACGAGAGCCAGATGGCAGGCGTGCCAGTCTCTCGCCAATTCTCCCAACGTAATTCGATTTCGCCAATGCAATTTGCCTCTTAAAGAACCTGGAAGCAGAGTTGTATTTCTTCTTGAGTGAGTCAGAGTTTACATCCTTAGCGGCCTTTGCCCTAGCCCAAGCTTGGTAGCATTCCCGCTTGCGACGATGTGCGTCACGGCAGGACCCGCCAAACCAGGGCCGAGACCTGCCACCGACGGGCACCGCTGAGCTTGGAACAAACAATTCCATGCCCTGCAGCACGACATCGGCAACCGAATCAGCGCAGGTGCTAGGATCCTCTGACTTGAAGCAAATCTGCCCCCATGGGTAGGATGCAAAGAAAGAGCGCATCCCGTCCCAGTCTGCTGACCTGTAGTGCCAAACACGTCGTCTACCAGATGGAAGTGGTTGCGATGAGACGGTGAGAGGCACCACGCTCCGAACTAGGCAATGGTCCGATGACCCGAGAGGAGCGTCGACCCACACCCGAATGGGTTCGGGGCGAGAGGTCAGCAGAAGGTCCAATAAGGAAGGCGAGTGGTCTTCCACATCCGGCACACGTGTGGGAGAAGGTACCATCTGTGTCAGACCATTGGCAATGGTAAAATCGTGAGCAGACCTTCCCGCATGGTCAGTACGTGCTGACCCAAGCCAATCAGAGTGGTGGGCATTAAAGTCGCCCAAAACCACAATTTCTGCGGTAGGAATCTGCTCAAGTATTCTGTCAGTGGACACCTGCAGGTGCTCGAAGAGCCGGTCAATTTCCGAATTTCCGCTATGAGACCTGTAAAGGCACGCGTAGACGCGAATGTGATCCTCACAATCAACGCGCACCCAAAGGATCGACAGGTCTGTGCCTTCAAGACTACTGAGCCTACGGTAACAAATTCCCTCCCTGACGTACACACACACGCCGGCGCGTGGCACAAACAAGTGCTCCAGGCTATAGGCCGGGTACTTTAGATATGAAGTGTCCGTCGGGGAGGAAATCTGCGTCTCCGTCAGGAAAAGCAAATCTGGCCTTTCCGTCTCGAGATGGTGGTGGACGGCATTTAAGTTCGAGTGAAGTCCCCTGATGTTAGAAAAATCCACAGCTAAAGTGGAGGGAGCACTTCCTCGTGATTGGGCTCAGTTTGCACCCAGCAGCTGTGATAAACGACGCTTGATGTGTCCCTCCAGAATACGATGGGCAGCCTGAGCCAGAGCTAGAGGGTAGCATCTCTCGCTCTCGCTCAGAGAGGGATTCTCCAGTCTCTAAGACACTGGTACCCTCCTGGGGTATTTTATTTTTATCACTCGTCGCCATTACAAAAGAGCATAAGGGGTGGGGAAGGAAAGGGAAGGAGAAAGGTCACAGAGGGTGAAGAATCTTGGGACAGGGAATAAAAAGACAGGAAGGGGCCAACTGATACTCATTCCCACACGCAACGCAACAGTCCCTAGAAAATCTGTCGCGATACGTGTAGTATAATGAAAGTGCTAGTTGCTATTGGGTCCCGAGGTAGAGGGATAAGGGCGCCTGGACTCTCACTTACCAGTCGAAACGCGGTGGCCTCTAGGAGGCCCCCACTTCACGCTGATTTTCTGTGAGAGGGTAGTGTTTCACCGGTCGATCCTGCCCACCTACGTGCTACAGCGAGCTGCAGACATGGATCTACTACCGT